>JAPTHN010000002.1:101625261-102355517 GCA_026936325.1 Platynereis dumerilii
CGTTCTCATTGTGTGTATTGAGATTTCCACTTCTGCATAGCCTTTCTGTGTTCTGATGCCAATTATTACCTGCCTTTTTGTTCTAAACATATTAACACAAACAGAACATTCATACGTCCTTTCTCCCCTGTGCGTTCTCATTGTGTGTATTGAGATTTCCACTTCTGCATAGCCTTTCTGTGTTCTGATGCCAATTATTACCTGCCTTTTTGTTCTAAACATGTTAACACAAACAGAACATCCATATGTCCTTTCTCCCCTGTGCGTTCTCATTGTGTGTATTGAGATTTCCACTTCTGCATAGCTTTTCTGTGTTCTGATGCCAATTATTACCTGCCTTTTTGTTCTAAACATGTTAACACAAACAGAACATTCATTCGTCCTTTCTCCCCTGTGCGTTCTCATTGTGTGTATTGAGATTACCACATCTGCATGGCTTTTCTGTGTTCTGATGCCAATTATTACCTGCCTTTTTGTTCTAAACATGTTAACACAAACAGAACATCCATATGTCCTTTCTCCCCTGTGCGTTCTCATTGTGTGTATTGAGATTAACACTTCTGCATGGCTTTTCTGTGTTCTGATGCCAATTATTACCTGCCTTTTTGTTCTAAGCATTTTAAAACGAACAGAACATACATATGTCCCACATGAAGTTTTGTCCAAATCGAAAAAATGCAAAAGATCGCAATTTCCTCCTATTTCAGCTGCCAAAGTGGCTTAGATAGACAGATAGATAGAAGAAATGCAATGCTCGGCACGTATATAAACTGCAGAAAACCAAAGTAAAATGCTTGTCACTTTGCAGGGATTGCACTTTGATGGATAGCTAGATAGATAGATAGCTAGACAGACAGACAGACAGATGGATAGATAGATAGACAGATAGAAGAAATGCAATGCTTGTCACGTATATAGACTGCAGAAAACAAAAGCAATGCTCATCACTTTACAGGGATTGCACTTACATGGATAGATAGATAACAAGATAGATAACTAGATAGATAGCTAGATAGATAGATAGCTAGATAGATAGATAGATAGATAGATAGATAGATAGATAGATAGATAGAAGAAATGCAATGCTCGTCACTTATATGGACTGCCGAAAACAAAAGCTATGCTCGTCACTTTGCAGGGATTGCACCTAGATAGATAGATAGATAGCTAGATTGCTAGATAGATAGCTAGATAGATAGATAGAAGAAATGCAAAGCTCGTCACTTATATGGACTGCAGAAAACAAAAGCTATGCTTGTCACTTTGCAGGGATTGCACCTAGATAGATAGATAGATAGATAGATAGATAGATAGATAGATAGATAGATAGATAGATAGATAGATAGATAGATAGATAGATAGATAGAAGAAATGCAATGCTCGTCACTTATATGGACTGCAGAAAACAAAAGCAATGATCGTCACTTTGCAGCGATTGCACTTAGCTAAATAGATAGATAGCTAAATAGATAGATAGATAGATAGATAGAATAGATAGATAGATAGATAGATAGATAGATAGATAGATAGATAGATAGATAGATAGATAGATAGATAGATAGAAGATATTCAATGCTTGTCATATATATGGACAGCAGTGCTCGTCAATTTGCAGGGATTGCACTTAGTCGGATAGATAGATAGCTAGATAGGTAGATAGATAGCAGGGATTGCACTTTGATGGATAGATAGATAGCTAGATAGATAGCTATATAGATAGCTAGATACATAGCTAGATAGATAGCTAGATAGATAGCTGGATAGATAGCTAGATAGATAGATATATAGCTGGGTAGATAGATAGATAGCTAGATAGATATCTAGATAGATAGATAGATATCTGGAAGAAATGCAATGCTGGTCGCATATATAGACAGCAGAAAACAAAATCAATGCTCGTAAATTTGCAGGGATTGCACTTAGATAGATAGATAGATAGATAGTAAAATAGTAGATAGATAGCTAGATAGCTAGTTCAAAGAAATGCATTGCCTGTCATATATAGACAGCAGAAAAGAAAAGCAATGCTGGTCACTTTGCAGGGATTGCAAAAAGATAGACAGATAGATAGCTAGATAGATAGATAGATAGATAGAAGAAATGCAATGCTCGTCAGGTACATAGACTGCAGAAAACAAAAGCAATGTTTGTCAATTTGCAGGGATTGCACTTTGATGGATAGATAGATAGCTAGATAGATAGCTAGATAGATCGCTGGATAGATAGATAGATAGCTAGAAGAAATGCAATTTTCGTCACGTAGCCTATATGTACTGCAGAAAAGAAAAGCAATGCCCGTCACTTTGTAGGGATTGCACTTAGATTGATAGATAGACATGTAATTAGATAGATACATAGATAGCTATAAAGATAGATAGATAGATAGATAGATAGATAGATAGATAGATAGATAGATAGATAGATAGATAGATAGATAGAAAAAATGCAATGCCCGTCACGTTTCTGGACAGCAGGAAACAAAAGCAATGCTCATCACTTTGTAGGGATTGCAGAGAGATTGGTAGATAGATACATGTAGCTGGAAGAAATGTAATGCTGGTCACATACATGTATATAGACAGCAGAAAACAAAATAAATGCTCGTCACTTTGCAGGGATTGCAATAAGATAGATAGATAAATAGATAAATAGATAGATAGCTAGATAGATAGATAGATAGATAGATAGTTAGATAGTTAGATAGATAGATAGATAGATAGATAGATAGAAAATAAATTTACCAAACTTAAGTGGCCTACCTATTTTGGTTACCCTCTCTTTGGCAGTTGACATGTGATGAAATTACATTATTTCGCTCTTTTTCGATCTGTACCAGATTTTAAGAGGGCTGGATTGGGTCACAGATTTTTGGGCCAGCACAAACTCTACAGCATTGAAAAGTACAATAAATAAGCAATTCAAATTGGCCCAACTCACCCTGTAAAAAGCTGATGAAATGCGGCATGTGTAGAATTTTTAGCCATTTTCGAACAGGGACGAAATTTTGTGCAAATGTGTGATTTTTTGTCATTTTTGCACAGGGACCAAACTTTGTGCAGCTACAGGGGCTTGACAATAATTTTGCGCCACAAAAAACTATACACCATTGAATTCTATATGAAATTGCCATTTCATTCATAGCAGACAATAGTGGCCTAGCCATTTTGTTAACCCTGTAAAATGCTGATGAAAGCCGGAAAATGTGGAATTTTTAGCTATTTTCGTGCAAGTACCAAATATTGTGCAGCTGGGGGGGTTCACAATAATTTTGCGCCGCAGAAAACTATACACCATTGAATTCTATATGAAGTTGCCATTTCATTCATACCAGCCACTAGTGGCCTAGCCATTTTGTTCTCCCTCTTAAAAGCTGATGAAATCCGAAAAATGTAGTAGAATTTTTAACAATTTGCGTGCACCGACCAAACATTGTGCAGCCAGGGGGGTTCACAATAATTTTACGCCGCAGAAAACTATACACCATTGAATTCTATATAAAATTGCTATTTCATTCATACCAGACACTAGTGGCCTAGCCATTTTCTTCACCCTCTATAAAGCTGATGAAATGCTGAAAATGTAGAATTTTTAGCGATTTTCGTGCGCCGACCAAACATTTTGTAGTTGGAGGGTTCACAATAATTTTGCGCCGCAGAAAACTATACACCATTGAATTCTATATGAAGTTGCCATTTCATTCATACCTGACACCAGTGGCCTAGCCATTTTGTTCACCCTGTAAAATGCTGATGAAAGCCGGAAAATGAAGAATTTTTGGCGATTTTCGTGCACCGACCAAACATTGTGTAGTTGGGGGGTTCACAATAATTTTGCGCCGCAGAAAACTATACACCACTGAATTTTATATGAAGTTGCCATTTCATTCATACCAGACACTAGTGGCCTAGCCATTTTGTTCACCCTCTATAAAGTTGATGAAAGCCGGAAAATGTGGAATTTTTAGCGATTTTCGTGCGCCGACCAAAGATTGTGCAGCTAGGGGGGTTCACAATAATTTTGCGCCGCAGAAAACTATACACCATTGAATTCTATATAATGTTGCCATTTCATTCATACCAGACACTAGTGGCCTAGCCATTTTGTTCACCCTGTAAAACGCTGATGAAAGCCTGAAAATGTGGAATTTTTAGCGATTTTCGTGCGCCGACCAAAGATTGTGCAGCTTGGGGGGTTCACAATAATTTTGCGCCGCAGAAAACTATACATCATTGAATGCCATATGAAGTAACCATTTCACTCATACAAGACACTAGTGGCCTAGCCATTTTGTTCATCCTGTAAAAAGCTAATCAAAGCCGGAATATGTTGAATTTTTAGCCATCTTCGCAAAGGGGCCAAACTTCATGCAGCTATGGGGGGTTCACAATAATTTTGCGCCGCAGAAAACTATGCACCATTGAATTCTATATAAAGTTACAGTTTTAATCATTCCTGTAAAAAGCTGATGAAAGATGGAATATGTGGAATTTTTAGCCATTTTTTCAAACTAATTACGTGCAGCTATGGGGTGTTCACAATAATTTTGCGCCGCAGAAAAGTATACACAATTGAATTCTATATGAAGCTACAGTTTCACTCATACCAGACACTAGTGGCCTAGCCATTTTGTTCACCCTGTAAAAAGCTGATGAAATGCCGCAAATGCGGAAAATTTGGAATTTTTAGCCATTTTCGCAAACGTAACCAAACTTTGTGCAGCTATGGGGGGTTCACAAGAATTTTGCTCAGCAGAAAAATATACACCATTGAATTCTATATGAAGTAACCATTTCACTCATACCAGACGCTAATGGCCTTGCCATTTTGTTCACACTGCAAAAATCTGATGAAATGCCGAAAATGTGGAATTTTTAGCAATTTTCGTGCACAAATGCAAATGGGATGAAATTGCTTTTTTTCACCTTTTTTCAATTGGGACGGAAATTGAAGAGGTCGGGCTGGGGTGACTGCACTTTTGGGCCAGCACAAACTCCACAGCATTGAACAGCTGAACAAATAGGGAATTGAAATTGACCCAACTTCAGTGGCCTAGCCATTTTGGTTAGCCTCTGCTAAGCAGGTGAAATAGGATGAAATTGCTTTTTTTCGCCTTTTTTCAATTTGGCCCGAAAATGAAGAGGTCGGGCTGGGGTGTCCGCATTTTTGGGCCAGAACAAACTCCACAGCAGTGAACAGCTGAACAAATAGGGAATTGAAATTGACCCAACTTTAGTGGCCTAGCCATTTTGGTTAGCCTCTGCTAAGCAGGTGAAATAGGATGAAATTGCTTTTTTCCGCCTTTTTCAATTTGGCCCGAAATTGAAGAGGTCGGGCTGGGGTGACCGCATTTTTGGGCCAGCACAAACTCCA
This sequence comes from Platynereis dumerilii, assembly GCA_026936325.1. Lineage (NCBI taxonomy): Eukaryota > Metazoa > Annelida > Polychaeta > Phyllodocida > Nereididae > Platynereis > Platynereis dumerilii. Next base: position 101,630,632 of record JAPTHN010000002.1, read on the forward strand.
CAGCATTGAACAGCTGAACAAATAGGGAATTGAAATTGACCCAACTTTAGTGGCCTAGCCATTTCGGTTAGCCTCTGCTAAGCAGGTCAAATAGGATGAAATTGCTTTTTTCCGCCTTTTTCAATTGGGCCCGAAATTGAAGAGGTCGGGCTGGGGTGACCGCATTTTTGGGCCAGCACAAACTCCACAGCAGTGAACAACTGAACAAATAGGGAATTGAAATTGACCCAACTTTAGTGGCCTAGCCATTTTGGTTAGCCTCAGCTAAGCAGGTGATATGGGATGAAATTGTTTTTTTTTGCCTTTTTTCAATCGGGACGGAACTTGAAGAGGTCGGGCTGGGGTGACCGCATTTTTGGGCCAGAACAAACTCCACAGCAGTGAACAGCTGAACAAATAGGGAATTGAAATTGACCCAACTTTAGTGGCCTAGCCATTTTGGTTAGCCTCAGCTAAGCAGGTGAAGTGGGATGAAATTGCTTTTTTTCGCCTTTTTTCAATTTGGCCCGAAATTGAAGAGGTCGGGCTGGGGTGACCGCATTTTTGGGCCAGCACAAACTCCACAGCAGTGAACAACTGAACAAATAGGGAATTGAAATTGACCCAACTTTAGTGGCCTAGCCATTTCGGTTAGCCTCTGCTAAGCAGGTGAAATAGGATGAAATTGCTTTTTTCCGCCTTTTTCAATTTTGCCCGAAATTGAAGAGGTCGGGCAGGGGTGACCGCATTTTTGGGCCAGCACAAACTCCACAGCATTGAACAGCTGAACAAATAGGGAATTGAAATTTACCCAACTTTAGCGGCCTAGCCATTTCGGTTAGCAGAGCAGGTGAAATAGGATGAAATTGTTTTTTTCCGCCTTTTTCAATTAGGCCCGAAATTGAAGAGGTCGGGCTGGGGTGACCGCATTTTTGGGCCAGCACAAACTCCACAGCATTGAACAGCTGAACAAATAGGGAATTGAAATTGACCCAACTTTAATGGCCTAGCCATTTTGGTTAGCCTCTGCTAAGCAGGTGAAATAGGATGAAATTGCTTTTTTTCGCCTTTTTTCAATTGGGACGAAATTGAAGAGGTCGGGCTGGGGTGACCGCATTTTTGGGCCAGCACAAACTCCACAGCAGTGAACAACTGAACAAATAGGGAATTGAAATTGATCCAACTTTAGTGGCCTAGCCATTTTGGTTAGCCTCTGCTAAGCAGGTGAAATAGGAATGAAATTGCTTTTTTCCGCCTTTTTCAATTTGGCCCGAAATTGAAGAGGTCGGGTTGGGGTGACCGCATTTTTGGGCCAGCACAAACTCCACAGCATTGAACAACTGAACAAATAGGGAATTGAAATTGATCCAACTTTAGTGGCCTAGCCATTTCGGTTAGCCTCTGCTAAGCAGGTGAAAAGGATGAAATTGCTTTTTCCGCCTTTTTCAATTTGGCCCGAAAATGAAGAGGTCGGGCTGGGGTGACCGCATTTTTGGGCCAGCACAAACTCCACAGCATTGAACAGCTGAACAAATAGGGAATTGAAATTGACCCAACTTTAGTGGCCTAGCCATTTTGGTTAGCCTCTGCTAAGCAGGTGAAATAGGATGAAATTGCTTTTTTCCGCCTTTTTCAATTTGGCCCGAAATTGAAGAGGTCGGGCTGGGGTGACTGCATTTTTGGGCCAGCACAAACTCCACAGCATTGAACAGCTGAACAAATAGGGAATTGAAATTTACCCAACTTTAGTGGCCTAGCCATTTCGGTTAGCCTCTGCTAAGCAGGTGAAATAGGATGAAATTGCTTTTTTCCGCCTTTTTCAATTTGGCCCGAAATTGAAGAGGTCGGGCTGGGGTGACCGCATTTTTGGGCCAGCACAAACTCCACAGCAGTGAACAGCTGAACAAATAGGGAATTGAAATTGACCCAAATTTAGTGGCCTAGCCATTTGGGTTAGCCTCAGCTAAGCAGGTGAAATTGGATGAAATTGTTTTTTTTCACCTTTTTTCAATCGGGACGGAAATTGAAGTGGTCGGGCTGGGGTGACCGCATTTTTGGGCCAGAACAAACTCCACAGCAGTGAACAGCTGAACAAATAGGGAATTGAAATTGACCCAACTTTAGTGGCCTAGCCATTTTGGTTAGCCTCAGCTAAGCAGGTGAAGTGGGATGAAATTGCTTTTTTTCGCCTTTTTTCAATTTGGCCCGAAATTGAAGAGGTCGGGCTGGGGTGACCGCATTTTTGGGCCAGCACAAACTCCACAGCAGTGAACAACTGAACAAATAGGGAATTGAAATTGACCCAACTTTAGTGGCCTAGCCATTTCGGTTAGCCTCTGCTAAGCAGGTGAAATAGGATGAAATTGCTTTTTTCCGCCTTTTTCAATTTTGCCCGAAATTGAAGAGGTCGGGCAGGGGTGACCGCATTTTTGGGCCAGCACAAACTCCACAGCATTGAACAGCTGAACAAATAGGGAATTGAAATTTACCCAACTTTAGCGGCCTAGCCATTTCGGTTAGCAGAGCAGGTGAAATAGGATGAAATTGTTTTTTTCCGCCTTTTTCAATTAGGCCCGAAATTGAAGAGGTCGGGCTGGGGTGACCGCATTTTTGGGCCAGCACAAACTCCACAGCATTGAACAGCTGAACAAATAGGGAATTGAAATTGACCCAACTTTAATGGCCTAGCCATTTTGGTTAGCCTCTGCTAAGCAGGTGAAATAGGATGAAATTGCTTTCTTTCGCCTTTTTTCAATTGGGACGAAATTGAAGAGGTCGGGCTGGGGTGACCGCATTTTTGGGCCAGCACAAACTCCACAGCAGTGAACAACTGAACAAATAGGGAATTGAAATTGATCCAACTTTAGTGGCCTAGCCATTTTGGTTAGCCTCTGCTAAGCAGGTGAAATAGGAATGAAATTGCTTTTTTCCGCCTTTTTCAATTTGGCCCGAAATTGAAGAGGTCGGGTTGGGGTGACCGCATTTTTGGGCCAGCACAAACTCCACAGCATTGAACAACTGAACAAATAGGGAATTGAAATTGATCCAACTTTAGTGGCCTAGCCATTTCGGTTAGCCTCTGCTAAGCAGGTGAAAAGGATGAAATTGCTTTTTCCGCCTTTTTCAATTTGGCCCGAAATTGAAGAGGTCGGGCTGGGGTGACCGCATTTTTGGGCCAGCACAAACTCCACAGCATTGAACAACTGAACAAATAGGGAATTGAAATTGACCCAACTTTAGTAGCCTAGCCATTTTGGTTGGTCTCTGCTAAGCAGGTGAAATAGGATGAAATTGCTTTTTTCCGCCTTTTTCAATTTGGCCCGAAATTGAAGAGGTCGGGCTGGGGTGACTGCATTTTTGGGCCAGCACAAACTCCACAGCATTGAACAGCTGAACAAATAGGGAATTGAAATTTACCCAACTTTAGTGGCCTAGCCATTTCGGTTAGCCTCTGCTAAGCAGGTGAAATAGGATGAAATTGCTTTTTTCCGCCTTTTTCAATTTGGCCCGAAATTGAAGAGGTCGGGCTGGGGTGACCGCATTTTTGGGCCAGCACAAACTCCACAGCATTGAACAGCTGAACAAATAGGGAATTGAAATTGACCCAACTTTAGTGGCCTAGCCATTTTGGTTAGCCTCTGCTAAGCAGGTGAAATAGGATGAAATTGCTTTTTTCCGCCTTTTTCAATTTGGCCCGAAATTGAAGAGGTCGGGCTGGGGTGACCGCATTTTTGGGCCAGCACAAACTCCACAGCATTGAACAGCTGAACAAATAGGGAATTGAAATTGACCCAACTTTAATGGCCTAGCCATTTTGGTTAGCCTCTGCTAAGCATGTGATATAGGATGAAATTGCTTTTTTTCGCCTTTTTTCAATTGGGACGGTAATTGAAGAGGTCGGGCTGGGGTGACCGCATTTTTGGGCCAGCACAAACTCCACAGCAGTGAACAGCTGAACAAATAGGGAATTGAAATTGACCATACTTTAGTGGCCTAGCCATTTTGGTTAGCCTCTGCTAAGCAGGTCAAATAGGATGAAATTGCTTTTTTCCGCCTTTTTCAATTGGGCCCGAAATTGAAGAGGTCGGGCTGGGGTGACCGCATTTTTGGGCCAGCACAAACTCCACAGCAGTGAACAGCTGAACAAATAGGGAATTGAAATTGACCCAAATTTAGTGGCCTAGCCATTTTGGTTAGCCTCAGCCAAGCAGGTGATATGGGATGAAATTGCTTTTTTTTGCCTTTTTTCAATCGGGACGGAACTTGAAGAGGTCGGGCTGGGGTGACCGCATTTTTGGGCCAGAACAAACTCCACAGCAGTGAACAGCTGAACAAATAGGGAATTGAAATTGACCCAACTTTAGTGGCCTAGCCATTTTGGTTAGCCTCAGCTAAGCAGGTGAAGTGGGATGAAATTGCTTTTTTTCGCCTTTTTGGCCCGAAATTGAAGAGGTCGGGCTGGGGTGACCGCATTTTTGGGCCAGCACAAACTCCACAGCATTGAACAGCTGAACAAATAGGGAATTGAAATTGACCCAACTTTAATGGCCTAGCCATTTTGGTTAGCCTCTGCTAAGCATGTGATATAGGATGAAATTGCTTTCTTTCGCCTTTTTTCAATTGGGACGGTAATTGAAGAGGTCGGGCTGGGGTGACCGCATTTTTGGGCCAGCACAAACTCCACAGCAGTGAACAACTGAACAAATAGGGAATTGAAATTGACCCAACTTTAGTGGCCTAGCCATTTCGGTTAGCCTCTGCTAAGCAGGTGAAATAGGATGAAATTGCTTTTTTCCGCCTTTTTCAATTGGGCCCGAAATTGAAGAGGTCGGGCTGGGGTGACCGCATTTTTGGGCCAGCACAAACTCCACAGCATTGAACAGCTGAACAAATAGGGAATTGAAATTGACCCAACTTTAGTGGCCTAGCCATTTTGGTTAGCCTCAGCTAAGCAGGTGATATAGGATGAAATTGCTTTTTTTTGCCTTTTTTCAATAGGGACGGAAATTGAAGTGATCGGGCTGGGGTGACCACATTTTTGGGCCAGAACAAACTCCACAGCATTGAACAGCTGAACAAATAGGGAATTGAAATTGACCCAACTTTAGTGGCCTAGCCATTTTGGTTAGCCTCTGCTAAGCAGGTGAAATAGGATGAAATTGCTTTTTTCCACCTTTTTCAATTTGGCCCGAAATTGAAGAGGTCGGGCTGGGGTGACCGCATTTTTGGGCCAGCACAAACTCCACAGCATTGAACAACTGAACAAATAGGGAATTGAAATTGACCCAACTTTAATGGCCTAGCCATTTTGGTTAGCCTCTGCTAAGCAGGTCAAATAGGATGAAATTGCTTTCTTTCGCCTTTTTTCAATTGGGACGGTAATTGAAGAGGTCGGGCTGGGGTGACCGCATTTTTGGGCCAGCACAAACTCCACAGCAGTGAACAACTGAACAAATAGGGAATTGAAATTGATCCAACTTTAGTGGCCTAGCCATTTCGGTTAGCCTCTGCTAAGCAGGTGAAATAGGATGAAATTGCTTTTTTCCGCCTTTTTCAATTTGGCCCGAAATTGAAGAGGTCGGGCTGGGGTGACCGCATTTTTGGGCCAGCACAAACTCCACAGCATTGAACAGCTGAACAAATAGGGAATTGAAATTGACCCAACTTTAGTGGCCTAGCCATTTTGGTTAGCCTCTGCTAAGCAGGTGAAATAGGATGAAATTGCTTTTTTCCGCCTTTTTCAATTTGGCCCGAAATTGAAGAGGTCGGGCTGGGGTGACTGCATTTTTGGGCCAGCACAAACTCCACAGCATTGAACAACTGAACAAATAGGGAATTGAAATTTACCCAACTTTAGTGGCCTAGCCATTTCGGTTAGCCTCTGCTAAGCAGGTGAAATAGGATGAAATTGCTTTTTTCCGCCTTCTTCAATTTGGCCCGAAATTGAAGAGGTCGGGCTGGGGTGACCGCATTTTTGGGCCAGCACAAACTCCACAGCATTGAACAGCTGAACAAATAGGGAATTGAAATTGACCCAACTTTAGTGGCCTAGCCATTTTGGTTAGCCTCTGCTAAGCAGGTGAAATAGGATGAAATTGCTTTTTTCCGCCTTTTTCAATTTGGCCCGAAATTGAAGAGGTCGGGCTGGGGTGACCGCATTTTTGGGCCAGCACAAACTCCACAGCATTGAACAGCTGAACAAATAGGGAATTGAAATTGACCCTACTTTAGTGGCCTAGCCATTTTGGTTAGCCTCTGCTAAGCAGGTGAAATGGGATGAAATTGCTTTTTTCCGCCTTTTTCAATTTGGCCCGAAATTGAAGAGGTCGGGCTGGGGTGACCGCATCTTTGGGCCAGCACAAACTCCACAGCATTGAACAGCTGAACAAATAGGGAATTGAAATTGACCCAACTTTAGTGGCCTAGCCATTTTGGTTAGCCTCTGCTAAGCAGGTGAAATAGGATGAAATTGCTTTTTTCCACCTTTTTCAATTTGGCCCGAAATTGAAGAGGTCGGGCTGGGGTGACCGCATTTTTGGGCCAGCACAAACTCCACAGCATTGAACAGCTGAACAAATAGGGAATTGAAATTGACCCAACTTTAGTGGCCTAGCCATTTTGGTTAGCCTCAGCTAAGCAGATGAAATTGGATGAAATTACATTTTTTCGCCTTTTTTCAATTGGGACGGAAATTGAAGAGGTCGGGCTGGGGTGACCGCATTTTTGGGCCAGCACAAACTCCACAGCAGTGAACAACTGAACAAATAGGGAATTGAAATTGATCCAACTTTAGTGGCCTAGCCATTTTGGTTAGCCTCTGCTAAGCAGGTGAAATAGGATGAAATTGCTTTTTTCCGCCTTTTTCAATTTGGCCCGAAATTGAAGAGGTCGGGCTGGGATGACCGCATTTTTGGGCCAGCACAAACTCCACAGCAGTGAACAACTGATCAAATATGGAATTGAAATTGACCCAACTTTAGTGGCCTAGCCATTTTGGTTAGCCTCTGCTAAGCAGGTGAAATAGGATGAAATTGCTTTTTTCCGCCTTTTTCAATTTGGCCCGAAATTGAAGAGGTCGGGCTGGGGTGACCGCATTTTTGGGCCAGCACAAACTCCACAGCATTGAACAGCTGAACAAATAGGGAATTGAAATTGACCCAACTTTAGTGGGCTAGCCATTTCGGTTAGTCTCTGCTAAGCAGGTGAAATAGGATGAAATTGTTTTTTTTCCGCCTTTTTCAATTTGGCCCGAAATTGAAGAGGTCGGGCTGGGGTGACCGCATTTTTGGGCCAGCACAAACTCCACAGCATTGAACAGCTGAACAAATAGGGAATTGAAATTGACCCAACTTTAATGGCCTAGCCATTTTGGTTAGCCTCTGCTAAGCATGTGATATAGGATGAAATTGCTTTCTTTCGCCTTTTTACAATTGGGACGGAAATTGAAGAGGTCGGGCTGGGGTGACCGCATTTTTGGGCCAGCACAAACTCCACAGCAGTGAACAACTGAACAAATAGGGAATTGAAATTGATCCAACTTTAGTGGCCTAGCCATTTTGGTTAGCCTCTGCTAAGCAGGTGAAATAGGATGAAATTGCTTTTTTCCGCCTTTTTCAATTTGGCCCGAAATTGAAGAGGTCGGGCTGGGGTGACCGCATTTTTGGGCCAGCACAAACTCCACAGCAGTGAACAACTGAACAAATAGGGAATTGAAATTGATCCAACTTTAGTGGCCTAGCCATTTTGGTTAGCCTCTGCTAAGCAGGTGAAATAGGATGAAATTGCTTTTTTCCGCCTTTTTCAATTTGGCCCGAAATTGAAGAGGTCGGGCTGGGGTGACCGCATTTTTGGGCCAGCACAAACTCCACAGCATTGAACAGCTGAACAAATAGGGAATTGAAATTGACCCAACTTTAGTGGCCTAGCCATTTTGGTTAGCCTCTGCTAAGCAGGTGAAATAGGATGAAATTACTTTTTTTCGCCTTTTTTCAATTTGGCCCGAAATTGAAGAGGTCGGGCTGGGGTGACCGCATTTTTGGGCCAGCTCAAACTCCACAGCATTGAACAGCTGAACAAATAGGGAATTGAAATTGACCCAACTTTAGTGGCCAACCATTTTGGTTAGCCTCTGCTAAGCATGTGATATAGGATGAAATTGCTTTTTTTCGCCTTTTTTCTATTGGGACGGAAATTGAAGAGGTCGGGTGGGGTGACCGCATTTTTGGGCCAGCACAAACTCCACAGCAGTGAACAACTGAACAAATAGGGAATTGAAATTGACCCAACTTTAGTGGCCTAGCCATTTTGGTTAGCCTCTGCTAAGCAGGTGAAATAGGATGAAATTGCTTTTTTCCGCCTTTTTCAATTTGGCCCGAAATTGAAGAGGTCGGGCAGGGGTGACCGCATTTTTGGGCCAGCACAAACTCCACAGCGTTGAACAGCTGAACAAATAGGGAATTGAAATTGACCCTACTTTAGTGGCCTAGCCATTTTGGTTAGCCTCTGCTAAGCAGGTGAAATAGGATGAAATTGCTTTTTTCCGCCTTTTTCAATTTGGCCCGAAATTGAAGAGGTCGGGCTGGGGTGACCGCATTTTTGGGCCAGCACAAACTCCACAGCATTGAACAGCTGAACAAATAGGGAATTGAAATTGACCCAACTTTAGTGGCCTAGCCATTTTGGTTAGCCTCTGCTAAGCAGGAGAAATGGGATGAAATTACTTTTTTTCGCCTTTTTTCAATTTGGCCCGAAATTGAAGAGGTCGGGCTGGGGTGACCGCATTTTTGGGCCAGCACAAACTCCACTGCATTGAACAGCTGAACAAATAGGGAATTGAAATTGACCCAACTTTAGTGGCCTAGCCATTTTGGTTAGCCTCTGCTAAGCAGGAGAAATGGGATGAAATTACTTTTTTTCGCCTTTTTTCAGTTTGGCCCGAAATTGAAGAGGTCGGGCTGGGGTGACCGCATTTTTGGGCCAGCTCAAACTCCACAGCATTGAACAGCTGAACAAATAGGGAATTGAAATTGACCCAACTTTAGTGGCCAACCATTTTGGTTAGCCTCTGCTAAGCATGTGATATAGGATGAAATTGCTTTTTTTCGCCTTTTTTCTATTGGGACGGAAATTGAAGAGGTCGGGCTGGGGTGACCGCATTTTTGGGCCAGCACAAACTCCACAGCAGTGAACAACTGAACAAATAGGGAATTGAAATTGACCCAACTTTAGTGGCCTAGCCATTTTGGTTAGCCTCTGCTAAGCAGGTGAAATAGGATGAAATTGCTTTTTTCCGCCTTTTTCAATTTGGCCCGAAATTGAAGAGGTCGGGCAGGGGTGACCGCATTTTTGGGCCAGCACAAACTCCACAGCATTGAACAGCTGAACAAATAGGGAATTGAAATTGACCCTACTTTAGTGGCCTAGCCATTTTGGTTAGCCTCTGCTAAGCAGGTGAAATAGGATGAAATTGCTTTTTTCCGCCTTTTTCAATTTGGCCCGAAATTGAAGAGGTCGGGCTGGGGTGACCGCATTTTTGGGCCAGCACAAACTCCACAGCATTGAACAGCTGAACAAATAGGGAATTGAAATTGACCCAACTTTAGTGGCCTAGCCATTTTGGTTAGCCTCAGCTAAGCAGGTGAAATGGGATGAAATTACTTTTTTTCGCCTTTTTTCAATTTTGCCCGAAAAAATTGAAGAGGTCGGGCTGGGGTGACCGCATTTTTGGGCCAGCACAAACTCCACAGCACTGAACAGCTGAACAAATAGGGAATTGAAATTGACCCAACTTTAGTGGCCTAGCCATTTTGGTTAGCCTCAGCTAAGCAGGTGAAGTGGGATGAAATTGCCTTTTTTCGCCTTTTTTCAATTTGGCCCGAAATTGAAGAGGTCGGGCTGGGGTGACCGCATTTTTGGGCCAGCACAAACTCCACAGCAGTGAACAACTGAACAAATAGGGAATTGAAATTGACCCAACTTTAGTGGCCTAGCCATTTTGGTTAGCCTCTGCTAAGCAGGTGAAATAGGATGAAATTGCTTTTTTCCGCCTTTTTCAATTTGGCCCGAAATTGAAGAGGTCGGGCTGGGGTGACCGCATTTTTGGGCCAGCACAAACTCCACAGCATTGAACAGCTGAACAAATAGGGAATTGAAATTTACCCAACTTTAGTGGCCTAGCCATTTCGGTTAGCCTCTGCTAAGCAGGTGAAATAGGATGAAATTGCTTTTTTCCGCCTTTTTCAATTTGGCCCGAAATTGAAGAGGTCGGGCTGGGGTGACCGCATTTTTGGGCCAGCACAAACTCCACAGCATTGAACAGCTGAACAAATAGGGAATTGAAATTGACCCAACTTTAGTGGCCTAGCCATTTTGGTTAGCCTCTGCTAAGCAGGTGAAATAGGATGAAATTGCTTTTTTCCGCCTTTTTCAATTTGGCCCGAAATTGAAGAGGTCGGGCTGGGGTGACCGCATTTTTGGGCCAGCACAAACTCCACAGCATTGAACAGCTGAACAAATAGGGAATTGAAATTGACCCAACTTTAATGGCCTAGCCATTTTGGTTAGCCTCTGCTAAGCATGTGATATAGGATGAAATTGCTTTCTTTCGCCTTTTTTCAATTGGGACGGTAATTGAAGAGGTCGGGCTGGGGTGACCGCATTTTTGGGCCAGCACAAACTCCACAGCAGTGAACAACTGAACAAATAGGGAATTGAAATTGATCCAACTTTAGTGGCCTAGCCATTTTGGTTAGCCGCTGCTAAGCAGGTGAAATAGGAATGAAATTGCTTTTTTCCGCCTTTTTCAATTTGGCCCGAAATTGAAGAGGTCGGGCTGGGGTGACCGCATTTTTGGGCCAGCACAAACTCCACAGCATTGAACAGCTGAACAAATAGGGAATTGAAATTGACCCAACTTTAGTGGCCTAGCCATTTTGGTTAGCCTCTGCTAAGCAGGTGAAATAGGATGAAATTGCTTTTTTCCACCTTTTTCAATTTGGCCCGAAATTGAAGAGGTCGGGCTGGGGTGACCGCATTTTTGGGCCAGCACAAACTCCACAGCATTGAACAGCTGAACAAATAGGGAATTGAAATTGACCCAACTTTAGTGGCCTAGCCATTTTGGTTAGCCTCAGCTAAGCAGTTGAAATGGGATGAAATTGCTTTTTTTTCGCCTTTTTTCAATTTGGCCCGAAATTGAAGAGGTCGGGCTGGGGTGACCGCATTTTTGGGCCAGCACAAACTCCACAGCATTGAACAACTGAACAAATAGGGAATTGAAATTGACCCAACTTTAATGGCCTAGCCATTTTGGTTAGCCTCTGCTAAGCAGGTCAAATAGGATGAAATTGCTTTCTTTCGCCTTTTTTCAATTGGGACGGTAATTGAAGAGGTCGGGCTGGGGTGACCGCATTTTTGGGCCAGCACAAACTCCACAGCAGTGAACAACTGAACAAATAGGGAATTGAAATTGATCCAACTTTAGTGGCCTAGCCATTTTGGTTAGCCTCTGCTAAGCAGGTGAAATAGGATGAAATTGCTTTTTTCCGCCTTTTTCAATTTGGCCCGAAATTGAAGAGGTCGGGCTGGGGTGACCGCATTTTTGGGCCAGCACAAACTCCACAGCAGTGAACAACTGAACAAATAGGGAATTGAAATTGACCCAACTTTAGTAGCCTAGCCATTTCGGTTAGTCTCTGCTAAGCAGGTGAAATAGGATGAAATTGCTTTTTTCCGCCTTTTTCAATTTGGCCCGAAATTGAAGAGGTCGGGCTGGGGTGACCGCATTTTTGGGCCAGCACAAACTCCACAGCATTGAACAGCTGAACAAATAGGGAATTGAAATTGACCCAACTTTAGTGGCCTAGCCATTTTGGTTAGCCTCTGCTAAGCATGTGATATAGGATGAAATTGCTTTTTTTCGCCTTTTTACAATTGGGACGGAAATTGAAGAGGTCGGGCTGGGGTGACCGCATTTTTGGGCCAGCACAAACTCCACAGCAGTGAACAACTGAACAAATAGGGAATTGAAATTGATCCAACTTTAGTGGCCTAGCCATTTTGGTTAGCCTCAGCTAAGCAGGTGAAATGGGATAAAGTTGCTTTTTTTCGCCTATTTCAATTTTGCCTGAAATTGAAGAGGTCGGGCTGGGGTGACCACATTTTTGGGCCAGCACAAACTCCACAGCAGTGAACAGCTGAACAAATAGGGAATTGAAATTGACCCAACTTTAGTGGCCTAGCCATTTTGGTTAGCCTCTGCAAAGCAGGTGAAATAGGATGAAATTGCTTTTTTTCACCTTTTTCAATTTTGCCTGAAATTGAAGAGGTCGGGCTGGGGTGACCGCATTTTTGGGCCAGCACAAACTCCACAGCATTGAACAGCTGAACAAATAGGGAATTGAAATTGACCCAACTTTAGTGGCCTAGCCATTTTGGTTAGCCTCTGCTAAGCAGGTGAAATAGGATGAAATTGCTTTTTTCCGCCTTTTTCAATTTGGCCCGAAATTGAAGAGGTCGGGCTGGGGTGACCGCATTTTTGGGCCAGCACAAACTCCACAGCATTGAACAGCTGAACAAATAGGGAATTGAAATTGACCCAACTTTAGTGGCCTAGCCATTTTGGTTAGCCTCTGCTAAGCAGGTGAAATAGGATGAAATTGCTTTTTTCCGCCTTTTTCAATTTGGCCCGAAATTGAAGAGGTCGGGCTGGGGTGACCGCATTTTTGGGCCAGCACAAACTCCACAGCATTGAACAGCTGAACAAATAGGGAATTGAAATTGACCCAACTTTAGTGGCCTAGCCATTTTGGTTAGCCTCTGCTAAGCAGGTGAAATAGGATGAAATTGCTTTTTTCCGCCTTTTTCAATTTGGCCCGAAATTGAAGAGGTCGGGCTGGGGTGACCGCATTTTTGGGCCAGCACAAACTCCACAGCATTGAACAGCTGAACAAATAGGGGATTGAAATTGACCCAACTTTAGTGGCCTAGCCATTTTGGTTAGCCTCTGCTAAGCAGGAGAAATGGGATGAAATTACTTTTTTTCGCCTTTTTTCAATTTGGCCCGAAATTGAAGAGGTCGGGCTGGGGTGACCGCATTTTTGGGCCAGCACAAACTCCACAGCATTGAACAGCTGAACAAATAGGGAATTGAAATTGACCCAACTTTAGTGGCCTAGCCATTTTGGTTAGCCTCTGCTAAGCAGGTGAAATGGGATGAAATTGCTTTTTTTCACCTTTTTTCAATTTGGCGCGAAATTGAAGAGGTCGGGCTGGGGTGACCGCATTTTTGGGCCAGCACAAACTCCACAGCAGTGAACTGCTGAACAAATAGGGAATTGAAATTGACCCACTTTAGTGGCCTAGCCATTTTGGTTAGCCTCAGCCAAGCAGTTGAATTGGGACGAAATTACTTTTTCCGCCTTTTTTCAATTTGGCCAGAAATTGAAGAGGTCGGGCAGGGGTGACAGCATTTTTCGGCCAGCACTACAAACTCCACAGCAGTGAACAGCTGAACAAATAGGCAATTAACCAAACTTTCCTCGCTTGAAGTAAATAGTTTCTGATTATTAAATGGTCGCCCCTTATATTACACTTAAGTCGATTTGTGTGTTTGTCCTTGCAGAGCTTTGCAGCAAATGATCAAATAATTATGATAAAATGTGTCACACAGCCCCAAATTGATGTTCGTTTCACAATATCATTACAATTTCCTTTTTTTTGCAGCTAGATTTATTCAATTAGGCCTATTGTTGTGTAAATATTGGTCTTGGTGTGACGATTTATCATGTCTAGAACTGATTTAAGTAATTCTGTTGTTTTTGCAGCATTATCTAACGTTTAAATACTTTATTTCCAAAAAATTATCATGTACATTTTGATTCCATAATATGACCTTCTTGCACTGGTAGGGGTGAATGAACTTCGTGACCTACTTAAGAAGCTTGATTTCTGAGATTTTTGAAATTCAACTTTATTTCACATTGTAGTGTACCAGAATTGTTCATTGGGTGATTCAATGGTGATTGCAAGCCAAAACGGGTCTCATAATGCTCAAAAAACCACTTTAAATGGAGTTGGCAGCTTTTTGACATCGACAGTCTGCAGCCTGGTTCCGTGTTTGGTCCAGAAATTCGTCTCCATGACGTTGTCGGCCACCTAGCGGAAATGCGGTAAACTAAAATTCGCGTAGTGATGGCGATCTTCCTACAACCTAGTGCGGCTAGCTTCAACTTCCTGCGGCTAACGATTATTATGTGCGGCTGACGTGATTAAGTGCGGCTAGCTTCCAACAAGCTATGTGTGCAGCACATGATATTGTCATGTTTGTTATATTCATGACTTTCAATATTTTTCGTTCAGAACTTCTGGAAACATATCAGGCTTACCACTGTGAGTGGCTGTCTACACGACAGCTGGGCCTGGAATATATAGTAGGCCTGTATGCAGTGTGATAAGCCTTGGGGGGGGGGAGTTTTGCTGGAACTTCCCATCAAAAATTGAAACTCCCTCCTTAAGTTTCATGCATATTTTTAGTAAACAGGACATACAAAGCAATACACACATAATACTGTTATGTTATACAAGGTCACATGTACAAATTTGCGTCATTTCGCAGACTTTTGCCCAGATCAAACTCTTATAATCAACTTTTGAAATGGTTGTCATCCTTGGATATGCTTTCCCAGTCAGATTTAGTTGAAAAATTCCAACTGACTAGTTGATCCAAATGTGACTGACTGAGTTGAAAATGAAATTCAACTGACTTTTTCACTTAACTTATTCGACCGACCCAAGGGTCTAACCCTGTCCAATATTCTGACCAATGTACACTCCCCCCCTCCCCAAAAAAGCCTTAGTGATATATTTTTTCTGATACAAAATTAATATCAATATACGAGGTAATTCAAGTTTATCATGATTCATGTTGCCAGAAATTCAGCTGGGATGACCCTCCAATCAATTTTCAATTATATGACACAGAAACAACTCCGAATCAAAGATGTTACAGTCCCACTCAATATCTGACTTGTAATTTGTTGAATATTAAAAAGCTGATCTGTGCAATGCTATGTGCATCAATTGATCCTAATATTATTATTACATGCACTGACAAAAGCTTCCCCGGTAGATGAAAGAATAACAGTTAACTTTGTCACAGAATGTTACTAAACATTTTGCCAAGGTCAAGGTTATTTTATGAAAAAATTCTGGTTAGACATTATATATGAGGACATAGGCCTATCACACATGTCCAGTGTTGCAAAAAAAAGATAAGACACCTGGAGGTCTTAATTTATAGTTGATAAGAATGCTTTGTTGCAGTTAGCCAATACATAAAGTAAAATATAATAAATAGTGAGAATTATAGGCTACTAAGCTGGACATAAATCTTAAATAAATCTAAATTCAAACAATACTTTAAAAAAAAAAACTATTCTCAACTTAGTACATATATATACTGTGCAGAATAAATAGGCCTTATTTAGGTCACCAGTCCACGGCAGGTTGAGAGTTGCAGGCCACCTAATCATTTAGGCCTCTGGGGTATTCACTATCCACATTGTGCAGTTCACAGTATGTTTTGGCCTATTTGAGCTACAATTATATTTTTTATGCAGCTTCAGCTCACTTCAGATCTATATCCTATAATATATATTTTGATGCAAACTGTTAATTTTAATTGTTATAAAAAGAGGGTGAATTCAGTTTATGTTGTTAACATTAAGATATAATTGTACATCTTTTTTTGTCTCTTCAGACAGTATTGATAACTCCGGCCTTCTACATGTAGCTGCTGAAAGATGACGAGGATATTTGTAAGGAGTCTGGCCAAGACGCAATGGTCGTCATGGTCATACGCCAAAGTCAGCAGGTCTCCCTCCATATGCGTACAGCAATTGCACAAGAACTATCACTCGAAAAGTTCAGAATTGAAGTCACAAAATGACTCAGGAGTTCATGTTGTGGATTTGCGGAGTGACACTATCACCAAACCGACCCCAGTGATGCGTCAAGCAATGGCCGAAGCAGAAGTTGGAGACGATGTGTTCGGAGAGGACCCCACAATTAATGGCAAGTGATCAACTATATGCAGTTGCAACTAGTTCTGTAATTTAAGATTGTAATAAAGAATCACTATTAATCTGCCTATTAGTTTCCCAAGCGGCTGACAAGGTTTAATTGTCACAATACTATTGGAATGTCATAATGGTCAGTGACATCGGAAAATTGCGAAAATCTGTCGTCATGTTAATTATAAATTATTCAGATGTCTTTGTTTCCTTAATGAGATGCCCAGAAAAGTACTACACAGTTATGATATTTGACATATTTTGCATACACATGTATATCTTTATTAATGGTATATTACATATAAAATTGGAAGAGAAAAAAGATAAGTTGTCTGGTGCATTACAAAATGTTGAGATCCCAGAACCTGACGTAACCTGGCAAAGCGCAGAGGAAGTAAACCAAAACAAACCAGAGTCAGGTATAAGGAGGTGTGAGACTTAGGACTCACATGTGATGTTAAGGATGTCCAACCCTCCATCTCCTCCCACACAAGACCCTGGAATGGAAATGGTATGTTATGTTACCATAATCTATACGAGTTTTCAAAAGGTGCTTTCAGCATGTTCTGTTCTTCATCAATTTGTAAAAGGTGTTTCTCATTTACAGCACTCCAAGCTCGAGTTGCCAAACTGTTTAACAAAGAAGATGCCTTGTACGTTCCCACGGGCACAATGGGCAACTTGATATCAGGTGAGAAACTCTGGACTGGCTTCTTTCTAGTAATTAACCATTAATGGTGTTTGGTTAATCGATTTCATGCCCAGATTGGGCCTCACCCCTTTTAACCATATTCTTGTCGATAGTAGTGAGCTTTAGAAAATCAATTAAAAAGAAAGGACCTAATGCATGACCACTCACTCAACCCTGGTTGGTTCTCCTTTTCAGTATTATCACACTGCCAATCCAGAGGATTAGAAATTTTACTGGGTGACAAGTCACACATTCATCTCTATGAGCAGGGAGGAATTGCTACGGTATGTAGGACTAACTTTGCAGAACTGTTCTTAAATTGATTCCATCTTTTTGTCATCCATTACAAAATATCTGTGAAAGAAAACATACTTATATGATAATGGGCGCAAATACTTAATAGGTGAAGTTGCGATTAACTTTAGTTGATGAATTGAATTAAACTTATTTGACGAGTCACTGGTTTGTAGTTACACATTACAATATGCATGTAAGTAGCTGTTGTGCATATTTGAATGTTCACCTTTAACACAAAACTAGTGAAAGCTGATTTTTTTCCTCTCTTCCGAGTTCAGCTAGGTGGAGTACACCCGCGCACCGTTGCCAACCTTCCAGATGGAACCTTCAACTTGGATACAATTGACGACTACATCCGACCCACAGACGACCCCCACCAGCCCATGACCCAGCTGGTTTGTGTTGAAAACACCCACAATTACTGCGGAGGGAAAGTTATACCACTGGAATTTTTGAAAAAAGTTAGTATTTAATATCAAAAGTTGATGATTTTTTTTGTTAAAAGTTATTGCTATCTGAAAGACATGCTTTGCTTTCACATAAATTTGACAAATATTTTTTTACTCTTTTTCAGCAAAGAATACATTATAATTGTCGAGAAATGTCGAAGTGACAGTTTATGGGGATTCTGATTTGGGAAAATGTTAATGTATAATGACATGTCTTTATCAATCTCAATATATTACAGCTAAGGCTAAAAGCGGATGAATTTGGCATTGGTGTTCACATGGATGGTGCTCGTCTCTTAAATGCCGCTGTCGCCCTTGGCATTGAACCTTCTGAGATTTTGCAACATTGCGACTCCGTTAGTCTGTGTCTGTCCAAGGTAAACAGCACTTAATATGAACATCTTATGAAAGAGGCTTTTCTGAAGGAATTTTGAGTCATTACATCATGAGTTAAAAAAAGATATTAAATTTAGTTTCTCACTTGTAGGGTATTGGGGCACCTGTTGGATCTGTGATCAGTGGAAGAGCTGACTTTATCGCTACGTATGCATTGTGCCTGATTTCTATATTATTTCATGAAAAACTACATTGTACAATCTAAGGCTATGTCAACTGAATACTGATCATCGTATTTATCTCTTGAAACAGATGTCGGCGTTTACGCAAAGCAGTAGGGGGCGGCATGAGACAGGCGGGGGTTATCGCAGCAGCGGCCATGGTGGCCTTGGATGACGCCACGGAAAGACTCACCAGGGATCACCTACACGCCAAGATGATTGCAAAGGGTATGTCATAATTTAAATATGTAGGCTATGCGCTGATGAAATAATAAATTTTAAAAATATCAAACTAGTTTTCCAGGTAGCAGACCTATATGTTTTGGACTGCACAGTACTTGGTCAATGTGTGTAGTCACAACCACATACTGGCATTAAAATCTTTCAATATTATTTCAGCTCTCCATGAACATGGGGCTGGCGTAGTCGACATAGATCCAAAAGACGTTCATTCCAATATAGTCATGGTTGACATAATAAAAGAGGGACTTGTAGCTCCTGATTTCTGCCACAGACTCAATCAGGTAAGCCTAACCTTGAACAGTCAACTGCAATCAAATTGAGAATCCACGAGAAAGCAATAGTAGTTTTGAATTTGAGGAGCTCATGTTAAAAAACCATATTTCATTGTGAATGCTAACTAACAGAGGGCAGAAGAACTAACCACATTAACCGGGAGGGTTTATAATTGAAACTTCAGGTGACGCCCGAAGAAATTTTGGCCACAAACGAGAAAGTCTGCGTTCAAGTTCGCCCTGCTCGGTTGTCCAAAAGACGTATAAGATTGTACACTAATAGCAGTGCTAGTTATGGTGACATTATGAAAGCTATAGACAAATGGAAATACGTCTGTTCAGAATACTCTGCCCAACCCATTGTTCAATAAGCTTTCGTACTTGTAACTTAAAGAGAGGTTAGAACGTACAACGAGACTGAAAAATGGTGAGTAACATGGAAAAAGGCCCAAGTGTGGTTGTGCGTGTACTGTGTACGTCCTGCAAATGTGTCGTGAACTAATTTTAAAAACTCTAAAATCATTATATCTTTTCCATGTTTTAATTTGTGACCTTATTGACCTGTGTTGTCTCAATACCATGTGATGTCCAGTCACCAGGCATATTTACCAGCCTACCAGCAGTCACATATAAACCTGCAGACTGGTGCCATTGAAAGCCTAAGTGTTTCACCATATGAATGTCACAATTTATTACTCAAAATGCAGCTGGCTCTGGCACTGTCGTTGATTCACCTCTGAATGAACTGTTTCCCCCAATATTGGTCTTGGGTCTAGTTGACCAGTCATTGCCAAGTGGCATGTATTGGCAGAGGTGCTGAAAAACTCAGAGAATTGAGTATGTAAGTCCACCACCATGTAATTTTCGTTTCTATCTATTTTGTTAAGAGTTCTCTAAGTGTTGTACGACTGCCAGATCATGTTCAGTGTATAAAGATTAAATTGCATACATGTGCAGGGGGCAACATATAATGAGCCAGGCTCGGTTTCAGCTGAGTCAGCATGTCTGTTCTGCTTTCCTGTGTGAAATGTAAATATGTGCCACACAATATATGTTTGATGGAGAGTCGTAGACTCAGCTCGACTTAACTGTTTTGACCAGATTACATTTCAGAGTGCTTTCAGAATGTTTCTTTAAATGTTTCAGGTTACTCAGGAAGAAGCCCAAGAGCTGAAAACACAAACCAAAGTCCTCTGCTTGCCATTCAGCAGCTTGAAGGCCCGACTCGTCACGCACAGCAACGTGGATGTTTCGGAGATTGAACTTGCTGTGACTAAGATTAAATACGCTCTACAAGAAATGCGTGTCACTGGTGCCAAGGCAGAAGGAGAAGCAGAGTACTATGAAAATTAACCACCTTTGGATTGTTATACTATTTCTGCTATTTTTATTGGATTATTTTAATTTCTACATTGTCCAAGTTTACGGAGTTTGCTGATTCAAATCTTGTATCTTATTATACCAGTGTCTGCTATCTTCAAGTATTGCTATTGATCAGACTGTGATAACTTTCAAATAAATCATGTTCAAACTTTCTTTTGTGTATTTGTTCACACTTGTACAAACTTAAAAAATTCTGATATGTATACACCATCGGCAAGGTTTCAGGGAATAGAAGTGGCACAGACCTAGGTGGTAGTTACAATTTTTCACGTTAACTTCCATCATACCACATTGTCAGCGTGAAATGGTTCCCACTCTTGATTTTCTGCTCTAAGAGAGATCTATTAGAAGTTCTGCTTACAGGAATTCGCGTTGAAGTAGACTTCTGGATTTCACAGACATGTCTTTTTGTCAAAATTGCGAATTGGCTTTTTGCACTGCACAAGTGAGTTTTAAAATCCCATGTAATTTTGCATCCAATAGGATGGCATTTACATTTGGGAGTGATTCCGACAATGAAATATGCAATAAGATAGGTAGTATATTAATAATTAAGAAAGATTTATAATTTTACATGACGTGTGGTACTGCACATGACGTATGGTAGGCTTCTGTATGCATTGGAATCAGTGAGACACAGCAAAAACTGACAAAAAAGAAAACCAACAAACTGTGGAAACTGTTGAAATTTGTCAGTTTTGGATTCTTTGTCTAATCATACTGCAGGTGTCAATTGTCTCCGTGGTTTATTGGTGGAACTCATCGGACCAAGGAAAATATAAAGCTATCATTTACAAGGCCGTGATCTGATTGACTTAGATCGCATTTTGTGGCAATAATTATACCAGTTCAGACGCGGCCAGTTACCTCCAGATAGATAGACACACAAATAGATAGATAGATATATTGATGATTATCATACATTTCTTCCCAACCCATACCACTAACAGCTAACAGGTAAAAAAATGACAAGAAAGTAGAAATAGATAGATGGGTAGATAGATAGTAGTAGCGGATCGGGGGGAGGGGGGGTTTAGGGGGTTCCACCCACCTCCTTTGGCCCGCAGATTTTAATGATACGTAAAAAAACATTAAAATCTCAAAATTATCTATCTATCTGTCTATCTATCTATCTATCTATCTATCTGTCTATCTATCTGTCTATCTATCTATCTATCTATCTGTCTATATATCACACCAAGTGTACATGTATCTATCTGGCCAATAGAGCACTATCCACTTATCTATAAACTTACATATTCATTTATCTATGCATAATATCTACCCAATTCACCTTTGTAAATTCAGTCTCTCTACAAAATCCATCTCTGTATACAATCAGTAATATGCAGAGCCAATTGTTTAAACATTCACAAAATGCTTTCTGGTATGCTCAAGTATGGTCTCCGTCAATCTGTGTTCACAGAAGGCATGAAACGCCCCCAATGATTTCTGACCAATCAAACTTTCATATGGTATGAGGGGGATTATGAATCACAATCCTCCTAAACATGTGATGTCTAATTTAGTCATGTTTCAGTTGGCAATTAACTGAAATCGACTGGACAAACTGATAAAATTGACTTTACTTCACAGCTTCTGCATACACACAGAAATTGAAAGGGCATTGGTCATACATGAGTAGTTTTCTACCATACGTCACGTACAGCCAAATTACTTGGTAACTGAGGCTCTGAAGTCTACTTCTACGAGAATTCCTGTTAAGTTCATGATCTGATGCTTGACTTGAGTGTTATTCAGTTCTTCCCGAGTATGTCAGAGGTAGGATCTTGTGATTGCCAAACACGCTCCATGAAGAGATCATGGTGAATCTCATCAAATATAACATTACTTTTGAGGCCACGTACATAAGTCGGAGCTGACTATTCAGATTCAGTGGATTTTGCTCTGAGACATGAAGGTCCACTGAAATTTCGGGTTCCCCAACTTCAAACCATGCTGGTCAAGCCCTTAGGCGGAGCAGGCAGGAACCTTAACCAGTCTGCCACTCGGCCGCTTGCATGATGCAGGTGGAACAGAACCTTTCAACCCTACAATATGATTTGGGGAACAAAGTGTCAGTGACTGACTGCGCACATGAATTTTAAAGTCAACACAGAGGATAAATATTCCTTAACCATCAGGTATCGAACAGTCAACCATTCTAACAGGCAAAGAAATGCCTACAATAAACTGGAACTATATTATCTATATATCTTAACTCACGCAAGAAGGAAATCAAGGTATCACACAATAATTGGTATAAAAATTGCTTATGTATTGTCAAAATATATAGAAATACTCCTTTGTACAAAGAAAACTGACATCTAACTTAAGAAAAGATAGTAATAGCATACAAAATTTAATCTATAACTAATTGAACATAATTGTTATCACATATTTTACGCACACATTGTAAATAGTATCAAGAGTAAGATAATTAAATAAATTTTTAAAAAATGTATGTACAATTTCAAGTATATTGGCAAAACAAAATTTGCATTAAAATTAATTATCATAAGCAAATATGAAAATAAAAGCTCATTATAAATATAATGTAAAGTTCATTGAACACAATCAGTTCAAATGTTACCAGTGCACCAATAGATAAATGTTTTTTTTTCTTCATTCAACATAAAACTAAACAAACATTCAATAAACTGATTATATATATAGGAATTCTTTCACTCAACAATAGCACATGCATAAAATCCGCAACAACAGAACCCTCATACTCTTGAGCTAAAGGAGGGCACTTATGACACTAAAGATCACCATCTTATTCAAATGAGAACAGATTAACCTGCTGCAAAATATTTAAAATAGGCTGCAAATAACAGATTTAATTCCGCAAACCCTGATGTTAAAACAAGTTAGGGCTATTCCATTTAAAACTCTGGGGGGGGGGTGGTCGGGTTGATTTATTTTTCGTAAGATGGATGGGGGGGTCGGCAAAAATTCACTTTAGATGTATGGTGGGGTAGCAAACAAATCGATTTAGATGTACGTAGGGGACCCGAAAAATTCGATTTAGATGTATGTAGGGGGTCCTCCGACCCCCCAGACACCTACTAAATAAAGTATTGCTACCTACTTGCTACAAGAAATTAAATAAACCATCATTTCAGACGAATTTGCACCACGTTTTTGCCATCTTTCATGATCGCGACTAGTAGTAGTAGTTGGTGGTTTTCCCTGGACGCCGGACGTCGTTTCTAGTCTCAGTGGACAGCTCCACCCTCCTGCAGTTAGTGCTGGACAGGTGCTGGAGGATGGAGAGCTGTGCCAGATTGTATAAAAGCTTAACATGGTTATCCTAAAGTGGTTAACTACTTTTACCAGGACTTACTGGGAAATAACTTAGCCATGTTTGTTTTGGCTGACTAGGCTTCTTCTTCTTCTTATACATGTATGTACCGCCTCTCCCCAGGCGAACCACTGGGTATTTCCTGGTTATTTATATCCTCTTCAGTATGTTAGGAATTACTTTGTAAGACATACAAATATATATCTGACAGTTCTGGTGGGATCAGCTATTGATCTTGTGCCGGATCTTAGGAGGCAATACATATTGTGTAATGGATGTTTCACTTGTGATCTTACAACCTGGACTCCAAAGAGAAGGAGCTCTGCCTCAAGACAAGTTACACTGATACAGAAATTGCCAAAAATTGAATAAAATTACTTTGCTTGAGAAAATCATCTATTGGATCAATGGAGCTCCCTGGAATAATTTGACTGGAAACTAAATGGGGAAATTTTAACTATCTTGTGAAATTTAAGAGTTTTCCCTGCTGCCTCCGTCTGAGTCTGTCATATCACAGAGAGGCCTCCGTCATATCAGGGAGAGGCTTCCGTCATATCACGGAGAGGCCTCCGCCTCCGCACGGAGAAGCATCTGACTCAGTATGGAGTCATCGAGATGCTACAAAAAATATGCCAAGAAAAATGGAAAACTAAGTCCCTTCCAAAAATAAATATTAATTTCAAGAATTTTGGAGGATTTGACTTCCTCCTCCATCATATCACGGCGGTGAACTGCCTCCGCCTCCATCATATCACAGAGAGCCTTTTGGAAAATAAGGAATAAATTCAAGAATTTTGGAAAGTCTCGCTTCATCTGCGTCATATCACGGAGAACAGTAAACCTTGCTTACGTCGGAGTAAAATAGACTGTACTATTCTGTCCGAGTTAAAAGAATATCTAGCTGTCAGGCCTAGACAAAGAACTCTTAGTTAAATATGAAGCAAGTTTTCCAATGACCGTGTCCGAGATAGGCACAGTCTAGAACTCTTAGTTAAATATGAAGCAAGTTTTCCAATGACCGTGTCCGAGATAGGCAAAGACCCAACTTTAATATGCAAATCCTCATTGCCGTGTCCTTCCCCTGCTAATTAGCCTACCAACTTAGTACAAGTGCAAAACTACAGGACGCGAAGCCCCAATCATCCATCCATCCATCTGAGATAGGCTAGGATCTGAAGTTGATACGTCATACAGTGCAGCCAAAGACATATTCAACACATTGATGGAGATTCTTTAAAAAATTCATATGCAGAGTTGAGATTTTTTTTTTTCAGTCTAAAAACTAAAAAAATTCAGATGTATGTAGGGT
Source organism: Platynereis dumerilii (assembly GCA_026936325.1). Taxonomy (NCBI): domain Eukaryota; kingdom Metazoa; phylum Annelida; class Polychaeta; order Phyllodocida; family Nereididae; genus Platynereis; species Platynereis dumerilii. The sequence continues at coordinate 101,655,189 of JAPTHN010000002.1, forward strand.
TGAGATTTTTTTTTTGGAGGGAGGGGGTCAAAAAATGTTTGTCGTGGGAGGGGGTCTAAAAAAATTCGGATTTGATGCATGTAGGGTGGGTAAAAAATTCGCATTTGGTGCATGTAGGGTCTCCAAAAAAATCGAAGTTAATGCATGGGGGGGTCGAAACTAATTCACTTTAGATGCATGGGGGGGGTCAAAAATGTAACCTGACCACCCCCCCCCCAGATTTTTAAATGGAATAGCCCTTAACAGAAATAATGCAAAATACAAGTAATAGATGGCATCACACTAAATAAAAATACGCCTGTCCTTTTACAGGTTTTCATCAGAAAATAAGATCATATACAACATACAATAGAGTACACAAATAACTGAAGCAATGTCATGCAAATAGGATGTTAAAATAAAACTTTTAGCTGCATGAATATAAAATAGAAATCCTAAGACATCCTGATGCGATGAAAAAATCAAGTAAAAAATAAGGCACTTGTAATATTACTCACTTCGGGGACGAAAGATTCACTACAGTCGTCATCACCTCACAAGTGAAAGTGAACTAAATGGTGGTGGCAGCACTGTCAAATGAGGTGACGTCATACCGGCGTACAAGTAATTCTTTGGCTAGGTCTCGAATGAAAATGTCTGGACATCAGAAATTGTCATCTAAAATGGGTCTGACATCGCCGAAAATCGGCAAAAATATCACCGAAACATCTCGAAAATGTGATAGGAAGTTATAAACGGCCTAGACAAGTATATGTCATTGTGAAGAAATTTTTGTACTTGGTGGCCTGGTGCCGTGAAATTTGGCTAAAACGAGTGTTCGCGATTGAATTGATGACACCTGTAAATATTTCCTGAAACTCAAATGTGAGAACACGCCAAGGAAACAGAAAATTCAGGCCTTCAGTCCCAACTATTACTATTTAAATTATTGAAAGTTCCGGTGAAATTTGCCCATTGGCTCATAATGATCCCCATATAATACATTCTAAATCGTCAATTATACTGATAATATATCATTTCTATTAGCAAACTTTTAGTTTTTGATCTCTCAAGAAACTAATCTCTTAATACTTCAATATCATGTGTTCATTGTCCACCTTTAATAATAAAAGCTTTTTTTTTTGGCCTCGTGGATTCCTATTAGTCTAAAAGATGAGATCAAGCAGATCATGACTCCATGCAGCTCTCTGACTGCAAAGGGCCATTTGTTATTTCTTTGCCAAACAAACGGTTCTTGGCATTTTCTTTCTCAGTTTTATTTGGAACGTATCCATTGTTCTCCTTGAATCTTTGAGCGGGAGATTTTGAAGGGGATGCTTTGTAGCAGTCACGACAAACTGCAAGGTACTTGTCTGCTCCTCCAATCACTTCAAGCTGAAACGCAAATAACAAGTGAGTGAGTGAGTGAGTTAGTGTTTTACGCCCCATCAGCACCAGTGTGGGCTATTTAGAGGCAACACGCAAATAACAAGAAATTTATATATATTTATATACATTTGACCTAATTGGAACAACAAGGTTTGATGGCTGGCCTTGCGTCCTTTATTTATGCACTCGGTTGGCTAATTAGGACAGGAGAAGGACACGGCAATGACGTGAAGGATGATTGAAACTGCCGTCCAACATACGCGAACTTGCAAGAGCTGGATTCCAACCCTGACCCAGCGATTGGCAGTCTGGCACGCTACCACTAGACAAACCCTCCCCCCACAACAAGGTTTGACAAGATTGGACAATGGAAATTTATATTTTTGACAGATGCTCAAACTTTCAGTCCTTTCGGACTCCTTCCGTAACCTGACCATGTTGTGTTCATCCTTGACCTGACATTCATGAGTTTGACAAAATTTATTACTCTCATTTAATACCATTTTTCATATAATTACTGGCCTAAAACAGAAGGCAGTTTCGTAACACCAAAATGGCATAATGACTTTTAAAGCCTATCTAAAGGTTATTCTACATCTTCAACAATCCAATGGCTCTTTTAATAAATTATGATTTCAATAAAACAAAGTTGATCTGCTACTGACCTACTGTTAGTTGAAAACCATTTTCTTAGCGGCAGAGCCAATGGCAAGGTTATAAGCCTTGATGATACAAATTAGAAAGTTCAGAAAACATCATTTGTGTTGGGCTATTGGCCTCATTCTCACCCTTACCTCCTTTTCAGCTCCTCGTCTCTTGGTGAACGCTGCTTCTCCGTAACACATCATGCAGACGGCTGTCAATTTCACCACATTTTCCGCAAGAGGCACCAGCTCCAGAATTCTTCCAAATCCCTAGGGAAAAAGATGGGAAACGGCAATGACAGATTGATGGACTTCAGGCCCAACAAGATCCCAAAATAATAGGAGACCTCAAAAATATTTTCAAAGGGAAGAACACCCCCAGTTTACTTTGTTTCAAACTTTCAATCAATCCCTGCACATAAAAAGTTATTCAACTAACAATTTACTAACCTCCCGCTGGTAGGTTCCGTCTAAGGCCGCAACAATTACAGTTTTTCCTGCCGCTGCAAGACGTTCACAGAACTCAACAGTGTCAGGGTACTGCAATAAAACATCAAAATGAAATTTAAAGATTCTGTATAAATTCTGAGGGAGTTTTTAAGTCACAAACATATAAATGGTATTCCTCAATCATTTAATTCATATATATGCGTAAATGGCAAATCCATGAATTTGGCACAGCAATCTGAAAAAATATTAATCTGCCACTTACAAATTGGCCTTCATCAACTCCAATGACATCAAAGTTCAGTGCCTCGTCGATGAGGGGTAGAAGTTTTGAGGCAGAGACTGATGATTTCATGCAGTGTCTGAAATGATGAGATTCAATAGTAGGATAAAAGTGATAGCAATTTTTTGTGGACTAGAATTTTTTAATCAGCTGATAACTATAAATTACATTTATGATAATAACTGTAATTTACCCATCATGAGTAGCAAGACTCTTGGCTTCATAGCGGTCGTCATTCGCATATTTTACGACCAGGCAGTCGTAGTTGGCAAGGTGAAACCGCTTCAACCTCCTGATGAGTTCAGTCCTGGTACGAAAGACAAATCATCACATTTTTGCAACAGATCGGATATTTATAAGAGCCATTCATTTTTGTAATTATTACTACTAATAAGATTGTGAAATTTTAAGAACCTTGAATAACACAGTCACAAGTGCGATCAAATTGCATAATAAATATGCTGTAAAAATTTTTATTCTGGCCTACTTTCAGGCATGTTTGATTATTTATCTTAAGCCACAAAATGATACTAGTTCTGCCATCTGACAAGTAAATTTGTTACCTATCCAAGACTACCAAGCATCCACAACAGATGGACAGGCACTGATTGCTAATGCCAAGCTTTACCAAGTCTACCAAGTCATGAAGTAAAACTTTAATTTGCAAAAAACTTTAATTTGCATAAATGTGAAAAGCTATGGAAGGATTTTACAAGCCATGGTACGATGGTAATAATCAACTCACGTTTTGCCGGAGAACATGGGCCCAAATATAATCTGGAATAAAAATATATTAAAAGTGAGAAAAATTCTTTCAATCAAGTAACACTTTTGATTTGTAGCATCTGGGCTGTTCAAAAATTATGTAATGTCACGAGGAATTTATTCCTGTTCATGTTATAAGTATTAAGTTTAATCTAAATTTATTGCTCATCTTTTGTGGTTTCAAAGCACATTTCAAAACTAACCATGACTCGCTAAATTATGTCCACTATGTGGACGCATTCGGTAAAAAAATTCTGCCAATTCAGAGGTGGTTCTCTTTTTTTTTTCAAATTCTATAAAAACAATTCTATAAAAAAAATCCCCCCTAGAAAAAGAAATTGAAAAACAAAAAGTTTATTTTAAAATAAATAAATATAGGCCGATAAAAAATTCCACAAAATTTTTTTACACAATTTTTTAAAACCTATTTCCCCCCCCCCTCCCCACTTTTTTTTCCCCAACATTTTCATTTGCGAAACAATTTTTTCCTAAATTTTTATTTTTTTCCCCAAATTTTCATTCCCAGTAATAAATTTTCTTTCAAAACGATAGTTATTTTTTGGCTAAACAAACTCTCTTTGATATATCAATCTTTTTATTTTCAAAACTTTTCCCAATATTGTTTTCCCCTAAAATTCAAGAAAGTCATTTCCTCCTCATCCCCTTTTTGCCATTTTTTTCAAATATAGTTTCCAAAACTATTTTCCTTTTTTTTTCCAAAGCATTTTCCCCCTTATTACTTTGTCGCTAACATCGAACATTTTATCTGCTAATTTTCCTTTTTTTAAAACATGTTTTTCACGGATGTGACCTGGGCATGGGATCTACCCTGAAATAGGTAGATATTGGTCAGAATTTCTGATTTACATAAATTTGCCCAAATACCAGGGAGGGGGTGGGACCCAGTAGGGGTCTGCAGCTCCCCCCCCCCCACTAGACCGGGGCAAGGCGAGTTCGGGGGGGGGGGAGAAAGGGCGCTATTTTCGCCATGGGCATGGCACTTGGCAATGAACAACATGACCAGCTGATGACCTCCTGTGTCCTTCCCCCGGGTCCCCCCCCCCGGACCACTCCCCCGGTCATATGTGACATCATCAAATGTGCCAACAAATGAAACAATGCATTGATTGAACATTTAAGGAATGGGCTATAAGTCTATATTCTATAGAATTTAGGCTTAAAGCTTAATCAATGTTGTACTTGTGCCCGGGTACTTGTGCAAGTGACAGACTTGACAAGTTGACAGCTTTCAATTCAAGTGGAAAGTTGAATGGAAATCGACCACTCTGTACAAAAAATGTGCATTTCTCACCTGTATCTGCCCCTTGCTCTTTGGGATAACAATATCAGGGACGTTCATACACGAGGACATCATTTTCAAACGACTTCAAGTTTTCAAAACTCCCAACTTCAACAACAGTTCCCTCTCAACATAAACGCATCTCAATCAACAACTTGAACTTCTCTACTCGCGCCAAAATTCTATGTCGCAAAAATGATTTAACGTTTGTTTATATGAAAAAGTAAAATTATTAAGTCCATTAAATGACTTTCTTAGACATTGCATCAGCAATCGACGAATTTTCAGCGCACATAACGTAATTAATTCAACGAAAATGCAATGTCGCACCGATTTGTTTACCTGACAACCAACATGGCGGACCAAGAAGAGGTGAGTTGAGTAAAATGAGCAAAAATCATCAAATAATTCGATGTAACGGCTGTGTCAACACCAAAAAATTGTGTTTTATTGAAATTTGAACGTATTTTTATCACCTTACCCATTTTGCTTGGCAGGCAGTTTCAATTAAATGCCTTCCTGGACATTTCAAATGGGCCAAAATCATTTAAAAAATTTGGCAAAAATAAACGCTACTGGCAGTGTAGGTCTGGAAACACAGGTCTGGGCCAACGCCATCTTTGCTTGGGTAAAATAACAGAATCTTCAAGGCATCGTTTTGGGGTGATTTAAGGCTTTGAAAAATCTAAAAAAAATGGAAGCATCTAGATTTTACTATTAGAAAACCTGTCTAATACTTGAAATATTTTTATCAGGCCGATTTTTAGAGAAATGACAGGAAAAAGAACATGTCAACAAAAGTTCGGACATTGACTTCGGGTGCTTCGGACGGACTTTTCACATAGAAAGAATGGTCGTACAGAGTCCAAACTTAGTTCAAAATGTAGGAAATTAAATTTCTGAAACATTGGTACCACTGAGAAGGTGCTGCGCTCGATATTAAGGCCTCCAGAGCGTGCTGCGTCATTGACGCAGCAATTGCACAAGAAAAGATTGGATGGTCACTGAGCACTGCTCTGCTGATCTACTGGCAGTACTGCAAAACAAATCTCAATTCTCATTCAATGATTCAACTTTTGCCTCTACCCATAAATACTTAACAAGACATTAAAGGTCATAGCAGAAAGCAGACATCGACAGTCTGTTCATTTAGATTTAGCCACCTTTTTTTAATAGCCGAGCTTTGTTTTTTTTTCAGCAAGCACCTGCAGAAAGTCAAGCAGCAGAAAATACCGATGCTGCACCTGAAGTACAAAATGAGGAAAAAGCCTCAGAAACTACAGCGGCAGAGCCTGGTAAGGGATAAGTGTTTTTTTTTTCGTTCCGTTGTGAATTTTAAGAAATTTAGGCCTCAAAGTTAAAGTATAGTTTGTCATGAGTCAAAAACCTTCAAATCAGAATCGATGATTCCAGATTCATGATAATCCCAAAAGAGTGCTAAGATGATTTAATTCAACTGTAAAAATATTTTATGAATTCATACGTGTACATTTCTGGGTTAATCATATATGATAACCATGGTAGAGAATGAACACAAGCAGGGTGAGGCAGAGACAGCCCAAACAGCAACAGAAGATTCCAAACCAGAAGATTCTGCCACTGTCACTGCAACCGATGAGGATAAAGCTGCTGCAGAGGGTGAAGGAGAACAAGAAACTTCAGAGCAGACAGAAACTCAGAACCAAGATGTCAGTGGGCCTCCTGAAAATGGAGAATCTTCTGAAACAGTCCCAGAAAATACTACAGATAATGCAGTGACAGAGGCACAGGGAGATGCGACACAAGAACCAGCTGATGCCACTCAGGACTGTAAGCTCAACACAGCTGAAATCTGCTACTGCACTGCTTACTGATGCTTTTAATGTTTAACCTGCTTCAAACACAACATTGTGAAATAGCAGCCATGATGTTCAGTTTTAATTATTAATCCGCTTTTGACTGCCGCCTAATCATTGACACTTCACAATTCCTAAAGAAAACTTGTACTTTCAGCTTTTTGGTGGACTTCACTTTCACATCATGCTATTGTTGGCGTAATACTAAAAACTCATTTAACATTGTGAAAAATAACACTATAAAATACCATTTATATTGGGCAACATATCTGTGCAAACAAGGAAGATTTTATAAGAACATAGTTTCGAAGCTATGAAAGCCAAATTGTCTGTATTTTCTAAATTGGAAAAATAACTTTTTTCTCATAAGTGACCGGTGCCTTAATATTAAAACTTTCACAGAAATCAAGTTAATCCTTCCTTGATCCACTTGATTTACTCCGTCATATTCATGCAACTATATCAAATGCCAGATTGACAATTTTACTAATTGTGATTGCAGATTGAAAATCGTGCTAAATATTCAATCTCCATCATATTCATCTTTTAATAGTGTTGGGTATCGTGATAGATAAATTAACGGAAAAAGCTTGAAAAACGTCATTCATAATGGTATCAATTCAACGTCATTGCTGTATGAAGTTAGTATAAGGAAAGTGTGGCAAAAAATGATTCTCTATTTCCCAAAACTGTAGCAAAAAAGTTGCGATTTTCATGGATTTCTCACAAGAAAGAGGTGTGATTCGCATTAAAGCACACGTCAGAAATTAGCGGAACTATGCTTTTAAGCAGTCTGCAGACAATTACTATCGCGATAAAAGTGATACTTGCTGCCTTTGACAATAGTGTATTGTGACATATCATGCCTAGTTTTTCCTCACAATAGTTGTATTGTGACTGCATTGGCGATGAAGTATCGCGATAGTGATGGTATTGTCCCAACACTGTTCATCAAATAACCAACGTCAACTGCCAGATCATTGGTTTTATTTGATGTAATTGAGTTTGTTTGTTTGGTGTAATCTATTGTGAATAACCTTGAGTATTTAATTGTTCACAGCTTTCAAATTGATTGAATCCATTTTTATGATAAGTCATCAATATAGCTTTTGCCGATAATAACTCCCATTTTCTCCAGCAAAAGAAGAGTCCACTGAACAGACAGAACAGCTAAGTGGCGATCAAGAGAACGGGGAGGAAAAAACCGAAACAAAAGAGGAAGGTCAAGAAAAAAAAGGTGAGTGGAGACTTTTGCGAAAAAATCAATAATTTAGAATGTTTATCAGAAGTTGCAGAACTTGTTTGAGTAGTCTGCCCAAAAGAACCTCAATCCAATACGCTGTGGCATAGGCCTAAAATTAATACGGAAGAGATGGGAAGTGCCACGACGAGCCGCATATTTACCCCATGTCATGCTCCCACCGCCCCCCCCCCCCAGGCCATTTCTAGATACGCCCCTGCCAACACATGTATATTTAACCTAAAAGTTTGAGCAACCCTTCACTATTGAGCTCCATGATAGAATTGTCTAACCACTGACATTCAACACTGCCGAAGAAATAGTTTCTCAAAACCATCAAAAAGTAGTGATATTTGACCTACAAAACAGTCCAAATTGCTGCTTGTACATAGCCATGCTGAATCATCATGCATGCCGAAAACTGCAGAACCCTCCCATTCAGAGTTTTCCAGTTACTAAATTCACCCTGTTTTTTTGCAGCTGAACATCCAGAGACAACAGAAGGAACAGCAGAAGGAACAACAGAAGGCACAACAGAAGTCACAACAGAAGACACAACAGAGGGCACAGAAACTAAAGAAGAAAGTAAAGAGGAAGGAAAAGAGGAAACTGAGGAAGCAAAAACGAGCCAAGAAAATGAAGAGCAGGTGAATAAAGAAGGCAATGAAGGTCCGACAGAAACAGCTGAAGATGCAGGGGAAGGGAAGGAGGAGAAAGCAGAAGAGAATCAGGTAGGTTTTCAAAAGTCAATGTCATTCTGTTGGAAGTGTAACTGTCACAATATACCTGCAGTAGTTGGAAGAATTGTATAGCCTTTACAACATATCCAGTTAAATCAGTGTCACATCCCAATGTGTTTTCTGCTGAATTCTGCAATGTTCAGCTTGTGAAGGTGGGCGTAGTGCATGCACTACTGCAAAATTAATTTTCTTTCATATGAACGGTAAATGCCATAAATTAAAGTACTTAATCAGACAAAATGCGAATAATTGCAGGGTGCTGAAGACGAAAGACCCCTAAGCCCAACTATAGAGGTATCAGAAAAACTTTCCAGAGAAGGTTCGCCGACAGCTGACGGTCAACCTGAGGGAGATGGGCGTACTGAGAGCCCACCGAAACCTGAATCTCCCCAACCAGGTAAGCCAAGACATGCAGGCCAGATATTTCCACTGGATCATACAACCTAGTAATTTATAATACTGATATTATAATTATATATTCCTAATGCACAGAATAACAACCCTTATAACTTTCAGATGAAGATGGGACAATCTTAGAACAGCAAGAGGACCTTGAAGAGGATGATGATGAACCACTTTTTGACAGAGAACAACTCATTGAGCAGTACCATGTAATTAATCTAACTGACATCTTACACAACTGCAAAATCCCTATAATCCATTTGACAAGGAGTCAAGAACACCAATTGGCAGCCGCTCTACATGCAACTGTGTGTCCTTCTAAAAAGAAGAAAGACTTATTTAAGAATAATTTAAGAATAAGAGAGGCCCACAACTAATATATGTTATTGTCCGCTACTTGTCACTTGCCCATTTGTTTCGTTTGTTTCACTGAACTAATTCATTTTACATTTCTGGATATTTGATACTTCAGGAAGCCATCGCTCTCAGGGAACAAATCAGGCAAAAGAACAACCAGTTTCAGCACAAATTAGCCGAGTACTTCAGAAAGAAACAGTCGGACGACAATCGGACAGAGGGAGACATCAATGTCACAGACCAGGAACAACGCTACCTCAAATACATGGGTACTTGTCATAAATCAATGTTTGATTATTTGTTGCTTTGTGACTCTTAATGAAGCCACGTCCTGACACAAAAATTGCAATGAAAAGAGAAATTCTAGGAACAGTTTCTGTGATGATATGCATTTTTCCCCAAATGTTTCCTTCAACAAGAGAAATTTATGTCGGTATCAACTCTGAGATTTTCAGCAAAAAGAGAATTCAAACTCATTTTAGCCATTTAGTATAGGTCCACTCAAAAGAAGTAGATAAAGAGGCACATGTGACAGACCTATTGATCTTGGAGAATGGTCGCAATCAGTACATGTTGCTTAATGCTACACATGTTTACTTTGCACAGCTAACCTTGAAGAACTCCGGCACCATGACTCAGTTCAACGGAAAAACTACATAGAGCAAATCAAGGAGCTGAGTGAAAGGACGGAGGAAAAGAAAGATGCTGTTAACGAGGAGCAGCAGAAGTTCACAGAGTTCCAGAAACAAGTAGGACTCAATGCAATCAATAGCAGATCTGGAAAACCTATTCCGCCAAAGGTGAAAATAAGACATAATTACAATTGTTTATCTGACCTTATTCCAATTATGGAGCAACTTCATATAATGGCCTGAATAATGATGTAATATATCAACACATTATTTCCAATTTTGCAGGATATTGAAGGTTACTTGGGAGCAGAAATAAAGAAAGATGGAGTTGTCTTTACGGTCCGACTAGAAAACATCAAATTGAAGAATAAACTGAAGAAAAAGGAGACCCAGCTGAAATTGAAGGTAAAAGTCATGAACCATAACTTCATTACAACTTCAATACCCATAACAATTTTACTTCAGTTACCAGTAAACTAGAAGTACTAAGGAAAATGCTTTTCTTTTCACACCAGCTTCATTCTCTTTGCAGGAAGAATTGGCAGAAGGGCTGCACTTGATTGACTTTGAACAGCTGAAAATAGAGAACCAAACATACAACGAAAAGATTGAGGAAAGAAACGAGGTAAGTGATTGCCCATTGATATCCAAACAGCAGTTATACACAAGCTCCTGGGTTGCTTGAAATATTACAAATAATCTGAAAATTTCATGAAATAAGAACACGAGTCTAGTATTATTTAAGACCATTGGATTTTAATGAAGCATGGAATCTGTGAACTTCAGTATAAATGGCATTAAATGCCTACTCAGTAAAATGATATTTCCCATAGGAAACCATTTCGAAGCTTTGATAATATAAGGAAATGTAGAATTAGTTCCAGCACAATGCACATGAATCTGACAAAGATTTTTTTTCCATTTAAGGAACTGCTGAAGTTGAAGAAAAAGATCACCACAACCGTGGAGGTTTTAACCCACGTCAAGGAGAAACTGCAATTTGTTCAGGCAGAAAACCAAGTCACCAAATCGAGACTCAGGGAAGTGGAAGAGGAGGTGGCGAAGGTAAGAACTTCCATAAATCAAATTCTAACTCGAATTTGCTTTGACCAGGTCTGCTTAGTGGGTCTGGTACTTTTTGTGAAAAGGATTCTCATCTTTCAATACATTTTGCCTCCATGTACCAACAGGTACTAAACACGCCACATCAAATCTCTGCAGATAATACCAGGATTTATTTAATCTTTGGTTACCTTGCATGTTTATAATTTCTCTGAGGAATCAGTGTACTCTGCGAAAGAAATTACGTCTGACGTGATAAGTAGAGTTTCAACCAATTATTGCCATATAATTTTCGAAGGTTACTTAACTGTGAACACCATCAGCCAAAGAAAGAGACAAACGAGTCTCTCAGACAAGTTTGGGTCAGGGCACAGCTGGAACACCTGAAGGGAACGGGCTATATTTACTATTTAGCAGCTAGCCTCATGTTGGTATTCTCCGTGGTATTTACTTTTGATCAACCATCTTCTTTCAGAAACGAGACAAATTAACGAGGACCAAGCAATCGAGAGACCAGCTGCGAATAGACAATCAGAAATTGCGACAAAACTGCGGCTTGTTGGGAAATGAACCTCTTCTACGAGATTACGAAGAGCGAAAAGACGAATCCGACCAATTACGCCAGAAACTGGAGGACTTGAAAATGTTACACGCTGAACTGACTGTTACTTGCAATGGAGTCCGAAAGAAAATTGACCAAGCAAAGAATTCCCGATGAACAATTCAGTACTGATTACCTAAGTATTTCATCGTTGTTTGAGGACTTCATGTCTGTTTTACAAGTGATCAAGTGTTACGAGCTTGTGACAAGGGCAGAAGATGCAATTTAATCATAAGCTTATATCATTCCTTTAAACATTACCATATCAAGATTCAAGAGTATTTTCTAGAAATAGACCAATCTTATTTCTCTACGACATATCAAGCGAGAAAGTATTTTGCTGTTGAAGTCAACTGCAATGTTACTATTTACACAATGTATTATGTCTTACACTGCATGATTAAGTCGTTAAATTATCAGAAAATGTTGTTAAAGCCTTGCTGAAATGCTGCTAAGTTTGACATGTCAAATGTAAAAGGAATAAAAAATGCAAAATTTATTCATAAAATACATGTGTGCTTTATTCAGTTGAAGCCTAACAGTGTGAAAGCTAAGAATATAAAGATGAAAGTAGTGAAGTCTTGCAAGTATGGAGTTAAAATCATCAATGATAAATGATATATATTTACATGAATTACAGGCCTCCCAGTGGCCGCGACAAAAAATATAGGGATTTTATACGAAGTTTTTAATGAAATTTATAGGGTTTTATAGGTCTTCAGGAGTCAAAATATATAGGGAAAATAAAGGGCTTTTCATATTCAAATATATCTTGAATTAATATCAATTCACTGGTCGAGTGCTCAACCAGCGACTCGGGATATCAAAAGAATGTACAGGATCAGACTTGATCAGCGATGAGACAAGATACATTGGCTTGTTGACCAAGGAATGACCTCGAATTCTGGTAGTCTCCCTGACATATGCTAAACAGTAATCAATCGTTTTAGTTTCACATGAAAAGATGTATATATAGTATTGAAAATTTATTAGTTTAACGCCATGAAAATATAGGGATTTATAGGAATTTTTGGCAAAAAGCTTGAAAATATAGGGAAATATAGGGAGCAAAAAATATATAGGGAAATATAAGAATTTATAGCAAATATAGGGCCGCTGGGAGCCCTGGAATTTTGTAAATGTAAGAGAATGTGAATACAGCATTTTGTAATGTGTGTACTAGTGAAAATGTTCGTCTTTCTGTATTGCACAGTTTTGTATAGCCCTAAATCGAGTACATTTACATTACTTGTTATAAATAATATATAATCATAATATATACAATTGCAACAGCATAAAAATAATCTCTCCTCACTCCCGAAAACCCTCAATTTCACTCCGAACTTCCCCAGAAATCCGCTTGATTTCTTTTGTTGTGCTCTCATGAAGTTTTTTCTAAAAAAAATAAAGCAGACTTTTTTAGGTAAGTGTTCAAGCAACGTATGGTGGTTTTGATTTTAATAAGGGAAAGCTTACGGCCTTAAGCCTTATGTGTGCTGTGTAATAAATGTAAAGTTTTCGACACAAAGATCTTTTTTCACTTAAAAAATTTCAGTACACATACTATGGTATTTTAATTTTCTATGTTCCAATTCTCATATTAATTGTTTAAAAAAAAACACACACAAACCGTACTTACTGTGATAGTTTTGCATCTGTGAGCCAAAAGAGACGTGAACTGTTCCAATTTGAGGTCTTCGACAAGTTTAACACCACTTTTCCGCAATTTCAGAAGAGGGCATTTTGGAGAGTGAGACTCATGTTCTTTCCTGAAAGAGTTAACAAATATAGAAGGTTTCAAACAGAAGCAGCAGTCTGGCAGTCATTAGGTTAGCCGCTGTAGAACTTTGCTTATAATTATAAAGCTGAAACAGCATCAGAACCAGTGGCATTGAGCTTAGCAGTTAAGCTCCCTCAGACCCTCACGCAGCAATCACACATCTATCTATCTAGGCCTATCCATTCATCTATTTATTCATCTATCTATCTATGTGAAAGATTTAATAGGGAGTATCCCAACTGTTTTAGATTTGTGCTGTTTTGAGTTATAACTATGACACCAAATTTAACTTTGCCAATACACTTCACAATACACAAATTTTCAAAATGGTTGACTGTGATGATGCACTGTAATAGAAATTAATTATGCTGCATTTTAGGCTACTAAGAAGTGAGGTACAACAAAATTTAGAATAATAAATTATGATGATTATTACCAGGGATCGTCTTGTGGCTCCCAGCCGTCCAATTCTTTCTGGCAAACAAAGCAACAAGCGACGTCAGGCTCGTTGTCTGTGGGGCAGTGATAGAAGCCAGCCTGAGCCATCTGAAACGGGCAAACACGAAGTATTCAATCAGGGTTGGGAAAACATGACGATAAATCGCGATAAATGAACTGCTATGTTAGTCGTATCATCTATCATAAATATTATTACTAGTGTCTAGTGGTCTAACTTGTAACAAAATCAATTGAACACATTAATAATTGTAATTGAGAAAACAACAGACGGTCTTGTGGTCAGAATCTGATTGCACTTCACTTAGAGCCCGGAGCCAAGTCAGTCATGTCTTGGTGACTAACTTGAACCAAACCTGACTAACTTATTCAACTTAGCCACGTTTTGTGACTTTAACTTAGCTGACCATTTTCGACTAACTTTTGTGACTTAGCTGATAATTTTCGACTAAAATGTATCAATCAAATAACAGGGTACCCACTGAAATTTGGCGAGCAAATTCCCTGTATTTTCCCTGCTACATCGGACGTTTTCCCTGACCTTATTTGGGCTTGGTGTTGTGTTATCGCGGCATTATCGTCGCTAATCGGAAACCAAAAATTATGACTTCAGGGATTTTTGCTTAAAATAGAGGGCTTTTTTCACGCATTAACACATGTAAAAACCAAATTCCCTGTGTTTTCCCTGAATTTGAGGTCAAATTTCAAATTCCCTGATTTTTCCCTGCAGGGAATTTTTTTTCACCATTTTCCCTGTTTTCCCTGTTTTCCCTGTCTGGTGGGGACCCTGAATAATGAAATAAATAATGAAATGTTGTCTTGGTGAGGATAATTGTACCTCATGGTTGGAACTGGCACCAGTGTGATGAGAACTCACTGAATGAATCACTCAAAGGTCACAAGTTACCCAATTACAAAATGAGTTCATTTAAGTGTGACAGATAGCTAGGGCCTGCAGTGATTTCATTGATGTTCACAAAAAGCTGAATGTAAATACTTTTCATAATTGTACTGTAACTGATGATTTGTAAAACTTATAATTTCTGTGTGATTGTAAGGATGTTTGAATCCACAGCTAGAATGTTGCCTTACAATAAGGACATCTTGGTTGAATTGGTGACTTTCTCATCTGGACTGATTGACTTTAAAGACATAATTACGATTCTGAACCAGTTGACACTTCAATGCCAATTCATCAGACATTGACACTTTAATGGCAATCAGACACCTGCTGTTCAATGCCAATCAGAAACTGATTCAATTAGGAAGTACTAACACCAATTAAGCCCTCTAGACCTCTGTTGAATGCATGGGAACTGTACAACTTTGATTGACAATTATCATGCCGTTTTGGCGGCGGCGATTGCCTGGTTTTTCGGCGGCTAAGTTGACAAGATGCAGCTAACTTTGACTAAATGGTTTTGATGCTGGTTTGAAGTTGTTTTGACTGCTATTCTCGAAGTGACACCCCTACAGTGAATCCCATCCCTTATGCGAACTAACGTTTGGCCCGATTCCTCAGCCTCCAGATGTCCTACAGCAGAAATACACACCTGCTTGTAGATTAGCGATTTTGTAATCTGAATATATCACATTTTCGCGATGTTTTGGGGCCGTTTTTCGACAGTTTTCTAGCGTTTTCAGTCACTTGTTACTTGTTTACATTTGTGACACAACCAGATAAAAGAGCCCCAACTGACGTGACGTCACAACAATGCACTGCAGAGCCACACCTAAGTTAGTTCCAGATAACTTTATGCAAGCGCCACTCCTCCAAGGCCATGCATTGCTTTTATACAGATTGGACAAGTGTAAATCTAAATTTCAGTTCACATGCTAGATGCGACAAACTGTAAGGCCCTAACCTCTTCTCAGTCACACATAAGCACATATTAAGCAGGGCTTCTGAGTCGGGTAGTAAGTGAACTGACTCCCAATGCTTTCTTCCAGCATCATTCAATTTTGATTATTTAACACCATTGAAATCGTCTCTTCAAGACGAATCCAACGATGCCACATATGATGGGGTGCAAATTCGGCGGCGGCTGGCTTGCAACACACTGGCGACTTGGATTATCATTGACTTGACTTTGAACAGCAGTGACTGGTGGTGGCGGGTTTTGTCTGTGTGCAGTCAAAACGGCGATAAACCAGAACGGCTATTTGTATATTTACCATAATGGCGAGATAAATTTTACTAGGAAACAAGAACGTCTATTGCACTAATTTTTGGTAGAAATAGCTTTAAAACTTTGTAATTTTACTTTAACATACCGGGTAATACATTTTGTTATCCACAATTGTTTCCGTTATCAAAAAGATCATTTAGTTACGTTTTTTGTTGTGTTTTATCAGTTTTACACAATTACTAAGTTTTAGCTACATTATAACATGTCAAATTAGACCACAAAAATGTTACGTTATTTTACTACTAAGTAACAAATGATATTGATGAGAACTTTTTTGCTGCAAAGTAACAAATATCAGACTTTTTTGTTGAAAGATTTTCCAAGTTGATTTTTTAACAAAAATTGTCATCACCGTTTTGGACTTTGATTATCGCCGTTTAGGTATTGTCTGTAAATATACGAATAGCCGTTCTGGTTTATCGCCGTTTTGACTGGCAGTCTTTTTGTCGACGGCTCCGGGGTCTATACATGCGTCCTTGGATGGTAAGGCGTTAGATTAATAGTGTATGCGCGTTTTATATTTTTGTTTTGTTAAAATTTCGTACCCCCCTTGCCCTTGGACACGCCAAAAATTATTACCCACCCCTTGAGACACCTGTGAAATGTTAGTACCCTCTCGAGAAGAGGTAGGCCTATCAAAAGGCAACCCCAAGTCATATTTTGAGGTTCTATACTATAACATGATAACATGTTTCACATACATTTGTAATTTGTCAAGATTTCTACGAGTTCATTTGTCTGCCATGACTTAGCCCCTGGGAAGTTCAAGTTGATTTCTCTAACTTCAAAGTCAGAAAAAGCCAGACTTGTAGATGTTCTATACCTTCAGTGCGGTACAATTGCATCCATCGGCGAACGGCCAGTCTTTAAAAGTTGCCAGTCGAATCTTTTCATAGGCTAGACAAAACTCCAGCACTGTAGCACTGTCCCCAAATTGAGAATCTTGAGTATCATCGCAGCTCCCCATTTTGAAAATTTGCGGGTTTGTGAATCCACCGGAAGTTGTACACAAGAATTTCCCCAGATGGCAGATCGGTCCTGCGACTCTCGCCGCCTAGTGGGTGAAGCAAGAAGGAATAAAAGAGGTCACCCACATGCCCAAGGTGTCATTGTCCCCTACCGGCGACGGACGGGGCCGTCTGGTGCTTCTCCGAGCGCCGTCTGTGGCAGCACAATGCCAAGGTCTTGTCCAGGCCAAGCAAAGCTGAAAAGGTCCAGCAGAATGGTCTGACTCCTCAATTAGAACCAGGTACATATTTGCATGCTTATCAATTAGTTGTCAGCTGAATGCTATCCCCAGTGGCATCCCTATGGGGGGGGGGGCGCCCCCCCCATATTGGATGCCCCAAGGTGCCCCCCCTCCCATAATATGCCAACTCCAGCTAAAATATTCAATTGGTATAGAAAATGCCCCCCAGAAAATTGCGTGCCCCCCGGGTACCCCCCCCCGGCCCCCGCCCCGTTACGCCACTGCCCTCCACATGTAGGTATTACAAAAATGTAGGACCACACCACACCTGGGGGGGGGGTACTCAAATTTTTTTCTGATACGTATGCTAGGCTGAAAGTTCGGTGACCAGACCCGGTGCTAGGCGGTCAGTCGTCGAGAAAGTACCTACCCCGACTCTAGGATTTTTTTTTGTCGCTGCAATAGCATTTTTTCCATGTATTAACCCGTAATTCACCGAAAAATAGCATCACGATTCGATGAAAGTTCCTATTTAAATTTAGGGGCCAACTCTAAGAATTATGTCTGATTTTTACTAATTTTAGACCCAACTCCAGGAATTTTTCAGTTGAGGGGCTGTTGTAGGGGGTATGAGATAGTGTTATGCTGTGTTACAGGGGGGGGGTTTAACACAATTAAAATTTTTGAAACATGAAAAAAAATTAATCATGGCAATGACGGTCAGCATACAAAAATTGTGTTCTTGTTGTTTGTTGAATTTTTTGGAGAATGAGTCATTCAAAGACATGAAATTTAAACTGGTATGAAATCTTGGGGGGGGTATAGGCCTTAATTGTTATGTAACAGGGAGGGGGGTATGGACTACAGGCTGTTACAGGAGGGAGGGGGGGTGTCAAAAATGAGCTATTTTTTTGTTTTGTAATTTTTTATTTTTTTTTGTAATTTTTGAATGGCCCCTTGAAAAAGGGGGCCTACTGAGCCGAGCATAGGTGTACACTTGAACATAGTAGGTCTTAGTACCCCCCCCCCCACATTTCAAAAGTAGCTGAAAAGTGGTTGGAACCAGCTGCAACTTCTTGTAACTCAATAGAGGCTGGAAAGTGGCCAAGATGAGCTAAGATGCGAGTCACATCTCGAGACTTTTACATAAATTTATCGAACTTGTCACACACGCTTGTGTCAATTGTAAAAATTAACAGCTACTTTTGAGATGTAAATTCAGGTACTCCTTTCGTGATGGACTTTCATCTACTTCTTGGTTACCTTTCAGATACTTTTTGATGACCACAAGTTGTGTTGAGTTTATAATGTAGAAGTGTGTGGTTACATGATATATCTGCTATTCTATTCGCACTTCAATGAGGTGCTAATCATCTAACAAAATTCAATACCAGTTAGTACTGGGCCACTACTGGCACTAATCATAAGTCTGGTATGATATTGATTTTTGTGTTGAGCACTACATATATACACACTGAACCATGTCAATGGATTAATAGATTTACTCATGCCAGCTTACTGCATGGGATCTAGGAAGTGAACACAGGAGATCTAGGCCTACTACATGCATGATTAATGTACTATACCATGTGGTGACAACTGCCAACAGTGAATTATTTGTAAACGTACAAAAGGAATATAGCACCTCTTACACCGTACAAGGAATTGTAAATTATATTACATGAAATCTTGAAAGTTGAACCTCAGAAGGGGGACATTAAACCATTTTGTCTTTGATAATTAAGGCATGGGTTGCGGATTATCTGCTGAGTTTGTGGCACTGGAAGGTCTACCTAAGAAGAATCAAGATAGTGCTCAACAGCATTCCAAACATGCCAAAAGGGATGTCCAGTATGTATTTTACAATGTGTATTCAACAACTTTACAATCTGGAATAGATAGATAGATAGATAGATAGATAGATAGATAGATATATAGATAGATAGATAGATAGATAGATAGATAGATAGATAGATAGATAGATAGATAGATAGGTAGATAGATAGGTAGATAGATAGGTAGATAGATAGATAAACAGATTGATTGATTGATTGATTGATCGGTTAACTTGATAGACTGATGTCTTAATTGGTTGCCTCTTAGCATGCTTAGTTGTAGGGCCATGTAGGCCTATTGAAATTTTTAGCATTATATTTGATTGACACTATAACTTTTTACAATTTCATTGATAGATTGGTCAAACATGGCATATTTAGGGGGGGGGGTATTGGGTCATGCTCCCACCCCTCAGGCCCTAAATTTACATGGAAGAGATATAGGAAAAGCCGCGGAGAGTCCTGCATTCACTCCATGTAATGGCCTTTCCTTCAGGCCATTTCTAGATACGCCCCTGACTTCAAGGTATTTAGAGATTGAAATGTATCAGGTCTAAGTCAGTTATTAGACACCTTATTTTCGGTTTTAACGGTTCATATAAAATTCATGTCTAACTCATTCTTATTTGTAGAAAGGGATCAAAACACCAAAATGTCAACCGGTCAAGTTATCTCCAAGAACCAGGTCTTGTTGTGGACAACACTTTGCATTTGGATGTGGGAGATGAATTGTAAGTTCACATTTGCAGAATATGATTATTTCTGTAAGGTTGTTTATGAGCTTTGAAATATGGTTTTCATTATTGGCTGTCCATTCAAATGTAGGGGGTTTTCTAATAATTGTTTTTGCATATTTGAATTTCAGGTCTGATGAAGAGGACAGTACAGGTAAGATGTTCACATAAATGTTGTCACTTGACATTTCACAAATCAGCCCTTGTATTGTGCCCCAAGAACCATGTTGTCTTTATGTACTATCTTGATGATGTCTCCTGGGCAGATTAATTTGAGGATATTTGTCTTTTTACTTTCAGAGCAAATCGAAGAGTTTGATTTACAATGGAGAGAAAACATGAAAAGTGAGTGATTTTTGTAATTTTGTTGGATCTGTTTTGAGTATAAGGCAAGACATGATTGATTTTTAGCTGATCTGTAGCTATCTGTTTTCATTGAAAAAGAAAAGCAACTTGTGTAAGTGTCATTGTGACCTCAGTATGTGTGTTGATATGCTGAATTTAACCTTGCAATGATCACCTCGTGACGTAATGATTTTTCATTGTTGTTGTGACGTCATCCGAATGATCTGACGTGACGTCATTCTGGAATAAAATGGAGAACTAAACGCACGCACGCTTCATGTTATCAATACATGGTGTCAGGTAGCGGTTGAATATCACGCCAAGGATTATCTTTAAAGTCTGATCTCAGTGAAAAACAGACATGGATAACCTCAAGCAGCCTGAGCATTTAAAAATGGAGGGCGATATGGCCAAAAACTGGAGGATTTTTCCATGACTCTGTGTGTGATGATTTGAGAAATGACTCTTTTTGTGATTATTTGAGAAATGACTCTTTGTGTGAATCTTATGACTAAAGCTGACTTTAGATCTTTGAAGTCCAGGCCAAAGTTGTCTGAGAGCAAAGTGAATCTTAATGCAGTCAATGATACAAAGATTGAAATTGAGGGAAAATGCATACTCAGTGTCAAAGTAGGTATCAGTGTATCACTGTTTGTTCTATATCGTGCCTACGGGACAGACTCTCTTAGGAGATAGTGATTGTGTGAGGCTAGGATTAGTCAAACGTATGGCAAGTGTAAAGCGTAAAAATGATGCCACAGTGGCTCAGTTGGTCAAACAGAAATTTCCAGGTTGTTTGCAAGGTGAACACAAAATTACCTTGAAGCCAGATGCTATTCCAGTGATTCAGCGTATGAGAAGGGTGCCACAATCTCGTTTGAAACCTCTTAAGAAACTGCTAGATGAGCAAGTCAGTGTAGGGTTCATTCAGCCAGTAGATGAGCCGACAGCCTGGGTCAATCAGTTTGTGATGGCAGAAAAGAAAAATGGCAGTTATAGACTGTGTATTGATCCCAAATATTTAAATGAAGCAATTATGAGAGAGCACTACCCAATTCCTAGAAAGGATGATATTTTAGCAGATTTGACAAATGGTAAAGTGTTTTCCAAGCTAGACGCATCATCAGGGTTTCATCAAGTGAAGCTAGATCACAGCAGTTCGTTGCTCACAACGTTCAATACACCCTATGGTCGTTACAGGTATTTAAGGTTACCTATGGGCATTTCGTCAGCGAGCGAGGTATTCCACAAGAAGTTAGAAGAGATCGTGCTAGGCCTTCAAGGCGTTCGAGTCTATATTGACGACATTATTGTCTGGGGTGCTACAGTGCAAGAGCATGACAGAAATTTATTTGCACTACTAGATAGACTTACACAGGCAGGTTTAGTCTTAAACTTTGAGAAGTGTGAGTTCAAGGTTGGAGAGTTGACCTATTTAGGTGAAGTTATTTCAGAACACGGATGTAAGCCTGATCCAGCAAATTTCAAGCAATTAGAGACTTCCCTACTCCCAAGGATAAGCATGACATCCAGAGGTTGTTAGGCATGGTGAATTTCCTCAACCGGTTCATTCCGAACTTATCCCCCCATACCAAGCACATCCGATCATTACTGCAGAATGATGTGGACTGGAATTGGTCGCATGAACATGAGAGTGAATTTGAAGCTCTTAAAGCTGGTATCTCGCAGGAGAATAGTTTAGCTTTCTTTGATCCGAGTAAGCCAATCAAGCTTTCGAATGACGCTAGCAAAGATGGTCTAGGTGCTTGTTTGTTGATCTTCAGCGAGAATGTCTGGAAACCTGTAGCGTATGCCTCTAGAGGAATGACTAGAGCCGAAAGAAATTATGCACAGATAGAAAAAGAGTTACTAGCGATAGCTTTCACATGTGTATGGCCTCGATGTTCTAGTGGAAACTGACCACAGACCACTCATTTCTATCTTTAAGAAGTCATTGTATGACACACCAGCCAGACTGCAAAGATTGCGTCTGAGATTGCAGAAGTACAATCTTAAGTTAGAGTTCACACCCGGCAAACAGTTAGCCGTTGCAGATGCTCTATCCAGGGCCTTTCCCAAGTGTAAGGATGACTCATTTGTTAGTGAATTGGACGAAGACATAGCCATTCACGTATGTGCTATTAAGGCAGAAGTTTCCTTGTCAGAATAAAAATGGAAATCATTTGCTCATGAGACTTTGAATTACAGAATGTGATTGATGTACTCTCATCAGGAGATGGTATCATTCCAAAGCCTTATGTAAACTTTCTTGATGAGTTAGATGTAATTGACGGGGTACTCCTGAAAGGGAAGGGAGTTATTGTACCGAGATCACTTAGAGCAGAAATGTTAGACAGAATTCATGAAGGTCACATGGGTAGAGAAAAGTGTGAGAGAAGAGCCAGAGATTATGTGTATTGGCCTAACATAAATCAAGATACAGACAATCTTGTTGAGAAGTGTGGTACTTGTCAGAGCATGAGATATGCTCAACCCCGTGAACCTCTTTCACCACATGATAAGGGTGAAGCGCCTTATGAAAAGGTTGGATGTGATTTGTTTTATTTTCACAACAAGACATACTTGTTGTTACTGATTATTATTTGCATTAGCCAGAAATTGCATTGTTGTCAAGTGAGAGTAGTTCTCAAGTTATTCTCAAGATGAAATCGATATTTGCCAGATGGGGTATTCCAGGTACGGTGATGAGTGACAATGGTCCTCAATTTGCAAGTTCAGAATTTCGTCAATTTGCACAACTGTGGGAATTCAATCATGTAACTAGCAGTCCCCACTATCCTAGGTCAAACGGACTTCAGTGTCAAAGTTGTAAAACGCTTGTTAGAGAAAGCTCTGAAGGATAATCAAGATCCATATTTGTCTCTATTAGCGTATCGTGAGACTCCCCTAGAGTCTGGAAGAAGTCCAGCGGAATTGATTATGGGTAGGAAACTACGCACTAGGTTACCAAGTGTGAAAATTGTGCACAATGCTGTTGATTATTCTGTTGATGGAAGTAGACCATCTGAAAGTCAGTTGGTTAGTTACAACAAGGGCACAAGAAGTCTTAAACCACTTGTGTCAGGTCAAATTGTGAGAATCCGCAACAAAGGTGGAAAACCAGGTTGGTCTGATAAAGCACAAATTGTACAGCCAGAAGGACCTAGATCCTATGTTGTCAGAACTGAAAGAGGTGCTACTCTTAGAAGGAACAGGAATGATATATTGTCAACACCTGAAACATTCCAAACTATTGTGCCAGATCATGATCCAATTGTTGATTGTTCATCTCAGAATTTGCCAGATCGTTCAGAGAAACATGTACATAAATCAAGAACTGTGAATGTTGATCCAAATGTTGTTGGAAATGATGTGAATGTCAGAGTGAGTGCAAGAGTTAGAAATAAGCCTAAAAGATTAATTGAAGAATGTTAAGCATTTTGCTCACT
Source organism: Platynereis dumerilii (assembly GCA_026936325.1). Classification (NCBI taxonomy): domain Eukaryota; kingdom Metazoa; phylum Annelida; class Polychaeta; order Phyllodocida; family Nereididae; genus Platynereis; species Platynereis dumerilii. Next base: position 101,678,842 of record JAPTHN010000002.1, read on the forward strand.
GGTGGTGTTGTGAACCAGTGCAGTTGATTTAATAGTTAAGTTGCTGTTTTTATGCAATTATAGTAATAAGTTGTGATAACAGGAGTTTGATGATCTGTTCAAAGGTTTCTTAGTCAGACGTTAAGTAAGTTGAATTTAGATTCTCCAGATCTGATTGAAGTAATTATTAAATTTTGAATTTAATGTGTAATTACTGTAAAGTACTTTATTCTCTCTTAAAAGGGAAGATGTGTTGATATGCTGAATTTAACCTTGCAATGATCACCTCGTGACGTAATGATTTTTCATTGTTGTTGTGACGTCATCCGAATGATCTGACGTGACGTCATTCTGGAATAAAATGGAGAACTAAACGCACGCACGCTTCATGTTATCAATACAGTATGTAGCTTGGCATGGAGTTGAATGGTTGTCAGTGTGGATAAGGATCTTTTTGGAGAAATCCAAGATGGCTAACAAAAAATGGCCACCACAAATGGCTGTCATCAGCAGAATTGTGAACTGTAATCATAGCTTTCCATGAATAGAGTAATTCTAAATTCTACAAAGTAGAGGGATAAGAACTTAAGGCATTTCGCACAGATATTTCCTGCGGGTGTGCATACAGGGTGTCTACAGAAAAAGAGGACAGCCACTTGTCTTCTTTTATGCACTCATATAAGTTCAGAATTTGGTGATAAGTCTGACATAAGAGTGTATACATGTACTTGATAGTCAGCCATATTAGGTCTATTGCAAATATATTTATTTGTGAATCAGATCACACCGAAAGGCAAAATGCAAGCATGATGTGCAAAAGTGCTTACGTTGCTCAAAGCTGACTACGGTCCTCTGTTTTCCTCATTGTTGATGAGAAATTTTTCACCATTTATGGTGCTTGTTAGAGAAGGAATGAATCATTTGTGAGTAGTGGGACATTTTCTGATGCTCCAGCTGCCCATAATTCAAATTCAGGACCTAACACTTGGTCTTCAACACGGGGTCATCTGATGACAAGAAAAAATTTTTAAAAATGTCTCAAATAGCCATTGACCAGAGCGCCGGAACCAATGCAAATGTTTATAATAACATTCTGAAGGAATCTGTGATGCCATGGCGTCAGACAAGAAACTCTTTTGTTGGCGAAATCATCTTCCAACAAGGTGGAGCACCTGTTCATACTGCATATAAGACTCAGGAGTGCCTCAAAACGAACCTGCTGAGCAAGGTAGAGTGCCACCCCTTGTCTCCTGAGCTGGACCCAGTGGATTACTCAGTATGGGCAAATTGGGAGACAGCATCCAGCAAGTTATCCCAACCCTCGCAGTAAAGTTAAAGGCCTCCATCATGTCTGTATGTGGCAAAATGTTGGTGGAGTGCATCAAACACGCTTTTGCATCATTTCGGTCTCATCTGCAGAAAGTTACCACAGCAAGGGGTGCGAATAATGGGTAATTTGACTGTTCTGAATATACTGTTCATATACAAATCATGTTTTGTTGAATAATGATGCTTGACACAAAATAAACTGTAAACAAAACAAATTGTGTTGACTGTCCTTTTTTTCTGTAGACACCCTGTATACGGAATTTTTAAAAATCAGAAAAGGCCACCAAGATGGCTACCACAAATTCATATGTCAACTGTGGAGTTAAGTGTGTCACTTTGAGTTGACAAGTTGTGCAATTTGGCAGGGGGAACTGGGGCACATTGGAACAGGGCATATTTTGGGGGGGGGGGTTCTTACTACCTGGTCTATTACAGGGGCATCCGTTTCATTTTAAGGTGGTGGGGCAAATCGTGCCGAACACTTCACGTACGACATCTTTGGAAAACTTAGTTTTTTCAATGATAAGCAGCTAAGGTTTGGTCAAAAAGTAGTGGGGCAAAAAGGCCCACCAACCCCACCTACACTGACGCCACTGGTCTATTTTATGGTGATATCACCAAATGTTTTGAAATCTCATCCAGATGTTGCTATAATTTCATCTGAATATTGGGGCTATTAATTTGATGAGTAAAAGTTTCTTTTCCCATTGTTCTGCTAAATACCCCCCCCCTCCCCTTTCTCTGGACAAACCATGGTTGTTGCAATTATGGGACAAACTGTAGACATGAAAAGTATTATCATGAGGAGATTACATGACCTTCTTGGTTCCAAAAAAAGACCTGTCTCGCAAAGAAGTTATTTTCGTTATCAAATCCAAATGTTCATTGTGTTCATATCAATAATTCTGAAGAACCCTGCACACCCAATAGAAATAGGGGTTGACTATGTCTACCAACTCAAATTTCAGATGTGAGGCTCTACTCATATTCACATGTTGATCTGGATTAAAGGACAGCAACCTGGTATAAAAGCAGGGTTTCAAGGCACCCCCAATCATACTGGGTTTGGCCTTCAAAGAGTAAACTCCTACCATCTCTCTCAGTAAAATGCCTGTAACTGGTGAACTATTGCTTGAACCAAAATAGTTCTTGGACAATTCATTTACAAGATGAACTATTGACCAACTGAGCTAAAATTCCAACTTTAAAAAGATGCCAAAAGCCAATATTTAACAAAAACATATAGATCTATTTGTGTACACTCAGTCAAATTTAATTTCCTTGTTTCATTGGTCAAGAGAATCACATGACTTTTATCACCCAGCAACCAGTTCTAAGCATGCTAATGAGATAATATGAATTGTGTTTTGGAATATATGTAACTTAGCCAATTTTCTCACGATTTGGATGAAACTTTCAGGTTTTCTCATTTACACTACATGTATATAAAATATCATGATAACCTTGATAAACAATTTCTTATATCAGGAACGTTTTTAATATATTTTTTTAATGGGAGTAAATTTCTCTTAATGATCCTCAGTAAGGCTCAATGACGGGTAATTAAGTTTCTTGTATCAAAGCAATCGGCATTCTCTTTGTAGTCAAAATGAGCTAATTGCTTAGTTGTGTTATCTCATAGCAACATATATGTAGTATGTACCCCTCTGGTCTTTGGCTTAATTACCAATTCTATTAGTCAATCATTTGATAGGATTTACACAGTTTCGAGAATCCCATATTCCATATATGGATCGAATTGGTCAGTTATTGCTGACCCGTCGGTTTTTGCAACCCCTAGAATGCTGTGCTTTAAGGATACCACAGAACATAAAAAAACTCAGAAACAAAGTGATTAAATTCGCAGACCAGAATATGATTTACAATCCTTGGTCAATTTGCAGACACCCAGTCATACAAGCTCCTGTGCTGAGAAGGATAAGAAATTTGTTAATGTGGTTTTCCCATCCTGCCTCTGTATCAAACCATGATGTTAGGACTTTTGGAATGGGAAGATAAAAAACACAGGGAGAACTGGGAGAAAGTTTGTGACTATTTGGAAAGCGTGTAAATTGTAGATGCCACTCTTGACATGGGATTCTTAACCTTCTTGAAAATTATTAGCCTCACCGAGGAAGATTACATCCTAGCCATCAGATCATCAATTGAATCACCAAGGTATTTGTGCTGAGATCTTTGTATCAGCAGTTTATATGACCCTTTACTAAATGCGGGCAGGCAAATATGGACATGCAATACATATTTGATCCTTATGCCTGCGCCATGTATATTATCAGTTATATTGCAAAATCTCAACAAGGAATGAGCAATCTGCTATGCAAAAAAGAGGCAAGAGAGGGCAACACTGGTGTCAGAGAAGGTAAACACATTTGCAACAATTTACTCAGTAATGTTGAAAATATGCACAGGAGGTCGTTTTCTACACTTTCAACTTTTGTAACATAAAATTTTTCAATAACGGCGTTCAGTAATGTTCAATGCATGCAAGTAAATCACTTCTAGAGAGGTCAGAAAGTGTTATGGATAGCATGTTAGGCATGCTGGAAGGCTGCTACAATTGTCTTCCGTTTGGCAGACTTAATTGGTCACTAATCGCAAGAGGATCGAGAAAGATGCAACGCTACCATATGAGAGTGATGCTGTTGAAAATTGGGTAATGCACGACAAAGCACTCCAGATCCCTGAAACAAAAGGAAACGACTTCCTTCTGGAAAATGGCTACATTTTGAAAAGAAAAAAAAACATAGGCTGCATAGCAGCAAACTTTCGGCAAAAAAACCCCTTTTAAAGACGCCATTGCACCGTAAAAGTGATGTGAACCAAATTGCATGTACGAGGGATGTCCCAAAAGTTCTGACCAATTTTTTTGGCAGACCTTTCTATTTGCAGTAGCTGTATGAAATTTTCACAGAATCAATTTCAGGTATTTCACTATCCATTTTGAAAATATGGTACCTGTGTGAACATTTTAAATTACTTTTCTGTTGCCATGGAAACAGAAGGTCAGTGCACCCAGTGAATATTTCAAAATGTAAAGAATGTCCATGAATCACACCCACAAAAAGCACAACTTCATCATATAGGTGACATGTGTAACAAATTTCATCCATGTACATGCAATAGTGGCCAAGTTTTGGCCCAGAAATGAAAAAATATATATTTTGTTTACATTTTTCTCAATATTTCAAAAGGTATAGAATATCTATCAATCACACCATGAAGAGGGCACAACTAGACCACATAAGCTACATCTGTAAAAATATTTCATCCATGTACATGAGTCCTAGCCCGGAAACAACAAAAAGGAAATTTTTTATTTTCCCAATATTTCAAAAAGTAATAAATATCCATCAATCAGACCGTCAAAAAGGCACGACTAGACCATACAGGCTACATTTGAACCAAATTTCATTCATGTACATGCAATAGAGGCTGAGTCCTAACCCGGAAACTATCTGTCCGCCCGCCGCCCGGACGCCGTTCGCTGAAGAAAAAAATGAATTTCTCAGGTCAGCATAAAATTAGGTAGAATGTAAACAACTGAAACGGGAAGCTCAACAGAATTCGTCCTCTATGACGTTCGACTATGTACAATTGTTCATGTAAAACATGAAATGCTCTCAAAAAAGGTTATTCTAAGAAATAGTAAGTATTCGTAACAGTGGTGTTGGAAAAATGGATGATATAACGGCTGTCGAGATTTTATTATGATATTTGAACAAATAAGATGGAGCTGATACTGATAGCTCCCACAGGTAAAGCAGCGTTTTTTGTGAATGGCAATCACCTCTTTCGTATATCTGTTTCCCCAGGATTTGAATACAAAAATGTCAGTGTGTCACAGCTGAAATACTGAAACTGTCTTGATTGTCGTCGCAACAGCAGACTGTTTTCAACACTGGCTTCAGTTGATGGATGGGTTTTCACATTGACAAAGATTATGAGACAAAAAATGTGATGTATACCTCTTTTGATACTGAAACTTAAAGTGTCGCACAACTTCACATTGTCACTAAAATATCCAAAACTTGTACTTCATATTTTCTTGAAGAATATGCTCATAGACTCATACAAAGACCACAAAGACCTATTTGGGACAGCAAGGAAATCTGCATCGTTCCTATTTCACTTGCAGTTCGAAATTCAAACTGCACACCTTGACATCTAAAGAAGCACCCTTCATATAAATATCAGGAAAAAATATGAGTTATGTCTGGTCTACGATTGTTTGACATACAAGTTACTGTTTTATATATATGGTTATTTTTGCAATTAATCAACCTGTTGACATTATTGAACACTTGTAAATACATTTTTTCAGCTGTCAAGACTGCAGTGGTAAAGGAGACTTTGCAAAAAGCTGAATATGCAGATGCAAGAAAAGTTTTAGCAAAGAAGTACAAGTCTGATGACCCATTTTGGAATGCATTCAATCTCTTACATGGGAACCCTTACATTGAGACAAGAAGTGATGTCAAAATTGTGCGAATATTCACGTCGTCTACGTTTACAGGTGGGTCAAGTTTTGGAATCAAATGTTTGGAATCAAATGTTGCAGTTTTAAGGGCCAACCATTCTACACAGTTCTATTTGTTCTCATTTTGGTTTCTCATTAGTTCTTGTTATAATAGTTGCATGATTGCAGCTTTAAGGGCACATGCTGGTCGAAAAATGGTGAAAATATTTTGGAAAATGGAAATTCTGATTTTGACAGTTTCAATAAATACAGATGTCCAGACAACAAATGCAACTGAAATTTTGCAAGAATTCCTATTCTAACCCTATAAACAACCTTGCCAATCTTACCATTACAGTTAAAATTATGAAGATTTTATTTCCTTTTTTTGCCATTTTCCGAAAACTGCGAATTTCAGTGACTTTGAGAGCTTACAAAAAATTCATCTCAAAAACCGCTGAAGGCATCATAATGAATTTTGGCATGCTGCTTACTGACAAGTTTGCTTCCGCAATAAGGCTATTTTCATAACTGTATTTGGATTAATGACTTTGGGACAGCGCTTTGAACCTGAAAGATGGTGAATTAGCTCCATAGTCCCATGTTCGCGAACCCAGAAAAACCCAACGAAAACATATTTTTAGTCTGAAAATAGTCTTATTGCGGATCCGAATACCTCAAATTTTGAAAATAGATGAGTTCTGAATATACTGATAGCTCAGTCTTGAGATGAATTTTTTGTAAGGCTGCATACTTAAAAATATGTAAAATTCTTTGTTGCCGTGGCAACCGTAACCATGGCAACTAAAAATTTCACGGAGGGTCATAATTTGGTGCCCTGAAGACCTGTGTAAAATTTTATAGCTCTATCTGCAACAGTTTCTTCTGGACAGCATACACACATTTTTCGACCAGCATGTGCCCTTAAGAGTTTACTACATACAAACAAGATTGGAAAGTTTCCTTAACCATGTTAACTTTCAATGACTATCTTGAAGTGCTGCTCTGTTTCTGACTGTTGGGACTATAACTGATGATGGAATGGTTTTTTAACTGAATTTTTATTTGTTGACGCAGACACAAGGACAGAGCGAAATGCCCTCATGACTGACGTGTACCCAAAACTGAAAGGTTTTTGCAAGAGACAAGGATACGAGTTCCAGGTGAGAGGGCTACCATTGCTATTTTTAAAATATGCCCAATGTTGTGTACGTATTCATGTATCTTTGCTTTATTCACTATGTGATAAACCTAAGATTTTTATGGTATATGGGATGATGAGATAATTATGGTAGACTAGATAATCAAGCATTTTCATCATCCTATTTTGATTCATTGGTCCATTTACCTTTGATGCATTGATGAAAACTAAAGAATTACATGAGTACATGACTTGGACAGTCTTATGACTTCTTGGTCTGGAATGCAACACTTGGTTTGTTCTTTAGGTTGTAGACATGAGGTGGGGCGTACGATCTGAGGCTGAGGATGACCACAGAACAACTGACTTCTGTCTTCGTGAACTAGCTGAGTGCCAGAAGTTATCTACTGGCCCCAACTTTGTGGTAAATACCAGTAAATGTTTATATTATTTTTGGTTGCATAATTTGACACTTGCATTGTGATTCCTGTTATAACCTCTTTTTCACTGCTGGATATATATTTTACTTTTTAGTTTTCAGAGCTTTACTCATAATTTTAGACTTTAGCTGCTACATTGTCATGTTTATTGGAATACATGTTTTAAATTAAGTTTTAAGGGAAATTCTTAATATGAATGTTACAGAATGTATATTATAGTGTATTAACCTTTAGAATATGCATTTAGTTAGATTTTGTCCTAAAAAATCAGTTGCCATTGTTATTCAATTCATACCATCCTTGTATTACAGCTTTGCTTTGCATGTTTAAAAATTTCAGACTTTTTTGTCGCATAAGTATGGCTACCAACCCATTCCCAGGGTAGTAGAAAGTGCAGAATTTGAAATTATTATCAGGTCTCTAAATGAAGAGGATCAGGCTTTCTTGTTGACGTAAGGCTTGTGTGGTTTGAGTGTGTGCTGTCTCTTTGCTCAATTCGCACTAATGCTTCCGAATCTGTGTTTTTGTGGTGGTTGGAGGAATTTGTTGTCAACCAAAAATTTAATACTTTCTTAAATTTCTTTTTCACTGTGATTGTCAGATGGTACAGGAAAGATGAAAACATGGTCCCAGCTTCACACATCCTACAACCAATCACAACCATTCTACCTGATTACTTGTCCCAAGACAATGCTCTGAAGAATGCCGCTAAGAATGAGTGGTGGAACACTTTCACCAAACTGCGAAAACTGCTTCTTCAAGGAGTGGACCAGAATATCGAGGATGAGAAGAGAAGACATTTCTTTCATCAGTCTGGTAACCACATTACTTTGGAGATTTATTTCATTTAGTTGGGTGCCTTGTTCAGTTGCCATAACACAATGGGCTTGATTAATTTGGTCAATCATCTCATGCAATCTTATAATTTCTCTGCAAATGAGCAGGGGTGCATTAAAAGAATTAGCAAAGTGAGATAAAATAAGAGTGTACAGTATGTGGACCTGACTATGAGATACTTCAATTCTCTGTGATCTTCTGATTTTCCTTGTAGTTACTGAAGATGAAATCGCACATGGCATATTGACCCAAGAAAAATCAGTCGTGGCACAGACATGCTTCTGGTTTAAAAGAAATATCAAAAACATTGAGAAAGTAGCGAAGGATGTTTCACCAGAAGATGAGAGAAAGCTTCAATATTACTATGGTAAGAGCATTTTGTCCTTCATTGGTGAATATGTGTTTTCCCAATATTATGTCGAACAAAATAATCAACATGGAACATTTGAAAGAAAGAACATATATCTTTTAGATGGAGAAAAGAATCAAGAGGCCGCAAGTTTGTTGCCAGACTTGAAGAACAAAAAGATTCCAACGGTTCTGGAGCCTGATTCCGTTAAGGAATATGAAGTGCCGTGGGACCCAAGTGGTAAGTGAACAAATAGTGTCACTGAAATGTGAGTGAAGCCTTATCAAAATGATATGATTCCAAGGTTTACTCAATGTATCCTGATTTTCGTCCTTTTGTAGCTCATACACAAAAAAAGGAATTTACAGTCATGTATGTTACTTATGCTGCTAGTGTCGTCCATCGTGTGCCTTGATAGTTGATTCATTTTCATTCCTGGGTTTTCACCTAATTAGGTGACAGTCTGTGGCTTGTGAGCAATTTTTTGACAAGGATCAAAATTAATTCAATGGCAAAACACTGCAGGGTTCACTTGTATGTTCTGCAGAAAGAGTTGCTTTTTACATGACCTGACAGGTTGACCTTGATATTTTGAGTATGCTTGTAGGTATTGAGACAAGTTTGCCTGAACATCGGACATACATAGAAAACCTTTGTCGAGATTTTGAAACGGAGATGCAGAAGATGATAATGAAGGGAATAGAGGAACGACAAAAGGAGGAAATAAATGACGACTTGTACTTTGAAGTCGTTCAGCATGTGAATTTTGGTCGAGCAAAAAGTGCACAGTTCAGCGGACGAGATTCTTTTGTACAGGTGAGGGTCATTGTCTTTTGTTTGCATGAAAAGATTACCCAGATTTCTAATTTCCAATGTGCATTACCCTTTATTTTTCAGATCAAAACACACTTCTACTTCATTAGACATTATAAAACACAAAGTTAAATGTGATTTGATGAATTTCAGAAAATTAAAAGTTACGTGAAAAGTTCTAATCGGGCTCCTTTGATTCTACATGGAGATTCTGGAAGTGGAAAAACTTCTCTAGTTGCCATGGCAGCCAACTTGTCATTTGATTGGCTGGATGGGAAGTGTGCTGTCATATATCGGTATGTGGTATGTTCGTTGCTAAAAATCTGGAACGGAGATAAAAGGAGAATTTCTTAAACAATCTGGTCTAGATAGCTAAAATAAGTAAATCGAATATGGCAGTTTCATGTCTCATTGAAATTGCTACATCTTGTATTTCAATTCGCCAGCAAGGATTTGAAAAATGGAATTCAATGGAAGACATCATATCATTTTCCAGATTTCTTGGGACAACCCAGTCAAGTTCGTCCTTGAGGCCTTTGATGCATAGTCTTGTGGGACAACTGCAGAGACTTTATGTCAGCTGGAAAAGTGTTCCAAACAAGGTCAGTAACATGTGGAGTGAAGAACTAAAGTAAAGATATTAGATTTTCATATGTCTCCTCAATACTCGATTACTGCAATTACTGTAGCTGTTATGTGAACTGATGTGCTTGCCGATTTTGCTTTATAGGACCTGAAAGATTTAATCTTGGACTTCAAAGATCTGATGAAGAAAGTCAAGAAGGACAAGCCACTGGTGTTATTCCTAGACTCCCTGGACCAGCTGGATGATTCAGAAGGGGGTCGTAACCTGCATTGGCTGCCCCGAACACTTCCTGCTAATGTGAAAATCATCATGTCTTGTCTTCCTCAGAACCAGTATAAAGTCTTCGATAAACTTAAGGTAGCAATTTCTGTTACCGCATATCGTCGTTTTAGAGCTTTCTGCATTTGTTTTAAGAAATGGCACAATAAGGTGAATAGGTTGTCAAACTGTGAAGTATTCGAAGTAATGTCAACACCGAAAAATTGTTGGCAGATTTCAAGACAGCCAAAGGCTTCATGTTGAGTCAGATATTGTCAGACTAAGTAATACCTAGTCATGTATTGCACACCAACAGCATAGCATCATTCCAATACTTCCTTCAGTTTGATAGTTTTATCAATAGTCATTGTTTTTATCATTAAAATTAATTGACTGTTTTCTGTATGTTTTAACAACTACATAACTTATGTGATAACTTTTATTATCAGGGTCTCTATCCGAAGGATTCATGCTATCTAGAAATCAGTCCAATGCTCATCAATGAGGTTGATAATCTCCTGGATTTCTGGCTCGCTCAGTCTCAACGTGCACTTACAAAGACCCAGAAGGACCACTTGATGGCGGCCTGTGCCCTTTGCCCAGTACCATTGTTCTACAAGCTCAGTTTCGATGAAGCCCTTAGGTGGTACTCATGGCAAGATGTTTCCTCTATCAAGGACACCTTGCAAATCACAGTCAGAGAAACCATAAAAGCCCTCTTCGACAGGGTTGGCAAAACCCACGGAGAACTGCTGGTCAGTTTTGCCCTTGGATGTCTCACAGTTGGTAAGTAGCTACTTCTTATGTGCATCATTATTTATTAATGCTATGTTGTTATCATAGATTTATTCCTTGTACTGTATAGACGGAATGACTTCCATCAAATTGCTGGGATGATCAGTAGTACTGATCTTCATCTGCTTGTGTATTTACCAAGCATTCCATCAATGATAGCATAATCCCTTAACCAATCAATGTCATATTCATCTTTTTGCAAGAGTGAATTTAAATTTACAACCCTCGCTTGAGTGGTTACCACAGTTTGAACATCTGACATATGGGGGAAAAGGTTTTCGAGTGTAAGAAATTTTCAATCTTTGGATTTTGCTGACTGTCACTGCTGGGCAGATCATTCCCACAAATCCGCCCGATCCAATGCCCCCACTGCTCTCACGCCCATCTCGTCATTGAGCAGTTTACTCAACCATTCGGCCATTTAATTTAATTGGAGAACCCTCTCACCACCCATCAGTGCCAATAGGGAACTCTCTCGACCCCCATCTGGCCATTGGGGTACTCTCTCACGCGCTATCTGGCCGTTGGGGAACTCTGATCCATATGGCTATTGGAGAACTTTCTCGTCACCCATCTGGCCGTTAGGGAACTCCCTTACCACCCATCAACCCATCAGCTTATCAGGGAACTCTTACTAGCTGTCACAACTCACAACCAAATCTGGCCATCAGAGAACTCTCTCATGACCCATCTGGTTGTTTGGGAACTCTCATCAATCTGGTTGTTGGGAACTTTCTCAGCACTCATCTGGTCATTTGAGAACTTTCTCTTCACCTGTCTGGCTGTGATGAATCTCTCACAATCATTCTGGCCATTGAGGAATTATCTCACCACCCTTCCAGCCAATGGGGAACTCTCACCACCACTCAGCCAGTGGGGAACTCTCTCCACCACTTAGCCAGTGGGGAACTCTCTCACTAACTTATGTTTTTTGTTTTTCAGCTCGACTTTAAATAAATATTTCTTTCATTCTTTCTTTCTTTCACCACCCATCCAGCCTATGGGGAACTCTCATCCATTTGGCCTTTGGGGAAACTTTGTCACCACCCATCTTGCCATCGGAGAACGCTCTCAATCATCTGGCCATTGAGGAACTCTCTCAAACACCCGATCATAGGGGAGCCCTATCTACTAGATCTGGTTATCTAGAAACTCTCACTACCTTTTCCCTAAATATCCCAATTTGGTGCTGGGACGTAAACCATAAACTCACTCACTCTCACTAGTGACACTACCTGTCTACTGGTGTCTACCGTCTAGCCAATGGGGAACTCCCTCAACACCCATCTGGCCATTGGGAATTCCCATCTGGCCATTGAAGAATTTTCTCACCACCCACCTCACTATTGGGGAAATCTCACTACCCATCCAGCCATCCGGAAACTCTCTCAACCATCTGGTCATTGGGGAACTCTCATCCATCTGGCTGTTGTGGAACTTTCCCACCATTCTTGTATTGTTTCAGCCAAGTCTGGTTTGTCCGAGGGCGAGATCGAGGACTTGTTGTCTCTGAATGACGAAGTCCTAAATGACGTGTATCAATTCTGGGAACCTCCTGTACGACGTTTGCCTCCTTTGCTCTGGGTCCGAGTCAGACACGACCTCCAGGAGTACATCACAACAAGGTAACTCATTTGTATCCACAGTAACCATTTGGGTCTGTTGACAATGTTCTGCCTGCCTTCAACATTGATGCTTTTCTAGATTTTATGTGTATTTTTGCTGATATGCTTTATACTTATTGTTCTACAGGGGTGTGGATGGAGTACGCGTCATCACTTGGTACCACAGGCAGTTCTGGGAAACAGCTTATGACAAATACCTGGCTAAGGATGATGTGTTCAGGCAGATACACACTGCAATTGCTGAATATTTTCTTGGAACATGGTCAGGTAATAAACTTGTGTGTTTGTTTGTTTGTTTGTGTTTTACGCCTCTGCAGCACCTTAGTGGGCTATATCGAGGCAGGTGATCGCCGTATGATGATGAGTTGAGAAGACTGTGAGTCTGGCACATACCCTATTAATTCAGGGATGCCCAGGGTCTTTCAGTTGCCCCAGCATAGAACACTGGATACAACCCGCCTCCATTTAATGTCCCATGGGCTCGGACTAAAGTGATTTCCCGGGGTGAGATTTGAACCCACGCCCTCAAAGCCAGTTGACAAGCGCACTTACCAATTAGGCCACGGGGGAACAGGTAATAAACTTAAACACTTATCTCAAAAATATATATATGATTATTTGCTTGTAAGGTAAAATGTATACTTAATTACTTTAAGGGGACACACTGACAAATAAAGTTGTTGCATAACATTAAAACTTACTAGAGCAAAATAATTAAAACATAGAAGCCTTTTCTTTCCTGTTCAAAATTTGCTGATTATAAATATGCCAAAAAGAGCGTAATTTTTTTCTACAGACAAGCCAAAGCCTTACACTGACAGAAAAGGGGAGTCCAAATCAGCATTTCGTGCAATTGCGAAAGAACCACTTAAGTATTCAGCTGGGTCGTTCAATCTTCGGAAAATCAACCAACTTCCATTTCATCTCACAATGGCAGGAGACCTTGATCAGTTGAAGAAAGAGATTGTTTTCAATAATGACTTCCTTCTGGCCAAACTTCAAGCAGCTGGGTTCAGGTGTGTATAGATCTACATTTTAAGGACAACTAAGATGGGGTGCATGTGTCCATATTAAACTGGTCATCATTATGATAAAAATCAGCACTGCTTAAGAGGTGTGGCATAAGCCTTGGTAAGGGAAGGGGTTTAGTTGAAACTGGAGGAGTTTCAGACTGCTGCTTTTTTAATCTGAAAAAAAAAATCTTGAAATTTGAAATAAACTGTCCACGCATCATCAGTGCTGTGTGTGACTGTTTCAATTCATAGTAAAGGCCTTGAAATGTGTGCAACATAATGTGAAATTCATCTGCACAGTGTAGTGAGAGCACACACCCATGCATATATATTATCTTCTTTATCTTGAGGATGACAATGTGACATTTATATTTTTAAAATTGTAACTACAGTTCTTTCTTCATTTTGTAGTGCTGTGATGGAGGACTTGACATTAGCGTGCCGATCATTCCCTTCAGATAAAGAGATGTTTGTGTTAAAGGAGACGCTGCAGTTGTCTCAAGATGCTTTGATAAGCCACCCTGAAGAATTAGCAAGTCAACTGGTTGGAAGGATCCATGGGACCGGATCAAAAGACATAATCTCCCAAGCGGAGGCCATGTTGGATGATGGAACGCTTCCTCCTGAAGCCATCGAGGTCCTCAATCTTCTGCAGACATTCGAAGCACAGCAGGGGATGAAAAACAAGGTGGGATTAAGTAGAAAATGGTGTCAGGCCATGAGTAATTCATGTCCTTAGTATTAGTATTGACTTAGTCGGTTTCTTTTCAGAACATACAACTGATGCTGAATAAACTGGGTGATTCTGAAAAAACGGTCCTTCTTCCTCATCGAGGCTTTTTGGCTCCACCTGGGGGCCAGTTGCTCTACAAACTGGGAGGTCACTCAGACATTGTGATGGACATGGACATCACTGGGGATGAGAAAACCATAGCTACAGGTATGGCTGCGAAATTGTAGAGTAGAGGCCAATTGTGAAGTTGGTAGATTTTCTGAAATGTCAATGCTGCGGCGTTGGATTCTTTTGTCAGAATGAAGTGGACAACAGGCATTGATTATGAAATTAAGAACTTCTTATCATGGAGTTATCCACCAAAGGGGGAGCTGCAGTGCTGAAAATGCATTGTGTCAAAAAATACCTCAATTTCACCTTGCATGCACACTAGTAAGATCAGAGAGACTTGTCTTTTTGATCCTATGGTTTATGTTGGGAAAGTAAGCTTGAGAACTTAACATGGTGGAGAACTGGGTATTCATGAATCACACAAAGGGCAGCCCAAGCAAGGGGTAGCCCCACCCAGTTCACTTATACATCTCTCAGTCCCTAGCCTAATACATCCATTGCAGACCACCCAGCTGGCCATCAGGGAACTTAATCTACGCACACTTTGCACAAATTCTTTTAAAAGTCCCCATTTAATCTCCAGGCTCAATTGACATGACAGCAAAGGTGTGGAACATCTCATCCGGTGACCTCCTCCAATCATTTGATCTTCCGTCTGAGGTTGGCTACGTCCGTTTCTGCAACAAGGATGCCTGGCTGGCTGCCTCATGCGAGAACAAAGTGATCCAAGTATTGGACGTGGCAAATAGTTCTGTGCTCCATGAACTCCATGGTCCTACTGATGAGTCAGACTTGTAAGTAACATTTTTGATTGAATTACTTCAGTTATGAATACCATATATTATTATGCTATTTTTACATATAATATAATTATATGCATATACAAATAATATTATATGCGATTTACAGCATCAAGTAAAACCAAAGTTATCAGGTTTTATGCTATATGTGTAGTTGTGACCTAAAACTATGAGTCATGTCAAACCAAATTTTGCTTCATTGAAAATCGTGCCTTTCTTTTCTCGAGTCTGTTTGACACGAGCAAGATCTATAACAAAAGAAAAGAGTCAAAATACAAATATATATATATTTTCTGATTTCAGGTCAGAGTTGTGCATGCCTATTGCAGTTTGCAAAGATGGAAAGCATGGGGAAGTTTTGGTGTGTATGCGGAATGTTTGCATTGATATTTGGAAGTTGTCCAATGGCAAGAAAATAGTGACGATGAAGAACCACTTAGATGACTGGAGCGTTCACCACCAGGGGGATTACATGAACTACAGGCATCTGCTGAGTAACGGACCAAACTTTGTGTACAGTTCATACAGAGGAACGGAATTCTTTACGGCAAACCTAGAAAATATTAGTGAGGAAGATCCTGCCAATATGGTTGAAGTTTTTGATGCATATGACTATGATAAAGCCAAAGAGGATACGGATTTCACCCCTCGCAGCATGGACCATATATGCGCCATGGCTATAACGGGTGACGGAAAAGACGTACTGATCTGTAACGGCCTGGATGTGAAGTTGCATATCTTCGATTTAGATACAGGGGACAAGAAATTGATAATTGACTTCAAGGGCAATGCAAGAATGAGGGCGTGCAGCTTTGTGACTCCAGAAGAATTCTATTTCTGTAACAAGAACAATGTGGGTGTGATGAATGTTGGGACCCAAGAGGCTCACTCAATTCTGCCGCATCCCTGCAGAGTGATGCAGGTCAGAGGAACAAAGGGCCCGCATGTGGTGACTATAGCTGAAGATGCTGTCATTCGCGTGTGGGACACTAACATGGAACCATTCCAGATCAATCTGTCGGAATTCACTGGGAAGGTAAAGGTTGAAGACAATACTGCTGCCTTTGCGTCATTTTCCAACATGTTCAAGTCCATCACTGGAAAGAACGTGCAAAACCTCAACGCCTCTGATGTCCTCACGACTGAAAATGTGGAAAACTACTGGACGAAGGAAGTCAAAACTGATGAATTTGATGAATTAGTCACTTCAAAAGCCAACACGACCTTTCTGCCAATGTCGAACAAGCACCACGTAGCTGTGTTACAAAGTCACCCCATGAACCAAACGGCATTCTGCTTTTCTGTTTGGGATACAACGCACATGATTTGCGTGAAGAGACTGTTCTTCCCCCAGGATTCGGTCTATGTGTTCATGGTGTATCAAGACCACTGCCTGCTTGTAGCAGAAAAGGACACTATGAAAATATACGACTTGAAACAAAATAAAGTGTGGAAGACTTTCAATGGAAAAATGTGTACTAAGCACAAACCAACTGTGGTGCTTGTCCATCTCAAAAATGGTGAGTTTAATACAAATATTAATTACTTTATTCCATTTTTGAGAAGAATCTTTATTGCTTGTGACGTCAATTGATAAATAAAAGTAGCAAATTTTGCCTTTCAAATGAAAGTATTGATTGAATCCCAGAAATGTTGTCTTAACTTTGCAACTATATATTTTTCCTTTTGTTGCATAATGGAATCTCACACTTTTTTCCTCAGAAATTATTACAGAAAGTGAAGACGGACTGCACTTGGTGGTCTATGATGTGAGCAAAGCTGAAGTCCGAGGAAAACTACAAACGCTTAGTGAAGTTCATTCTCATTACAAAGAGAACAAGAGATCCCCCAAGTCCAGGTTCAGTGAAATCAAGGTTAGTAGTTAGACTCTTACAGTTTGTCTCATTTCTAGAACGCACGGTCATCGTTAAAAATCTGACAAAAGCAGCACCAAAACATCACAAAAATGTGATAGATAAATTGCAAAATAGCTCATCTACTCGTGAGTATGTGTATATCTTCTGTGTGACATGTAGATGAGGACCAATCAGGCCAAACACCAGTTGGCATGTAGACAAACTGTAGCCCTTCTGCCTCCAAGCATACGCTGTGCAAACAAAAGAAACACAAGAATGCTAAAATTAAACCTATAGGTTAATTCTAAGAAAAAGATCCTGTTTCTGTACATTGTAATCTGATGACTATTTAAAACTTTCCCACATATTTGAGCATATCGTTGGTGGTGTTGGAGCAGATCAAAACAGAATTGTGCCAACACCAATTAAAGTTAAACCTTTTTCCAGCTGGGAATTCTCCTATCTTTAGTTCTCCTCTATGTTCTCCTAATTTGTACTGTAATAAATACTTTCTCTTGTTCCTTCCCAGGTTAATCAAGGTGGAACAATTGTAGGCGCCAGGGTTTCTGATGATAGAATATTACTCTGGGACTTGCAATCTCTGACAATGAAGCACACCATCTGTATTAAGGAGCCAAAATTTGAATTGCTTCCCGTGAAGAACAGCACTTATGCATTTCAATTGACGCAGAATGGACACCACCTGGTGCTGACAAGGGACAATTTCAAGGTCTATGCTGATGCCAAGGACACAACCAGTAAAACTAGTGTCATCTTCATTGACGTGCAAACCGGTAAGTGGTGGAGACAGTCATATAATGGTCATATTGCATTATTAAATTGACAGTTTGAGTTAAAATGTCTGTTAAAAATATGGTGCTTTTGAAAAGAACCGGATTGATCCTCTCAGATAACAGATAACAACTATCTGGTCTGGATTAGAATACTGGTGATATCAAAGGTGTCCCACAACTCAGAAGGACTTCCGTAGGGCATGACACCATAAATGAAGGGACACATTTATTTTGCTAATTTCATGAAAAATTCATTTTGATGAGGAACAAATAGGCTTATATCCATTGGGTTTCAGGACTCTTTGGTCTTGTCTGTAACCAGTAGGTGGTATCATGCTATCACGGAATTGAAACTGGTTATTAGATCGTCGATTAAGACTTAAAGTGATTAAGAATATAATTTATGCATTTCCATTTGCTTTCAGGAAACTTGGCGGGCCATGCAGCACCTTATGCTAAGAACCAACAGCACACAATGATCATCAAGCAGCCCATGGCTTTTGTCAGACAGTTCAGAAGACGTCTCCTCCAGATTGTTGGTGTTGGAAATGACGGCAAATGTAAGATTTTTGAGTATTCAAATTTGGATTCTCTTCATTGTGTTAACACACTTTATCCAAAAGAGTATATATGGCCTATTTGAAGTTGACTTTCTGTTGGAATTGAAAATTTAAATTAAAAATTTTTCTTTCGTACTGGTAACGCTGACTTTTATTTCCTGTTTTAGCATTTTGGAAAGGCCTTTCTCTTGTCACTAAAAGTCTTACTGTAAGTTTACTTACTTAACTATTACTTAACTAACATGACAAATTGATTTCAGTTTATACAGTTGCTGAGGAGCCCTGTGGACGTTACACTTCCTCGGTGAAGGCAAATGGAAGTTTTGACCGACTGGTGACATGGAGTCCACTGCCCAGGGAAAGAACCATCAAACTGTGGAGCTACGAAAATAACACTCTCAACTTCCTCGCTTCATTCACTCCTGATAAAGAGGTACAACATAATGTATAATATGATCAGATTCATGATGAATGACTTCTTTGCTTTTATTAGTTATAATTATATTTCCTCCATTGTAACTTGATATTAGTTATGGAAATATTCTTCTGACATGAGAGATAAATTTACTGGTAATGTGTGAGAGTTACCTATAACGTATATGTCAAGCGGGACATCACATGTCATTTCATGACATGCTCCATAGAGTTATAACAGTGTTGTTAAAGTATAGGAGTTTGTTATTGATGTGCATGATGACACAGAAACTCATTATTAGGGTGATTATTAGGGTCATTAATGTTATTAGTTAACTTTGATTATTTGTATTGTCACAAGGCAGATTTTCTCTCTGAATGAATTATCATTTCATAATCAAATTGATCACAGTCATGTATTATATTTTTATTTTAAAAGGCCACGGACATTGGAATGCCAGAAAACGGACGACAACTATTCATCAACAACAGTTGTGGAGTAATCAAACTGAATTTAACTGGGAAAAATATGCCTGCAGAAAATGCCAATGACAAAGATCAGCTTCATGAGCCCTTGTTTGAAACAGCAGGTAGGCCTAAGAAGAAAGACTTAAAATTTGCTGGAATGTTTGTATTTTGAAAAGCTGTCTAGCACTTTTGTGAATGTCCGAAATGTAAGAAGAAAATTAAATTATTCTGTTTTATTTCATTGAATATTTTTGAGAAATGCATAATTAATATTACTTTTTTTTTCAGATTTGGATGCAATTTATCAGGTTTCCCAAGAAGAAAAGAATGAAACTTAATATCTCTTTATTCAAATCAAATATAGTTGAATATTAATCAATATTGAATTTAATTAAGTGATGTATCACATTGAATTAAATGTACTTCCAAGATGGTCATGCCAAGAGCTCTGTGAGTGAGTGAGTGAGTGAGTTTGTGTTTTACGCCCCATCAGCACCAGTGTGGGCTATTTAGAGGCAACCAAGAGCTCTGTGATAATGAACGCTGTGATAAATAAATTTATTATATTTTGACATTTATTGCATTAATATTTTCAACTACAGTGGTCCCTGCGTTATAAGACTCCCTGCTGTAAAACTGACTTGCCTTATGTGACCGCCTTCCTCCCGCACTAAGAAGTATTTTTAGTGCATTTTGCATCCCAATAAGAGACCGCACCCCCAAGAGAGACCGCTTCATGACCGCAAAAGGGGCGGTCTTATAACACAGGAACCACTGTATTGCCATTAATGATCATATAGTTAATAGTTTATTTCTTAGTGAAATTAGGCATTTTCAGAGTTCTGAAATGTAATCTTCCTTCTATTGACCCTGCTTATTTAAGTGGCCTCATGGTGAGGGCTTTAGTTGAACTTGGGATGCTGTGAAGGGACTGTTCTGTTATGCAAGTGGCTGTCAATGTGCTTCGAGTCTTTTGACTGAAAAGTAGCACCGCATTTTGCCAAACTGAAATATCTCTCGCCCGTCAAGCTGATCTGAGCATGGGCAAATCTGTGGCTGCATCAGTGCACCCCAACAAAAATAGTTAATTGGTAATAGTGGCATTCACTAATCCAAACAGATGCTATGTAACGGATAGAAAGTCAGAGCTCTAAGCATGAACCAGCTAAAGTCTGTCCCATTTTTGGAATGGGCGGCCTTCGTCAAAAATCTTGATAAAAATGGCACCTAAGCACCACAAAAATGTGATTGATAAATGACAAATTAGCTCATCTATCCGGGAGTATGCGTATTTCTACTGCGCGACTTGTAGATGAGGAGCACTCAGGCCAAACACCAATTCGCATGTACGCCTATGTCGTGGGACATTTTGAAATGTAGCTATCTTTGGAATAAATAGGAATAAAGAGAATCATACGGACTGGCTCTACATTCCTGTAACTATAGAGGAGCAGAACAGCTTCAACCATCTATTCTAACAAAAGTATTTCAAAAAGCAATATTTAAGTGCAAGTCAATAACCATTTTGACTGCAGACCATACATTAAATATGTTAAATACAGCTAACCATTTCCACATTATTATAACAAACGACAACAATCTGACATCCATTCAGTTTTAAAATTGTATTTAATATGCATACAAATAAATATTCAACAGATCAATAAACACAAGACAGAGAAATCAAGCAGCAACTAAAATTTTATGTTAATGACTTCAGTCTAAATATTTGGTGCTGAGGTTCAGGTATTACATGATAGAATAATTTTGTGACAACTTTGCCCGCTTGGACGCTTTTGTAAAGGGGGCTGTCAGGGTACGGACTAAGTTGCTCCCTGGAGACCACAACGTAGCCAGCTTCCATGGCGTGCAGGGAGTTATTGGGTTCTAATCGCACCTGAAAAGAAAATGGGATAGAGGAGCATTAGATTCAGAAAACAAAAGTCCATGCAATCTGATCCTTTGTAACAAGCAAATTACAACTTTCCTTGTCTGTGGCAATAGCTGGTTTATGCAAAACAGGTTTAGGCCCATGTTATCATCTAATTTACACTAGCATATACCCGTGATAGAGGATATGTAGACAAATCTGATTGTTTTTTGGGCTTATGATGCATGTGATTTCCATTGCAAATGAAATATTTTCGTTTGTCCCTCCATGTATATATGTGACCATATTTGCCTGTCATCAATGAGTTAGTTTTGAAAGTGTAAAATTAGAAAACGGGAGAAGAAAGGTCTGAAGAAGGGATTGTGAGAGTTAGAGTTCAAGTAATGAAAATATGAAGGTGGAAACCACACTGGCTCCTTGTACATGTTGGCACATGTTTTGCCCATGGCAATATGTAATCAATCAATCAATCAATCAATCAATCAATCTACCTATCTACCTATCTATCTATCTATCTATCTATCTATCTATCTATCTATCTATCTATCTATCTATCTATCTATCTATCTATCTACCTGTAACTTTATAAATTGTTTCTGTTTTTATCTATCTATACTTTAATTAATTAGTTATCTTTCAATCTATTAATTAATGTATGTGTTGTAATAGTATAATGTGTTGAAGTTTGCAATCTGAGTTAGAAAAGTGATCAGTCATTGTGCTTGTAATGTTGTAAATTGCACTTGAGGATGAAGGTTTTGATGTGACAGTTCAATAGCAATCTGAGCCTTTCTTAAGTCTTTGGGCCTAATAGCAATTAGGCAGTGTTGAAAAGGAAGTAAAAGCTGAGTTAATTGTTAATTTCAATGAGAGACACTTAGTTATTACTGTCATTGTCAGTGATTGACCAGCATAGGCTTGCATAGGCTGACATTGTACAGGCATAATGGCGCGAAATTGGATCACAACAAAATAAAAACATGGCGGCCTATACCCTCGATAGAAAACGCATCTGCAAGATAGCGCAAAAGGAGGAATATGTATAGGGTCATATTTGGTATTTTTGGAAAGATAAAATCGTAATCTATGCAGATGGCTATATTAGAAATAGACTAAGAACTGAGAAATGTACATAAAATGAAGAAAACGGCCATGACGTCATGCTATCCCATGAGCTTTAGAGTCACGTATTAATATATAAGATGATATAAAATTCTGAAATAATCCAAATATAAGGGTGTAGACCTTTTTTATTTATCCAAAACAGAGGCCTCAGAGCAAAGGCCAAGTAAAGTAAAGTAGGTTGCAGTTACAAGATTGCAAAGCAATAAAAAGTAGTTCAAATTTCTCCCAATTTTTGTCATAACTCACATTTTCTCCAGGGTATACTTTGAGGCCAAGTTGGCGATACAGCTCCATGTCTTTTTCAACATAATCTCCGACAAATCTCTTTGACCCTCTGTGTTTGGCATGCTTGTCACGCTTTCTTCCCTGCTGGTTCTTCACTGCCCCTCCCGCCTTCTTTTTGGCACCACGAATGCTCTGCATGAGGCATCCTGAAATCAAATCGGAACAATATTAACCTTTTAAAATAACCTATAGTGAGCTGGTCAAATAATGCGCATTATACCATAAATTTGTTAAATTAGGCACAAGAAACTATAAATTTTAAAGCATATTATGGCATGCATTAATATGCCATACATGCGATCAAAACAGCCTTGCGAATTAATTTCACCGAAAATGGGACAAGAAATTATGAAAAAGTCCAAACCCCAACCCCTACACGTCTGATATGAGGTTTGCCCCCCTCCCCCTCAGCAGTGAGCAGGCAGAGCTGCACAGGTGCCCCTGCAGGTGCCCTTGGGCCTGCAGTCATTCACTCACTGATTATGAAAAATTAGAACCACACCAACATCACTAAATTGCTGAATAACCAAGCCAATACATCCATCTTTATTTCTGCGAAGTACTATAGTCTTACCTTGAACGCTAAAGGCAGAATTCAACAAATTTGTGCTGCCACTCCACACATGTCTGACCAAAGCTGCCATTTTGGTTTTTGACAGGATTTTGCGAAAGATGGCGCTAAAATAGAGTTTAATTTTTCGATCATTTGGCTGAATGTGACTCTCAGAACGTATCATTCATCAAGGAGAAGTAGGTAAATATATTCTTCAATGGTTTTGGATGTTTACATGAGGCGCAATCATCGAATGAATATCCAATAATCAACTTTTAAACAAGCTCTAGACAAACAGCGCTCCTGGTGGATTTGGCAGAAAACCCCCTGACAACCAGATTGTTTAAAAATGGCGGCCTACAGCAGACTCATGAGTTGAGTTCATCAATAACAGATCTATCGTAAGTTTAAGCACAATTTGGGCAGAGCCAAAGGGTCAACAGAGGAGTGAAGACCTTTGCGAAGCATGGATGTGATAGCAACACGGTGTCACTTTACGGTCTTTGGGGTTCGGTAACCTCCCAGATGTCATAAAAGTTCAGGTGAGCAGAACACCTCACAAAATTTGTCAAAATATTGTCAAAGATAAAGCCTATAGGCCTATATCATTGACATTATTAAATCATGATGTTGACCAACATAGCATAGATTAAATAGTTACTCAGAATAATTCAATTCATGCTAAATGAAAAAAGACTGTTCTCAACATTTTTTAAGATGTGAGCTTGACAACCAGTTGGAGAGCAAATATGTCGCGCAGCACATCTTGGCGCAGGAGCTGCAGTGATGCAGTGAGTTGGCATCAGGATCAAGCAAATAACACCACAATATTCATCCTCCGAGAGATGGGCCCTACTGGTTTCCTGCTAAAGGAAGAAAATGAATCAGGAAAGTTCAAGGTATGGACATGGCATTGCAAGGGTTCTGGGAATTTACACTGTTGCAGTTGACGGATGACGAGTATTTATATTCAGCAGAATTTCAGCTGCTTGTGGACACCAATGCCCTCACAACAGGCCCTTTCCATTGCATTGAAATGAACTGCCAATTTGTCATTGAGTAACTTGTGACCTCATTGATACTCGGTTGGTGACTTGTTTTGATAGCATTGAAAGTATAGGATATGACCTCACAAATTGTTTATGAGTCATGGAGAATAACATTGGATGGATAGGGATATGACCTCACAAGGAACATTTGAGTCCAATTCTGTAAGCACTTGATATTTGTCGACTATATCTTAATTGACAATTGAATTAATCATATGTGACCTGCTCCACCAAAATGGGTTCAAAGTCGGCCTCCTATCATATCTAGGTATGAAAATATCTTTATTCTACTGGAATTAGGCTTTAAAATGATGTTTAGTATGTTTTGATATCTCCATCCAATCCAAAGATATGGCACCTGAAACATCGATGATACGAAACATTAAACTTTGAGAAAATGGCATTTGAAATTCCCGCCATTACAATGAAAGAACTAAAAAAATCAACAGGGACACACAATTTAGATAATTTAAAATAATTTTTTTGGTTAAATGGTCTTAAATATTCAAAGAAAATTACTTTTGCTAAAACGTGGTACCAACAGCTAAAAAACATCAAAATGTGACCTTTTGACACATTTTGCTCATTTCTAAGAAATATATAATGCCTACTTTGAACTCATTTTGGTGGAGCAGGTCACATATTTGAAATGATTGTGTTGCAGTACAAAAGTGGTATGTATTATACAAGAAAGTAACTTTAATTTGTATTAAATCGATTGATTCTAATTAATTTCTTCAGGTTTATTTGGGCGATCCTCATTCTTGCACTTGCTCCACGTTTAAGAGAGAAAAGGAACTGTGTAAGCACATTTGCTGGGTGTTGCTACGCAAGTTCAAAATGCCAAGACAAAACCCAGGTATGTATAGTATTAGTATACAACTTTTAGTATCAAATAATTCACATTTTGAACCTAACCATCTTATTTCAATGAATTTCCTGATGAAAGAAATTTTCGTCATTTCAGTGAGCTGGCAATTGGGACTTGTTGAAAGAGAAATTAATGAAATCCTGCGAGGGAATGTAACAGTGTCTCGACCAGGTCAAAATGCAAGAAGGCTTTCTAAAAAGTCAGCATTTCTGGACATAGAGGATGACCAAGGCAAGAGCTCCGGAGAACTATCACAGAGGCCAATATCAGAAGATGATGTGTGTCCTATTTGTCAGGAAGAATTCCTTGCTAAGCGCCTTCCTGTCACTTACTGCAGGTTAGTAGCTGAACTGGAAATAATTGTATCAGTCCTGCAAAAGGCGGAAAATCTACATTTAAGTTAATTTTGTTGCTTTCTCTCAAAATAGTTGGCTCAAAAAAAAAAGGTTGGACATTGACAGTTTATTTGAAGCTACTTTACGTTAATAGGATATGAGAGGGTATGGTATCCGGTGCTCCTATGATGTCAATAATATTGAGGCCTAGTTCCTGAAATGTTTAGGATTTGCTTTGAAAAACTTTTTAAAAACATCATTTTTCATTTTATTTGCTAAATATTACAGGTTTGGCTGTGGCAACAATGTGCATATCAAATGCATGAAGGTTTGGGCCGAACATCAGAATAGTACGGGAGAAACAAACATAAAATGTCCTCTTTGCCGAGAAAACTTTGGTCCTTTGGCATCACTTCAACAAGAATTGAGAAACACAAGAGTCAACGATGTCCAGGCGAACATCAAACAAGAGCATCCGGGAACGGTTTGCCATGGATGTGACTCTACGCCTATCACAGGAAAGTGCTACAAGTAAGAGTAATCAATTTATATGTCAGCAATCCCTAATTTTTACCCAAAATCTTTTTAAAAAAATAAATTTAAAAATTAATTACCCTGACTTTAATAAAACTGCGTGACAAGAGAGTATGAAGTGTAATAAATTTCATTATTTTTTCAGATGTACCAGTTGCTCTGAAGTCTACCTATGTCAGCGATGTTTCAATTCTCCTTCTCACCCAGGACACTCTTTTCTTTTCCGAGAGGTATATCAAATCTCCAGCTTATTATTTTGCTCATATAATTATATGTGCACAGAGTGATACTGCAGTGCAGTGCCTTTGAAATGATGTAGTAAAACAAATTAATTATTTGCTATTTTACAACTTTCATCTCTAGAAAACGACGCAGAGATGGAGGCCAGCGCAAAGAGGATCAGGACCACTTCTTCCGAATGCAATTGTGGAAAGTTTAATGAGCAGAGACATCAATGACAATGATTATGATCTGCTATTGCAATTGGACAGGTGAGTTGAGCTGATGTCTCACCAAAATTTCTACGACTAGATTTTTTATCCTGTGTATATAAATGGAAAGAGATAAATGTATCTGCCAATTGAAAGTCATATTTCAGGATATTAGTCCACTCTGTTTATTCTGCCAATAAAGGACATAATTAGACAGGTCTTGCTTGGTCACCTGGAATTATATTGGACTGCGCCGTTTCGATCATCCTTCGCCTCATTGTCCTGTCCTCCTCCCGTCCTTATTAGTCTACCAAGTGCATAAATACAGGATTTTAAGCCTCTATCACCCATCCATCCTATGAAAGACAGTAATTTTGGTTGGTTCAATTATTTCCTTTTTGCAGTGAGAACAATGAACTGAGCGATCTGACTGAGGACACGGTTAACAGTCTTCCAATGGAGCAAATCCGGACTTCCAAGAATCCTCTATTGGCTCCTGGACAGCAATGCCGCATCTGTCTGCAGCGGTATGTCTTGAACCAGTGGCTCAGACGTCTTCCTTGCCGCCACCACTTCCACAAGGATTGCATTGAGAACTGGCTGCTGCACCACCAAGCCAAGTGTCCCGTTGACGGAATGGTGTTCACCAACCAGTCTGTGAGGAGGTGGAAGGACGCCATGAGGAAGGCAAAGTGAGTATGACTCTATGACTGCTGAAAGGTGGAGGAGGAGGAGATGGGGACCCATTGGGACACAGGGTACATCGGAACAGATGCTCTATATTATTTGGATAGTTCTCTTTCAGTTTCACAAAGAATTATCCGAACGGAGCATCTGTCCCAATGTACTCGTGTGTCCCATGCGAAACGACTCGATTCAATTTTACAAGGTACCTCAAATGGCATTCTGAAAAGCCATTCTTGCACTAACTTCAAAACGCCATTTTATTAAGAAATACAAATCAGTATTCTTTAGAAAACCAATGAAAATTTAGAAATTGTATTCGCCTTGTAATCTTACACTTCTGTGCGCATAACAGGCAACAGAGATCTCAAACTGGCGGTCCTTCTTCAAGGGTCTCTCTTGCCTCTGGATCAGGAGCACCAGGGTCCGATCTTATTGGGCTGGAAATTCCTGGAATTGGCATTGGAAGAGTAAAGTCATCCGGTGCAAATGACGGCAATTCTTCCTCTACCTCACAAAACCTTCATCATGGATTGGCATTGGCCAATAATATCCGGAGAACTCATTCAAGTCAAAGTGATTCCAGGTTGCAACCAGAACGTCATGTTGAACTGGGCATCTGTGGGAGACAGACAAGTCAGAGTTCAGCAAGCAACGAGTAAGTTGGGTTATTTTTTCCTAAGCAGTTTTTGCTTAATGAATCGAGAGACTGCCAGTTGATCTACTTAAAGAATGCGAGGAAAACACAATGAAAACTTTCATTCAGTTTAAAATGAATTACTCTCATCTTATATCAATTTTTTGATGTGGTTGCTTTTCATGCATGTATAAATTTCATTAGACTGTATGCATTGTCCTCTAAAATATATCCCAGGAGTAACTTTCACAAGAACCCAGGGGTTCAAAATGGAGGTGGTGTAGTGGCCAGAACCAGGTGTTGTTTGTTTATCTTGTGTGCCAAATTTCAGGATTTTAAGAATAATCCATTTCAAGCCGCAAAATGTGGCGTAGGTGATATGGAAAAAAGAATACACTTTCATTAATGAACTTTGAAAGAGCTTTAAAATAATGCATGGAAACGGGTGTGACCTGCCAGGTAGCTCAACATCCTTTTAGTGAAAGTAGCTGCACATTCATTTTGCTGATAATCATATGAAAATTAGATGAGAAGACTGGGAATCTTAGGCATAGTCTAATAGAATTAGTTGTCTCAGTATTAGCCAGAACTGACTGCTTTGGCCCAGGAGGCCTACCCAAGGCAGGCCAGTTTCTTGGAGTTATCTCAATATGACACACTGGAAACAACAGTTACTGACAACCATCAAAATCCAATGGGCTCTGACAAAACGGGAGCTACAACACAAAATTTTACTAAACTATATAGATATACAGCTACAAAAAAACTTTCTGATATGAATTATGATTAAGTAAATATTTGTTTACTAATTTATTGCTTTCCATTAATTTTTGAGAAACCAAAATTTGAGAAAAATATCAGAAATCCTAATTTTTTCCCAGTTTTTTCGTTTTTATGAAAATTTCACAAGATTGGCCCTCCAAATGAGTTTAGTCATTTAAAGAGGTATAATTTAGACATCTAAATGCATTATTATCTGCAGTGCAACTCCTAAATTCACGGAATCATGAAGCATCGAAAAAATAACATTTTTTCACATTTTCGCTGAATTTACAGTTATTAATTTTTGTAAGAGCATAAATCTAGACCTCCGAAAGGAACATTAAGGGTATATAATGCTTACGATGGTAGAATTTCATGCCCATAGGTAAAACTGTTTCAGAGTTTAGCTTTTGAAACAAAATTTTTTATTTATTTTTTTAACTTTCCATATTTTATAAAAACTGTACCAATTGCTTAAATATGAACAACAAAATGCACATATATGCTGTAAGACCCATTCATGTGCCAAATATCATATATGCAAGTGCAATGGTTTAGGCACAGTGGCCAAAACATAATGTGTGCAGCCGCCCCCAGTGGATGCAAGCAAGATATAAAAGGAAAACACATCATAATTACAACATGCCTGGTATTCATTCCTATGCCAGATGCATGCTCTATAGTCAAGTTATCCACATCTCTTGACCCAAACATCTCCAAACAAAATAGCCAAAACAGGGCCCAAAAGACATTCTGAAAATGCTCAAATTTCAAATTTCCCGCCAAAACTGTCCATTTAGTCAAAGTGACTGCATAAATGGAGATGTGTACACATCTCCATTAAAAATTGCAACTTTTCAGATCTGTACAGTCGGTACCGACCACTCCTCAAGAACCTTCTAGCAACAGAAATTACTCAGTGCCCATTTCTTTGCGCCATCCAACTTGTTCTATACCTTCATCTAAATCAAGGTTCGAAGGCTTGATAGTTGAATCAGGTCTTGCTGAAGGATTGCCCCCTCATGTGCCTAACCCAGGTAATTTGAGTTTGTCAAATTTTTTTTTTGAGAAAAGGAGTCCGGACCGTGAGCTCCTTGGTTAGAACTCCCTGCATTTTACATCTTGATGACTTTCCATCTTGATGACTTGATATTTTTTGTGTTAAAGGGAGAACAGGAAGACTGAGAAAGAAGAAACTTCACAACTCGATGAGAGCTCCAAGGGATGTCATAACAAGAGTGCTTAACCAGGTAAATGTCTTGTGACCATATGAGCCACGGTGTTCAAACAACAAAACTGGGCTTACAAACACAAATTCTATTGGAAAAGTGGTTATATTTTCTCTTGGCCTCAGTTTGTTTTACCAGTTAGTAAGCCATTTGACTACTAAGACTATTTCATTCAATTTTTTAGCCTGGCTCACCAGGCTAATTCAGGAGTAATGGTCTGAAAATATTGTCTGTCAACTCTACTGTTCAATAACTATAGGTTCAATATATCTGTTTTTGTGTTTTATTAGGGTAGCTAGATGTATGGAAATTACTTTTTTTTTCAATTTCACAAATTTTTTTTTCCCAAATTTTTTTTTCTCCAAGATTTGAAAAAAAAACAACTTTTTTTCAATTACAATTTTTTTTTTTTTTCAAAAAGAGGAAATCGGGCAACTTCTGTTTTTCAAATTTAAACATTTTTTGTTCCAAGATTTACAATTTTTTTTCCTAAATTAAAAAAAAGAAAAAAATTGGTTTTCCTAGATTAAAAAAAAATTTTTTTTGGTCCAAATTTTTTTCAATTTCGCCAATTTTTTCAAAGGAGGAAATTGGGTAACTTCAAGATTTGAAAAAATCGTACACATTCTTTTGCGTGGTTATTTGGATATTATTTTGTACATGTAACAACTACAATAACAACACTTCACTTGCCGCAATTCAGAACCACCTTTCTCTGCCATTCCAAACCATAACGTAGACTTAACTATTTCACCAGCATTGCTACATATTTTGCCGTCATCACTGCCACTTGAGCCAGGCTTTGAATCCGAGGATTCTTTTTTGGATATTCAACCTCGTAATGCTTTGCTTCCTTCTTGGGCTTAAATTGACCAGTGTGTTGTTACCCGTTCCAGGACGATGCTACACTGTTCGTAGGGAGTGACATCGAACACTCAACTGGTCAGATGATCCAGACCACTTCAATATCACAACCCCAGAGTCGGCAAAATAAACATCGGCCATCCAACGACAACACCTCGGACAGTCCCTTTCGCTGGGGTGACACCAGACTGTTATCTGGCAGTGACAATGACATAGTGTTAGCTGGAAACACTGTAAGGAACTCTAGCTTCCAGGACCAGCAATGAGAACAGGCAGTTGTAACTTGCATAGTTGATAGCAAAGGCACTGCACTGCAGGACGCACAGTATCATTTGTACAGTATTATCTCAGAAATAATGGGACAACATGCAAGAGGTAGCTTCCACACAACATGGAGAACTTCCAGATTCGGTCTAGTCGATTTTTCAGACTGATTTAAAGCAATTTGTGATAGAAATAAACACATTACTCCTATTCATTATCACATTCAACAATTTTATTATCCATACAAAGATAGACAAAATACAAATGTAACAAATTTCACTGGAAATTTCACTGTCGATGCTGATACAAGGGCACAAGATGGAGAATTTACTAGCACTTCACATTGCATGGGCTAATTACTATACGATAGTAATTAATATATATATAGTCTAGAATATTGAGACACTCAATATGTTAAGCAGCCTGGTATAACTAGGGTATTGTTATAGTCACACCTGCACGGCTATGATGCCGAGCTACGATGGTGTACAGAAGACAAAGACGATAATAATGAGATATATTCTCTAGATATCAGCACAGAATCAGCAATTAGGTAAATCATGACGACCTGGACCACCATTATTTTTATAACAAATTTACAAAAAGTAAACGCCCAATGAACAACACACACAAACATTGCAAGAACAACAGAGAACAAAACTGAAGAATAATATATAAACCTTAACCACATGCAGTGTTACACATGACTGGAGGCTATACAATTAAATATAGTAAACTCTGTACTCAAGCTCCATATACATAGCACTCTCATTGTTTTTACATATGGTGCAATGCTAAATATGATTACCATGTGTTATAACTGGAATCATTCAATAGAGAGCTAACTTATACTATCCATACATGTGCGTTTAACGAGCCAGGTCTGCATGGCCATTACCCATTGTACTAAAAGTGCATTGCATTAAGTTAATACAATGCCAGTGATGGAATAATGCCAGCATCTTAAAAGAGCTGTATAGCTAGGCATTGCTAGACAAATATTAGCCCCGCCAACACATATGCAAAACGACAAAATAGTACACCTTTGCCATCATATTACAGTGTAAAATACAAAGATATCAACTTTCTGTTATGATGTTATCTTCACCTAACCTTAATTAAATCTAGGCTTCATTTGAGTTAGCTTACATTACTCAATCAGTAAGAAAATGAACACTGCTTCCAATCTAATTAACCAAGTCACCGGGTCTCTTATTATCGTTCAGTCCCAGCCTGCCTCTATGCCAAAAAACCTGACATTTAGGAAAAAGATAATATATGCAGTAAAATACAGTGTATGTTTTGATTATATCCTAGATTGAACACTACCTGTTAGGTCTACCTTGTAATATCTTGTATGAATGAGCTGTAGCATACAACTTCATAGCTTTTTTCACTTCAGTTTTCTGGGATGCGTGGAACTCTTCTTCCGATTGACACTAATTAGTTTTTCCCACACATATCCAGACTTTTCTGAATATCAAGGAAAAATTTAAATATCCCTATATTTTTCGCTGTTAGTTCTTTCTTCCTTTCACCATATATCGTCATTTACAATATCCAGTTAGAATATTGATACATATTATACACAAGATATTCGTCAAGACAGTTCATATAATAACACAATTGTTATTTATAATAATATTAGATCAATTAATACATACATCATTCAATGAAATGTACAACAACCTCAGTTGCAGTTAATAACTTTGTCACACAAAAAAGTTCAACTGAAATACAAGAGCACAACACAAAAATGAAAAATATCTATGTACAAAAATACATTTTGTGTAATATATATCCATATGCCACACGCAGTATATCGGCAATTGTCGTAACTCCACGCGCACAACATCAACATGTGAACTTCAGGTTCATAAGTCTGCCCCATTGTTATTCCAGTGAAATTTTAGTATGTAACATTTGCATAATACTAACCACTACTTTTTTTGGCATAATCCTGAAATAAGCCCCGGACGCTGATAACGGAATGAGCAGGCCTATGTTAGAGCATAGGCAGCAGCTCATTCCGTGGAAGGTGCGGGGCCTATTTCAGGATTATGCCCTTTTTTTTGTCGAAGTAATGCTATGTACATTTTCAGCAGTTTTATGTTTTTTTTTAAAAGTTTTTTTACACAATACTGCAAAAGATAGCAGAGTAGAATGGATACAACAGTTTATGCGTTATACTCCGTACCAACTGCTTGCCAAAATAGGTGGCCATCAAGAAATCTTCATTAAATATACAGCGTATATACATAATATCAGTTACCTGTATCACATTTATGGTTTGTAAGAGTTTAATGGTTGGGTTAAGAAGTCAACACGTATAAATGGCCATTAGCACTAAAGGTAGAGCTCTGGTACTGATATTCAAAGCAAATGTACCATCATAAAAAAAATATATTCAATCAAACCAGTTAGATAACATTTGCCACTATAATAATACAAGTTTTGACACAAAAAGTCAATCAGAAGGTTTCGTCACATGTTTAAATTGACCAAATTAAGTTTAGTATCTCCAGCAGGTAAATTTTATACCGACACCAACCAACAAGTAATCGAAAATTCAAACATCCAAAATGACGTTATTAAGTATCATCAATGAAATTTATATGAAACCAAGACGGCAAGACAGATTTAAAGATACTGCACAAGATGAATGTGAAATAGTTAGAGAATGATTTAAGTTCAAGTGAAAAGTATTACTAATGAAGCACACTATTTTAGGATTCAAGCATTACAACAATCCAAGAACTTTTCAGTTTCCGTTACGCCAAAAATTGGCAATACAAAATATTACTTTTAACTTATTACTACAATGAAATTGCTTGGGGGGTTGCTACTTTATGTATCTGAAGTTTCAGCTTCGGGTATATCTAGAAGTAGGCGAGGCTAGTCTGTACAAATTTTACTAGACCTTAAAATTTAAACCAGTTCGACAACATATACATTCAAGTGAAATTATTTCCTACATTACTGTTGTAATGTTTTGGCACTAAAATTTAGACTTCCTAAATTCAGATAGCCTATTAGACAGGCAGTTCAGCTGAATGTCAACGTAGCTGCTAAAATACGTAGGAACACAATGCCGGCATTTGTCAGTCTTCTTTTAGTCTTAAATTATGACGTTTTATGACACATTTTAGTTTGTAAACTTTATATAATTCTATATTGACTGATTCGATTTTCTATAAAATCTCTTTTAAAGTCAAGAATTATGAAATATCAAAGACACCATATCAAAACCTCACCAAAATGTAGATGGCACTGCATGCACGAAGCAGGAGCAAGTTCTCAAGGTCAAATTCAGCTATTCAAGGTCATAGAACAACAATTTAACCCAACACCATACAACCTATTAGTAACAACTTACAACTAAGTAACATAACGTCTAAAGCATGAATTTACATCATCTTTGAGATCAAACAGACAGGCATTTGTTTGCTATCAGGTTTTGCACGTTATTAAGTAAACTTCATTCAGTAAATGACTTAACTGTGATTTGAGTAAACAAAAGAATGGCACTATAGAAATAGCAAATATATATCAGGTTTTGTTTAATAGCGGTTATAAATGTGAAATTATTCAAATGAATAAACACCATGTGCACATTAGATACTTAAAGCAATGTGAATATATAGTATCAATACACAATTTTTGAGCATTTTTGATATTTTTTTTACTTTTTTTGTGATGATTTTTCTCTTTATACGCAACAATTATCACAACTGATACCGGGTACGAAGACCACGTTTATAGACATGCATTTTACAAATCAATTCACACACACCACATGTTTCCATGTCGGGTTTGTTTCTGCAATAGTTCATGTTTTTTAAGCATTTTGGAAGCATCAGTGGCATCAGGAGTCGATCAATGGAGGGAAATACCAAATACCAATAAGACAAATTCCACAAGCGACATATTCAATTCTTCACAAGGTGTATATAGATCAAGAGATATCCGGCTATATCGGACAGATATACCCTCTACTTCAAATTGTGACAATAACCAATATATTGACAATCACAGGAGTTCACTGAGAGACATGTCTGGCTCAAATAAATATATTCAGGTGGATGCCTTTGCTACAATGGCAACTTGAACACAATGGTCATTAAAAAACTTTGTAAATTGATACGAGCTTTACAAATACCAGTTCTTTCTAACCATATGTCGAGATCTCACATACTTCCAACAACAGTTGGCATCTATAATATTACATTTTCAGACACAGACATGTCACCCAGTGAATGAATTGAACATATTTATATTATTCAAAATTAATTTACAAGGGCGAGACTTAAGCTGTTTTATTCTATGCAACTTGGAACCTCATGCCTTTTTATTCTGATGCCACTCTTCTCTTTTTGGATCATATTTTGATCATTTTCCATTCTTATTGCTGTTTCCTGAATCCACTTCTGACTGAATCACTTATTGAATATGTTGGAAAGTAGATCTTCCTTTAGCACTGAATACTTCCTTGGTGTCCGTTTTATCCGTTTATCTTTTGAGATCGTTAAAGATCTTTCCACAATTGATTTTTCATTTTCAATTTAGCGATCTTTGCTGCTTAATCCTCCTCAACCTGGGCCCAGGCCTCCTCGGCAAGAGCGAAGTACTTGTTGGCCAGACGACCCTTCATGGCCTCCATTGCCAGCTCTCCTGCCTCATTATACAGCTCTCCTGCAAATAGCCGACAAGAATTAGAGTTACACACAACTTCTGGACAATTAAATAGACATTTGAAAGAAGCAGGTATTTCAGGAGGACTAATACCATAAACATGATATCAAAATGAAACATTCGGGACAGATTGAATATTCAGGTCATGAATAAGTATTTAGGACCCAGGAGTATCACAGACACGTACAAGTAATTTGTGAACTGTACAGTTTGTAGGTCTAATTAATAATTTTCATACTCTTGATGTCTCTTGACATAAAACTCTATAAGCATGTTCGATGTCTCTACCATAGGCCTATATGGAACTTGTGTTCAGCCATTTGTTTCTTACCACTCAGAAATAATCAGATCAAAACAAGTTTTCTTCAAAAACCTATTAGGCCTTTAATACAGTGTCTATTGCATCCTTTTTATTGTTTAATTGTCAGCATGTATCACCAGTTTCACCTTCTGTTATAAATTCCATTATTAATTTACCTGCGTAACTGGGATCCTTGTCCATGTTGTAGTTGCCACCCAGGTACAGCTCGGCCAGTTTGGCCTTCAGTTTGTACATGGGGTAATCCATGGTCGAGTCGTACTCCCCTCCTTTATCTTCTGACATCTCCACTGCTTTGGTGTACCACTTGCAGGCTTGGTCGTGGTCTTGGCTCCTGCGGATGACAGTCACACAACATGAATTATTAACATGCTTAAATTAAAATGTTGGCGTGCATGCCTATACTCTCTTCTAAATACTAAGGGACAGATGTACTTTCTAAGACATCTAAACAAGTGACACCTAAATGTCTGTGCTCATAAAAATTTGTATTATTAGAGTATACAATATATATGCCTATATGTTATCTTTTTTACAAGTTTAAGACTGAGGGAGTGCCACTTTAACCCCATCAGCACCAGCACAAGTTTTTTAGGTTTACAATTTTAAGACCGATAGTTAAACAAATAGAGTCAAGTATGGTAAATCCGTCCAGGTTGGTAATTCCGTCCACCCCCTAATATAGGCATTCAATGACATTTATTTTCAGTTTTGTAAGTTTACATGCAAGATAAACTCATTTTTCAACTAATTTTCATCTTTGTTTATGTTGAAAGCATTTTAAATGGTATTTCAGGGCCATTTAGTAACAGAAGACAAAATACAATGAAATCCTATGACGTCATCACAGCCATTTTGTGATTTAAAGGTAGTAATCTTATTGGCCTATTTCCATCAACAAAAAATAGTATTGAAGATAAAAAATTGTTTAATGACATGCCGAATATTACTATTCTTTTAGGATTTGTTAAATAACTTAATTGCAGCACCCAGAAAGGAGATACAATGGAAAGAAAAGTGGACGGAATTACAATCATTATTTTGAAAATTGCTTGACTAGGTGATTGTAAATCCGTCCACCCACTTCAAATGAGGTTTAAAAGTACTTTTATGACCTTAACTATCTTTAAAAGGCATAACACTGATTAAAGAAACTAGATTGTGCAATTATACCACTTGGTTCGGCTAATGGAGTTTTTAAATTATAATTAAGGCAGTAAATTGAAATTCTTGATTGTCAACTTGACCTATCTTATTTGATACATCTGCTGTGAGTGCAATAAGCACCCTATTATTCTACAATCCACATAAAATCCTTTCTGATAGATATCTAGTTAATAAATTGCAACAATTGAAAAAATAACAAGATATGATAAGTTTGTGCTGATTTAAGCCCTGTGGACGGATTTACCATCCTTGCTGGACGGATTTAGCAGCAAGATGGACGGATTTAGGTGCCCTGACCTTCAATTTTTGTTGCCATGGTTTCAGCAAAAATATTTAAATATTTGACTTTTTTTGGCTGCTGATGATAGTACGGAATAAGCCCCTTCCAAGGGACTAATTTTTATTTTCATATCTACCTCCATTTTCCTGGGAATATAGTATTAGCCAAAAGTGGACGGATTTACCCTCCTTGACTCTACACTTATGTCCAGCATTGCCTGTCCTTTAAATGACACAAGGATAACATACTCCATATTTGCCATGATTTTCTATTTACGGAAACTATTGCCACATCCAGAATTTTTAAAGAGATTTTAAACATGTATGTCTCTTACTTGAATCTGGGAAGGTTGAGTCCAGTCTCGTAGGCCTCTGCCATGTAAATGACGGCCGATCTGTCTCCAGCATTTGCTGCCATCTCCATGTAATGTGCTCCTTTTGACGTGTCACTGCCGTCCTGAAATAAACATTACATATTAATAGTTTGAGTTTCAAACCGTCGGAGGTCAGAAGACAGAAAAGGCTTTGGTTTCCTCCATTTCTTAACAGCATACAGTATCATATGATGATCCTAACAAATATAGCCTTTACTCCATGACATGCACTTTTTAAACCTATTTCTCGAAAACGCCTTCTTAGTTCTCACCGGCAGTTCATAGTTGACGAGCACATCCCTCTGCATGCTCAGGTAGAGGCGAGCCATGGTCAAGATGGCCTCCATGACACCCAGCTCAGCCGCCGTCTGCTCATGGAACAGAGCTGCTTCCATGTCTATGTCCTCATCTGTCTGGGAAAACCTGCCCAGCTCATGGTACTTGGCGAGATCATGATGAATCTGAAAAAGAAATTGAGTATCTAAACTTTTCAGGGAATAAAAGAAAATATCTTGGTCCACTCATCATAACAGTATCTGATATGCCTTTAATTTGGGCCTTTGACTGAATAATTATTGGAATCTACAGATTATTTTTATAATATTTTATACATATAATCAACCTTTAAATCAGCACCTCAGCCAATAACTCCGAAGGCCAGATGTCGTTTACAAATACTCAACTGACAGAACTTTGAAACATTTGACAAATTGGTTTGTAATTGACTCATTCGTAATCATTAGCATTTGGCCACAAATTAATGCATGTAAATATGCATGCACTCTTAAAGCCATTAATAATTTGTTAGGATCTGACATGTCGTGTGATGACATTATATTGTGAACTACACCCGAGGCTCTTAATTCAAGAATTTACAATCAACATGTCCTATTAATTCATAGCCAACAGGCAATAATTTTCAATATTTTTCCTATTTCAATATACTGCGAGTTATTAATTAACTCCCTCAATTGCCAAATTGACTATGACTAAATATTAACTTCAACATGCTGAGGTAACTTATATACGGAGCCTATTAATTTGCAGGGCAACATACAAGAACCGATAGGTTGCTGAACTGGGTGTTTTGCAGAAGCAGCTCACAAATCAAACAGTCGGTCAATTGACAGAGATACACACTTACTAAAACACACGTGCAGCAATGATATGAATCAGAATCTCACCTGTCCCAAAACTGAGTCATTGACGACCATGTCGACCCGGTTGACCTGGTTCATTCTGTTCAATTCAAAGGCAACAGATGTGGGTCTTCTCATGCGATCCAGGGCTTGTTGGAAGTTCTTACGTTCTTCTTCCTAAAGATTGAAAATGAGAGTTAGCATCCGATATTGACACTGTGAGGTGACTATGTACACCAAAGGCGAAACCAACAGCATTTTAACACATGTGCATGCCTTGACGTCACAAGTGTCAGACCAATGGCTCAAGGTACTCCACTTCTTTGCAAGTACAGTTCACAGTCAGTGTACCCTTCACTTTTGGACAGCTAGTTTCACAATATTCTTCTTGGTCACAATAAGTGCAAATTAGGATTTGTGAATCCTGGAAATGGACAGTGCATTTCAGAAATGTTATGGCCAAATCATTGCATGTCCAAAAGGAAGAGCACAGAGACCGCATGGCTGCTGGCGCAACCACAGACCCTATCTGGGTCCCCAGTGTACCAATTAAATGACTTCCAAGTGGGGTGCCTGTGCCAGATGCATGTTTATCCTAGAGCCAAGAAGCGCAGAATCTCGCCATATCCGTGAACGATGCTGAGGTGCAAATTTTGTGTTAGCAACAGAATTACTTTGGTGAGAATGAAGCAACTGTTAACGTGCACAGACAACTTGAATATTCGCTTGATAACAGAAAGCGCATGAACTTGTGCATTGCAGAAACATTTTAAAAGATTCAAATCCTTTACTAAATTCAGAGAAGCTTACTGCTCATTTATTCTTGCCAATTTCTGTCTTTCAAGGCTTTATCATATCAAAACATTACTTATGAATATAAGACCAAAAATTTTATCACGGTCAGCCAATTTATGGATTATTGGTTTTATCAAACAGTCTTTACATATTAAAATGTTTTGCTGTTTACAGCATACCAAGAACTTGCATGTTTGATATATTTACAGTTGGTGCTTAAATTAAATTAGTACAACAAATATTGGTCATAAATACAAAGCAAAGGTCCAAGAGAAAAGACATCTTACATAAAATGGCCAATTTTGACAGACACGGGACAAAGAGAAAATTTTACGAGGAAAAGAAGGAGTGGCTACATGATGCTCCATTTTGCATCCTACTAATAGCAGGTCCAAAATCTACTTCTACACAATTATTATGACACGTTTTGTCATAATCAAGAGAAAATGCAACATTCATTCATTGTAATCATTCTAAGAAAGTAAAACATCACAATAATCACATTTATAATCAACAACATGACACTGTTCGAAATTCAACTAATAAGACTAGGATTGGCAATAGGAACTTGTATAATTGCTTGAGCAGGGGCAGTTCAATATGAAGGGGGTCTTTTGTGGGAATGTGGTCTCCTGTGGGGGTGTTTATCCTGTATGGACAGTGAAGAAAGAATGTAGAAAGAGGACAGTCTCATATTGTGGGCTGGACCTATATTGTGGGGTTATCCATCACTGTGGGGTTGCAGGTCACTGAGGGTAGGCTTGTCACGTGGGCCCTTCTTCCTAAACAGTTAATTTCTCATGAAAATTTCGAACAGAGTCCATCTCTCATACCAAAACCAAATGCATTTGCAATCAACATATGCAGCTTTTTGTAATGACACATCCAACATCCGCACATCAATCATCTGTAGTACGACTTATCTATCTATATGTACAACACTTGACATACAGATGAAATTGTGAGGTGGGAAACTGGTCATTACAGCACCAAGCAGAGAAGTGGTCACTGGTTACATCTAAAAATACCTACAATCCCAGACTGATTCTAAGACGTTGATAAGGTCCAGTGTT
Source organism: Platynereis dumerilii (assembly GCA_026936325.1). NCBI lineage: Eukaryota > Metazoa > Annelida > Polychaeta > Phyllodocida > Nereididae > Platynereis > Platynereis dumerilii. Next base: position 101,719,572 of record JAPTHN010000002.1, read on the forward strand.
GGTAATGGTGCTGCTAAATTGAATTTCCATGTTTATTCTTAATTCATCTTAAATTTTATTTAGACTACAAAATTAAAATCAACAATACCAAAATATGTTATGATGGTAAAACGTCAGCGCGGCTCACCTCCACATAGATTAATTATGTAACCACTTCAATGCGAGGCACTTAAAGGAATAGCATCTTTATGCTGAAGAGAACATTTGCTGAGGATAATTGGTTTACAATTCTAGCTACACAAGAACAATCAGCAAATCAGCATATTGATTTCTTGCAAACTAGCAAAGCAGACATCGTGGAAAGAACGAAAATTGTAAGAAGACAAAAAGTGGGAAGAACTTCCGAAGAAGAGAAAGAGTGTTAATTCTGAAATAACTAAAGTGGGCGAGAACAGATACACATGTAACATGAACCAAACCAGGCTGTAGTATTGAAAAGTTATGTACTGTCGATTTGTAGTATTTTTTTGAACTATCACCAGGGCTCCCCGTAGATGACTGAAAAGAAAAACATCACAAATTCCAAGTTAATTTTCACACCCAGCCCAAGCCAAAAGTATCCCAAAATGAGATTTACTAAATCCTGCAGATTTGTAATTTTATCAATGGTAGACTATCCATCAACGATTATTAAATTGATGGTAAACAGTCAAATTTTACAATCGAAGATTAAGACCATAATATTCAGTCGATTGTCAATTAAACTCTGAAAACAAAAGATATTCAAAGAAAACAAATAAAAAAATTTTAATGACAGGGACACATTTGAAGATGGCAACAATGATGCAGCAACACACAGCATATTTTCCGAGGCCTGCCTTACAGATTCAATTCTTTAACATTCATGGATCCAACATTCTTTTATTCTAATGTGGCAAATTATTAATGTGGCCAAGAGAGGGAGGGATATGGGAGAAAAACCAGAGTAGCTTCAAACTATTCAATACCTTCATTTTGAAATAATCTTATGCACCTTTACGTGGCCTTTATGAGGAGCAGTCTCTCGGCAGGTCATTTTTTGAAAGAGGAATACAATCCAGCATGAGGGGCAATATATATGTCATAGGGAGACTCAAAACTAAAATAGCCAAGAGACCAGGGGACACTTATTCCCCAGAGCTTGCCAGTCACAACTCCTATACAGTATATTTAAATAGTCAGAAAGCTCCAAAAATAAATCAAGACTTCAATTGAACCATTGAAACCAACTGATAGGTAATTAGGAAAAAAACTTCACAAGTCAATTCAGCCTCACATTCTTTTAGTCACATTGTAACACGTGCCTCTCAAAATTCAATTATTCACGACTTGACAAGAGCATCAAGAAAATAAAAACATTTTGCATAACTCAAATTCAGCATTGGACTTTACGATGTAACAGTGGCAAATAAACGATACTGAATATCTACAATAGCAGCACGAATCATACAAATGGTGCAGATGAGACTGAAACGCTGAGAAAACCAATTATCTCCAAATACAGAAAGAACGATAAATATGAGATATGGAATAGATTGACAAACCTCAGTGAGAGTGCCGGGAGTGCTGTCCTCCGACTCACTGTGGTGACTCATGATTCTGACCCTGGGGCGGTGCATGGGCGACGGTGGGGACCCAGGGGACATGGGCTCATCGATGCCATCCATGTCGGGGAGATGGTTGTCGTAATCGTGGTCGTAAACCGGAGGACTTTCCAAGTAGTTCTCTGATCCGGAAGATCCGATGGAAAAGGTGGATCCAGTGGAGGTGGTTCTGTAGCGACTCCTCATCAGGAGGGAGTGCAGGTCGTTCTGCTCCAAGGGGGAGGCACACACCACCATCTCCTCGCAACCACGAGCCATCGTGTGATTTCTGCGCTGTAAACATTACAATTGAAGGGTGTCAGCAATTGTAGCCGGGTTACAGCAGTGAACACCAAAATGTTATATAACTACTGTCGAGAGATTAGTAGATGACTAGACGGGCTAATTAATTATTAATGTTTTCTGAAAACTGTCAAACTTCATCTGAACATAACTCACCTTATCATTTTGACATTGGTTATTGTTAATTTTACCTTGTTGGTCAAAAGCTTTGTAGCTTGTGTTGCTAGTTTTTATTTTTCAACAACTACTTAAAATAAAATTTTACTTGACTTTTCTTTTAAGGGTATTCGAAGTAGAACGGTTCTCAGAATCTCATCTCAAATCTCATTTCAAATCATATACTAATTCCAAAGGGAAAAGTGACCTTGTTCTGCAATTTACTCCCCCTTTTTTACAACAGCAAACTAACCATGTTCGTCTTGATGAAGGATTTCTGTGTGCGCACTTCACTCTCAGCCAGATCGAACTTGGTGAGTCCAAGACATTCGCAAAGATTGTTGCAGTTGTGAGTGTGGAAGAACAGCGCCATTCCTCTCGTTCCAAGGTTCCCATCTCCGTACTCCTTTCCAGAACAAGTGTGGATCTGAGGATCCGTCCACAAATCGCCCACTCCCTGGATGTCCACTACGATCAGCTGATGGCCAGATCTCTCAAATGTGAAGTGGCTGAATGCCTGAAATTACAATCCCAAGTATATCAGCACATGTTGAAAACTACAAAGAAATTTCTGAAAAGTTATACCTCATTTAACCAACTCAAAAGTTTTACTCATTACTTCAAGTTTTACTCAGTACTTCAAGTATGTCTCATAAGGCTAAACATTGAGATTGTGATTATATCATGGAGGGACTGAAAATTACAAACCAAGTTACGTACCAATCAGTTTATGAATGTTAAGCCATGAACAAAAATATTGATGCTTTCTTTTCAGTTATATTCTCAGGACAAGAGTCTCTCAATGTGATCATCCAACGAGAATTGTGGCCCATTATCTCATTGGGGCTCTCACACTCGGCCAGGAAGCTCTATTAATTGGCTTTAAATTAAAAGGTCTTACAAATCTTTAACTTACATGTGGAGTGTTTCTGATGTTTTCGTCCACAAAGCCAGAGTTGGAATTGTACTTGATGTAGTTTCCTTCGATGAAGTGTTCCAGGTGGTAAAGTGGTTTGTCTGGTCTGTCCACAAACTCCAAAATATACATCTGGAAAATATCCACCTGAAAAATACAAACATCACAGAAATTGGACAAATCTCCAGAGAGACAATCATGACAATATTAATATCATTGCAAATTAAAGTACAGATATTGACTTCTGACTTTTATTGACTTCAGCAGTTTTGGCAGGTTTTAAACATTGTTTCAAAACTATCTCACATCAAGATAATATAACGCCATCTTCCACTCATCCTTAAACATAGCTAGCAGATAGTTCACACAGGTTAACACACATGGGAGGATAGACTAATAGATCAATTGATTAACAGTTCTAAAGAAGGTAATGAAATACAGAAATATCGTTGTTCATCTGTTAATGTTATTGGGGAGCCTTGTTTTTCAAAATAGACTCGCAGACCAATTCTCAGCCCTCATTCAAGTCTTATTGTCACTAACTGAATTGAATTGAATCATGTTATTATACATGTCCTAACACATTGGTCGTTAAAAAAAACTTTCAATTGGGTTTTTTTTTTTCGCAAACCCTTTATTGTTTAGATACAGCGGTCACAAAGAGAGCGGTAATAAAGGCTCATCATGCTTACTTAAGAAAGTTCTACAAGATGCGCATCACTTTTATGGCAGGTGCATTCATTGAATTACAAACTGTTTTTGTTAAGTTACAATTCAGCATTTTTTGGAGTGGTCAAAACACATACATGTCAACAATTTGACTTATAGCTTCTCTGACTTTTGACAGCTTGTCATGTACTTTGACACATGCATGCAAATTATGCCATATCATGCATAACATTGCAAACATGATGTACATGCTTGTAGCTCCAGGCCAGTCACATCGGTACACGACTCCAGCACATACACGTGACCCACGTGACCACACTCCAGCATCCTGTGCAAATGTTTTGACTGTTTGCTTCGGCCATCTGTACGTCTATTGACCGCTCAACATCAATTATGAACTCAATCTGTTATTAATGCACATCCCAAAACCGTGCTGTACAACGTGATGCAACTGCGACTCAATTTCATCACAGAATTTCATATATATGCACTTTGCTATCCATGGTTATGATTTAATTTAATCATTGATTAAAAGCAATTTCATACGGTGATTAGCAAAGTAATATAAACATGCTATAGAAGCATTAAAATTAGTATGGATATATTACAGTAAAGGCAGCACTTGGGAGTACATAAGTTATTTTCCTCTTCCCAACCACTGCCAACATCAGCTAACCAGCATCAGTTTGGCCCATGCGTCCAAAAGTTGGAACATCACGGTTTTTTTTTTCATAACATTGTAAAGATATAATCTAAATGGAGCATATGTTAAGTTCCCAATGATGCAATTGTGTTTTAGGCCTAAAATTGGAATTAAGAGAAATAATTTGATATATTATACAAAGTTTACAATAGCTTTAAAATTTTCTTTAAATATTTAAACTGAGGAAAAACGGACTATCAATTGCATAAAGATCAAAATACAATGCCTCAACAGTTGACAGATCAGGAGCAAAAAATCTAGTTTCGAAGTCCAAAGAACTCCAAAAAGTTTTCATCTTTTACAAAGTGAAGCAAGTGCAAACAAAGTTCAGTATTTTATTTCAACAAATCGTAGTACAACTTGTGTAAAGATCAAGTTTCACATGACACATTTTAACAGTCTGAAGTATATCAAGTACTGCTGCTGTATTGCATTCAATGGCACATGATGCAATACCATAATTACATACATCATTATATTTTACGAAAGATGATTCAGATTGTCAAAGCATAACTCTGATTGTACATATGTAACATATTGACCGACGGTGACTCAACTTTTAAATATTGTGCAAAAAAACAATTAACTGCAACCAGGAGAGACATACCATTTCATCATATTGTATGCACATGTCAGAAATTACCGAAAATAGTCTATGACTGACACAAGCTGCTTTTCCATGTAATTAAATTCATTTTCCCTGCGAAGTAGCCTAAATTTCACTAGCCTGGATGAAGTTTCTAGACATCAATAATATTGAAATACATTGTATATCTACTACATCAGGCTGTATAAAATAAGTAAGGCAATATATCCACTCCAAAAATCTGTTCACACATTAAGGCCTGGATCATCCAAAATAAGTCAATAACCTGAAGTAACAAATTCTGCAAATTGCGCAGCTCTTAATCAGTCCTTGTAAGGCTTGTATGCTATGCATAGAATACACCTGTATGTTGAACACTGTGTGGAAGGCAAATTATGCATGGGAGCCTCAAAAAATTTGACTGCAGTTACACAACTAATGTTAATTTTTTTTTTGGGGGGGGGGGGGGGCAATAGGAAAGTTTATTAAATAGCAATGTACTAAATGCCAAATACAATATCCAGAGTCGACACCAACGTGTGACATTGTCACATGTATCAGACCTACATCTGAACACGGCCAGTACATCTAGCTGGGATATTAATCAAGATTCAAGTAATAACATGGTAAATTATTAAGTTTTGTTGTCTGATCAGGTTGTCCAATCATTGGCACCAACCACGTTTTCTGTCATGGTTCTGTCTTCCCAACATATGAGGAAATGGCATGAAAGCTGGGCAGATTTCAAATTTCAAAAAACATTCTCAACTTCTGACGATTACATTTGAACTTTTTGTTCTCATATCAAGCCTTAAGTTTCTGTGCATATTGCGACATCACTTAATAACTTGCAAGTTTATAAAGGTGAGAGGTCTAAACTGCACTGCGCAAGTAGTATCACAGGTGTAGAACTGGAAACCAACATTGTTTTTTTTTTCTTTCAGATTTTTTTCCCTCCATTTATCATAAATGTTCATATTGAAAACACTGATAAGTAAATTCGCCTCCCACGTGTATGACCATATACACGGTATTACCCAGTGTTGAAAATTCATTGATTTTAGTCACATATGTTATCATATTTTGTTATAGCTAAGGGGACCCACGTGGGCTACGGCATGCGTATTCTCATTGACATTGCTAACCAGTCGCTAAAGGCATGCATGGGCCACATGGCAACATTTTGCCAATTATCTGATTATTATGTAGCTAAATACCAAGTGATATTCTTCTATTTCTGTGGTAATTCCAAGCTGAGAAGTATGCAACTTACGCAAAAATTAAGGAAAATCACTCAGTCAGCCAACAAAACATACCTGTTGCAAAACTTTTGAAGTAACTAAATAACTTCATTTTAAGTTTCCCGACACAATTTGGGCTATATTGCCTACAAAAGGTGGATCAAGAGTGTTTAATGAGCTTGGTTTTCTGGAATGAAGGTTTAATCAGACTTGATGCGAGTTCTGTGGTTAATTTTGTCTCATCCACTGGTCTGATCATAATCTAATCAAGGCTGCACCTTCAAAAAAAGACCTGATGATTTTATTATGAGCTGCACCTCAGTCACTGACATAACGATGAGCCAACATGAGCACAAATTGGCAAAAAATCTAGTCCAAGAAACACATTTCCATACAACAGACCATTCAGTGTGCAAAGTTGTTAGGAGGCATACAGACAAAACCATCATGACCCAAACAGTCATGTATTCACATTTTTTGCGTCAATGTAATATTACACCAAACACAGGAGCCAAGTCAGACTAGTGTGTAGAACTGTGACATGGAGCTCAATGCATACCAGGATTTAGGATTCAGCACTTTAAATAGGTTAGCCAGGGCTTACATGTGAATATCATATTATGATATCTCAATGAAGCAATATCGAAACACATGAACAATTTGAGTTATCATAATATGACCGATTTGGAACAACGCCAATGACATAATGTTGAGCCAGAACAAGATCTATATAAAGCCATTTAATATTGAATCATCGAGAAATCAAGATACTGTAAATATCACGTACATGGTAATTGCATATGCATGAAACTCAGTGAAAAGCAAATGAACCAATATTGTGTAGTGTGTTCAAACAGCTTTGAATCAATCCTGGGGCCAACGTATGGAAGTATAGTATACTTAGTATACAAAACTTAGGTGAGTGAGTTTGTGTTTCAGCACCAGTACTTACGATTGACTACTTCTGGATTAAAAACATCCTGATTCAAAGACACATAAATTGCCATCGAACCCAGACAGAACTTGAACACCGCACCTCAAGAGATATCACTGCGCCTCTTACCCAATGAGCCACTTTAATGCAACTTGATAACTTCTCAGCTTCCTTTACGATTACAACGACCGACCCAATCTGTCATCTTACTCCAGCAATGACCTTGGAAGTTGTTCCCACTCAGGGAAGGTCACAACAACCTTGGGACATTATAAGCAGCCTGTTTCATGAATGGCAGTCTTTTTGTCAACCAAAGAATCCAGACTGCACTAAATCCCTTTCTCCATAAGAAAAGTTCATGGTCACTTCATTTTATCACAATACATAACATACCGTATATATAGTTGTGCTGCCTTATTAGCCTACATAGTCAGTGTAATACCAGAGTCACGAGCCTCAGCTAATACTACATACAATATCACATAATTGGACACCAAATTAGAAGTTCCTGATATCAGTTACCCCAGATGCGGGCAACTAAAAGACCCCATACACGAGGCAAATGTGTCAGTTATTTCTTCAATAACGCATTTGTCCATGTTGTCTTTGACAAGAACTGTGCATTGAGGGCTGCACTATCCATGACAACCTACAACAATATGCACAACAGCTACCTTAGTAGCCTAGTCCCTAGCCGTGGCGTGGATGTCCTCCTCCATCAACAAAAAGATTCATATCCCGGCATCCTGGGAGCCTGCTCAGTCTGGAGACCTTGGAACAGAGCCACTGGGTGCAGAAAAACAAACCAATCAATACAGCAGATTTCTCTCTTTTTCCAAAATAATGAGCCAGATATTCCAAAAAGAAGGCAAATACCAAGGCCATATTCACATTAACATCATCCAGAGCTGTTCCAGAACAGTTAAGATCATTCAACTTCCAACTGTTGGAAACTTAACAGAATCAATTTTGGCATTCCAGAACAGCAAGGCTGATTGCAACTTGCAAATGTGTTGGTATGATGCATCTGGGTCCAGCATTCAAAGTAGGATGGAACTTGACAGTGGGTTCGGACATAGCTCTTTTCGGCAGTTTTGGCCACAAGTGACAGTTGATGGACGAGATGAGAGAGAGAATTGTTCACAATAAGTTGGCACATTCAGCCCATAGGTGGGACCTTTTTCATGCCAAGACATTGACACGAGAGGCTGCCAAGAAATTTAATGTCTAATCAGAATGATATCCACAATGGTATATAAATTGCTAAAAAATGAGTAATCGAACAATGGACCTTCTGAGGAGCTAAAGTCATTTCTTTGGAAGATGGTCTGTGGTCTGGTGAAACAAGAGCCAGGGAATGAGGGTTTGATTGAACCCTGAATATGAACACCAAATATGGATCCGTCCATCCAATCTATCAATCTAGTCATAGGAGAGTTTGCTGCAAAAATAACGCAAGTGCACTTAAAATTATTTTATATTCTTTTACTTGCTATCATCTATATATCTGATGCAACTTGGCGTTTACCAGTGTCTAGATCACCCAGGTGCACAATAACAAGTTAAGAAACAAGTGTTGTTATGAAAGGTCTATTATGTTAGAACAGTGCATGTGAAGTGTCAGTTGGGTCAACAAGAACTTTGAATATATCAAATGGCTTCTTATCAGCTGTGTACAGTGTACACCACGATTATACACTATGTAATACCTATACCAAATTATACTGTTGTGTCATCTGAGATAACTTTTTATTTTTCAAAGTTAAAACCATGCACATAGCAGCACACCCATAATACGGTACATGTATGATTTAAGTCCTTATCTCATGAGAAAAAGTCATTTGAGGCACTGATAGAAACATTTATCTTTCTAGCCTACATTTGTACTGTTTTGTCCACCAATATTATCTAAAATTTATCTTATCATAAGATTTGATTACATAAATTAATATTCAACATCTTGAACAAGAACAACCATGACACATTCGCCCAGCAGGTATACTTTGTAACTTTGAACTCTTTGGACATTTAAATGTTCCACATTACCATTAAGCAATGGTCTTCTACATGTGGGGTAGCAAAGATTTAATGTCAAGAATCGAAAACTTTCTCAAACAGCATTTATATCCTTTTTTGGATTTAGGCCCCCCTAGAACAGTTTGGCGTATCCGCATCGGATTGAGTGAGTGATAGGGCTTTATGTCCTTTATTTTTCAGGGACAACTGTAACGAGGCACGGTGCAATCTCCACTTCATACTGAGCAGCGCAAAAGTCTACCTTCAAAATATGATAGATAGGCGTATCCTCCCCGTGCACTTTTTAGACTAGATCTGAACATAGGTCTCCCTGACCTGCGTTCAGCATTGTTTTCTTTCCCGTAAAACTTTTCCGCACTGACACGTATGGAACCTTTGCCAAAGATACTTGTGTCAGTGAGGAAAGTTGGCATTTCTTCTATTAAGTGGGTCAAATAGCATGCCAACTTTACCCCGGATTGCCAACTTTTCCCTGTTTTACGGTACTTAATTTTAAAAGTAGAGGCGAATGATACATTATTATCATTCACGAACAACCGCTTCCACATAATGCACAAGTATGCATACTGACTCATCACTATGAATACCACAGCTGAATATAAAAGACCATTGGACAGAGAGGACACACTATTACAAATAACAGTGTTCAACAGGGACATTGGTGAACACCCTTCTGAGGTTCCCTTTAAACATCACGTGAGTACACCACGTGGGTTCTGTGCTCTGCTGTCACAATGTCAAGGTCAAATGCAGAGGTTGTTGAACTATATGATCATCTTCGTGCTGGGCAGCCCCAAGCTATAGAGCTCCATAGCTGGGCCATGCAATCTAGACCTACTGGCTGCTATTATACAGTGTAACAAGATTTATTTGGCACACGTGGCAATTGTGGCTATTCAGAGGCACATGGGGAGTTTTTGCTCTACTTCTGAGACACCATTAGCTAACTTTAGACTGTGTCACAAGCGGAGTGTAAAGACATAAAATATAACAATGTAAATGACAATCCCACACACACAAAAAAAACACTTTTTTTTTTACATCAAGAGAATAATCATTAAGCTCTTTCCTGTCCATTGTATTCAAAATCAATAACACCCGAGCTCGCTGGCGAAATGATAGACAACAGTTGTGCCCGACTGAAAAAATAGAAGTATATTTCAATGAAATTATATCATAGCTTTTTGACTGGAATTCAATAACTTTTTTGGGAGACTGAGCTTTCCTTTTTTAAACCCTTTTCTTTTCATTACAATCAAGATGACGCGTCAAACTTCTAGAGCATGACCAATGACCTCAAAGGTAGATTTTTGAGTCATTTACATTCCACACCAACATTTAAACCTAGGGTACAATAAAAAACAACATTTTTATGTACTGCATTATTGAACCGAGAAAAGTAACGTTACAATTTTTTTCAATATATGCACCATCCATCTTTCTTTTTACGCAAGACAACATGACTTTTTCATGTTTTTTAAACCCTTCTGACTGGCTTTCAAGTGAATTCCAGCTTCATTTTGCTTCACAGTAATATACTTCTACAGTAGAGCACGCATTGTAAATTTCTCAATCTTCATCTAAAATATACTACAGTATAATTGCTAAAATTTCACGGTACATTTAAATTTAGAGAAAAAATACATGCACAAGATAAGAACTGAGCTATACATCTCGTAGTTTATCTTGTAAATTTGTGATAAGATACATTGCAACTTCAACTTGTCATTGAACATTTTTTTCCAAATTGTTAACAACTGAAAAACCTGCTATATAGTACACATGCTGTTGAACCTTAATCAACTTAGCCGTCAGAAATAAATCATCAATTGGCATTTTGATTCTGAAGAATTTGAAATCTAACAATTAAGTCGAAGCTATAAAACGTTACGGGAAGAATACATTGTGAACATTTCCTTTTTGTGACAATACAGAATGCCATAAGAAAACAAAGGAGACAATTCGGACCATGACAAAGGGTCTTCGTAAAACAATATCAACAATAAATCCCAACATAACCAGTTACATATGTTGTAAGACTTCACTTATCAAACATGAGCAAATGCTTCACATATCATAAGCTTCTGTTTAACCGTTTAGGTTTCAAGGTATGACGTGGGCTTCAACCATGCCCTACTTTTTGGACAATCAATAAGGTTCAGCAAAACATGCATTTGTGCTGACAAAACTGATCAAATATAGCTGATGCCAGGGGAGATAATGATTTCACTGTAACCAGGCAGGCTACAGGTGAGGTGGAAAAATAAAGCAAAATCCTAGGATCAACAGAGACCGTGGCAGTCATCAGTGGTGATAGTATTACTGTATTATCATTATGTCACTAAATACAGGTTTTCATCCTATATTCAAATTAGTAAGCAATCAATATCAGGTATGTCTAATTGTTTTAAAAGAGTGATTATAATTTATTTAAAATATACAAACAATTCATCTAATATTTTTCAATACAGTGTCATACTAACAAAGTTTTGCTTCTAAGAAAATCGAAATGGCACATTGCCAGATCTCCTGCAATCAGCACCCTGTTGAGGTGATATGTTTACAATACATGTATGTACTTTTTATCAGCATAGCTAAGCATGTTCATGTATTTACAACAAATGCTTGCACCAAGAGTGTCAAGGTTGTCTACCACAGGCATGATATAAACATGCAAAACACAACAAATACAATACAAAATACAACATTGCAAATAAAATCAACTGAAAGTCCTCAATTTTCCAAGCCTATTTTGCAATTTGTGACTATCTATAACTTATTTAGCAATTTAATAGATCTATTGTCACAGCATAGTTTCAGGACAGCTAGCCTATCTTGATGTCAATCGTTTTATCAGCACCGTCACCTGATCCAGAGAATTGAGAAATCCAGATAATGTCAATATTATCTCCCCTTATCAGTGTCTAGCCATTTCAAAAGACTACAGCTGATAGGCCAGCAGGTTGATAACATGTATCCCCACTTGTATGGATATGGTTATCAACTTATCACACATGACCCTTGTCAACTTGTGGAGCTTTGTAGTAAAATAACAAATTTAATCCTCAATACAGACATTTAAATTTAAGCTGCTTAAAATGTCTGTATACCAGGCATTACCTGATAAGTCAAACCGTTTTTTTTTACATATATATTTTCGGATTTAAATCTTGAAAACAAGGCAAACTGACAGTCATATTTATTCCACACAGCGACACTAACAAAACCAAATTTTTAGGCAATGTCAATTAGTACAATTAGTACAATTACTTGTCACATGCTACACTGCCTACAACAGACTTCGTTTTTGAAAGTTTTTCAAATAAACAATTTGTGCTGTTTCAGCACTTTTTTCAAACGAAAATTGAATGACAACAAAATCAGCATTCCCTTTATGGTGTTGCACTTGGCTTTCAAAGCCTTCAGCCCTCATGGCGGATTCACCCCAATAAAACATTATAGAGCTTCAACAGAAATTAAGGTTTTTAAAAATCTTGTGCGTCACTACTGCCTTTTTTTATATGGTTTTTAAACTATGGCTGTACAGCCATATGTTTATTGTAATCCAAAATGAATTTCCCTAATCCTATCGCTCGACGTATCTCTTTTAATCTGCCAAACATACCATCCAAATTTGACCTACCCTTCTATTTTTACCCGACAATTATGCCCGGTTATATATCGTCCATCGTAGATGCCTCTTTGTTCTATTTGCCGACTCGCTTCGTAATCTTTTTGCGGCGTCCTCCAAAAACCGATAAACCATTTTATCGCGGCGTCAATCAAAACACAACCGTGACGTCACAGAAAAGTTGATCACGTGACCGCGCACCAATGCCATTCTGGCGCCAACTTTCGGGCGGGCACGTTGGACTGATTTTGTCTCCTTGGTTAGGGCTCAATTTTATGGTATTTTAAGCAAAATACGACGTTACCACTGGGATTAATGTTTCTACATGTGTTTCTACACAAAATACACAGGATAATGGTTCGTTATGGTTGCTGCAACTGCCTGGCGAGTGATCTTAGCCAAAAAACGATCTCGAAGTTGACGCTCGGAATTTGTCATGGCCATGGTGGCCAACCGCAACGGACATTTCGGCGAAGTTGCCGTGGATATTTCAGTGATTTTAATGCAAACTTGGTTGAATTAGTTCGCCCTGGATGTTGTGCATCACAAGGAGTTGTCCTGGATACACTGGTGAAGTTTCAACGGCCGAAAAAACGATCTCAAAATTTGACAATGGTTGCCCAACTGATCGTGGATATTTCAGTTATTTATTGACATTGGCCTAAGGTATGTTGAGAAATTATTTGTTGAATCCCTTGAAACACTTTTAGTTGATTGTTAGATGATTTTCGGATGTTTAATGCATCGAAGTTGTCGGAATTTATATGCGGAAATTAACTTCCGGTTGTCATTTTTTTGACAGGCGACAAGTGCAAAAAATGTTGCGGTCCGTGGCTTAACTTTGCGGTAAATTTTAACCAACTTCTACTGAATTCTCAGCAAAAATATGCGTATGTACATGTAGAAGAACTCAATATCTACCAGATAAAAGTTATTTGAAGCCGATCTGATAATTGGTTGACTCATAAACTTAAATTCTGCAATCGTCAATTAGTCGGAAAAGATCGCAAAAATATATATTGCCTGTCGCCTGGAAAGAACTGATTGTCGCCTGGTTGGTACTGCTGTATGATTTCTAAAATTCCTGTCACCCAGTTGGTAGGATTAGCAGTCAAAACGCCTACTGACAAAAACGCCTACTGCTATATCTGACAATGCAAGAACGGCAACACAAAAACGCCTACTAATAGATGTCAAAAACGCCTACAAGTCTATACCAAAACGGCTACATTACTTTACAAAAACGCCTACTGTTTATAAAACTGTGTTAATAAGTTTTAATGGTAATCAACATTTCTATGCTTGTCAAAAAATATTCAGGGCAAGTGTCAGAAATTAAGCAGTTCATTAGTAGGTGTGATTCACTGTGAATGAAAAACCGTGTCATTCACTGTGAATAAAAAACCAATTAACTCCAACATCTGACAGCCTTTGAAGAGCAAAATTGCAATTATCATTGTATGTGCAGGTCTGTGACTTTATGACAATAGCAGTTTTGATCAAATATTGACAGTCAAACTTTCAACCCAAGTGGTATTGCAATCGTGATTCTGTAGTATTCTACATGAACTGTGAAACCTGTCATTTATTATGATATGACACTAGATTATGTTTGGCAACATAGAATACTGTAGATGTAGATTTGAATTTTTTGATTTTTCGATTTTCAATTCTTGATTGACACATGTAGGCCTATCTGTATTTGATATTTCTGTTGTCATTTAAAGTTTATATATATAGTACAAAGAAATCTTTTCAGAAGTGAAATGATGACAGAACAACACTTGATTTGTAAAATTGTTTAACATTGAAAAAAAAAACCAAATAGTCATTTTGGTCAATCGGGAATAGCCGTTTTTGTAGAGTGCAGAACTTTGCCGTTTTTGTGAAGGCCAATAGCCGTTTTTGTACTGTCATGCAAAAGAAAAATAAGCAGTAGGCGTTTTTGACAATGCTCAAAAAACCGTAGGCGTTATTGTCTGTTGCCGTTTTTGTTTGTTGCCGTTTTGACTGATCACCGTTGGTAGTGGTATGCTGTCACCTGGTTGGTGGTCGCCTAGTTGACCACACACCGGGAAAATCACTGCATGTCAACTGTGCTGTGGCTTGCCAAAAATGGTTGTCTCGATCACAGGAAGCGGTTGTTTCGCCCTGGCAATGTTATTGGTTGAAAAGAGGGATTCTTAATGATCATTTTGGTATAAATTGGACTTTTCTATGTGGGTGAAGTCATTTTAAACGAGGCCAGCCAGGATTTTGACCTTTAACATGACATAAAAAATGTTTGGCTAGTAATAAGTTCTTTAAAATTCCCTGAGATGTAGAATACAATTTTGTCTTCATAATAAATCCACTTTTACGTGAAATTATGGCTTCATCCTTGTGAACAGGGACCGCAAACTCTCAAAATGGTCCATTTTTGGGGGTGTCAAACGTCACATTTTCAAACAGTGTTACTTTGACAGCTTATGGTTAGCAATTGAAGTAAGTTATGCTCAATTTTTTTAATTTTAATGGCTACCTATATACCTGAACTTAAGTTTTTTAATTCCATTCGGTATGTGAAATGTTCTGGGAATATTTCTCGGGCCATCGAAACCTCCCGTCACGTACATCATAAATGTCAAACATGGTCAATCCAGAAAAAATGTTTTCTAAAAATGGGTTTTTTTCCTATTTAAGTGGTGTTTGGTTGATTTATTTTCCATTGAATCAAGAAAGTCTATGATAAATAATCACATACCAGTCTGCTTTAAAGGGAATATCCAGCTATAGTTAAATGGTCGCAGTTCAAACATGACACCCCCAGTCACTGAAAAAATTCTCACCTACAGGATGGCAAAATTTCAAACCAAAAATTTTGACACACCCAGTAATATTTTTATGGGTTTGTATGCTGCCAAAATAGGTATTCCACAAGATTTATCTAAAATGTTTAAAAGGATATCCTACAGAGCAGCAAAGGCTTTGATATGGAGGATGCAAATTTTGAATGTCAATAATTCTGGGATTCTCACCTACAGGACAGATATGATGTAACGGCACTGATAGAGGTGTTCTGATGTGTAGAGAAGCATCACATCAATCAAAATTTTTCATTTTGCTGTGAATAGTGAGATTTGTTTCTGTAGTTTGCCTTGGGAGAACATACAAGACTGTCACACAACAAAATGTGTCATATGTCAAAAAGTATCAAACTGGTACATCATAATGGACAGTACATCATTATTGACCAATAAGTAATTATTGGTCAATTATGATGTACAGATGAATTTTCCTGCTTTTTGATATGAAAAGATTACCAAAGTCGAGAAAAGTTGTGTTAATTAAATTCCCAGACTTTTGTTGTCATTGACATGAGATTTCGCATATGCATTTCATTCTTATCTGACAATAACATAGATTCTTTGATGTACATCACATTTGACACTTGTAATGTCAAATATGATGTACAGAATAAATCTTGGATATATGACAGTAGTCTCTACATTAAATTAAAAATTATCATGTATTTTTGCTAGCTTCCTTTACTAATGCAGTTTATCTCAACAATACATTGTGTTTGGTTTCATTCAGCCAAGATTAATAGGCGTACATCATAATTGACACTTCATGTAAAATTCTTCTGATTATTTGTATTTTTACTGTCGTTATGAATGAAGGTTTTAACAAATCGAATTTACCTTACTTATTCTTTTATATATTTTATGGAATTTCAGAGAATTTAAGTTCTAGCTTGAGTCGGTTATTCATATTCAATGTTTGGTGCATGTATGTAGCTTCTGGCAACTTATTTTCCGGCTTCTTGGTGAAATCTCTCTTTTGTTTTATATTAGGATGAATTCACATTTGACACTTGTTTGTTTTTATTGAAATGTTTATAATTGCATTGACTGGTAAAGTTTATTAATACACAATTTGACATAATTTTTGAAACTTGGTCAATTATGATGTACGTGTGACAGAATTCTCACCTACAGGACTATGTCAAATATGATGTAACGCTAAAAATATGCCTATATCTTTTACACAACAGGTTAGATGGCTTGGATTTTACCATTCTCTCATACATTCTGTGTGTTTTTACATTTTAATCAAAAAATTTACCGAGTATACCCATGTGCTTTGTTTTGACAGAACATTGAAGAAGCAAAATTGACAAAAATATATTTTTGTTTCGTCAATATGTGTATTTCAAAGCAAAATACTAATTTGTTGGCTAAAATTGTTTTAAATGATCATCTATATCTGGAACAATGATTATATGATCAATGTTTGCTATTATCAACAATAGGGATTAAATAAAGTGGAGTCAACCATGATTTCTCACCTACGTGACGACATAGACTCTCGTCAGCAAAATTCTATGTAGGGCAGTGTCAGTGTAACTTAAGGACATAAAAAGTATATTTCGTAAAAATTAAGACTATGGAGCACAGGCTGAATGAGGAATACATCCTAAAACATGCATTTAAAAATTTACCCTTATGTGACACTTTTGGCCTCATTTAAAATGACTTCACCCATGTACGTTTAAAGCAATTCCTGAGCTATTTGAAGTTGCTAAGTTGAAATGATGTTTGGACGCTCGATTATCGCCCAATTTACGTCGTGGAAATTCGCTCACGGTGAATAAGTGGTCAGTCAAATCACATTGTGATTATGTTAATAGAAAAACTGGCATTTTTCTGAACAACTTGATGTCATTTTTGTTGTTCTATGTTGAGTTTTCATATCATTTTGGTCACATCAAAGTTGAGAAATGAAATTTTGGCCTATCTTGAAGTTGAACTGTCAATTTGTCAAAATTATTAATTAGTCTGTGTCTGTTAATGGATTAAATTCACCAATCATTAGAAAATGAATAAAAAAGGCATCATCTCTACTTCTGTGTGTCCCAGAAACCTGCGGTTTTTTGCTGATTAGATAAATCTTAAAATTACACGCAACTAGAGATGAAGGGCTATTATTGCAGCCTACTTGTATTGACCTAAAATAATTCTAAGTAGTATGTTAATGAGTTGGTAGTTTGGAGTTTTTTAATGGAGGTGTGTACACATCTCCATTTATGCAGTCACAATGACAGAGTGGAAGTTTTGGCGGGAAATTTGAAATTTGAGCATGTTCAAAATGTCTTTTGGGCCCTAACTTGGCCATTTTGTTTGGAGATGTCTGGAGTCAAACAAGCACACTAACTTGATTATAGAGCAAGCATCTGGCATAGGAATGAATAGCCTGCATGTTGTATTTTGGACGTGACTTCGTTTCAATCGTACTTGGACCCACTATGGGCGGCATCACACATTGTGTATTGGCTACTGTGCCTAAACTATTGCACTTGTATATATGATATTTGGCAAATGAATGGGTTTTATAGCATATATGAGCCTTTGGTGTTCATATTTAAGCAATAGCTAAAATTTTTTGTAAAATATTGGAAATTAAAAAAAATAATTTTTTTTTTCCGGAGCATAAGTCAGAAAGGGTTATACCTATGGACATGAAAATCTGCCATATTATATGTTAAATACCCTCAATGTGCCTTTTGGGGGTCCAAATACCCTTAAAAAATCAATAACAGGAAATTCAGCAAAAAAAAAAACATATATATATAGATTTCAATGCTCTATGATTCCATAAATTTTGGAGATAGACCTCCGAAATTTTGCATATAGATATCTAAATTATAACTCTTTAGATGTCTAAAATATAACTCCTTAACTCATTTGGAGGGCCAACCTTATGAAATTTTCATAAAAACCGAAAATCTGAAAAAATTGAAGATTACTGATATTTTCTCGAATATATTTTAATACAAATGTTGTGTTGGGACTCAGGTTTTCAGAGCCCATGGGATTTTGGTGGATGTCAGTAACTGTTGTATCTTTTTTTTTTTTTTGATTTTATTATTTGATTTGATTTTGATTTTATTAAGAAACACCCAAATTGGCCTGAGGGCCGCGAGATTGGATGGTTATACAACAATGTGATGTGGTACAATGGCATAATTATTCACAAATGAAGCAATTTTGAATTTGACAATTTGTTTGATATTTTTCAAAGGTTATCAACTTGTAGTAGTAGGTAAATCCTTCTAGACTGTGTGTAAATATTTTGGAGTATAAGGTTGTTTCAGTATTATTGAGTAATTCGGAGACCTTTATACTTGTACAGTTTTTTGTCCGTGCAAGTCTCACATTAGGGATGAAAAATTTTGAAGTATTCCTTGTGTTGTAATTATGAATATTGCTGACTTTTATGATTGGGATGTTATTGAAATAATCAGGGGATCTATGGTTCACTACTTTATAATATAGTTTGTATAATTGCAATTGGTAGATGTCTTCAATTTTCATGATTTTTAGTTCTTTGAAAAGTGAATCAGTGTGTGCGTTGTATTTAGAATTACTGATCACTCTGACGGCTTGCTTTTGCAATCTATATAGTTTCGAAGCTGCATGTCCCCAAACAAGTATACCATAATACATCTTTGACTGAATTAGGGCCATGTATATCTGTCGCAGAACTTGTCTTGATATATATTTCTTAATAGCACGGAGACATCCTATCAATCTGGCTACGGAGAGACAGGTTTTGCTGATGTGCTGCTTGAATGTTAACTCTTTGTCAAATACTATTCCCAAATATGTGAAACAATCGACTGATTCAATTATCTCATTGTCAAAGACCAAGCATGGTGGTGAAAAATTTCTTAGTTTATTGTTGAAAGTCATAAATTTAGTTTTCTTGGTATTTGCAGCAAGCTTATTCACTTTTAACCATCTGGAGACATTATCCAGTTCATTGTTAATTTTGTGTACATTTTGGGGTTGTACAGTGATGTTCAGTTGTGTAATAAGGGTTGTATCATCTGCATAAATTATTATATTGAAAAGGTCACTTGCAAATTTGATATCATTTATATAGACATTGAATAACAGTGGGCCTAGAATTGAACCTTGAGGTACTCCTGCAGTCACTGAACCCGTCATTGATGAAGTACCATCTATTTCTGTAAATTGTTCTCTGTCCGACAGGTAACTTTGGAGAAGTCTTCGCTCATTGCCGTTTACACCATAATGTTCTAACTTTGTTAAGAGTATTTGATGATTGATTGTGTCAAAGGCTTTCGACATATCAATAAATATGCTAATTGGAATCAGATTATCTTCCATCATCCATAGCAATCTGTCTGTCAGCTCTTGGGAAGCCAGTTCTGTGGAATGAAATTTGCGGAAACCATACTGGCTGGTATAGAGTAGTTTGTGCTCTTCAAAGTAGTTCTGCAATTGTTTATGTATAACTTTTTCAAATATTTTTGATATGGAAGGTAGAATAGAAATGGGTCTAAAATCGTCTACATTTGTTGCTCCAAGTTTCTTTGGTGTAGGAAGTATCTTAGCTATTTTTAACTTCTTGGGAAATATGCCTGTTGAGATGGTCTGGTTAATCATTAAGGTTAAAGGAAAACAGATCTCATATCTGATTTCTCTCAATAACTTACTTGACATTCTTATAATATCTTGAGTAGCTTTAGGTTGGAGCTTATCTATGATATCAAGAACATCCTGCTCAGAGACAGATTCTAGCTTAAAGGTGTTATCTCTTGGTTCGTTTAGATAATTATTGAAACTTGAGATGTTCTCAGAATCAATATTGATTGTATTTGATAGGTTTGCACCAACATTGCAGAAATGGTTGTTTAGCTGATCTACTATTTCTTTTTTGTTTTTATACACCTGATCATCTACTTTTATCTCTGAAGGAAATGATTTAGTCTTTTTGGATTTGCCTAATATTTCATTTATAGCAGACCAGGTCTTCCTGGAATCATTTTTAAATTTCTTGAAGTAGTTATCAAAATAGTTTTTCTTTGCTTCTTTTATGGCTCTCTTCAAAATTCCGTTGTAAATTTTCAGATTGTTTTTGAGTATAAAAAAGTCTTCATTCTGAATTTTCATTTTCTTAATTTTGTAGTATAATTTATCTCTGAAGTTTATTGACTTGATCAACCCAGATGTTATCCAGTCACACTTTCTATGTTTTCGTTTATTGAATTTAACTTTTTTTATTGGTAGATGTTTATTTATGGATTTTGCTACCAAATCTACAAATATGTCGTAGTTTGTATCAGGATTGGCATTGGCACTAGCGTCTAGTACAGTACTGTAGTCAATCAGTCTAAGTTCTTCTCGTAGATTTAGTATTGCTTGGCTGTTGTAAGTATTTATAGTGATGTATTTTGTACCTCGTGAGTTTGAGTGGTTGCTTCTAATAGACAAAAAGTATGGATGGTGGTCAGAGATCAATCCGTCTATTATGCCTGCCTTGACTTCTTCAGGTAAATTATTGCTTCGACAGAAAATGTTGTCGATCAAGGTACCTCTATTGTTGTTTGTATAGTGTGTTGGAGCAGTGATCATTGGCACATAAGTATACGAAAACATTTTTTGTAGGAATGAATTTGCATATACGTTTTCATTTATTTTCAGTAAATTAATATTGAAATCACCTGCGAGTATGATAGTTGTTGGAGTAGGTTCAAGTTTATGCAGAAGTACCTCAAGGTCATCCATGAAATTCTCTTGATTTTCTTTGAGATTTCTTGGTGGTCTGTATATGTTTCCCACAATGATTTTCTTACCATTGTGTATGATTTCAAGGATTTGAGCTTCCCATTCATTCATGTGATTAAAAGGGCAATCAACATTTTTGAAAGTCAGTTCTTCCCTAATATATATGGCTAATCCACCATGATTACCACATGTTCTGTCTTTGACAATAAGTTGATAGCCTTTAATATTTAGGTGGGACGTAATAGAGTTGATAGGTATCCAAGTTTCTTGCAAACAGATTGCATCAAAGTACACAGAATTACTAGCTAAATCATTAAGGAATACTTTTAGGTTGTCTATTTTTGCTGTGAGACTTTGAACATTCAGACTTAAAACTGTGAAAGGATGAAGGTCATACCTGATAAATTTTGATATATCATTGACATTGTAATATTTGGAATGTGTCAGGATTTGCTCACTATGATCAAGTTGTGTAGCCATGTTTAGGACTTTTTGTTTGTGTCAGTTTTCTTTTTCTTCCTTCTGCTTTCTGCAGCTCTGGTGATTACCGTGATGAGGTCCTCTTCTGAATCTTCTGCTTCTTCTGCTTGGTACATTTCTTCTTGTGTAGATGAAGGAAAAGTTGTCTTCAATGGCATAATATTGCTTGTGGTCTCTAAAATTTTCGGGCATTCGATGACGACTGGTTTTATTTCGACTGAATTTTGTTGATATGTCTGAGATGTTGTATTGTTGAGTAGTATTGCATCATTTTCTTTCAGTTCTTCTGGTTCTTGGTCGGCCTGTTTTCTGTAAAAAATTTTCCCATCTCTTGACCATGTAGAGTGTATGACCTGTTTCTTTTTCAGTTGTCTTGCCTTGTAGAAAAGCCTCATTTCAGCTGGTGTTAAATCTTCCGCAATGTAGACTTCTTCATTGCGCAGCGCTTTCAGTCTCTGGTTGTAGATCATCTGGGCGTCCCAGTAAGACTTCATCGTGATTAGATATCTTGTCTGTGCTGAGGCATGTTGTGCTGTTGTGCCAATTTTTTGCGCTGCCAGAAGCCCATCTGGACGAACTGTTGGAAAACGAGCTGACAAGAAGGCTTGAATGAATATCTTGGGATCATCAGAACCAACATTCAATCCTGTGATTATCAGGTTATTTTTTCTTATGCCTCTGTCTGCTGTATTGATATTTTGGTTGCTCTGTTGTTGGCTAGAATCTTGATAAATGGATTTGTTTGGTATGATGTTTCTCAGTTGTGCGAGTTCTTTGCTGTGCTTTTCTACTTCAATGGAAAGGGTCTGCACTCGTTCCTGTACTTTCTGATTTTCTTGCTGTTGTTGACTGAGTTTTTCTAATATCAAATCTATCTTTTGATTTGAATTGAGTACTCCTTTCAACTCTTGTATTAAAAGTGACATAAGTTGTGTCATGCTGTCATTTCCGTTGGACATCATCATCTTTGTGATTCACTTCTCTCAGTGCGTGGCTCTTGATGTTCAGCTGGTGTGACTATCTTCCTTGGATATCTTCTTTTCCTTACAGGCGTATATGTTCTTGTTTTTCTTATTTTTCTTTTTTAATTGGAGTTGTGGTTGCTGATTTTCAGAAATGTACGTGGACCAGACTGTTTTTTCTTAGGCGTGTTGGAATAACAATTATTTGCTCCTGTCTTTTCTATTCAATCTGTTAGCTTTAGAGGCTGCGCTTGACAACTATCCTTGTTGCTGGGCAGTTGCTAGGCAGTTGCTAAGGCCTTGCTTCAAAGGTGCGTTCAGCCTCACTTTGAGCACTGTATATTTTTCTTGTTGTTGGTTGAATTTTTCCGTGGCTGATTCTGAGAAATATTTGCTCTTTAGAAGTCATCCAGTATTTTTTTCTTGTTCCCTGGGTTACGTTCCAGTACTGTGACAATTTTCGTATGTTTCCGTGAGGTGTAGTTGGGTATTTCGAGCCTATTTTATGCTGTGTTGTTTCGGTGCTGCTGCTTGCTCAGAGCCTCATTCTCAATACAGAGACTAAATAATTCTATTAGTGAATGGAGTATAGGCCTATGTCTAATATTCCCAGTCTTCTCATCTCATTATCATACGATATCTGAAATTTATGACAGTCTATTAATGATTACTAACCACCTCCATTTTGAACCCCTGGGTTCTTGTTTTTGTGTTACAGTCCACCATTTTGAAAATGATGTGTATTGTGTTTTCTGCATGCAAATGAGCTGTCCACCATTTGGAAAATTATGTGGATTGTGTTTTGTGTTTGCAAATGAGCTGATCTGGAACTATGTCATCACTACAGGTTGGCATCTGTTCAACCGGATTTGAAAGCATTCTTGACTTTATAGGCCTATTAACTCAAACCTGGTTGAATTAGTTCGCCCTGGATGTCGTGCATATCCTGGAATTGTCCTGCAGGCACTGGCGAAGTTTCAACGGCCTAAAATGGTTGTCTCGACCACCGTCAGAAGTGGTTGTATCGCCCTGGCAATGTTATTGGTTGAATAGAGGGAATCTTAAGGATCAAACCAAGGAAAAAGAAACCAGAACCTGCAGCTAAGGTAAATATATATATGTTAAGCAGTTATTGAAATATAAATATTAATCTGTTACATGCTACTTCAGCAGTAGAACATAATGAAGATGTAATTATACACTTAAACCTAAAATGACACATGACATTGTCTATTAAAAAAAATTGGAGTAATTCCGTAAATGAGTGTCCACGCACCATCATTCTGTATATTTAAAAATGCCTATATTTTCAGAATGCATCCCCGAACATGCATTGGCAGGCCCTACAGACCTTGGACCACCTGGGATTCACTCTCCCATCTCCACTTTATGGATCGCCTTCCCCCGTCCCTCCTCCTCCGGGATTCCTTTCTCCCTGTGTGATCCCCCCTCCCCCTGGATTCGGATCGCCAATCCCCCCTCGACCTGGATTCGAGTCACCCCTTGTACACCTCCCTACACCTGTGATCGCCTCACCTCCTCCCATTCTAGACAGCTCCAGGTAAATATTCGAATTAATGCTGTTATCATATAAAGTGCAATTATCTATATCGGTTATAAATGTATATCATAGCATAAAGTTGTTTATATTTTCAAATATCATACACACAAATGTAAATAAATGCATAAAATTTTTTAATTGTATAACAGAAATTTCAACTTTATGTGATTTTTTTTATTTATTTGCAGGCAGGACATGCCCTTTGGTAATCCACCTTCTCCGATGCCTATGGACCAAGAATTGGACTTTTGCAGTCCATCCAGGTAATTATCAGACTACACTTAAAGGAATACTTGCTGAAGCCCTATATATATCAATTCATATATAATTTATTACATAAATTTCAGCTCAGTAATGAAACTTTTTTTCTCTACTTGCAGACAGGACATGTCCTTCGATAATCCACCTACTCCGATGCCCACCAGCCCTGTAGCAGACTTCGGCAGTCCACCCAGGTAATTTATAGTAATAATATTAAAAAATAGACATTTATATAAACGCTTGCGTGAGATAGACTTATTTGTATCCACCTAGGTTTAATAAATATGTTTATATAAATGCCTTAGTGAGATAGACTTATTTGTATCCACCTAGGTTTAATAAACATGTAATTATTAAAATAAGTGGCTCTTCAGTAATTTTTTTTCTTTTTTATATTTGCAGACAGGACACGTCATTCAACCTACTCCAATGCCCATCGACCATGAAGCAGACTTTGGCAGTCCATCCAGGTAATTATATGTCATACTACATTTCAAAATGATTGATGGTGATAATTAAATGATATAATAAAATGATATCAAGTAACACTTGTAAATGATTAGAAATATACTTGTAATTGCACACACTATTGTCTTAACACTTGTGATACCAGTACTGTAGATGATTAGAAGTAATTGCACACATAATAAATGGTGATACTGGTAGTTACATCATATTATTTTAATTCACTTGTTGGGTGTTGTGGGACTAGTATTGTAAATAATTGTTTTTCTACTTTTCTTTGCAGTGCCGAGATCTCCTTCGAGACTCTGCCAACGCCAATGCCTATGGATCATTATGATTCGGACTCGGGACATCTCCCGCCAATCGCCGACCCTTCACCGTCAGATGAAGAAGAAGACGGTATTCTACCACAACCAACAGAGCTGAGCGACACAGAAGACATCCCCTCTGACCGGCCGGCTTGGTCGACCGTTGATGGAGGTTCGCAAAAAACGAAAGGAGAAACTGTTGGATGGACTTGGGTAAGTGTTAAGAATGAAAATGAAATTTTTTTTTCAAGTTAATAAGTAATTTTATCTTTAATGAACTTATTTTTTCATTGCCCATATAATGAAATGTTTATGATATATGGTAACATAATTTATCATTGTTTGATATAATTTCAATGAAGTTGGTTGGGTTAACATTTGCTTTATTGTATTTTTTTTTTCCAGCTTCAGCTATGTATTTTCTCGGAAAAATACAAGCGGAGACACCACGTACTGGCGATGCAGTGTTAGAAATAAGAACCGGGTTTGTCCTCCAACTGCCATTCAGAGAAAAGACATCTTTACCAGCGGGCGGAATGATCACAATCATGAAAAACTTGATGGGCTGGATCTAAAAGTGAAAGTGACTGCAAAAGCAAAGAAAGTTGCCAGAGAGAATGTAAGTGAATGATTAGAGAATAACTGAGAGATTGTGAATTTATTAATTAAAAGACAAAGTCAAGACTGATTGAATATCATTTATATTTATCAAAATTGCATTAAATATTACACAACCCCTTAAAGATACAAACTTGCTGTGAAATTGACAATAACAAGATACTTGCTGTGAAATTAACAATACTAGACAATGTCAACACACAATAACAAAATTCATTCTATTTTCAGAGAAGTATTCCGGACCGTTCGTGACGCCCTCCTTCAAAGAAAGCTGCAGATACGCTTACAGACGGCAGTGATGGACTTTGAGTCCGCCGTATGGAAAGCCATGCGTAGTGTCTTTGCTCACGCTAAGACATGCGGATGTGCTTTCCATTGGGGACAGGCCGTAGAGAAACACGTAAGTATTTTGAATTTAATCTAAAAGAAAAATACCTTTTTTGTCAAGATGTCCATAGAAGCAATGATCATCTTTTCAGTTTCTCTCACATTCATGTCTTGTAGTGCAATGAATGAGGCTACCAAGTCTGGTCTTTATATACTGTTTACTGAGTAGTAATTGAGCTCAGAGTTGACATGTGGTGTTTAATGATTGTAATTACTCATTGAGCTGTGTCAAAGAAAGTATCAACTCAATTGGCTTGAGTTGACAGGTAGTGTCTAATGATTGCAATTACTTATTCTGCTCAGTCAGTGTCAAAGGTAATACAATATAACGTATTTGGCCTTGTGGTTTTAATCAACACCAATTCCTTTTTAATTTGGGGTGTTTGATATTTTTGGGTTTCAAAACATTTTGGTTTTCTC
The DNA here is from genome assembly GCA_026936325.1 of Platynereis dumerilii. Taxonomy (NCBI): domain Eukaryota; kingdom Metazoa; phylum Annelida; class Polychaeta; order Phyllodocida; family Nereididae; genus Platynereis; species Platynereis dumerilii. Next base: position 101,746,348 of record JAPTHN010000002.1, read on the forward strand.
TTTTACCGCATCATCAGTAGCAATCAATTAGTTTAATTTAAAAAAATAGCAGTAGGGTAGACCTGGGCTGGTTGTCTCAGGTGCAGGTTGTCACAGTGTGTTAAACTTAAACATACTACTATTTCTATTTAAAGCATGCAGGAGCACTGCCATTCTGTATGAATGGCTAAAGGGGAGTGACTTAAATCTATTTGGTGAATATATACCTATATCATTCGAAATCTAAATGTCCTATTGGACATTTTTTAAAATTCAGAATTCCGGGCAGGTTGTCACACTTTCGGGGCAGGTTGTCACACTCTCGGGGCAGGTTGTCACACTTTTGGTTAAGAGCTCGGATGCAGGAAGTGGAACTCTGTAGGGCAGATCTTGACCAAGAAAAGTTATTTTGGACATATGAGGAATCATTTGCTTGCCCAGTGAAGACCTTAACAAACATGCTACTGTGTACAAGGGAGCTACAAATGAAAGCTTACCAATCAGCAGGAAAGCATTCTGATCTGGAGTTTTACAATTTTTTTTTGCATATTTTACATGTAAATTTGAAATCGATTTATTTAAACACAATGCAATGTCTGCATACATCTTCAGTCATCAATAGCAAGTATAAAGCACACATTTATATTTGTGTTAGTTTTTTATTGAGAGATATTTGGTCAATGGTGACATAGATACACTGAATCAGTTGTGAAGTTGTACACCTTTCACCCTGCATGTAAAAGGTTTTAAGATTTACAGTTGTTTCATGGAACTTATTATTTTTTGCTGTATTTTCAGAATGCATCACCACCAAACGTGCACTGGCAGGCCCTCCAGACCTTGGACCTCGGTTTTGCTCTTCCATCACCACTTGGATCGCCTCTCTCTGTCCCCCCACCACCAGGATTCCTTTCTCCCTGTTTTCTCCCCTCCTCAGGACTGGATTCGGATCGCCTATCCCCCCCCACCCCCTGGATTCGAGTCACTTCATGCAGGTAGATGTTTACATCAATATTCAACAAAAATTGTTAAATTAATTGTTGTCTAAATTGTTTTTGTCCCAAAAATTGTTAAATTAATTGTTGTCTAAATTTTCTGAATTCAAACTAAATCTCTTTGCAGTGATGAGGACAGGTAGATTTTCACATAAATATTCCATAAAACACGAGTTTTTGACCCAAAAATTGTTAAATTAATTGTTGTCTAAATTGTCTGTTGAATTCAAACAAATTCTCTTTGCAGTGATGAGCACATGTCGTTCGAGAATCCACCAACTCCGATTCCTGTGGACCACATAGACTTTGAATGTTTTGACTGTCCATCCAGGTAATTACATTGGTTTATAATACAGTTCATTTTATGGATTATTAAGAGTAATAATTATAAGGACATGAATATTGAGAGCAATAATGACATGAATATTATTGAGAGTAATAATTACATTAATTTTAGAACAACAATGTCTAGATATTAAATTTTTAAGCATCAGCTACAACAGTAGCTGATCGCTTCTTACAATTGTCGTTTTGGTCGCTGGCAGGCTGTTGCCACACAACGTCCATGATTTCTCTATTAATCTGACAAGTTAACCAACCAAATTCCTCCTGGACCTTAATTAGCCCCTAACCACGGGACAGTGTTATATTCCGGACATACGAGTGCTTATATCTTCTGATTCAAGCCATTTTATTTCCCTCCTCATCCCGCGCATCCTTCCTCGTCCGCCATTTTTTCTCAACTGGATGTCCGACAACTTCGGCGTCTGACGAAGACACCCGAAGTATCAAATGCGATTCTCATTTGTTGATTTTAAATATTTCCTTGTTGCCAAAGTGAACTAAAACCACCATTAAAACTTATTTAAAGTCATCTTTTCATAAATTGCAGCTTTTTATTTGAAGAATAAAAAATAATTCCTATTATTTCGGTCGGCCAATCAGATCAGGGGGTTTCTATGACGTCATTAATAAGCGTCCGGGATTCCAATATGGAGGATGTGGGAAGTGAGAAGGTGTGTTTGCTGACAAAGTTTAAAATGAACTGATCAATTACGGCCTTGCACATGACTGTCAGGTATTCCACATAATCAAATTAGGCGCTATGGAAATTGTAGACTAATTCTTTTATTTTTTAAAGCATTTTTGGTGATAATTTTTCCGAAATTCTGTTTTATCGCTCAGGAAAATATCGTAGTACTGCAGCGGTTGCGGTAAACAGTGCGTGCATCATCTGGAAACACAATTTGTGCTGTTAAATGAGCATTGTTCTACAGCTATTTGGTGTACAGAAATGGCAGGCCCCATTTTCGAAAGCTCAGATTTTGTGTTCCCTCATGGTAATAAGGATTTTATGACAGTGCATAAAATTGAAGTTCCTTCATGAGTATCCTGCCACAATGGATAGTGATACTGCTATCATTTTATTAAACATTAGATCATTGACATTTTAAGAAATGTTTATTTCCTCAGCTGATGCTTTACATGCTTTGCATGGTTTTTTTTTTCTCTCTTTAAAGGGAGGATATGTCGTTCGATAATCCACCAACTCCGGTCCCCTCTGACAACGATACAGACCTCGGATGTCAAGTCAGTCCAACCAGGTAATTGATTATAAGGCTATAATTTAAAATGATGTTTATGTTTTCAGTTAAAAAAAAAGTTAATGAACAAGTAAAAGTTAAACTAACTCTATGTAAATTTGAGCCGGACTTGAAACTTGAGACAATTGGAGATAGTTTGCTTATTAAATGCTGATTGTTATACATAAGTAAAGGTTAAACTGTTATGTTTATCAAGTTCTGATTGTTCTACATAAATGGAAACTGAGAGAATTGGAGATTTATCAAATTCTGATTGTTCTTTTATTTATCTTTGCAGGGCAGAGATCTCCTTTGAGGATCCGCCTACACCAATGCCCCTGGAGTACGACTCAGACTGGGAGCATCTTCCGCCCATTGTCGAACCGTCACCCTCGGATGAGGAAGAAGATAGCATCCTGCCTCAGCCAACCGACTTAAGCGACGATGAAGATATCCCTTCGGACGAACCGTCATGGACCATCGTAGCTGGCGGTTCACAGAAAAGGAAGAAGAAACTCCTGGATGGACTTGGGTAAGTGTTACTGCATTTAACTCAGACTTTCTCTAACAGTTCATCTGTCATGTAAATAAGTCTTTTGGATTGACTTGGGTTAATAATGTTACTTTACTGTTATTAACTTTCTCTAAAAGTTTATCTGTCACCTAAATTATACCAGTATTCTGGGTTGACTTGGGTCAATAATGTTACTTTACTGTTATTTAACTTTCTTATAAGTTAATCTGTCATGTAAAATCCATAGGTCAAATAATTTACTTAAATCTTAAAAGTTCAGAGCAGTAATTTGATATATATTGTTTTTCAGCTTCAGTTATTTATACAACCGGCAGAACGCAAGCGGCAACACTACATATTGGCGATGCAGCGTTAGAAACAAGACACAGGTTTGTCCGGCAACCGTCATCCAGAAAAGCGATACATTCACCAAAGGACGTACCGAGCACATCCACCAGAAGCAGGACGGCATAGACCTAAAAGTGAAAGTGACAGCAAAGGCAAAGACGTTTGCCAGAGAAAATGTAAGTAATTTCAACAACATGGTGTAAATTTATACTTTATTATAATAACAGAATGATGCATAAATATTCAGTGAATAAACCTGAAAACCTCAATTAAACATACAGTAAATTTATACTTTATTATAATAACAGAATGATGCATAAATATTCAGTGAATAAACCTGTGTTTTTGCCAATTAAACATTGACCAAGACTTTACAGGAAATATATACTGTTATTTCATGCATAAAAATGATTATTTCAGGTGCACAAGTCTGCTGGGGACATCGTGAAAAAGCTGATCAAAGAAACCAATGCCAAAGCCAACCTTCCTTCTCTACTTGGTACCACCCGGGCTGCAAACGGAGCAAGAGAGAACCTGAGACCCAAACATCCGTTCGACCTAGACTTTGCACATGGTAAGGGCTATTCCATTTAAAAATCTGGGGGGGGGGTGGTCAGGTTACATTTTTGACCCCCCCCATGCATCTAAAGTGAATTAGTTTCGACCCCCCCATGCATTAACTTCGATTTTTTTGGAGACCCTACATGCACCAAATGCGAATTTTTTACCCACCCTACATGCATCAAATCCGAATTTTTTTAGACCCCCTCCCACGACAAACATTTTTTGACCCCCTCCCTCCAAAAAAAAAATCTCAACCCTACATACATCTGAATTTTTTTAGTTTTTAGACTGAAAAAAAAAAATCTCAACTCTGCATATGAATTTTTGAAAGAATCTCCATCAATGTGTTGAATATGTCTTTGGCTGCACTGTATGACGTATCAACTTCAGATCCTAGCCTATCTCAGATGGATGGATGGATGATTGGGGCTTCGCGTCCTGTAGTTTTGCACTTGTACTAAGTTGGTAGGCTAATTAGCAGGGGAAGGACACGGCAATGAGGATTTGCATATTAAAGTTGGGTAAATGCCTATCTCGGACACGGTCATTGGAAAACTTGCTTCATATATAACTAAGAGTTCTAGACTGTGCCTATCTCGGACACGGTCATTGGAAAACTTGCTTCATATTTAACTAAGAGTTCTTTGTCTAGGCCTGATAGCTAGATATTCTCTTAACTCGGACAGAATAGTACAGTCTATTTTACTCCGACTTAAGCAAGGTTTACTGTTCTCCGTGATATGACGCAGGTGAAGCGAGACTTTCCAAAATTCTTGAATTTATTCCTTATTTTCCAAAAGGCTCTCTGTGATATGATGGAGGCGGAGGCAGTTCACCGCCGTGATATGATGAAGGAGGAAGTCAAATCCTCCAAAATTCTTGAAATTAATATTTATTTTTGGAAGGGACTTAGTTTTCCATTTTTCTTGGCATATTTTTTGTAGCATCTCGATGACTCCATACTGAGTCAGATGCTTCTCCGTGTGGAGGCGGAGGCCTCTCCGTGATATGACGGAAGTCTCTCCCTGATATGATGGAGGCCTCTCTGTGATATGACGGACTCAGACGGAGGCAGCAGGGAAAACTCTTAAATTTCACAAGATAGTTAAAATTTCCCCATTTAGTTTCCAGTCAAATTATTCCAGGGAGCTCCATTGATCCAATAGATGATTTTCTCAAGAAAAGTAATTTTATTCAATTTTTGGCAATTTCTGTATCAGTGTAACTTGTCTTGAGGCAGAGCTCCTTCTCTTTGGAGTCCAGGTTGTAAGATCACATGTGAAACATCCATTACACAATATGTATTGCCTCCTAAGATCCGGCACAAGATCAATAGCTGATCCCACCAGAACTGTCAGATATATATTTTATGTCTTACAAAGTAATTCCTAACATACTGAAGAGGATATAAATAACCAGGAAATACCCAGTGGTTCGCCTGGGGAGAGGCGGTACATACATGTATAAGAAGAAGAAGAAGCCTAGTCAGCCAAAACAAACATGGCTAAGTTATTTCCCAGTAAGTCCTGGTAAAAGTAGTTAACCACTTTAGGATAACCATGTTAAGCTTTTATACAATCTGGCACAGCTCTACATCCTCCAGCACCTGTCCAGCACTAACTGCAGGAGGGTAGAGCTGTCCCACTGACACAAAATGCGACGTCCGGCGTCCAGGGAAAACCACCAACTACTACTACTACTCGCGATCATGCAAGATGGCAAAAACATGGTGCAAATTCGTCTGAAATGATGGTTTATTTAATTTCTTGTAGCAAGTAGGTAGCAATACTTTATTTAGTAGGTGTCTGGGGGGTCGGAGGACCCCCTACATACATCTAAATCGAATTTTTCGGGTCCCCTACGTACATCTAAATCGATTTGTTTGCTACCCCACCATACATCTAAAGTGAATTTTTGCCGACCCCCCCATCCATCTTACGAAAAATAAATCAACCCGACCACCCCCCCCCCCCAGAGTTTTAAATGGAATAGCCCTAAGTATTACTTGTGAATAAGCTTGATAACTTAAGGTGGCTCGCTACTGATGTGAAATGGTTGTTAACGCACATTCACGCGCAGCCAGGCAGGCCCTATCTATCTTCTTCTTCTTCTTCTTCTGGTGTGCATTCTCCCGGGTCGCCGGGTTAGCTCTACCCTGGATGGGGAGCAGCACTTCATGTCTTGGTTCCTAGTGGTTTGGTCATCGTTCTTCATGGTTCTCCTGGTTATTACGATTTGTGTGCTAGTTTGCTTGTTCCATTAGTGTTAGTAATTGGTTGATTTTCTGTGTCACCATTTTTTGTATTGTTATTGATTGTGAAAATAGCAGTTGTTTTGTAATTTGGAGATTGTGTTGGCTTGTTATTTCACATTGTTCCAGTAAATGTTCTTGTGTCTCTGCTTCGTTTTTGCATAGCCTGCACTTCTGGTCTGGGTATTTGTTTTTGTAGTTGCCTTTGAAGTCCGTCATTCTTGTTCTGGCTTTGAAAAGTATGCTTGTTTCTCTTCTTGTTAAGTTATTTGTGTATGTCGCTTTTTCTTCTCCAATGTATCCATCTTTCAGGTATACTATTTTACTTTTGGTGGTGTCTTTTGTTATTTCTTTTCTGAATTGTCGTTGAATTTTTCGTCGTATATACTTTTTTGCTGCACTTGGTCTCATGTTTTCGCAGGGTTGGTAAAAAACCGGGTTTTATTCATTTTGCCCGGCCCACTGGTCAAAACCCGGTTTAAACCGGGGTTTTTTCCCAAAATCCGGGTTGAAAGCGGGTTTTATTGATTTGAACACTGGCTAAAATTTCTTTAGTCTGCTCTCAGTGCGTCTGACCATGGAGTAATGAAAACAGCATTTGCAAATCTTTGTCAATTAAATATTAGGCTTTAAAAGGCAGCTAAGTTGGTCACCTGCTACCGTCACCTGAGGGGTAGAGAGGAGCTGGACTGGTGATACAATGGTGAATCAATGATTTCACAAATTTTGCAGATGCACTCATGATTTTATAATTACATAATCAGACCGAGTTAATAGTATAATACTTATTGTTGCTTACATTTACAGTTGAACAGTTGAGTCACTTCAGTGTCAAAATAAGGCTATCTATTTTGGATTAAATGAATTTGTTTTAAGTTTCTCTGATTTCAGCATTGTTTCTTTCCAACTTCTGCTATTCGCAAGCAAATTCTAAGAGAATTTGCCATTTTGCCCGGATTTTGACCACTTTTTGGGAAAAACACCATTTTGCCCGGTCCGGGTTAAACCCGGGTTTAATCCGGGTTAAACCCGGGGGGTGGGCTTTTTGTGCCAACCCTGTGTTTTCGAGGGTTGTATGGTCCATATGGTATGTTTCCATTATTTTGTCTATGTTGTCTTTCCAGATGTTATTTGGTTCAGTTATCAGCTGTTTTGTTAGTTGTGTTGGGCTTTTAGTTGTTCTATAGTACATATTCAATTTTTTCTTGTCTATTATTCGCTGTATGTCTAGTAGATTTGTTTCTAGGTATAGGGCTTCTCTTGGCGTGCTATGCGGTGTCATGAGTATTCTTCTTATTATGTTGTCTAGTATCTTGTTTAATTGGTTTGTTTCCGTCTTGTTCGTTATCCATGTTTCGCATCCGTATGTTATGATTGGTATTATACATGTTTCCGTTAGTTTCCATATTGTTTTCATTTCTATTTGGTTGAATTCTTCATTTCCTAGTAGGCTCATGATTGTTTGGTATGCAGCTTCGGTTTTGTGTATGACTATGTAACGTCACCATTGCAGGAGACTCTGCTGAGACTGCTTCATCATCTTTTTTCAATTTTGAGAATTTCATGCGTCGGCCGCTTCGTTTTACATTTGCGCCACTTCTACTGGGGTTAGAGACTTCTCGTTTTGAGCATTAGATGCGCTATGAAAAATACTATAATCCAACGGACTTTCAGCTCTCTACTCTTAGTAGAATATTTCTGATGGCGATTTTCGACAAGCATGTCGAATTTCTCAAAAATGACTATGTAACATAAATAAATTCCTAGATCAATTTCCAGGCCCGTTGGGACGTATGTCTGTATCATTATATTGTTCCTCACTGTATTTGGAAGCAAATGACAAAGAAATAAAAAATCCTATCTCGTCAATTTTTTTTAGCGCCATGGTTCATTAAAAAAGTCAAAATTTTCAAAATCGAAACTTTTGTTCCGAACCCCCAGAAAAGTTCTTTAAACTAAATATATTTCCCTGGAATTTTAATCAGCTTTTCCATACACCTGTCTTCTTTAATTCCATGCTTCATTGAATAACATAGGATGAATGGCCACTGAATGGCAGGGAAAACTTCACAGTAAAAAAAGTAAGAAAAAAATTGAGTTTTTCAGGTTTGCGTGGACTGACTTTCTTTTGCATAACCTCAAATATTTTGAAAGAAAGGCTGGTAGCGACCACTTTCGTTAATATATCCTTGCTATTAACTATTATGTGGATCATTTTAAACTATTTTTAAGAAATCCTATCTTGGAAAGTTCATGAGTATCGAGCCACCTTAATATAACTTGTGTACATTACTTGTAAATATTTCAGTAAGTTTTACATACATGTGCTACATGTCAAGGAAGTCTTTGGTAAAAAGTAAAACTTGGACTATAATTGTGTCTATTGTCTTCCAGCTGAATGAATCGCACTTGCCTGAGAACTTCTTGGTATCGGACCTGAGAGTGGACCAGAAAAGACATCTCATATTGGCTACCGAGACACAGTTGGAGTGTTTAGCTCAGGCTAAGACCTGGTAAGGAAATAATATTAAAAAAATAATGATTATCCTGTATGAATATGTAATGAGATTTTTTTAGCTATATTATTCGAAAATATAATATGAGGTAAATAAAGTACTTGTCCTACTGTATAAATAATTATAAATAATGGCTATTAGGCCTAAATTTCATTAAGTGAGAACTGACTGGCTATATTATGCAATTGGTGGTGGCTGGCTAGGCAAAATTTCGGCGGCTGAGCCCGCAATCGGCAGCGGTGCAAGGGTCTACTTCCGTCACATCACAGAGAGGCCTCCGTCATATCAGGGAGAGGTTTCCGTCCTATCACGAAGAGGCCTCTGCCCAAAGAAGCATATATCTGCCTCAGTAAGGAGTCATCAAGACACTACAAAATATAGACCAAGAAAAATGGAAAAACTAAGTCCCTTCTAAGAATAAGTATTAATTTCAAGAATTTAGGAGGATTTGACTTCCTCCTCCATCACATCACGGAGAACTGCCTCCGCCTCCATCATATCACAGAGAGCCTTTTAGAAAATAAGGAATAAATTCAAGAATTTTGGAAAGTCTCGCTTCACCTCCGTCATATCACCGAGAACAAACGGTAAACCATGCTTGAGTCAGAGTAAAATAGACTGCACTAATCAGTCCGAGTTAAGAGAATATCTAGCTGTCAGGCCTAGACACAGAACTCTTAGTTAAATATAAAGCAAGTTTTCCAATGACCATTGTCCGAGATAGGCAAAGACCCAACTTTAATATGCAAATCCTCATTGCCGTGTCCTTCCCCTGCTAATTAGCCCACCAAGTGCAAAAATACAGGACGTGATAGGCTAGGATCTGAAGTTGATATGTCATACAGTGCAGCCAAAGACATATTCAACACATTGATGGAGATTCTTTTCAAAATCCATACATATATGTAGAGTTAAGATTTATTTTTTCTTTCGGTCTTAAAATAAAAAAAATTCAGATGTATGTAGGGTTGAGATTTTTTTTGGGGGTAGGGGGTCAAAAAATGTTTGTCACAGGAGGGGGGCTAAAAAAATTCGGATTTGATGCATGTAGGGTGGGTAAAAAATTCGCATTTGGTGCATGTAGGGTCTCCAAAAACATCGCAGTTGATGCATGGGGGGGGTCGAAAAAAATTCACTTTAGATGCATGGGGGAGTCAAAAATGTAACCTGATTTTTAAATGGAATAGCCCTCATTCAATTTAGATAATTACCATAATCTACAGTGAAATGTAACATGTATAATTAGGTAATAGCACTAATGTGAAACAAACCTTAACAGCTAAGCAAAAATGTCTTCTTATCATCACCGAAAAACTTATCCAAAAGACATTGATTTGCTGCGAAAAATTGCAGGTCAAGATCTGAACATGTATCTTCTGTCAGTATGTTAACAATCATTAACAAAGTACATTCTATTTTCAGAGAGGTGTTCCGTACCATCATAGACGCCCTCCTTGAACGAAATCTGTCAATAAAAATATTCAACGTACATGTTCACCATTCTACGATTTATTATGATGTCTATTCTACGTACGAACTCTCGTCGAGAATATCTGGTACCGGTATGTGCTTCGTTTCTGTCAACGAAAAATTCGTTCTTATTTGTGAAATTTGACAGTGATTGTCATGCAACCGGCAAGTCGCCTGGAGCTGTCAAAATGTGTCAACGGTCGAACTTTTGGTCTATTACGATGTATATACTAGGAAGAACTGTCGTCGTAAATACCCAGTTAATCTGTTCAACGATTCTACAAACGAACAATCGTCATGAAGAAATCGAAATTCATGAGCCGCTCATGGTCACGTTTACCTGTCAAAACGATTTGACAGTTCTACAATGCATTTGTTTACGTTAACTTATGCTCGCCAGTCGTCAAAATTTTCTACAAGATGACTTTCACTTGGTGGATCCGCAATCTGCAAATTTCTACAACAGTGCTATATGACAAAATTTTGTCAAATTTATGAACTGTCATTTGTTGTTATTGACTGTCAATTTCTGTTGTTATTGAATGTCAATTTCATGAACTTTTGATGTTGATTGTTGTTACCTGTGACCTGTCATTTTGAAATTTATGTTTTGTGATTGGATTTGTCATTGATTGATTTTGTCATGAACTATTTGAGTTTTCACAAACTATTTTATTTGAAAGTTATTTTCACCTGTCATTTAAATGTCTCTGTCATTTGTGACCATGTTTTGTGAAATTATTGTCATGTTCTCATGATTACTACATGTCATTGTCAACTGTCAGTGAATGTCATTTTACTGAGATAACTCAGATCACGCCATTGTCCTTAGCTAAAAAGAAAACTCTGTGCCCCGATTTTGCTGGAACTTACGACGAGGATCTCAATTTCATCCGATTTTCAACTGAAATCAAACCAACGTCGATTAATCAGTTAGTCGTGAGAGCTCTTAAGTGTGCAGCCATTGATTAAAATTATAGTAAACTGAATCTGATTTATTGAATTCTGTGTTTTATTATTTTTGTGAGGATATGAAAATGTTTACCAACAATAGCATGTGAATTTCATCCAATCTTGGGTGTCAAAATCGAATGGGCTTATATAAAGTCAATTTATAAATTGGAAAAGGTCTGAAATATGTCATTCAGCGATTTTGATTCAGTGTGTTTGATTTGGCCATTCTGTGGAGCCCTATCTCTTGCATCTCTGGTTCTGAGTCCCATCTTTTGACAAACCGTTTATAATTGTGCATAACCTAATTAAATGAAAATGTCAACCTCTATCATTTGGCATGTGAATTTCATTGAACTGGCGCAGAAAAGCGTAACGTCCAAATATCTTGACTGAAGTTTTAATTACCGATGGTAAAATTTCACTGGCGAAGATCCTCGTGTGAAAACGCATGGAAGTCTTCATAATATATTTTCTCATGGCTTGTAGTTGTTTCTGGGTATATTGGCACTCCTGAGAGATGATTCTGTTTCAAGTTTGGTTTCTTTTAATGATCTTAAGTTGTTATTGGTTTATTATTGTCAAAACCAAAATGCCAACCTCAGATGGCTTTGAATTTTCGCTAATTTTGATTTGAATATTAAAGTTGTTTATCAAGGCTTGCTGGGCAATGATGAATGTAACATATTCACTGTGTACCGTTTGCTCTATGCGAAGCGACCCAGTTAAGGCTTGGGTTTGGCTTCAGTCAACGCTTTAGACAGTTTAACACATGTTTTTTGTGCCTTAAGTGAAACTACATCTTTCATGCAAATTCAATCAAATGTTAATATAGCCAGTATGCTAGATTATATTCTCACCTATACAGTGCATATTTTTATATATCAAAAATATTTTTTGTTGTCAAAGATTACGTGATTCTAATAAGAGGGACTTTGGAAAAATTGGGCTATATTGTGCATTTTTTGATAAAATTGGGTACTTATACTATGTTTGAGGCTGAAATATTCTCCAATGTGCTTCACTTTGCTGGTATGGATATATTTGTAATGTATCCTTAAGCTTGCAATGAAAAAATTCTACTGAAACATAATGTTTTAGTTTAGGTTTGGCTTAGAACTTACGGGTTTGGCTTTTTTGAACGCAGGTGTTGTAAATATGTATGGGTTTTATGCTTATAATTTTTTGGTTTGGCGTGTCAATAGTAACTGACCTCTATTGTTGCATTTAGCAATATGTACAAATGCAGAATAGCTAGATGCGGCCAACATTTTCAATCATGGGCAGGATGGATGGACATGAAAGAGGAAAAGTCCGTGGAAATTAGGCTGAACATCAGTGCAGAGTTTGTGGACTAAAATTTTACACAAAGACAGCAAGTACAACAAAAATGTGCAAAAAACGGAATTTGTCAGTTTTTTCGTGTACCTTAAAATAAAATCTGCATTTTTGGTACAGTCAACCCTTTTACCCTTACCAATTAACATAGTTTCCACCACATACTATGGGGTATAGGCTACGGTTTATCATGTAAAACTTGGAAATCATACAGTCAATACTGTATCACTTCGTATTTGAAACATGTATTACTATAACACCAGATACCTGAGGATAAGCACAACGACACATTAATCCCCATACATTAATGTCAGCACAAATACCACCAAATGCACAAATTTATTAATGCCAATGAGTATTAAACATTACTAATCATCATCTTCAATTAAAGGTAGTAATTCCGCCGATTCTATGTAACATTAAACATGCATTTACAGATCCTAAACTGATAGATTTAAAGTACAGTATACACTTCCAATCAACAGAATTACATGTTTTCCATAATTAAGTGAGTTTAGTTGATTGTGAAGCCTTAAACTACTTGAGGAGAGCCCTGCATTTCTTGATTAGTACACAATAACAATATTTTTTCACGGCATGAAAACTGTTTGTGTACATTTTTATAGAATCATATATATAGCTTTGAATGACAGTAAACTTGGTTGTATGGATAGGCTTAATATGACTCTTATCTTTCTGTTGGACAGCATTTTATTCAGGCGACATACAAGCTTTATAACTAACTGTGCTTTTACAGCTGCATGTAATTTCACAAGTGATAAGTATTACAAAATACAACATTCTTAATGGGTATTTTCTAGTACATCGTATTACAGCCGAGTCATGTGACCACATGCTCACCATTGACAGATTTTGATGGGGTCTGACACATTGGTCTGACACCTTCTGTTCATTTCTTGTTGATTTTTTACCTTTTTATCCAAATACCAACAACTTGCACTGCCTTCTCGACATGTTTCTATTCCAGTTTCCACTTCCATTCAGCTCTCTTTCCCATTGTTGTTGCCATCCCATAATAGTCCTAGATTTGTTTACTATCCTACTGCAGCCAAATTCCAGGCAAATGCACATGGCTATATTGCCAACTTGGGTCAAGTCGAAGCACATAGCCTTACTGCCCTAGCAACAATTGAAGGTATCAATAATTAGACTACAGACAAGCTGCTTTTCATTTTCAATTGGGTATGCATATCAAAGTTATATCAATTGCTCTTTACCTTTTAAACGCAATCCACATTCACAATTCCCTCTCAAATCTCAACCAATTATATGTACATGCATTGCATAGACTAGGTTTACCTTGTAGGCTTCACACAAACTTTTATCATTGCAGGCCCGTTCCGCTATTCAAAGCCACAGCCTTCACAGAACCTTCCTTAACCCTCTCCTTCTTCTCATAAAATCATTTCAAAATCGCAAGTTTCCTTCCTCTTTAATTATCCTTATAGATCTGCGCTTTCAATGGGCTTTTCTAGTTTGTACATATTACTGAATGCAAAAAAAAGAGGTCAGTTATATTGACGCGCCAAACCAAAAAATTATAAGTATGAAACCCATACATATTTACAACACCTGCGTTCAAAAAAGCCAAACCCGTAAGTTCTAAGCCAAACCTAAACTAAAACATCATGTTTCAGAAGAATTTTTCATTGCAAGCTTAAGGATACATTACAAATATATCCATACCAGCAAAGTGAAGCACATTGGAGAATATTTCAGCCTCAAACATAGTATAAGTACCCAATTTTATTAAAAAATGCACAAAATAGTCCAGTTGTTCCAAAGTCCCTCTTATTAGAATCACGTAATCTTTGACAACAAAAAATATTTTGATATATAAAAATATGCACTGTATAGGTGAGAATATAATCTAGCATACTGGCTATATTAACATTTGATTGAATTTGCATGAAAGATGTAGTTTCACTTAAGGCACAAAAAACATGTGTTAAACTGTCTAAAGCGTTGACTGAAGCCAAACCCAAGCCTTAACTGGGTCGCTTCGCATAGAGCAAACGGTACACAGTGTATTGAAGAAATAAATTGCTGGCAATTGACCTATGAATTTTTTAGACACGTTTTTGTCCGTGACATGAAGTTTTCAGCTTATGGTGGAGGCGATCCCGTGATTTGCCGATGGTTTTGCTATCGAATATTTCCTATATTGTGTTATTAAAATAGGTGAAAACCTCCTATATTTTATGGAAAAAAATTTGTATATTCCTATAATATTTTGTACGATGTTCGGTGGGCACCCTGCAAATAGCATTACTACACCTTTTCTAATCAACAAGGTTCTGAAACCACAGACTTGTACATTACAATCAATTTTTCTGGTTAAAACAAATTTGGGCTCCAGAACCACAATATAGATCCCTGCCCTCGTGTTCCATCCTCAGTGTACCAAGCACCTTTCTGTGTGTATGTGTGCATCTTTGGTTTTAATTACAGACTGATATTATTTTAAAACATTAAATTAAGGTCTTATGATGTCTGTTAATTCCCCAGCTGGGGTATTTTTGTTGAACCGTTTAGTTACGTGGAGTACAATAGGTGGAGCAGCTGCATTCTGTGGGATTCAACTTTAAGATCAAAGTCCCAGGTGGGTGTCATTCATAGGAGATGTTAAATCATTGTCTCTTTCGATCATTTTCAAAAAGGGTAAGAAGACTCCTGGGTCATTCTTCGCTAAGTGGTCAAAATGGTGTTACCGAAGTTAATAGTAACCTAGTTCTTTTAATATTAATGATATTTATGTTGCTTCTTCGACATATCACTTCTACAATGTTTGTTCTTAAAACACATAATTTTAACATGGGTTCATGCTCATACTTTCCCAGAAAAAAATTCAGTAGCCTTATGGCCCTCCCAGTTTTCGACCGTTACTGGTTGGAGTCTCCGGCAATTATTCATTCTAATACTGTGATTTTATGGAAATCCTACATAAATTTGCTCAAAATAATGAATTAGTATTTTGTAATTTATCATAAAGTGAAATTATGTACTGTAACTCTCATTCCCTTATGCTTCGTGATGACTTTTGTATGCGTTACCAATATTGATGTCAGTGGTGTTACTTCTTTGAAAATCGCTCGTGACATACTAACAGCTCCCTGTTTTCTTGGAATGAACATCACCAGAGGGCCAGAAAGCATGTCTGCTAAGCATTAGAGGCAAAGGTAAGCATATTTTTTTCATATGTCTATGCTTTTTCATAGTTTATAGTCCATGAATAGTGGAGGTATCATTTAGGGGAGTCAGTGGTGTTTGCGTTACTATTACAAATTACCCTTTTACATCATGAAATCCTATGATGGAATGGAATCTTTGAAAGGATTTTTTCAAGAATGTTGAAAAAAAATGCAAATGGAAAGCAAATTAAGGGAGCATTTCATATTTGAAGGCCTTTTTGTCAGTGGTGTTAGTGTCAGTGGTGTTACTAAATAGAAGGTACACCACTGACAATGTGGTAACACCACTGACAAATCTTGATATTTTCCCTCATTTGCTGAATGTATTTATGCTTAAGAAATTTTCCTTTGATTTTCAGAAAGCTTCCAAGAAAATTCTGAAAATCACTAATTGTACAGAGAATGCTGATACTGGTTGTTGTTGTGGAGAAGAGGCAAATACATCGAAGACAAAGAAGTGAGGAAGATCGAGAAAGTTAATTGCACTGCTTTCAAAAAGGGATCAGATTCAGAGAAAAAGAAGAGAACTGTTGGAGGACATTTTTTATTTCACAAAACTGTTGATACCATTGATTGCAACACACTTCTGCATTTTTGTATCTGATTAAACATATGTCAATGTCAAAACATAATTTGTTTTGCATGGAAAATGTGATGTCAATTATATACAAAAATATATATATTTATATTAGTATATATTTATATTAAGTATATTTATATATATATTGTGTGTGTCATTTAAGTATTCAACAATTATTTTCCAATAAGGAACATCAACATGAAAATAAACGCGTCAGTTATGTTTAAGTTTCATTTCTTTTGGCCATGAATTTGCCACTCCGTGAGCGCCACACTGTAGTGACAGGTACCAGGTCAGTATTAAACATTTTGGATTAGGGTTACATGCTGGTTGTGCCTACCTATTCAATGGATAATTAGCAATGGATTTGATGGTTGCACATTGACCTCATTTTTTGCAATTTTATAGAACTAGTCATCAAAACCAGAGCAAATTGTCAGTGGTGTTACTGCTTTATCAATGTGTTAATGTGATGTCAGTGGTGTTACTTGACACAAAAACGTCCATTCCACATGAACTAGCAGGTACCAGTGGTAATCTTCTGCGTAGTATTTAAGAATAATAAATGCCCAAGCTTTTCTAATAGTATTTTTGACCCTAAAACAAAAATTACAAACGGTATGCTAATTGTTTCATTGATTATGACAAGCTTTTTTGCATGCAGCTGCATAATGATTCCAAATATACAACTAAATATTTGGAATTCTTTACAATTCTTGTTTGGATTTGATGAGGTAACACGGAATGCACATGAAACACTGTTTTACATTGCAATATCTATCACCAAATCACTTGTACTCATTCAAGTCTGTGAGTAACACCACTGACGGCATTATGTTGACATCATTCAAGTTTCTAGGGCAGTGGAAGACTAAAATCATCATTTAAGCTTGGATTTTTGTGGATTTCTATTCTTTATAATATTCTTCATCAGTCAACTTGAGTGGTTTGGTTGCCATGAGTACTTGCAAATTGAAAATTTTCCCAAGCCATTTTGACCACTTAGCGAAGAATGACCCTCCTGCTGTATCTACCATCTCATCGATCAACCTGTGATCACCTGCTCCACTTAAATTGCTGCTCTGGTGCATACCATATCTATCTAGATCTATCTATCTATCTGTCGATATATCTGAAAATACCTGTCTGAATACTTAGGGCAGTGCAGGACAAATGATCTGTTGGATGTGAACTTACAGACACCACACCACCTCCATTTTGAACCCCTGGGTTCTTGTATGCCTAAAAATCATGATTGGAATATCTCCTTGATTTTACTGTGTCCAGTGAATTCGATAAGCCTTAGGTTGCTCATTCTATGGATGTTGTGTCATAAAGTTTTATTTTTCTAATAGGCCTATTTCAAAATCTTTTTCAGAGATGCCATTGGGGTGACATGGAGACATCTGTACACAACTCAGAAGGGCTGATAAGGCACATGTTTCTGTCACACACCAATCCTGTTTACACTTAAATTACACATCAATTTACATGTCTCAATGGTAAATTACATGTATTGTAATTAATGTGATGCGTAATATAATTTAAAATCAATAAAGTTTGTATAACACTTTTGGAAAATTTTAAGATAAATAATGTAAATATATGTACAAGTTGTTCTTTTATATGCCACTCTGAGTATGTGAAGCTTTTGAGAAAAAAAAATTAGTGGTTAATGCCTGACTTCATTAAAATGCTTAACCTGAACTTCAGGCTGAAGCCTGTGAAATTCATCAAATGTTGGTCTGAGGAAGGTTGCTTTTTTAAAACTTTTGTGAGGATATGAAAATGTTTAGCAACAATAGCATGTGAATTTCATCCAATCGTGTGTATCAAAATAGAAGAGTCTTATATAAGTCAATTATATTAATCGGAAAAGGTCTGAAATATGTCCTCTGAATTTCATTCAGCGATTTTGATTCAGTGTGTTTGATTTGGCCATTCTGTGGAACCCTATCTGTTGCATCTCTGCTCTGGTTCTGAGTCCCCATCTTTTGACAAACGTTATAATTGTGCATAACCTAATTAAATGAAAATGTAAGCCTCTAACATTTGGCATGTGAATTTCATGGAAGTGATGCAGAATAGCATAACGTCTAAATATCTTGACTCTAAGCCAAAGATTTCACCGGCCAAGATCCTGGTGTGAAAAAGCATGGAAGTTCTATAATATATTTTCTCGTGGCTTGCAGTTGTGTCTGGGTGTATTGGCACTCCTGAGAGATGATTCAGTTTCAAATTTGGTTTCTTTTCATAGTCTTGTTATTGGTTTTATTATTGTCAAAACCAAAATGCCAACCTCAGATAGCTTTGGATTTTCGAAAATTTTGGTTTGAATAATGAAGTTGTCAAGGTTTTGTCAAGGTTGCTGGGCAATGATGGATCCATAATTTGACCGTTTTTCCATGCAACATATTGAAGAAACAAGTTGGGTCACAATTGACCTGGTGTCTGCCACTCTCTTTCTCGGGTATACATGGGATTATGTGCAAGGCTGGGTTTGTTAAAGAAAATGTCCGAGCTGGCATGTGACTCTCATCAAAGCTGAAGTGGTAGATTTGAGGTTATCTTTTGCAAGTTGGCATGACACTTCCACAATTTTTCAATGAATTTTGAATTGTTCGAATTTCTTGATTCACATTTTAAATGTTGTATAGCTGTATTACTTCTGGATGGTAATGGCACTTGATGTGAAGGCCTATGGTTGAAAGCTATAATGGATAGCAACTTGCCTCTATATGGTTGAGTGGAACTAGTATGATCAACCAGGGGCGATTTCTATGCCTGGGAATTCTTTATTGAAATAGCCCCACTACTGTGCTGTGGCATTATCATATTATTTAACTGTAAAGAAAAGTATGTTAATGAGATTTAGTACAAGTTCATCTGCAAATTACAATGCAAATTACAATGATTATATATTTCAAGCTACGATGTATATATTCTTATATTGGAGTTGATTTAAGAATTGGCACTCAAATTCGAGAGCTTGTGTTGTTGAGGGTTTCATTTGATCCCTGGTTGTCAGATTAAAAGGATATGTTATCACTCAATTTATTACTTAGAATTTCTGTTCACCTCACTCTGCATGTAAATTAGATATTGTTGAAGTTTATAAGGTTTAAAGTGAAATGATACAATTGCTTTTTCCTTTTATTCATGATCAAGTTGGTTGGAATGTGGGCGTGTCATAAGGACTATACGGTAGGCCTATATCATGCTATATGCAAAATAGTACACAGTTAAGGGGAGTTGTAGGGAGAGAAGGGCACTTTTCTGTAATTTTTGGAATATTGGCCCATGTTTGGTATCAAAAGATAGGTTTTGGCCCAATTGGATAATTTCAGACTATTTTGCATTTTTGCCATAATGATTGCCATAGCAACAATTTTATACGCCGGAAAAGTACCGATTTTCACTGTTGAAAGAATGTGAAATTTCTGAAATTACATTTGTGAATTAATAAAAGATTGGAAGTGTATTATTGCCAATGTTGACATTTTCTTTTTGAAGTTGCCTTGTCGAATATTGTGTGGGTACACATGAGATATATTTTTGGAGGGACATTCAAAACACTTACATTTTTCGAACACAGAATGTTCATTATTTAGAATTTCGTACGAAATCATCAGCCAGAATCTAAAACTGAAGATGGCGAATTGTTGACACAATAAAGCTGTTTTATTTCAAAATTCAAATACAATTACTGCACCTTTTCTTATCAACAAGGTTCTGAAAAAACAGACTTGGGCGCCAGAACCACAAAATTGATCCCTGCCTTCGTGTTCCATCCTCAGTGTACCAAGCACCTTTCTGTGTGTATGTGTGCATCTTTGGTTATAATTATAGACTTATATTATTTTAAAACATTAAATTAATGTCTTTTGAGGTCTGTTAATTCCCCAGCCATAGTTTTACATGCTTTGCATGGTATTTTTACTTATTTTTCTAACATAAATTAAACAGGAACTTGTAATAGATTATTTTCCCTGAAATTACAGCAAGGTCACTTTTTGCTACTCAGTCCAACTGAAGCGTATCATGCAGAACATGTATCCTAACTTTTTTTGATACACTTACGTCAATTTCAGGAGCCATTATATTATTTTTACATTAAACACAGCTAATAAATACAAATGAACATGAGAAATAAGGGACCGTTCAGAATTTATGACTGGGGGGGGGGGGGAGGGGTGGGAGTTTTGGCCGAGGGGGTACTAACTTTTCACACGTGTTTCAAGGGGGGGGTATTACTTTTTGACAACACTTCCAAGGGGGGTAAGAAATTTTGACAAAGAAAAAATGTTGAAAAACACGAATAATCGTTTTATTTGAACATTTTTACGCGCAACACTTCGCGAAATGACGCGAATCTGTACACGTGGCAGTGGATAACATTATATATGAGTGTAGTGCTTTGTATGCCGAGGGGGGGGTACTAAAAATATGCGTGAAACCAAAGGGTGGGGTACTAAAAATCCGCATGAAACTCGAGGGGGGGGTATCAATTTTTGACGGGAAGTTCCAGCAAAACTCCCACCCCCCCCCAGTCATGAATTCTGAACGGTCCCTAAGTAAACGAGGAAGGTGAAATCCTTGAAAACAATGAAGTATGCAAAAATTGTGATTACTATTCACTACTCATTTGAAATTCAACAACAATTTTCATCCAGCTTAAAAATGATTGAGAAACGTGACCACAAACTCTTACAAGTTCTGTTGACGTAAATTGTGTAAAAGGTGTGAGATCCATTTATACAACAAAATCAAAGAAACGAAAAGATTTCCAGGCTGCAACAATGTTGAGACTATCAGTTTATAACAGCATAGTATTACACTGGATGAAACAACAGGCTCATAGTACAGCTTACCAAATGGCAAAAAAAAACACGATAAAGCTGACCAAACATCATAATCACACGTTTCAAGGCCCTGGAATTAGGCAATAGGATGAAGTTAAATGCTCAAAAAAGGGAGAAAAATCCACATTTACTTCAAAATATAGAGGAAACTTTTTTTGTTCCAACGCAACGCTGATATGGTCAACACAGGACATAATATCATTTAAAAGGTACATATATTCTATGTGATTTACATTTGAAACCATATCAATTGATCGACCAGCTACTGTTATACGAGGGGTGTCCCAAAAGTTCTGACCAATTTTTTTGGCAGACTTTTCTATTTGAAATAGCTAAATGAAATTTTCACGGAATAAATTTCAGGTATTTGACCATCTATTTTGAAAAAATCAAGACTGTAAGAAGTGTTTAAGTTACTGTTCTGTTACCATGGTTACGAGAGGTCAGTGCACCCAGCGCAGCTCAATTTCTCACACGAAATTCAGCAAATTAGCTGTATTAAAAGTCAGAGAACTTACAGTAAAAAAGCAAATGATTGCAAGAAAATGTATTTCCTGATAGGCTTGCAGTCTTTCAAGATATCTTCTATTAGATTATAAACATTTATTTATATTTCAACCTGATCAGCTGAGGCAATTACCAAAGGCGTTTTCCAGGAGTTGCCTAACAGCGCTTGAGACGGTTTGGCTGAAACAATCTGCTGTCGAGAGGCAGTGCTCAAGAACCTTAGGTTCAAAACCCCATCTTATCAGCTTTAATTACCAGATTTGGCCTTCTGTAACTTTGCGTGATACTAAAATTTATATACCAGTTCAAAAATTTAAGAAATAATAGTCATAACGAGAAATGAAGCAGTCTCCACATACACTGAAATTCCACAATTTAGGAACAGCCCAGTTTGGAGGACCCAGGTGATCGCCTCAGCACATGGGTTAAACTGATTCACAGTGACTTTAAAATGTAAATGAAAAACTTTAAGATACTGTTAGGTTTCCTAATAATATTTTTCATGATCATCCATTGCATATTTACAGTAAATTCCTTGGTTATTTACAATCCTAGACACTTGGATTTGGCCTACAAAATTGAGCTGCGCTGGGTGCACTGACCTTCTGTTTCCATGGCAACAGAAAAGTTATTTAAAATGTTCGAACAAGTACCATATTTTCAAAATGGATAGTGATATACCTGAAATTGATTCTGTGAAAATTTCTTATAGCTACTTCAAATAGAAAGGTCTGCCAAAAAAATTGGTCAGAACTTTTGGGACCAGGGGCGTATCTAGAAATGGCCTGAGGGGGGGGCCATTACATGGGGTGAATACGGGGGGCTCCGCGGCTTTTCCTATCTCTTCCATGTTAATTTTTGGCCTGAGGGGGGGGCCATGGCACCATGGCCCCCCCCTAAATACGCCACTGTTTGGGACACCCCTCGTACAGTGTACATGCTGTTCAATACCATGAACCTGGCATACACCATGTAGACCACAGGCTCAAAGCTGTAGCCACGTGTACCCACAGCAACAGTCGCAACTTGAGTAAGGTCAAGGTAGAACCAGGGGTAGAACCATGTTCTAGGGGTAATAACAAACAGCCAGCCTAGCATGTGTAGATTCTATCATGTGGTTGTTAACTTGGGGTGGTACACTCAGTGGTTTACAGGCAGTTTGTGGTTGTTTACTGTCTGTTAAATTTTGTGTTTATGTGGTGGAAGCCACTTGTGGGTTACAACTACCATGGCCATATAGTTCTATTTTTTTTAAAGGCCTCCATTTGCATCTTTGCACACTTGTACGGGAAGTAAAGTCATAATGTGAAGACCGAAGAACTGGGCTGTTCTTCTTTGGACCAAACTGACATTTTGCAAATTAAAGACACCTTAAATATGTAAGACACACGTCATGTTTTATTCAAATTTTTCAATAATTCAATACCTATCATTTAACAAAGGCTTGTGAGCCTCTGATATAACTAATTCCTAAAATACACAAGCAGCTATTGTTGTAAACAACACATTGGCCAATATTTAACCTTTTAATAAACACCTTCTGTCCTTTATATTTGGTGGGTCAGCGACATTTGATCTGTACTTCTACATAATTCAGAGATCAGCTAATTCAGATCAATAACATGTTCTGCTCAACGACATTAATAACCAACCCACAAAAAGGTAGTCATTCACAGGTGTTTTTAAAAGCTGGCAATGCACTATGTGACCCACCAGTTCAATAACCTTTTTTTGGATACACCAACAGCCTCAGCATAGGAACATAAATCAACTGTCACCTAGGAAAAGTGACCTACATCACAGAATTGGTATGCTAGCACAGCTAGCATTGGGGTGAACATGGTGAACGAGGGGGGGGGGGGGGTTTGCTATAGTAAACCCTAGTGAGTTCATACAGTAGCTGCTCACACACCTTCATAGTATTATAGTATTCTAGTAATTTCTACATTCATTCAAAGCAATGTTAGAAGTAATATTGTTAATTCTATTATCTATATCAATTGAGAATATTGCATCTGAATCATGGCAAATCTGTTCAGATAACAATATGAAGGAAAATATCAAAATACTTGACCTAATACATGATCATGTAGTTAACCATGGTTAATCAACTAATTTCAGAAATTAAGTGAAAATGAAGATATTAACAGGAATGATGTTGAGGTGACCCTCTACAAAAACAGGGCCCTTTCTATTTAGGATTTCTGATCTACATGTATATCAGCTGAATACTACATTGTACAGGGTAGTACTTCGCAAGTATGTCAGGCTGTTAGCAACAACATTCCCAGATATCTACGTAAGCAAATGTTTGTCTACAGAGCAGAGCCCAATGGCTATTTTCATTACTCTGGGTTATACTTGTACACTGAGGATTTGCAAAGCAAAACAATGCATAGCCTGCCAAAACACAACATGCAGTCCTGTCTGACAGTCATGAATATTTCGGGATAGACATGGGATAAAAACACAGACAACAAGAGAATTACAAATGATAACATACTCTTTAAAACGAGCAAAAATGTTGACATGTTAAGGTTACTAAAGAGGGCAACAAAACAGAAAGAAATTAATGTAAAAACTTCTAAACTCTGCTTAAGTAGAAATGTCACAGTTATTCACAGTCAGTAATCCTCTTTTCCTTAAATTTTTTATCATCAACCCTTTTACTCAGATCAGTGTCACAACATACAAATTATACCATAACTTGTTTTTGTGCCTTACTATGTTCACAATGTTATTATGCTAAACCTTTTTTTAGGTTTGAATGAAAGGTGAAAACCGCATAAACAACTGTACTTGTACTGTCCTTTTTTACATGTTATGAGAATGTGACCAACAAAAAACATAAGCAAAGCTTAAACAACATGTGACCTGAATGATATCATAATCATTATATGAAGTTGTCGAACAAAAATGATAATGACCAACACTACATATGATAACATGTGCAGCAAAGATATAATGTAAGATGTAAGGGCTTTAAAGTTTAAAGAGACTTTGTGCATTATATGCATAGAAGATCACTATGTCAATGTTTGCATAAACTCTAAATATTTGTCTAGTTGTACCATGTATATAGTCTTGCATAACTAACCTATCTGCCTCAAGGTTTTCTACATGTATATATATATCTTTGCCGAATGTTATTTCAGCATATATTCATCAGCCCTACATATTTTATATCTTCTAACTGTTGCTGACTTGATATTACGTGGAATATCAAATATCAATCAATCCTTCTCATCAAAATGCTAGAACCTCAAACTTCACCAATCACTAGAAGGTTTGGTAATTATTACAGTAGGCCTAAATGTCATTATGTTGAAGGTTTGCAATATTGCGCATTGATCAATCAACTGAAGGAAATTTCCGAAGCCCACTATAGCTGCAATTTCCGAAGCCCTTTCTGCACCTTTTGTCACAGAACATTAACAACGCTCAGTGTTCCAGCAAGGATTTGATTTGGGCATGCAATTTTCCAGAAATGAGGGCACTTTAAAAAAAAATTTTTTTTTTTAATTTTTGGGGCATGGAGGACGGGGTCGGGCATGGCGAGGCGCCATGCTCAAATGGCCTAGCTGGAACACCGAATTGCTTCAACTAGAACCTGGCGGTAACATGATGGAAACAGATGAAAAGAAAGAGTGATCAATGCAACAATCAAGGAGCCAACTAGCCAGAACCAAGAGACAAGACCAAAAGGAGATGAATACATGAATGATTGAATTTAAGGATTGTCCTACCTTCTTGGGAGGGTTGTGTCTATTGTACTCTTCGCCCCACATCTTGGCATCCAATTGCAATTTCACATCCTCAAAGTAAACGTCCCTTTCCACATCCTCCATGTATCTCTTTGCAACATGGTTCCTCGCGTGTTTCCACGTTGGCCTCTTGGAGTGAGAAGAGAGCTTCTTCCTGTCATGAGAGATTCATAAAATAAATAAGTACTTGCATTAACAAGCTGGATGGCAATTACATCAGAAAATTTTTTTGTTCGCAACTAGGATGAAGGCATACTTCAAAAGAGATACTTACAGACGGAAGCAAGAACGCATGGCTCCATGGTTGAATGGCTGAAATAAGATGAAACTTTGTTATCTCTGAAGTCAGAAACTTTTAAATTTTCATTTGATTAAATTGATATCAAATACGGCAATGTAGGTCAAATTAGGTCAAAAATAATCTCACCTGCTGCTCCATCTTGACGGTGACCTTGTCGGTGACCCACTTCTTCTTCAGAGAGTTGTATCGGTACCTCAGGGCATTCTCAGTGGGCAGTTTCTCCAGGTGGTACTTCTCCCAGGGATCCTTCAGGGCCTTTATCTTCTCCAGGGCCCTCAACCAGTTCCTCCGGGCAGCAGGGATCATCGGCCTGAAGCCAACAGGGGACTGGGGAGAGCATGATCCAATGGTCGGCATCGGCCTCCTCTGGGGCGACTTGCGCAGGGCAGCCTCCTTCTGGGCAGCCTACAAGGTAATATACATTCGGTAAGAGGATGACCCAGTACTAATAACTTACTAATAAGGTGATGGAAAAGATGGAGGATTGGGGCTTTACGTCATGTATTTAAGCACTTGGTGTGGTAATTAGGACAGGAGGAGGACATCGCAATGAGGCATGATGATGGAAACAGCCTTACCTTGGCTCTTGCATTCTGGAGGTTGAGGTTAGGGATATCGATGCCAAGCAGCTTGGAATGCCTGCGCTGTCGGAGGGTCATTAATGGTCTCAATGGTTCTATTTCTTCATCCATTTCCTCATCAGATTCATCGTCTTGGTAGAACATGGCCTTCCCGTTCTTGTCACCAGAGGGACTGTTCTTGTTGTTGTTCTCAAAATCCAGCAGAGGGATGATCATGATCCCGTCATCTGGGCTGGGGCTACTCATTTTGACAGTTCTTTTGTCTTAAGCAAACAAACGCAAGTACGTAGTATACAGATGTTGGTTAGATGTCGATTCAATGATGGTTAGATGCGTACTTTAACTCGACTTCTGCGTGTTTTGGCGGTTATTCAAAGATTTTCTGATCCTGAAATGTAAAGAAGAGCTTTGTCCTTCAAATTGTCTAGAAAGTAATAACTGAAATATCTGTACAACCACGAATCACAATTTAAGAAACTATTGTCAATAACATCTACACTTGTGGTTCACAGCTAGCCTATGAATCAAACAATAACAAGCTTAACTTTCTTTTTAATGTCAAAATAACTCCCTAAGGTTTACAACAATGAACAACCTGGTGTGAACAAGTGTGAACAACATCTACCTTTTTCCAGTTTCTCATGTGACTGCATGATAGATGCACAGTCATGCACTGGGGCCTGTGTTGAGACTTTTAGGGCCGATTTCACCAACAGAGTTATTAAGCCAGGTCTAAGTCTTAGACCAGGTCTTAGAAGTTTAAAATTAAAACTATAGGATAAATTTCAATGTAAAAATGGCAGCACCTCCTGGTAACAAATTACTTAAGACCAGTTTTAACCTTAAGCCTGGTCTTAGCTATTAGAGTGTTTACAAGTCAGATGCAATTAGTTTTGATTGACCAAACTTTAATGCAAAGTTTGCGAACTGAAAAACAATCATTACAAGGGAGGGTTGAACTTAGGTCTATACAACATTTGCACACAATGCAATGAATGCATAGATAAACATTCGGCAAAAATACCTATTGAATGTAAATTAAAGTCTTAACACTCAGTGTGACTCACAACTGCCAAACATTAAGATGCATGCAGCTTTAATGCCATATAAGCTCTCACTGATACTGAATATTTATAAAACACCTAGCGAATGTACTATACCAGTCTATAATTCTATATTCAATGCAAACCAGGGATCAAGTGTTGGTTCTATTTCAGTACAATGACACGCTTCAAGCTTCCTCATATCCTTAGGAGCTAAAGACATCAGAACACTGAACAGATTTACTTCGATTCACAAATGACTTACATTGAAACGCACATCATTACCAGTAAAATAATGGACACCAAAAACAGAAATAAGTTGATGCTCAGAAATCCCAGTAAACCAGACAGTTGCATAGTTCATTTGGATCTCCTTGGTAAATTGTAAAACTTCAATCCCATTATTGGTGTCACGCTCTCCAGATAGTGAGCAAGTGGCACAATGTAGAGTATAACCAGGCATAGTTGACTCAGTCACGGGTCGGTGCCTCAGTTCAGAGAGAAAAATAAAACATTCTTCAGGGTTTCGTGGAAACTTTTAACTTGTTTAAAAAACTAACCAAGGCTGCGCAAATTTCTTAATTCATTGCTCATAATGCAAATTTATATATCCATATACAGTGTTATACACAATCATTATTAATCATATTAACTGTATAGATAAACACTAATTCCCATATCATGATAATCCTTCACTTAATCCTCTCCTTCTCTGCTGATCAGTTTATTAACACTAACCAGAATTGAAGTGGCTGTATAAAATATTGCTGTGTCTAATTCTAGTAACCTTGCATGTCAACTATCTAGTATTAAAGGGCTGTGCATAAGTGTTGAGTATATATGAAGATATAAGTTGTCAGTAGTCTAAAGTTTAAATAGCAATTCCATTCTTTTGTGAGCCCTGTTTATCTTGAGCTTTGCTCTATTGCCTGAGGAAAAGCCACCCGGTCCTCGTCCCTCTGTTTAGTAAGCAATCACGCAAATAAGTAATCATTTACAAATGATCACAATCCATGGTCAACTAAATCTTCATTAAGTCCAAACGCAAATGAAGAGGCCCTATGGCATCCAGATGTGAGTGAGTGAGTGAGTGAGTTTGTGTTTTACGCCCCATCAGCACCAGGCATCCAGATGTGGCTTTCATGATATATAGCCAGCTAACAAGCCATATAAAATCCCCTATGACCTTCATAAAGTAGAGGGGGTGGTGGGGTGACAATTTCACTTCAGTGATGTATTGTTAAGTAATTCAGCCTTTAATGGAAGATTGGCAAAAATGCATAGATAAAAGACAGTGCTGCAAGGGATTGGTGTTGTCAAATTAAAGACCCAACCACACAGCAACAAAGTCCTTGCCACAAAGCCCTAATATTGTCACTGGATGCTGATTGGACAATGGATCATTTGGCCACACCTGATAGGCCTATGAAGGGGTCCAAAATTCACCTTTTACTCCAAAATTCCCAATTTCTCAGGAATTTGAAATGCTGATTACTTAGGTGATGCAGGCCTGAATCAATAGATTTGTTCGCTTATTGGCATCACATTAGTCATTAAAAATCTGGATCTGATGTCGAAATATACACACTTCTTCATTAAATTGTCCTCAATTAATTAATATAGACTAAGGTTACATATAATTAACCCGTTACAATTGCTCCAGTGGTCCCTGCCAACTCCAAATTTTGTGTAATTGAGAAAACACTGATTCAGTGATTGATAATTTCTACAGTTTCAGATCAATTAGTGGGTCATGAAAACTAACGACAGAAATGTCACAAGTAGCTGTCGGTCAAACTTTTCAAGAACATTCTGATAAATTTCCTAATTTAACAAATAGGCCTATCTAAAATTAATAGCACAGTTTTGCTAAAATTAGCCTTATCATTTTCAGTATTCAATCAGAAATCTGTACAAGTCATGTTTGTCATACTCAAACTTGCGAATTGCTTTGTTACTTACAAATAGGAAATAAGGACAAGAACCCAGGGGTTCAAAATGGAGGTGGTGTAGTGTCTTACTTCATATCTCCTGAAAAAGACTTTCCCGAGTGGCCGGAACCTGGTGTTGTTCATATTGTGTGCTAAATTTCAGAAGTTTAAAAATAATCCATTTCAAGCAAAATTGTACACTTAACTATATAGCTATATGGATACAAAAGTAACTTCCTAATATGATTAAGTAAATATTTGTTGAAGTTCACCGATTTATTACTTATCATTAATTTTTGAGAAACCTAAAATTTGAGAAAAATATCAGAAATCCTCCTTTTTCCCAGTTTTTTGGTTTTTATGAAAATTTCCTAAAATTGGCGCTCCAAATGAGTTTAGTCATTTAAAGAGGTATAATTTAGACATCTAAATGCAAAATTTACGCACTGTAACTCAAACATTGACGGAATCACGGACCATTGAGAAAATAACATTTTTGCTGAATTTACAGTTATCAATTTTTGTAAGAGCATTAAGACCCCCAAAAGGAACATTAAGGGTATTCAATGCATATGATGGTAGAATTTCATGCCCATAGGTATAACCGTTTCAGTTCTGTTCTGGAAACGAAATTTTTTTTTTTTTTAATTTTCAATATTTTATAAAAACTCTACCAAATGCTTAAATATGAACACCAAAATGCACATATATATTGTAAGACCCATTCATGTG
Source organism: Platynereis dumerilii (assembly GCA_026936325.1). Taxonomy (NCBI): domain Eukaryota; kingdom Metazoa; phylum Annelida; class Polychaeta; order Phyllodocida; family Nereididae; genus Platynereis; species Platynereis dumerilii. The sequence continues at coordinate 101,776,370 of JAPTHN010000002.1, forward strand.
CCAAATATCATATATACACAAGTGCAATAGTTTAGGCACAGCTGCCAAGACACATTGTGTGCAGCCGCCCCCAGTGGATCCAAGCAAGATTTAAAAGGAAAACACGTCTTAATTACAACATGTCTGGTATTCATTCCTATGCCAGATGCATGCTCTATAATCAAGTTATACATATCTCTTGACCCAAACATCTCCAAACAAAATAGCCAAGACAGGGCCCATAAGACATTCTGAAAATGCTCAAATTTCAAATTTCCCGCCAAAACGGTCCATTTGTCACGTGACTGCATAAATGGAGATGTGTACACACACACCTCCATTAAAAATTAGGAGAATGAGAGAGATTTTCACAGTAGGACGTTCAGATTCAGACTGCCACCTTGCTGGCTCTGCCCCCTTTTAAATTAAAGTCGCAGTTGGGTCTTTACGCATCTGACTGTTACCCTGGTAATGGCATTATTGTGTACCATGTTTTTATTGTTACGACACTTCACAGACAGGTCTGTCAGTTGTTTCAGATTCTAGTTTAGAATTTAGTAGAAAGGTACGGGCATTCGTTATTTAAGCCTGACCAGTTTTACCACCAGCACTGTCCATTGCAACAATGTCAGAAACCATCCTCTCTGAGAAAAACAGGGCATTTGCCATGGCATGGGAGCTTGTTCAGATCACGTGTCCCACCCAGCCAGGCCAGAGCTTGTTTTTCCAACATCAGCAGAACAGTCTGCTGAGCCTGCAAGGGCTGTGTCCTGATAATTTAAAGGGCTCAGTTCGGCCAGATCATACTTTGTTGATTTCTGTTCAGGCTCTGTCACTGTCACAGCTTTAAATATCAAAACATATTGTTGTGGGACGCCATGCCTTGCAGAGGCATGAGAGGTAATCAACATAAATTATGCGATCCCACGTGGTTGTCTGCCCACCATATTTAGCTCAGTAACCACACGACCTGGATGACACAATTGCAATTGTTCACACTTGTAGCTCCAAAACCAAGGCCTTCTACTCACCAATACTATTTTCCAGTTGTATATTTTGGAGTAAAGATGAATTTAGGAAAGCTTTCAAAAGATGTCAGCACCGCTGCTGCCAAATCGAAGGGACTTCTGAGAAGATGCAAACAACAAATTTAAACGGAGAAGAAGGGTCGCAAATCCTCGATTCATCTGGCTCTTTAGCTCGTTTCTTCCAATTGTATGGAGTGAGGGCAATCTGTACATCCCAACTCCAAAGATGCAGACAAAGACAATGAGTGGCAGAACCAAACAGCTCTGAAAGTCGATGTTTTCTAAACAGCAATTTCACACACAACACGCCGACAGCTCGTCCTCACCGCAAATGATGTTGTTTTGCCAAACATCTTCCGGTGATCTAAAAATAGCCGAATGACTTCATGTCTCGACTGCAGCGCCATCGCCCAGCATTCGAAGCCAAGAGCTGCAGGCTGCAGGAAGGTGCAAGATGAGAAAATTCAAAATTCTCGGCGATATGATTATGTGAGGTCTCATCAGACATTGTCAGAAGGTTGATCTCTGCTCCCAGCAGTTATAAACAGAGTCAAGAAAGCATGTCAAGATTCACTTTTCTGCTAGACAAGTTTTGCGAAGCTAACTCAACTTGTAACTACGGCTCAAACGAGCGGACATTGTGACTCAAGAGACCTACAATATTCAGGTGCTTGTCTTTGGCTCAAGAAAATATGTGAGAAGCGTCACAATGCTTGTTAGTCTAGTTTGAAGACGATTGAGGTTGTGGACAATTGAACCCCGTAATAACTAGCAAAATTTCCTCCGAAGTGGTAGGACGGTAGCGTGGCCGAGTGGTCTAAGGCGCTGGTTTTAGGCACCAGTCTCTCTGAGGCGTGGGTTCGAATCCCACCGCTGCCATAGTTTTCTGTTTTCCTCTTGATAACTTTCATCAGGTTTATCTTGTACGATTTTAATCATTTTATACTTGGTGCCACCATTGGTCAGAAGATTAGCAGTCAAAACGCCTACTGACAAAAACGCCTACTGCGATTTCTGACAATGCAAGAACGGCAACACAAAAACGCCTACTAATAGATGTCAAAAACGCCTACAAATCTATACCAAAACGGCTACACTTCTTTACAAAAACGCCTACTGTTTATAAAATGTGTTGTCTTTCACTTACCAACAATATCTTGTGAGATTTACAGGCATGACTACCAAAATCTAATTCAAGCAATGATCGATCACTTCAGCAAAGTAGATTCTCTGGGTGTGATCGACACATATCATAACTTCAACTTGTAATTGAAATAATAAATGCCATGGGAACAAAAGCATTCTTTTGTAATATAGTAGAAGAAAGAAAAAATAAGTTTTAATGGTAATCAACATTTCTGTGCTTGTCAAAAAATATTCAGGTCAAGTGTCAGAAATTAAGCAGTTCGATAGTAGGTGTGAATAAAAAACCAATTAACTCCAACATCTGACAGCCTTTGAAGAGGAAAATCGGGAATAGCCGTTTTTGTAGAGTGCAGTTGCCGTTTTTGTAATGGCCAATAGCCGTTTTTGTACTGTCATGCAGAAGAAAAATAAGCTGTAGGCGTTTTTGACAATGCTAAAAAAACCGTAGGCGTTCTTGTCTGTTGCCGTTTTTGTGTGTTGCCGTTTTGACTGATCACCGGTCAGAATTTTGAAATTATTCAGAGAAAACTAATTTTAAGAAAAGTCAGGGAAACCTGTTTTGTTGGTGCCAATGGCAATGGTAGTGAATTGTAGAGAGTTTTTAGGCCATGATCAATGCAGCTACACTGTGTCAGTACAGAGCTCTACAGGAGGCATTTTGCAGTATTATCACCTGGTTGGCTGTGAATATCACTGTTTACAGTCAAAATATCAGGGCCTATGATATTGTAAAAAATACCACCCTTCAAGGGTGATATTTTTTAACAATGGTTATGACATCACCGGCATTTCAGATGCCTGATGACGTCACAAACCAAACAAGGGCCAAAACAATGGGATTGTGACGTCATATCCATTGTTGCTCCATGGTAACGTCAAATTTTTGTAATGGCAGAAAATAGTCCCTCTTTATAATTGAAAATTTGAGGTAAAACCAGGTGATAAAAACACAACAACCGCGCGTCAGGGCACTTCGTGCAATATCACTCGCTGTTCCTGGGGGGGGTACTCAACATTTTTTCTGATACGTATGCTAGGCTGGAACTTCGGCGACCAGACCCGGTGCTAGGCGGTCGGTCGTCGCGAAAATACCCCCGACTCTAGGATTTTTTTGTCGCCGCAATGGTATTTGCCTGTTTTTCCCAGGTATTAACCCGTAATTTCACCGAAAAACTGCATCGCAATTCGATAAAAGTTCCTATTTAAATTTAGGGGCCAAGTCTAGGAATTATGTCAGATTTTTAGACCCAACTCTAGGAATTTTTCAGTTGAAAAAGGGGGCCTACTGAGCCGAGCATAGGTATACACTTGAACATAGTAAGTACCCCCCCCAGGCTCGTGATATTGTTACTCAGTGACCCTGACTTGGGTTGTTTTGTTATAGTAGACCCAGAGGGGGTTGTTTAGGGCATTCAAGCCCCCCCCCCCTCTGGGCCTGTAGATTTTAATGTCCAAACAAATTATAAATCCATATTTTTTAGTAGGCCTACATTTTCATTTTTAAACACCCCCCCCCCCCCACTCGTCTGACATTTTCTGGATCCACATTTTTGGAGCACACTCACCCTGCCAGTGTGCCAGTTCTGGGAATCAGAGTGAGTGTCTGCTTTATGGAGGGGGGGGGGGGGAGTATAGAGTTTTTCTCAACGGGGAATTATTCATTTCATGGTAAACAGTCATACTAATTATTTTTTTGAGAGCGCAACGTCTTCAAATATTTGTTTCTAAATCAAACAACACCATGTTTAATTCGATATCTATACCCACAAGCATTCTGAATATTTTATTTCAAGATTGCCCAGATACATTTATTTATTTATATCGCTAAAACTGGGGCTGCATAATATTGAGCACGAGCACTTGAATCATCAGTGGTGACGCTACCATTAATATTTTAACTGTCTGCACATCTCCATGTGCTCCAAAATGTTCATATATATGGCATTATGGGGTTTGGGCACGTACCCTGTAGGGATGTCACTTTGCCTTTGGCATTTGGGGTGGGCTTCGGCTCCGTTTCTGAACTCTGAAGCGAGTACTCCTAACCCGTCCAACAGACTCGTACTGTACGTCCCACCCAAACTGTGTTCGAGAGGTCCCATTCCCGGGGTCCCATTTTGCTCCATTTCCACAATATCACTTCAATAATTGAGGGTAGCTGCTGTGCTGTCTATGTTTTAGGAGCTGACATGATACCAGAGGGGGACACTTTAGCGAAAGATACATTGCTGCCATCTTGTGGATAGTTGCTTGGTTGCTGAATCTGCAATGTTGTTGTTTGTGAAGACAGCTGAGATGTTATTGCCCAATTTTCACTTGTCTGGGATATTTCAAAGGTAACTTGATGATCGAGCTGGTATTTTCTCTTTAGACTTACCTATAATTATATCAGAGGTAATGTTGACCTGGGATCTATTACTGTTACTAGAAATAGAGATTCTGAGATAATGTTAATAGATATGGCTTACATGGCTTATGGCATTGGCAAGTTATGCTGCAACTTGCAAGTCAAGTAGACTAAACTACACATTTAAGTTCAATAGTAAAACATTAAATAATCAACCAAATCATGATGCCATCTCAGTTAAATGTGTATGCTTCATCAACATCTTTAAATTAGCAATCATTAATATGGTAATTGAGCCCAGGCTCCATGTATAAATTGTGATGTCAGCTACAAAAACATAGCAAAATGTCAGATTACAATTACCATGCTTGACATGTATGTATGCTAAATATGTCTCTTTGCTTTGCAGTCATGCCTTGTGAATACATCCAATATCCATATGATGGGCTTGGCTTGTAGTCTTCGGCAGCAACTGCTTTCGATTGTGTTTCAACTTGGCTGAATGGCTGACAACACTGCTGCAGGGAATTCCCCGAATAACATCAACGGTGACAATGGCAGGGAGAAGCAAGTTGATAGAAATTGCTTGGAGGAGGAGAAGAAAAGTCCGGGAGATTCAGAAAATGTTTGTAGCGACTTAGAAGACAAGGATGGGCCATCGGAAAAGGATATGCCATCAAGCTCCACCCAAAACACACAGACACACCATGCTAATGGGGACAGTGCAAACATCAGGGAGAATGGAGACCATGGCAGTGATGTAAAGGTAATTGTACTAGTAATAACTGATCATGCTCAAAATTGCTCATCTTTCTGGTTTAATTAAATTCTAATACAACCAATTAAACCAACATGCTAGAATGGCCAAGCTCTGTTCTGTGACAAATTCTGGCAAGGTCTTATACGATGTGCATAAGGCTATAGTTTTGCAAAACACGCAGCTATTTGAGCGGTTTTATGTATCTGAACACAGACGGAATGATCACAATGGCTTAGCAGTTTTAGAGATAGAGAGGAAGGTGTATGGCTCAATTGCCGCCTGGTGGAGTGCAAATATAGAAAATTGATTAAAATTGCTCAAGGAGCAGCCTTTCACAACATTCTTGTTGGTTCTGTGAGATAATAGTCTCTCAGCTACACTTAGAGATGATTTTCACCCACTACACTGCATTTAGACTCACATTAAACCTTGTTTGGCCAATCTTACCCATGTGTGCACCCATATCAGCATACATCACAAGGGAATTCCCTTTGAGAGCCAATCAGAATTTAGGAGACCACAGAGCCATCTCTTGATTAAATTGGAACCTCAGTCTGCCCTTTGGTGAGCATACTATAGCCTGTTTCCCAGCCACCACAAAACAGGCCTGGTGGCCATGGGATATCCCAAGAATACTATTTATGGCAACTTCCGCAAATATGACCGCACACGACGACTGTCATTTTCCCATAGGGGGAGCTTGAGCAATACACCTTGGTATAATATAACAGAATAAGGGCAAAGCATGTGAACACTGCCTGTGATCTGAAGTATTTTGTATGCATTATAGGCCTCCTGCTTAATTGATAAACTGCTCCTATAGTATTCAAATAAAGCCTTTATGATGGGAGTACATGTTTTGTTGGTGCCATAGTAGGCCAAAATAATGATCATGGATAGTTATTGTGATGCCCTTTGTTTTACCAAATTGCTGGGAGGCATTTTGAATAAAAAGTGATATGCATGTATGCATATTATAAATTTATATTGTAGAATGACCTCAACAAGCAAGAGGATGAGCCCAGTTCCTCTTCGTTCAACAATGGTTTCGGACTTCCTCCCGATCAGTGGACTCCAAGCAAGAAAGGCAACAAGCAAGATGGTGATGGAGACTGCTCTTCCTACAATGAAGGACTGGGTTTGCCTCCGGACCAGTGGTCACCAAGCAAGAAGACTAATAAGATGGAGAGTGATGCCCTGGATTGTCCTTCGCCAAAAAGATTCCTGGAAAGGAGGAAAATAGGATTTGAGGAAGCAGTTGCCTTGCTGGAAGAAAAGATAAAGGTGATATGTTAAGCTAATTAATATGCTTTCATTTCAGTCAGATGTCAGCCTATTGGTTTGTGATACAATGTCATAGATATTGGAAAAGTTTGAGACCTTCAAGAAAAAAAATTGTCGGATCTGAAAAACTGCATAAGCGAGTTAAAACTGCATAAGTGGATTATAGTAGCCCTGATGTTGTATCTGTGCATAGTGAGAGAGTAATGATCTCTATTTCACGTTAAACTGAAGGCTTATATGGGCCTATTGGATTTCGGAATTTGTTGTTCACAAGTAATCAGGTGTATTGACTTTGGTTATTTGATTTTTCAGAGTTTGCTGCTGAAAGATGACTTCACTGTGTCAGTAACAAGGTCTGAGCTGAAAGTCATTCAGCGACAGACGAGGTACATTAATGATGTCGTGTTATCAAGAAGAATTGTGGAGAAAATCACCAAGTTTGGATTTGCTCACGTTTTTCTAAAAGTTTGGAAGTCTGTCAACAGTGTGGAATATATGAGTCCCGAAAATTTTCTTGCCTTCAAAAACTTACAAGCTGCACTTTCGATTATTTGGAATTGTTCGGACAAGTCGGCTGGATTGTGTGAAGTTTTAGTCAGGTGTGGAGTGCTCCAGCTTTTCTTGCATGAACTCTCTGGTCCTCAGTTCAAGAATTCTCCCCTTGATGAGGAAAACGAGTTGTACTTAGCCAAAGCTTACATGGGGATACTTCACAACGTGGTGCGGCTGTGCAGTGACAGCAGACTCTTATTTCGCAACAGCAATGCAGTGCCTATCCTCAGAGCTTATTTAACTCACTGTCAGGCTCTTGTCAAAATCAAAGCTTTTCTTATCCTTTCGTATATCATTGATGAGCATGAAAACAGCATCATCAATGCCAATGATGACAACATAGCATTTCTACTTAGTATGTTAGCTGAGGCCTTGGACAGCGAGAATCACTTCAATAAAACCTATGCATTCTGGGCGACAGAGGTGGCCTGTGGCTTGAACCACTTAGCTGTGAATGACAGCAATAAGATCCATATAGTTCGACTTGGTGCTATCCCTCTCTACCTTCAATTGCTCGAGAGTCACAATGTGGAAGAGCAAAATCTCGGAACTGCCGGTCTCTGGATCCTTGCCTTCAAGGATGAAAACAAGTTGTTCATCCGCAACCAACCGGATATTATGCAAGGTGAGCATTAAAGATTATCTTTAAACTGAATACGACAAAAAGTGAAGATGATTGTTGTGTTGTTGTCACTTGTAACTCATAAAGTAATGAAGGAGATCACGGACACAAGTCTCGTAACGTAACCTTCTTATCAATAATATATGACGTAATGTATCACGAGACTGGTGTCCGTGAAGGAGATCACAATTATATTTTGTATGTTAACAAGATGCCTGTCAAAGAATTATATTATCATTGAGTTATCCTTTTAGGGACCTCCTAAGTTGAACCTATTTTAAAATATGCTATGTAATTAAGAAATAAATGTGGAGACATTGGTTGACCTAGATTTAAATTTACTAACCAAAATATAATCAACTATTTTCGTGGATCATGTGGCATTTTGTTTGCTGATTTGTTTGCAATTTCTACTTTTGAATTCAGCTCTTCAAACCTTGGCCACAAGCAGTCCGCAAGAAGGAATCAGAAGAGCAGCAAGAGGAGCTCTTTGGGTCCTCAGGAGTGCCTCCCAGGAGCCTCCCACTCTGCAAGGTAATACTGTGTTTAGTAATTGTTAACACTTGACGAAGCATTTGTTTGTTTGTTTGCTTGTTTGTTTAATTTCATCTGTAATGAGGCCCCAGGATAAGCTGAAGTGAGTATGACATAGTGCATGTAATGTTGTTTTAATGCTGTTTATACACTGATCAATAACATTTTCAGTTGTTTTGTCAGAGTTACAGTCATCATGTAGTCATGTAATGTAGTCATGATGACAAAGAGTTGATGCAAATAGAACTGTGGTATGCATGATGTGAGACTCATTGTGGCTTGCAAAAACAAACCGTTTTGCTGTTATTAAAATACACTGATGCGCATATCATGATATTTGCTATGATAGACCTACAATGTCCCACATATCCACATATCCACCTAAATTTAATCAATTTTATAATTGGCCATTTCTCTTGGGATTTTGATTGTTTGCTATGCATGCAGAATTGCAGTTCTTAAAAAAATAGGATTAGTTATCATCCATCTACAACATGAACCAGTGAACCATTGCATTAAACATTTCCACAAAAATACCACTGTGACTTGTGAATGTAAGTTTCTGGTTACTACAGACTACTACAGTATTCTGTTTATGATTCCAAATTTCCGATTAACCTTAACACTATGATTTTAATTTGGTTAATGCAGAAGATCCTGATGTCCCCCATGTGATGATCAGCTACCAATGGGCGGGACAACAAATGATGAACAGAGTAAAACACCGACTCAAAGCGAATGGCTACAAAGTGTGGATGGACATTGACAATATGAGTGAGTTCACAAGCATCAATTATAACGAGGACTGGTAGTTTCATTTGAAAAATTTAGTTTGAGGCTATTCATCGGCTTCTTTTAGTTACTACTTAACAGACATCAAAATAATCATGATAATCAGTGTCTGAGATGACATTAAAATTCTGAAGTCATTAATTTCGCAGAACATTTATAGTGCTCACTGATAATTCTGAATGCACTAACAGTAATATTGTTGTCTCAGGTGGCTCAACCCTGGAAGCCATGGCTCTTGCAGTGGAGAACTCAGCTGTGATCCTTGTCTGCATGTCTCAGGAGTACAAGAATAGTCCCAGTTGCAGAACAGGTCAGTTGGATCATTTTAGATGGAATGTGTTAACTGCTTGAATTTAGATATCATTATAAACTGTGTAAATTGTATTCTTTTCAGTCTAACTGCTCTCTACTAAATGGAACTTGTAAGCCAGTCTGCTTGTGCTGGCAATAAATGTTGTCTACGCTTAGCAGAAATCATTCAGCATGAAGCAGCAGTGCATGTATCCATGGATTTAAAGTGCTGGCTGCTTTTAGCGTAGGGTTATTTAACTTCTTTTCTTTATCAAGTATGTCATCAGAGGGGAGGGTTGGTCTAGTGTTAGCGTGCTAGGCTGCCAATCGCTGGGTCCAGGGTTCAAATCCAGCTCTAATTCAGGTCTTGCCGGGTCACCTGGGCGGATGTTGGACGGTTGTGTCATTCATCCTTCGCCTCATTGGGATGTCCTCCCCCGTCCTAATCAGCCTACCAAATGCGAAAAATGCAGGACATAAAGCCCCAATCATCCAGCCATCTCAAGTATGTCATTAATATTACAGAGGCTGAATACACATACCGCCAGAGGAAGGACGTCATCCCCGTTCTTCTTCAACCTGGATACGAACCTGACGGCTGGCTGGGCATGTTAGTGGGGACTCGCATCTACATAGACTTGACAAATGAAGAGTTATTCGAAACATCCATGCAAAGGTTGATGAAAGAGTTGGGGAACAGAGGGAGGATTCATCCGGCAAAACATTCATCTCCGGTTTCTTCCTCCGGGGCAATCGCAGCCGGATCCAGTTCCAGGTCTCTGCCCTCCAGCCGCAGTAGGAGGGACACTGACAGAGACAGCGATGAATGTAAGTTTAAAGTTGTTTAACTTTTGTATACATGTATAATTTATATTTGATTAGCTCTATTAAGAGGCAAGTTTATTAGTTAATATAAGTGGAAATTTCGATGTTTTCTGGCAGTGCTTGAAGTAGTAGTAATTTGGAACACTTAGGAAGTGAATTACTCTAGTGTGTTCTCATTGGTTTCAAGCCCTTTCTGTTCTTTACTTGCAAGTTGCATGCTGCTGGCTTAGATCTTGAATTTTGGTTTGATTTGCTCTTAAGTATCACTGTATCATATTCAGCCCCCACAGAAGAAAAGACTGCCATTGTAAAACTTTCATGACAGACCATCGATTTCAAATAGAAAGCAGAATTCAAGGCTATTAAATGTTTATTTTGTTGTTTGAAATTTTCATTTTCCCAATTTTGCTCGTTTCTAAATTACAAATTTGTATGTTTCGAAAAGGCGTATAATTTCCGTAAAACACATTTGTGTGGAAAGTCAAGATGATTTTGTTTTTTTTTTTCTTCTTCAAATGAGAAATATAGTTATCTTTGTGAGAGATGATAAAATGAAGTTGGAATCTGTGCCCCCAATGCATTTTGCTTGCTCTTTTGTGTTGGCAAAGTTCTTTATTAGTTTAAGTCATGTTACTGATAAGTCTTTTGCCTTGTTGCAGTGCACATCTCCCTCTGTTCTTCCACCTCTTCTCTGCACAGCTACGTGCGCATTCCGTCTGCTCAAAACTGGACGTCTGACGATGTCGCTCATTGGCTGCACTCTCAGCAGCTGGGTCACATGACTGAACGGTGAGGCACTAGTTGTAGAACTGTTTATTATCACTTGATCGTCACTGAAGTAATATTAGATTGTAATGATTATGATTCAGTCATCATGAATTGCTGTTGCTGTGATGCACGCTTACCGGTACCAGAAATGTCAAGAGAGTAACTTTAAAAATCTTAGACAAGTTTTTAGCTAGTCGTGCTCGACTAGCTGTTAGGATGAGTTAAATGGGAAAAGCCCGCGAAAATCGGAAATTTGAAATACTGTAATGCATATTTGCCTCAGAAATCGTCTGTGGGGCCAGGAACTATCTGAAACCATCTAGCGTCCGAGGTATGGACGAAATGAATAGTCCACAACCACATTTACGATTGATAGAGCTCTAAGCACGTCCGTGCAGCTGTCTCCGTGCTAGCGATTTAATTTTTTTGTCAACGGAAATAGCAGACGATTTTTCGCGCATGTGCAGTAGCGTCATTAGCGATGTTTTTGAAACTCAACAAGGCAAGCAAAAATGCAATTTGTGCTCACTCGTGCATCTCACAGAAACCTATCACATATGTATGAACTCTACTCAACACGAGTAACATGCTGATGTTAATAACACAGCTGAGAAGTGAGTATTTCTGCTCCGAAATTGCATCTGAAATTGTCACGTTTTTTAAAGGACAAATTTGTCAATGAGGGGGGCACTATCAAAGAATTCCTATTTGTGATAAAACTTTTCTATGCCAATTGGTCATGATTAAATGATATACATATAGACAGGTATTTAGACAGATGTACAGGTATTTAGACAGATATCATGTACAGGTATTTAGACAGATATCATGTACAGGTATTTAGACAGATATCATGTACAGGTATTTAGACAGATATCATAAACAGACATGTGAATACAATTATACATAGATTGCATTGATCTATCATGATCTATATATCCACGAGTACCTATTTCTTAGTGAAAGCATGCAGGGGGGGGGACTATCAAGTAATTTCAAGTTGTTCTGCGTTTGCCTCAGCAGTAAATGGAAGTAATAATTGGCAAAAGGAATTCACATTAGGCCCCTGGTCCACTACTAACACAGGCCTATTTCACACTTTTGGAAATTACTATATTGCTATTACAGCATGGCCATTTTCCTCAGAAATTGGCCAAACTACAATAAACATTTCCTTATACTGAATTAATTTGAAAAAGCCCACACTTAAAAAAAGACAAAGCTACAAAAATATATAGAAACAACAACAAGCTCGAGATGACTAGGCCAAGCAATTAGAAATCATAACGTAAGACTTCCCTTTTTTCCTTAAGATGTAATGAAAAGCAATTATCTTCTTTTTTCTCATCCTCTTTGGCATGTTCTTCTTGAAGCATGTCTTCTTGTACACTGAACTGATGCGCCAAGGCTGGTCTTTATATATATATACCATTTACTATAATAAATAATAATAATAATAAATTTTATTTTGCCTCCAAAAAAGAGATAAGTACATGTAAAAAAATATATCAATTAATTTAAAATCCAATCAAATGTAAAGTCTAGATAAAAGCAGTGAATAGTTAAAAAGGTGACAGTAACAGTTTTATGAGCTCCTTATTTCGTTCATTGTAATTCATTAAAAGCAACTTAATACTATCAGCCAGACCGTTCTCTGGGAACTTCTTCTGCAGGTTCACAAAGTTCTTAAGGTAGTCTTTCTTCAGGGCACACTTAAATAATGAAATCGAGTTGTTGGCACAGACAGTCTGACATCTGGTGACTAGATTGTTACACTTCGCTATATTTTTTGGATAGTTTAGCATGTATAAGTACATAGACTTTAATCTAGAAGAACCATTAAGTATGGACGAAAACATTTTCAGACTGTTCATATTGATCCACCAGGCACAGTTTTTTATTTTCATTGCTTCCATTAGGGCTGTTGAGCGAAGGTATTTACTTAGCCCAATGGCGTTTTTCACCAGCTTTGCCTGCAATTTGTCCATTTCTAATTTATCCTTGTTACGTAATGGGACACACTCATTTGCATAAAGCAGAGCAGGCTGTATAGCTGCCTTCCAGAGGTAACTTACTATATCAGGATTCACGCCGTTACCATGCATGCCTGCATGCTTTGCCATATAAAATTTAGTTCTGCATGCCCTCAGACGACTATCTTTGTGTTCTGAGGCGCTATTGGAGATGACGGCTCCCAAATAGTCTATGCTTTCACTCAAGGACAGTTGATCATTCTCCAGAAACCAGGTAGGATGTTCGGCTAGATTATTTTTGCCGAATATGGCACACTTTGTCTTTGAAGCATTGAAGTTAATCCCATGACCTTTTACATACTTATGCGCTCTTGTTATTAATCGCTGCAATCCACGCACAGAGCTACTTAATAAAAGTAAGTCGTCTGCATAGGCCAGTACATTGAAGCTGGCACCACCGATTCTTAATCCACCAACAGTGCCTGACAGGTCATGTACAAGGTCATAATAAAATAAATTAAACAAAAATGGAGAAGTAAGACCTCCTTGTCGAGTGCCCTTTCCAATTCTAAAAAGGCCAGAGACAAATCCATTATATTTAATCCTCACTTTTAATGATTTGTACCACACATATATAATCCTCCAGAATGGTTCAGGTATGACGTTCAAGGCTTTTTCAAACAGGATACAGTGAGGTATGCCATCGAATGCCATTTCTGCATCCAAAGCACATGTATACACAGGAGATCCTCTTGAATTGAAGTAATTAATCACATCATTAGCACCACATATTGCTGTTCCGGTGTTTCGCTGGGCAACATAACCAAACTGGAGATCATGTGAACGATGACGGGATACCGAGTCGAGGATGGCATACTCAAGCAGTTTGGAGAATATTGTTGACACGATGATAGGACGATAGCTTTTTGCCACTGAGGGGTCAAGCGTAGTTTTCTTCAGCACAGGGATCAACGCTCCAATGCAAAAAGATGCTGGCACAACACTAAAGCGAGCACATATAGTTAGCAAGACACTGAGAGCATGGGCAATTCCTGAACCTAGGCCATACTTCAGGTGTTCAGGGAGGACACCGTCAGTTCCTCCACATCGTCCGAGTTTTAGGCGTTTGATATATGTAGTGACGTCGTCGCTGGATATATTGACTTGATGATTAGCATAGAACAAGTGTTTCTGAAAGGCACCTTCAGTGACATTTCTTGCAGCAGTAATAATATCACTATTGGCATCACTTGCCTTGAATCTCTCAGAGAAAAATTGTTCTAGTGTCTTCATGTTAATATGCAATGTATTGTTGCCAAAGCGCTTCATGGATTTTATCTGATTCCAGAATTTCTTTGCATTGCCGCTACGAAATAACTGCTTCAGGAGCTGTATGTTATTGTTGTTAAAAGTAGCAAGGGACATTTTCCTGGCTTGTGAGTACACCTTCTTGGCATGTTTATAACAGGAAAATGCCACAGAATGTTTATCACGACCGCCAGCAATCCATATTTTCCTCCAGAACCTTGTACGATTTCTGGCAGTTGTGCACTCAATTGACCACCATGGGTTTCTCCTGGGTCCTCGGCGTTTGTTGTCATGTTGACTGATGATATATCATCACAGTACGAATCAGCCACTTCTTGTGCTTTTTCATGTGTGGTTATGGCAGCATAATCAATATTTACCTCAACAGGTAGCAGTACTTGGGTAAAGATGTTTTTATAATGAGCACGGACGGCGGATTTGTCCCAGTTAATTTTGGGAAACTGCTTACACTGAGTATACTTGGAGTTTTCCCTAATTTCCGAGGGAACATGAAGGTTGAACACGGTTTCAATGGGGAAGTGGTCACTTGTCCAGCATTCATCAGGTTTCCAGATTTTACATTCCGATACGTTCTGTAGTGCATGGCCAGTCATGAACACATGATCAATGTATGTGCGATGTTGACCCTTCTGGTACGTGTAATTAAGCTCTTGTTGAAATGAAAAGTTGGCAACAATCATCTCATTGTCACACAAAAAGTCATATAGTTGTACACTATTTGAGTTGAAAGGACGATTTCGATACCAATTACGATGCAGATGTGAGGCTTGCGGCAGGGCTGCATTCATATCGCCGACAATCATGACAGGTGCATTTGAACAGTTCTCCAGGACAGATTGAACTGCATCCAAGGTCTCAGTATAAAGAGTTGACTGCTCTGTCGTGCCATTATAATAGGGCAAATATACCCCAATTACATTGAGCAAAACAGTTCCATTTTTCACCACTTGTAGGGCTGAGATTCTGTCATTGTCTACGTTTATAATCCGAAAGGAGAATGATTTATTATCAGCACGCTTGCAAATAAATCCGACCCCTCCATATGGT
Source organism: Platynereis dumerilii (assembly GCA_026936325.1). Lineage (NCBI taxonomy): Eukaryota > Metazoa > Annelida > Polychaeta > Phyllodocida > Nereididae > Platynereis > Platynereis dumerilii. The sequence goes on from JAPTHN010000002.1 coordinate 101,791,647, forward strand.
CGTCCAGTGAGGTTTTCTTCGGGGTCAACACTACTCTTAAAGTGGGACCATAAGCCTTCATTTTCACAGAGACTACTTATCCCATTTAGCTCATTCAGTCTAAGCCAATGTTCAGATATGAAGAAAATGACATTGTTTCTATCTTGGAATATATCCAGGACATCATTCAAGGAGCTGTTAAGTCCATTACAATTAAGGCTAAGAATATGAACTGATTCCATTTTGAGATAGATAGAGAGTCTGTTCAGTAGGACGGGATCCAGTACCTTGGATCATTAAACACAGAATATCGATTTGTCGTAGTTGTTGGGTGCAGCCCACCTACACCATACGAATGCATCAGGTTGAAAGGAACTGGCGAGGGGACACTGCAGTGTCCATGTACTACATTTGGAGGAGGAATCATGGGTGCAACGGAGTTGTGAGTTGGCACTTGCACAATCTGAGGAATCGCCGACGTGGTAACAGAGGATGTTTCAGATGGGGTTGGCTGCGCAGAAGGAGACTGCAGAGGGGCTGTCACGGCATTGCTTGACTGTCTCTTGAAAGACCAATGTTTCTTAGTTCCTTGGGTCTGGTACCTTGGTGGAATCTGTCCTTGCGGCCTCTGCCTCGTTCCTTTATTATTGTGGGTCTGGCGGGGATTTTTCTTAGGCTCGTACGGACGAATTCTTGCATTTTTGGGCCAGTTACTTGGATTATACATAGCGGCTTCAACCGACTCATCATCAATCACGATGCAGAATGAGCTATGATCTGGATTGCGACAATTAAGCTTAATGACATCAGTAATATTAGTGATTCCACGGTCTCTCAGGTGATCTCTCATTTTTTCGGTTGAAGTCTCATTGGATAATCTACCCACATACACTGATCTATTGTCCTGAGATTGACCACCAGAAATACGCAACTGTGCATCAGAAGACCCACGAATTTCATTCCTTCGGGAGTTAGCAGTCATCAAATGACCTCGACGGACATCATTTCTCTGGGACCTTGGCAACTGGAAGTTTCCAGTTTGTGCTGCGTTTCTATTGTCATTCAGAGGAACTTGCAGGATTGCATTTGAAGAACGATTGTCATCAACAGTTTCATCGGACCTTCGGTCGCCGGCCAATCCATCAGTCCTATCAGTTCCCGTGGCTGCGTTATCATTTCCAGCATTATTGACTTCATCACCAGCGGCAGCATCTGCACTAAGCAGTGACACATTCAGAGTTGACAGCTAGTTTCTAATGATTGCAATTACTCATTGAGCAGTGTCATAGAAAATATCAACTCAATTGGCTTGAGTTGGCAGGTTGTGTCTAATGATTGCAATTACTCATTGAGCTCAGTCTGTGTCAAAGGTAATATCAATTAATGGCAATTGGCTTGAGTCGGCAGGTAGTGTCTAATGATTGCAATTATTAATTGATCTGTGTCAAAATTAAATATCAAGTTATTGCAATTGCAGAATTTCTTGAAAGCATAACACAATGCTTTTAATTAATTGTAATTATTTATGTTTTATATTGTAAATTACACCACAGCGTGAATGATAGTAAATAATTAAAAAGTGGTCATTAATGTGATATCAAGTTGAGCAGATTATAGAATAAATGTCAATTCAATTGCACTTACATCATAACTTACATGCTTCTTTGATTTATTTCATCTTCTATATCAAGTAAAATGACTGTCCAATAGAGCAACATTTATGCAATAAGTGCTATATTTTTGATTGATCAAGACATAACTATCAAATCATGGCTTGTGAAAAATCTGTGAATATTTATTCCTTTAATTGTAATGGAATTAAAAGCTGTGTGAATGACTTGATGCATGAACTGTGTGAATGACTTGATGCATGAACCTGCAGTCTCTGCCCTCCAGTACAGCTTCCCCTGCGATATACCTCCTCATTGGATGCCTGCCGGTGACAGCAATTCTGCATAGAAAGATTCTCTCCTTATTCGGATCAGTCATCTCGAGGAAGAACACGCCAGAGTATGAGGTAATCGTAAGGCAACTCACAGTGAAAGATCTGAGTTCAAATAGCTGGACGGTTCAAGTCAGAGAAATCCTGCAGCTGTACAACCTACCCCCAGCCCTCGAGCTCGTGAGACTCTGCACCAGGAAGGAAGAACTGAAAGAAGAAGTAAAGAAGATGACAACAAAGTATTGGCAAGACCACTTAATAAGTGAGGCATCAAAAATGAAGAGCCTGCGTTACCTGAATTTGAAAATGTGCAGCGTCAAAGAGGGACATCCAGTATGGGACACCGGAACGGACCCAAGACAAGTACCGATGGCTGCTGTAAGGGCTCAACTATTGACAGAAAGATATCCGCTAACTGGCCTAAGTTGCGCAGGAAAGCACAGAGTAGACATCTGCCCTTACTGCACCGAGAGGGAAGCAGAGACAACCGCCCATTTCGTACTGAGATGCAACTTCCACAACGCTGACAGGGCATCATATATCGGCAAGCTAGAAAACATTACTAAGAAGAACATAAATGGTCTCCCCGAAGATGAAAAGATTCGCATCCTGCTTGATCCAAGTCACCTTACGACATCCAGAGAAGAAGCCACTATCCTGGAGAAGACAGCTAGAGCAACCTACTTTAAAATGCACCATAGAAGAGCAATGAGAGATGGAAGAGGGTCAATGAAAAACAAAGAAAATACAGAGAGGGTCCCTGACGAAGAAGGTGTCACAGACGAAAATGAAGCAGACGATGGTACCGAGGCAAGCAGTGGAGAGCGAGGCAACCAATGGCGAACCAGATGAAGACGATGCTGGACCAGAGAGTGAGAGAAGCTTCCCCCCCCCAACCTACAACGTAACCCCCCCTCCCCTACAACGTACCTGGATGGCCAGGGTTCTCCTAAATGAAGAGGAGGAAAATACAACACAAGTATGCAAGTAAGTAAGGACATACCAGCGATGTGTTATTTGTGTCTGAGCACTGGTTGCAGGTTCATGAAATCCCTGCTGTGTGCAATATTTTCAAAGACTCTGGTTACACCACCCACCTCAAGTCTAGCATGGACCCTGAAGAGGTGCTTGTCGGTCGTCCCCATGGTGGTGTGGGATTTCTGTGCAGACCTCGTCCAGGATTAACCTACAAATATTGTGATGTATTGAATGACAGAGTATGTCACCTGAAAATTCTTCAAAGTAACAATAGTGATGTGATCCTGAATGTGATTGGTGTTTATTTACCATACCATAATGGGAGTGCTGACCAAATAATGCTGTACTCAGAAACTCTTGACTTCATTCAGACTGTTATAGACAATGACTGCTCTGGTGCACCAGTGGTCATCGTGGGAGACATGAACGCTTCACTACCAAGGCATAGACAGTTGCAGCATAACTGGCATCGACAACACCCTTTTAACCACCACAGTCTTCTACTATATGACTTTATCATGAGTAATGAAATGTGCGTGGCTGATTTTGAACACCCGCAGTCTATGAACTTTACATACGTTAAAGGAACCCACAGGACGCATATTGACCATGTGCTGGTGCCAAAACATTTCCTTGGGAATGTTGCCTCCTGTACCATACTTCCAGATGACGATGAGAGGGCCAGTGATCATTTACCCCTTAGGACTGCGGTAGTCCTCTCCACTACACTCTGTGAATCTAATGACAAGTCAAGCACAACTGGTGGTGGTTCGAGGTACCGGTCCTTCCCTAGAGTTAATTGGGACAATGCTGACCAAGTCCAGGCCTACCAAAACGCAGTTTCTGTAGCGGTTAGTGCCATACAAGACAACTTTATGATGATGGAGCAGCTACAAGACGCTTCTCGAGCTCAACAAACTGTGGATCACTGCTACACCGCGCTGACCGATGCCTTACACAAGGTGTGTGAGGGCATTAACCCCCACAGTAACCATGGTCCTAGACGTGTTCCCTGGTGGAGTGAGGACTGCAACCTTGCCAGGAACAGGATGCGCTTCTGGAGGTCTATCTGGCTGCAGACTGGTCGTGATCGCAGTACGCAGAGTTTCCATGTGTACAAGTATACCAAAAAACTCTACCGTCGTGCTCGTCGTGATGCAGTCACCAAACTCACCACAAACAAATTTAATGCACTATCCAAAATTTTTAAATCTGGAAACACAAGAAGATTCTGGAACTCTATTCGCTCCAGTAAGGAAAAACATGACACCATTGGAGAGGTTAAACCTGAGTCCCTACATGACTTTTTCAAGGAAAAATTCGCGCAAAATGCTGATAATGTGTCAGAAGATGTTAAAGTAATGGCATCTGTTGTCGATAGAAAGTGCAAAGAAACTAAAGGTTGTGTTATGCCAATATCGCCATTTACATTGCCTAGAATAAACCGGCTCATTCGGAAATTATGGAGTGGAAAAGCCCCAGGATATGATGGCGTCTCTGCCGAACATCTGAAGAAATGCAATAGTCCCCTTGTGCCTACTTTCATTTGTGCCATACTGAACTGCTGTGTGAAATTTGGAGTTATCCCACATGCCTTTACGATGGGTATACTGGTGCCAATCCTAAAGAAGCCAACCCTAAATCCATCGCTGGCTAACAATTATAGGCCTATCATCATATCTAGTGTTACCAGTAAACTATTGGAGTACGCTATATTGGAGGATTGCAGTAGTCACACCTTTCATTCCCTTCAGTACGGATTTGTGGATGGAAGGGGAACCAAAATGTCAATATCAACAACACAGGACATAATAACATTCTGCAATGCAAGAGGCTCAACTGTCTACACCTGTGGACTGGATGTAGAGAAAGCCTTTGACGGCATCCCCCACAGCGTGCTTCTTTACAAGTCTCTTGGCATCATAGAGGACAAATGGTGGAGACTGCTGCGAGCATGGTACTCCAACTCATACGCCACAATAAGGTACAAAGGCTGAATGTCCAACCCGTTCCCATTGGAAATAGGAACACGTCAAGGGGGCCTTACCTCCCCCTTTTTATTCAATCTGGTTTATCAAGATCTGATTGCTATGTTGTCTGACTCAACTGGGGGATTACGCATTAATGGTCAGACATACAATGTGATGTGCTACGCTGATGACCTTCTTCTTATGAGTTTGACGACAACTGGACTGCAGACACTTATTAGTAGTGCTAATGAATATGTCACCAGATTGGGCCTATCTTTTAATGCCACAAAATCAGTATGCACAACTTTTGTAAAGAATAACTTCTGCACTGCCCCACAGTGGTCGATTGATGGCAATCCCATTTGCTCGAAGGATACGATAGAGCACCTGGGGGCCACACTTCACTCTTCTCGAACACCTATGACCCACATTGACAAGCGACTGAGTCAATGCCGCAAAGCCTTTTATAGTCTCCAGGGGGCTGGTATGTGTCAGGATGGGGTAGCACCCCAACTCAAGAGCCACCTGTGGCGCATGGCTCTCCAACCCGTTCTGTCGTATGCCATGGACTGTCTTCCCCTGCAGAGAATTCACGTTCGTACAATGGAGATGCCAAACTGGTGAAGGCCTCCTTGGGGCTCAGCAAATATCTGCGATCAACTCCTTTGCTGAATGCCATGTCTATACATAAAGTAGAAACTCAGATAAATGCTCAATCTATCAATCTATTCAAGTCTATTATGTTGAATGACTCTAGATCTAAAGACTTCTACCTGCATCTGCTCAGCATTAAATTTCAAGGTAACACATTGTACAGTAGAGTAAAACATTTTTGTGTTACAGACACTGCTTTTGTTTCCATTCCCAGGTTACTTCTAGATGATCAGCACACTAAAAACTGTCTCAAAAGTTTTAAAGCCTTCCCTGTGAATGATGGCATTATGGACAGTTGCAAAATGCTTTTATCCAATTTTACTGCCAACAACAAACATCTCTTGAGAACTCTTTTAATGCCAAATTATTGACATATTAGCTTTTATCACATTTTTTGTATCTATAATGTTTTATTATGACACTGTATGTTTTAATCCTTAATAATTTTTATTATCTGACATATTTACTGTTTTTCTATACATATCATGTACATATTATCTCATTTTTGAGGCAAATAAAATATTATAACTGTGTAAATAATTTTACTTTTACCAATTTGGCCATAAAGCCTTACTTTTACAACCTTACTTTCCTGTTGGATCGGAACTGTTTGGAATTTTTGGTTCCAATATTTTGACTTCCTGCAGTACCACATCACCACATCACAACAATAGTTTGTTTATGTGTAGGCCTATAAACAAAAAAGCCTGAACTGTTTCATTGGTTTTACAGCCACAGTGCTGTTGTTAAGCAATTTCAAAGACAAGAACATCACATTTATCAGACACAATATCTAATTAAAAAAACACACCAAAATTCACATTAATTATTGAAAACTATGATAACCATATCTGCAAGACAGATGTAATAGAGGCGTATCGCTATCCCAGGTTCATCACTGTTCTATCAATATAGGCCTAATACTGAAACGACTAGCTTTTGAATCCATGGATTCTTGTTTTAATCAGATTTCAATTTCAGGTTTAGTATTGACCATTTTCATAATTATCAACAGGCATTTTCGAACTATGTACCTGTATTTCACAAAATTTAAATAAAGCTAAAAAATTGCATCAAGTACTTTGAATGGCCCATGTAGTTTCTTTGAAGCATCAGATTAATTTGATCTTTGGTGTTTTGCTAATGGACATGTTCTGATTTGCCTCTTCTTTCTAGGTTGACAAACTTGACAGGCGACCTGCTGCTTCAGTACAAGAAAATGATGACAACAGCCCCAGAGTATTTCTACAGCAGTCTCGAGCGGCAGCTTCATTTAGATATCGTCTCTTCTCTCAAGTTTGCTAAAGCCTTGGATGCCTTGAAGTAGTTTTGTAAAAGAGATTGGATGATTTTGATGATTCGATCTGTTATATTATATAAATTTTAGTTTTATGCAATCATGAAGCATTACACGCAACTACATCATACCATTCGTCAGTCTGCTATGCATTCATGGCATTTTAATGTTGGTGTTACAAGAAATACTTGAAGGTGTCTTTTATGAATATTAGCATGATTAGTTATTTAAATAGTTGACTTGGGTGAATTTACTTCTATTTCAAAGAGTTCAGGGATCACTGGATTATTTTTAAAAGTCTGTACAACACAAGCTAGACGCTGTGCAGATTAAACTTAGCCAGTGAAAATTTTAAAATGCATATATGTTATGTACTGGTGTGTATTTATAACTTTGACTAGATCTGGGCCTGTCTTACTTTCACAGTCATCAGTCTCCTGTGAAGTGATTATGAGTTACGTTTCTAAAGCTGACCAAGGTCTGAGTTAGGCCTAATATGGTTTTACATTTTCAAGCTGTTTAAATTTGGATTATCCTGTGAATTTTACAACTTACTAATAGTAACTTACTTTTGTATTGGCCAGGAAGATATTATTTAATTTTAACGGAGTTTTGCAGTTCAGTTTCAATTACTTTGGCCTGTAGTCGGCAAACCAAATATATTTGTGCCAACTGTGATGTATGAAAGGGTCATGAATATGTAAGTGAAGCATCTCAGTGTATTTTGCTGTCTCGTTTGTCTCAAATTTTGGAATTGCAGAAAATGCTGTTATTTTTGTTAGTCGTATCATGAATGTTTACCAAATATATGATGGTCATCTGTTTTGAAAGTAATCTCAAATGTTAATGGAACACACGCAAGTTAGTGTCTATGATCTCATAAGGTGTTTATTTTTATTTTCTACATACTTTGTTTGTTGTACTTAGTCTGTGTTATGGTGTATTTTAGATTCATACGGTGTGTAATGTAGTTACTGGCTGTAGCTTTTGATAATCGAGCAGCTGTTGATGTTTCAAAAATATTTATGACTGTTATTGGTAATATATTGTTGAGGTCTTACAAGAGGACTATACATCTCTGGTGTGAGTTTAAATGTACTATTTTTTTATCTTTCCATACTCAATATATATATATCATTGATGATAAAAAGAATTATTAAAAAACCTACATGGTCTGCTATATAAAATCAATATAAAATAATAATATCTGACATGTCCCGACTTCCATATATATAATATTATGTGCTTTTTGTTCATGTTAATCATGCAGGTTGTGCAAGTATATGTTTACATGTCATACTAGCTACTGCTGGGCCATAATTGCCAAATTCTGTACATTAGACACCACTATTCAGCTATATCTTACCAGTAGGCCATTAGGCCTATATCAATCTAAGAAGTTGAACACTTGTTAGGTATACACATAAAAATGTCATATATAGGCCTCTGGTGATCAGTTGATCATGAAAAAAGAAATATTCTAAAATATGGGAAATATTATGTCTGGTTCATGGAACTAATATTGTGCATTATCTTGATTTTGAATAGGCTATTCTGTTATAATATCCACACCATTTTACTGGGCTTGCAGATTATCAATTTCCCATGTATTACTATTGTTTCATTGCAATATCTTTCGTTGAATTGATTATGGTTTCTAGACGTGGTATGTTTATTTTTGTTGTGTGAAAAAGTGTAATTCCTTTCGTGTTCAATGTAAGACATGCTTTGTTTTCTGTTTCACTGAATTGTGCAATTGTCCCACTATATAAAATAATTTATAGCATTTGTGTCGGATTTTGCACAGTCATATTTATGTGTAAAGAAATCAAATGTAAGTAAAAATTCATTTAATGAGCTGTCTCAGAGAAAACCAGGCGGGGGGTGGAGGATGGTCCGAGCCGGATATGGATGAAATTTTCACCATGTGCCCTTCAGATACATTAATGAAGCACGGTGAAGTCCGTTTTTCCATAAATTCAAATTTTTCCTTAATTTTAACCCCTTTTAAAAAGGCATGTCAAAAATGACTGAAATTCTTTTAACATGGGCTTCAATGGGAAAACAGCCCAACTTCAGCTCACTAAAAACCCATTTGCCAGCGGGTGGCTAGAAAAGCTGTCGATTGGTGATGCTTATATATGACTTGAATGTCTGAAATCCACTTTCCGTTCGCTGGGCATTTTCCCTATGTGCCTGATATGAGCATTTTAAGATATTTAAGGGTGGCAGATTTCATGGATTTTATAGGAAATTGCAAAAATACGAAAAATGCCATATCTCAGCTAAAAATGGTCTTACTTTAAAAATTTTGGTGTCTAAATATATATTTTGGCCAATTCCGCACTCATCTGAGTGGTTACTGTTATGGTTAAAGGTCAAGGTCATTGTGAAATTTCAAGGTCAAATTCATTTTTTTCCAATTTTTTGTCTGATTTTGTAATGCATGCAATGTTTACAAGCACAAAAGGCAAATTTAGACACAACGTGATGGCACAGGGGGAAGGGGAATTTTCTAAGCTACATTTTGGTACTTTATACAGTTCAAAATCTTGCAAATATGACCTCAATATGGGAATATTTGTATTTACGGAAATTTATACATTTTGAAAATAAGAGTCAACATATTTTGTGCTGTTGTGTGCTGATGAGAGGCACACATTCTGAAACTGAACTTGATTTGTTAATGTGTCTTTGACAACAATAAGACAACTTTTGTGAAAAAAATTTGCCATTTCAAGAAATATTGTATTTTCGGCTGCCATTATTGAAAATTTGATTTTTTGGAATATCTTTGGAACTAAGGCTGATAATGGAAAAATTATTTCACCAATACCCACATTTTCAGGGTCAAGGACTCTAAGGAAGCCATTTTTGACATCATAGGTCATGTGACAATACTCTAGTTTAGGGTTTGAAAGATGCCGGTTACGGAAATTCATGCTTTTTTGGAATATCTCGGAAACTGACACAGATAATGGAAAAAGTATTTCACCCTCCACCATATTTTCAGAGTCAAGGACTATTGTCATACATTTTAGACAACACATATGAAGTAACAATGCTATAACAGGTTTGACAAGCAGCATAAAGAACATCTTGTTTTATCCTTCAAAAATACCCGAATTGTTTTTATTTTTTGTTTGTAAATTGTTTACTTAGCTAAGCCATTTTTTTTGTGACGTAGCCATGAATTTGCTTTGCATGATGTCACATCAATCAACTGCAGCGAAACTCGTAGGTTTACGCAAGACAAACTATCAATATTCAAAACAAGGTTTGGCCTGAAATTCAGAAGAATCAGGATGATGTTTTCTGTCCGATTTCTTTTAAAATAATGTCTTATGTTTTTCATTGCCTCTCAATATCCGAAGCTGGTGCTAATGGGGATGTAAAACAATAACTCACTTTGTCTTTTAAAGATTATGCTTTGCAATTTTTCGTTACCATACAACGCTATTTTCTTTGGCCGTTTCGCTGAATCTGTCATTGTGTTTTAAGGGAAACTATCATTTGAATGACAAGTTCTGTGTCAAAACGCAGGTTATTCATAAAAGTTTTGCTCCTCCAGAGGTCATTCCAAATTCAGCCATGCACACATATTTTATTAGAGGATTGGCCAGTGTCACCCTCAAATTGAGTGGAGGGTAAGTTGTGCTACTTTTTTTGCTTCGGGGCAATTGGCCTAAAAAATCATAGCTTTGTCACTCAATCTGACTATAATAGATATCATGAGAAACATGGTAGTATATATATTTTTGATAAAGTAGGTCAATTATATTACAGTTGTTACACTTAGTTTATTGTAAGAAAAACCTCGTATTTTTCCTTGTTTTTCAGATAGGTCTTGTGTTCCTGTTTTTGGTTTATGATAGATACTTTACATGGGACTTACTGAACGCTAATGACATAACTAAGGGAGAAAATAAAAATGCCACAAAACTTGAAGTATTTCTTTTTGGATGGTTGCATAAAACATATGTTCTTTACATCTAATTAATTTCTTCTTATATTCAGGAATGGCATAAAATACTGACAAGCAGGGGCGTAGTTCCTGGGGGGGATGGGGGGATGATCAATCATATGATTATTCCTCCCCTCCCAAGAATTTCAAATTATTACTACTTGGTGTTGACAATTATCAGTTATGTTTAGCATTTTTTTCCATGATACCACTTGTATGTCATGTGGAATATATACAAGTCTCAGAACATACTTTTGGTTATCTAAAATATATTGGCTTTTGGCCTCTAAACTAAAGTGGCCCCCAAATCTACTGCAGAGACATTTGGCATGCTAGGCTTCGCGCAAAGTTTCGCGCAAAGTTTCGCGTTCGCGTTTGCCGAAATCGCCCCCCCCCCCTACTAAAAGGAAAAATCACGGCCCCTGCTAATGACATGCAAATGAGGTCACCCCAGGTCACAGGATAGTTGTCAGCTAAAAACTCCCTACACAGGCTTGCCCTTTCCCTACAGTCTTCACCTACCCTTCTTTCACCCTTTTCTTCCTCTGATGACATCACAAATTGATGTTTCTCTTGAGCACTGTTTATTGCCACTGTCTCCACCAGACCTCCATTTATGCAAATGACCTGCTGGCTGAGAACTGTTTCTCATTTATTGTCTGCCATTTCCCAGTTCTAGTTATCTAATTATAATGTATTCTAAATGAAAAATAAAATCCAGTATCATACCCTTCCCACAACTGACCCCAATACAAATGGCACAGCCACAAAATGATTTTACCAAAGAAAATTGGTCATAAAAATCAATTAACTATGCTAAATTAAATCTAACACAACAAGTATTAGATATCCCTGCCAACCACTGTGAGCCAAAGGTAAATTATCTTAATCTTACGGTCAACATGACAGCGGCAATAATATCAGGGGGGGGGGGGGGGAGTTGGAGTTTTTTAAAGTAGTTTCTTGAAAACTTTGGTGAAATAAATAAATTGTGCTTTAGCAGTCTTGCAACAAATAATTTATGGTGTTGCTTGAATATTTTGGGGAACAGAAAGCTGGAAACAAATAACTATGCTTGCTTTTAAAGTGAAATAGATAATTTCTCCCTGAGGGCAACTCCAAGAATAGCGTGGTCACTCAATAAAAGATTGAGAAATACGTTCAAATGTCAGTCCATAATGCATCATGTTTTCACAATAATATTGAATATCTCAGTGCAGCTTTTCTCAGCATTATATCTGGTCATGGTGCATATAATAATGATGTTGGCACAATTTGTACACATGGGTGACATTACCTTCTTTACATTGTTCTTCCTTTCATTTCACCCTAACACTAAAGCACAATTTAACACATGACACAACCCACCACAGTCTCTCCATATGTATGTTTACAGTGAATTCAATTAATTGAATGTTTCTTTTTTTTCTTTTTTTATTCAGAGTAATGATATACCTCTGCTTTTGGGCCGCATGAAACGAAGATGTTATCCTATCTGAAATCTGGAATTTGCAGCACCTTACAAGTTTTCAATTTTGATCACAGTATTTTAAAGTCTTATTCTATTCTGGCCTTTGTGATATAATGAATTTTAATTAAGGCTAAATCATAAAGTAGTTAAGGTGCCTTAATGATAATGACATCACAAGTATTGTAGCTTACTGACGATTTAATTAAAAAAAAGGAGTAAAATATATATTGGCTTCATAATGCACATGTATGTCTCCTTGCTGCTGATTACATCACAATTATTAGTGCTACATTGTTCAGTCTCACTCTGGTGAACAAATTGAATTAGATTAGGCGTATAGCAGTGGTCATACTTCCAAAATGATCATTATGCAACCTGTTGATTAAAAAATTTCATTACCCTAGCTGTAGTGGGGTCCCAAATAGTTATCCTGAGACATCCAGATTTTTAGAAGGGAAATCAAAATTTGTAAGACCATTCAATTTATTTTCACAATAAAACAATTCACTGGCCATCCTGGTTGAAGTGAAGAATGCTAAATTCTGCCTTCGAATCTGGAACGCCCCCCTTCGGTGTATAGAGGTTCAGTCAAGAGGTTAAATATTAACTGGAAATTGTCGCATATTCTAAAATTTGAAAATATATAAAAATTCATTGCAAATACTCCAGTGTCTAGACTAATCAAAGGTACAGGTGGAAGTTTATCCTTCAATAGGAATGTTTTCACCCCACACTGAATTTTTCAGGATGCACGTTTCGCAGAAATTAACAGATTGTGTGTTAGCACATAATTTTTACGTCAGTGTATTGCATTGTACAGGCTTCATAAGCTCTAGAAAACAGTTTAAGCTTTCAATACAAAAACAAATATGTTGTGATTTGAATGCAGTTAAGATAGTCCCAATGGGTTTCTTATATGCCCTGAGCTGGACCTGAGAATAATTCATGGACTCATTGAACATTTTTTTGAACTGTCAATCACAGCCCGATTCACATTGTTTTCACAGCCCAATTCACATCGTTTTAAGAAATATTGGTCTCTCAAGGCTTTTCCATGTATCAGTTGTCAAGTGGTTGTCTCAATAGTAACCGTCACAGTACAGTAACTGCAGAGTTGCACTGCAGTTCATTGATGTGACATCATGCACAGCAACGGCTTACATCATAAAAAAAGTGGCTTTGCTTTGCTAAATACATGATTTGTAAAGAAAATCTGTCTTGCATTTTGGAAATGCCACATTTCAAGTCTGTTATAGCATAGTATTTTTACTTGAGATGTGATGTCTAAAATGGTATCACAATAGTCTTGACTCTGAAAATATGGCAATGGGTGAAATATTTTTTTCATTATCTGTCTCAGTTCCAGAGATGTTCCAAAAAGCGTTGAATTCCTGTAACGGACACCTTTCAAACCATCCAATAGAGTATTGTCACATGACCTATGATGTCACAAATGGCTTCATGAGAGTCCTTGACCCTGACAATGTGGGTATTGGTGAAATAATTTTTCCATTATCAGCCTTAGTTACAAAGATATTCCAAAAAATCAAATTTTCAATAATGGCAGCCGAAAATACAATATTTCTTGAAATGGCAATTTTTTTTCACAAAAGTTGTCTTATTGTTGTCAAAGACACATTAACAAATCAAGTTCAGTTTCAGAATGTGTGCCTCTCATCAGCACACAACAGCACAAAATATGTTGACTCTTATTTTCAAAATGTATAAATTTCCGTAAATACAAATATTCCCATATTGAGGTCATATTTGCAAGATTTTGAACTGTATAAAGTACCAAAATGTAGCTTAGAAAATTCCCCATCCCCCTGTGCCATCAAGTTGTGTCTAAATTTGCCTTTTGTGCTTGTAAACATTGCATGTATTACAAAATCAGACAAAAAATTGGAAAAAAATGAATTTGACCTTGAAATTTCACAATGACCTTGACCTTTAATCATAACAGTAACCACTCAGATGAGTGCGGAAGTGGCCAAAATATATATTTAGACACCAAAATTGTTAAAGTAAGACCATTTTTAGCTGAGATATGGCATTTTTCGTATTTTTGCAATTTCCTATAAAATCCATGAAATCTGCCACCCTTAAATATCTTAAAATGCTCATATCAGGCACATAAGGAAAATGCCCAGCGAACAGAAAGTGGATTTTAGACATTCTAGTCATATATAAGCATCACCAATTGACAGCTTTTCTAGCCACCCGCTGGCAAATGGGTTTTTAGTGAGCTGAAGTTGGGCTGTTTTCCCATTGAAGCCCATGTTAAAAGAATTTCAGTCATTTTTGACATGCTTTTTTTAAAGGGGTTAAAATTAAGGAAAATTTGAATTTATGGAAAAACGGACTTCATTGCGCTTCATTAATGTATTTGAAGGGCACATGGTGAAAATTTCATCCAGATCCGGCTCGGACCATCCTCCACCTGTATGGGCATTCCGCCTGGTTTTCTCTGAGACAGCTCATTAAGAGGTTCAATATTCTAGTCCATTTAGTACTTTTTATCTGTAGCTCTAGTCCCATTGAAATTGCAATTAAGTCAGTGCTGAGATTTTTTGCATCCCAAAATATATTAGGGCTATTCCATTTAAAAACCTGGGAGGGGGGTGGTCAGGTTGATTTATTTTTCGTAAGATGGATGTAGGGATCGGCGGAAATTCGCTTCAGATGTATGGTGGGATGCAAAAGAAATCGCTTCAGATGTACGGGGGTGCATTAAAGCTCCATGAAGGCTTACGCATTGTAATAATAAAATTTTTGTTTGATGCATGTGGGGTGGGTAAAAAATTTGCATTTAATGCATGGGGGGGTCGAAAATAATTCACTTTAGATGCATGAGGGGGGTCAAAAAAGTAACCTGACCACCCCACCCCCAGGTTTTTAAATGGAATAGCCCTTATCTATTTGACAACTTTTCTGCATGTCATGGACTTTGGTGTATTGTACACTTTATTGAGATAATTAAAGAAAGGAGCATTTCTATTAATAGTCTTCATGTTATTGTGGTAATCTCAATTATAGAAGTGGATGTATTTCATGTATAATATTTTCAAGCATTTCCACTAATTGTTTCTGTTTTCTGATGTTTTCTTACATTTATTATGTTTTTTGTATAATTTCTGTATAATGTGTATTCAGTGTGCACAAATCTGCTGTTATTTGTTCCATGGTTGAAAGTTTACTTATATATACATGTGTATACATAAAACAGTATTAGGATAGGATTTATTTCATTCATATCGGCGTTACATTCAGGTTAAAATCTCCCTGTTTATACAACATTTTGATGTATGATTTGTTGTTTTGAGAATTTTGTGTGCCTCTTGTTCTTGCAGCGTTTTGATTAAATATATATGCATAATTTATCTATTTATATCACATTCAAAATTAACATTTGAAAAACTTTCATGCGGTGCACACTGTTAGATAATGTAAGTAGACAACCTACGTTGATGAAAAAGTCCCAGTAATGCAATAAATATAATGTGATAAATGGTCTGGGCCCATTTGATATACTATGACTCTATGTGTAATTTAACACTGTCACATACTAATTTATCTTTGTCAATATTTTTTTAGAGGCGATGCATCAGCCCATCGCTGATATAGTCTTAGTGATTCTATATATAGCCACTCGCCTCTGTATAGATGGCCACAGGCCTCCCGACAGGAGGCTTTTTCTAAGATTTAAGAATCAGTCTGTGAAACTTCGTCATCAGAACTGATGGCCAGCGTCGTAGTAAAATGCGGGCGTGCCAAACTTGCGGAACGGCGGGATTTCGCAATAAAACGCGGATTCGCGGGTGCGGGACGGCACGCTTTTTGCGGAATCGGCGTAAAAACATGCAGATGAGGTCTAATTTGCTGAACAAGCTGAATTTGCTTTAAAAATCGCCTCTATTTTTTTTTGAAAAAATTTTCTTGTTACAGGACTGTGTCATTTGAGCAAAATTATTCAATGATGGGTTCTGTATATGCTAGTGTAAATTTACTTGAATTTATCTATTTCCCTTAATTTGTTATACCATGTAAAAAATGCATGCAACAATACACTTACTGTAACATTAAGCAAAAGTGATTCTGTCAGATAAAAAAAATAAAATAAAGGTTAAAGCTGAATTTTGTGCTTCTGTAAAAATTTGTTTGATAAAACCCTACTTAGCCAAATAAATACATTTTACTGTTCGTTGGCCAAGTGGTTATGGTATACGCAATGATCGCTCTTTTATGTTTGATGATATTTCTGATTTTTAGGTTGCCATTTTAAATGTTCGCAATATTAGATGTTAAGAGATAGTGTCTGAATATCATCAGAGGTGATTTAGAATAAATCTATTGATTAGTTGGTTTGGTATAAATTGCTCTTGTGTTTGATGTTCCTGTGTGATATTCCACAACTTAGCTAAACATGGAAATTTCTTTGTGGCTTGGACCAGATGGATTGTTTAACCATGCGAGTGTGGCACTCTGGAAACTCAGTAATGTATTGAGCTGTGAATGAAATCAACCCAATGGAATAACTTAAGTTGGTAGCTTTTGCATGATAGCTATGTGACTTTGGAGACTTTTTCAAAATGCCTCATATTCCAAGTGTTCATTGTTATAACAATGTTAAAACTGATCTTGATGATTAAATTGCTATCCAAGTAGTTTGAAGTAATAGCATGTGAATTTCATCAAAATGTGCTTCTGATATTTGAATGCAAATTTCATGTAAACATGCTAAAATAGCCTGTGAAATATGCACTTGAATTCATCTAAAAATGCTTCAGAAATGTGCACTTGAATTTCTTCTAAATGAGCTTCCAAAATTTGTTTGTGAATTTCATCTGAAAATCATCTTCTTCTTCAGTGTACGTTCCCACAATCCCACTTCCAGTGTCCTGTAACAGAGATAGTGGTACTGGGTTGTGTTATTGTGTTTAGGTGGGTGATTGCTTTTGGTTAGCTTTTCACTTGTTTGTTTGAGGCTTTTGTCTTCTGGGAGGATTTCTTCCGTTTCTGTTGTCGGGTTATCTCTTCTGTCAATGGCTGTGCATTCTTCTAGTATGCGTTGTTGGGTTTCTGTGCTATTGGAGCAGAATCTGCAATTAAGGTTTTGGTGTTGTGTTTTTGTTGTAATTAAATGGCTTCTTTGAAGCCATTTATTGCTGAGCTGCTGTCCTGTCATGTCTGTCAATGAACTGTGTGTTGTTGTAGAGAGAGCAAAGGGGTGTGTATGTTAATATTTCAAAAACTATCTCCTCTGCGGAGATCACATGTATAGCTCCGAAATTTTACCACACACCTTGTGGTAGGATAGTCTACAACTTATACTGAAGCGATTTTGATAATCTGACAAACATCTGACTAACTTTACATCATGCTGCAAATCAGTTCATTTGTGTAGTCTTTCAATGATAGTTTTTGTCTCCCATAGTTCCAGTTGAGTGAGCAGCTTAGACACAGCTACATAGTTCAAGGGTCAAGGTCAAATATTCTGCACACAGTGTAAAGAGGGAGCCACTGTATGCCGCATTTTGTAGACTGCTACGCTGTCTCATCTGCTTGGGGCAACAGGCTGATTTGATCATTATGTAGGCCTATTTAGAAAGTGCAGATTATTATATTCGCCCATATGGGATCATGTATGTGGGCTTGCATAGGGTGATGTTCTTTGAGTCAGACACTTCTAACAAAAAGTTGAATGATTGAATTGGAAAAACATTGGACACTGGGAAAATTTTCTTAGACAAAAATTCAGTCAATTGAATGTGCCCATGTTAGAGCACAAAATACAAGAGGTGTTCAACTTATTTTGCCCAAAAGTTCAACCTACTGTATGCCCGGATGACGATTGCAAGTTCCTCGGATAAAAAAGTTAGGTCAATTCGCCCCCAGGAAAACACGGCGCAACGCCATCTAATAACACGAGACGGCGCCACCACCATGATAGACACTGCGAATTGAGTGAGCCAGCAGCGACATTCTCAAACAATGCAGATGACGGATTTGGCAAAATGACCAATGACAATGAAAAGTTGCTGTACTGTGTAGTCTGACAGTCTGTACAGAATAACCAATAGGTCTACTTCTTATTTAAGCTTCATAGATGTCAGTTACTTACATGATTCATAGAACACATCAATTGTATTTTAGTTTCACAAGTTTCATAATGTCTTATGTCACTCGATCATGTTTCCTAGGCCTAATTGCTCTTCTCATTTTCAAGTGTAATTTACCTTCACACCTCCAGGTCACCCTTGTAATATTTCCGCATAGGTGCAACTCCTGTGCAGTGCATATCGGTTCTCCTATGTCTCTTACGTGTATCACGTAAGCAGACTCTCATTCCTTCTCTCACACTCCAAGTATGTGGACAGTGTGCTTCATTAAATTTACATCCACAGCTTACCCTGACCTCCAGCCAATAACTCTATCTTATAATACATCAAACCAAAGAAGCCATTATAAAGCCGCTAGGCGCTGGTTTTTTACTGGGATCATTCTTGATCTTGCTTGGAATATGGCGCTAATTTGAATTCTGTTGAGTTGGTTTATGTATGATTGTCCTTTTTTCCGTTTGTTCTTTTGTTGTCCATCAGGAATTTTACCTTCGATTTTTTCTGGCCTCTATTGGAGCTTCTTGGTCAGGTTCTCAGTCAACACTTTTTGGGTTGCCTTGAGGACCTTGTGATGGGACATTTGGTCACTTGTTTGACTTTTATTTGTCTCTGGGTTTCTTTAAGATCTTCTATCCAGCTTTTTTTTTCTCTTGTTAGGGCGATCTTCTCCGGGAGTTTGTTGTTTTGCTTGGTTATTAATGGCCAGTAGTTTGTCCTGTCCTTCAGGATGGTGTAATCTATGTGCAGTAGCCCGGTTTCGAAGTAGATTGCATCTCTTGGGGTGGAGGTGGGAGTCTGGAGGATTCTTTTGATGATGACATTGTTATCTAGGATTTTGTTTAGGTCCTTCATTTCTGGTTAATCCATATGGTGCTCACTGCTCCGTAGTTATGTGATTATGGGGATGATGCATATATTGTTCCCATTCCTTTGGTTTTGAGGTATTTTGACCCCGCTATTGACAGACAGGATGGTTTGGTATGCTGCTTCAGCTTTTCTCCTGATGTCATTTATGTAATCCTTGTTGTTTATTGTCATTCCTAGGTACTTGTACTTTTCTTCCCAGTTCAGATCCATCTTGCCCATTTTGCAGGGTTCTTCATTTTCGGTTTTCTTACAGAGTCTTGCTTTTTTTCCTTGCCGAATACTATATGATATTTGTCCGCTGTTTCCTGTGTGATTTGTAGTAATTTGTTCATGTCTTCTTTGTTTTTGGCGAAGAGTGCTACATCATCCATCCATAGGAGGCATCCGACTTTCATGTTGTCGTCAAGTATCTGTTCCTTTTCAATTTCTTTGTTTATCTCGTCCATCTCTTTGTTCCTCTTGGCTGTCATTCCTTGAGTATCTTCTGTCGCTGTCCAATTCACTCCTTGGTGGGGGTGTTCTTTGTCTCCATCGGCTGGTGTTTGATGGTGGTCTTTCTGTGGGTTTTGGTCCCTGCAGGCTCCATTTTCATCATCAGGTCTTCTCAAGATTCTTGGGCGTCGGTGGCTGTATCTGCACCTCGAGCCTCTGTTACAGTTTCCCTGTTTGTAGAATGCACATGGGGCGTTTTTTAGATTTCTTTCTTTTCCTAATTTATTCTCCAGGTTTCTTCTTTCTCTCAGTTGCTGTCTATGTGGATTTTCACATTGTGTTGTTTCTCCGGGGATTTGATGTTTGATCCTTTTTCGCCTCTTGAGTTCCCCCACAATTTTGCTGGGAATATGGGTGATGCCAATGTGGTTTTCCTCCTCGTTGGTTTCGGTGTTTTGCCTCTCCTTTTTCTGGGTATTTTGCCCTTCTCTTGTTAGGGTGTTCACCCAGAGAATCTGCTAAAGTCAGGGTGTTTTGCCCTTTTGGGAATTTTTTTTTGGGGGGGGGAGGGTCTGCTTGGAGCGTTTTGCTGATTGCTTTGGCAATTATGCTTGCTCCTTTCATATTTAGATGGATGCCGTCCCTTTCTAGGATTTCTTCCTTGATGTGTTTTCAGAAATCATCTTCTACCCGGATTATTGTGTAACATCCTTTTACCTCATCCACGTGCAGGCATTTGTTGAAGATGAGTCTATCCATCTTTGGTATCTTCAAATTTATTTGTGGTATTTCTATCACATAGATGTCTCCTACAAACTTCTTTTTTCAATGTTGAATTGTTGATATCAGTTTTTTCGCTTTTGAAATTTGGATGCGAATATCATCTAAAAGTGCTTCTGAAATATGCACTTGAATATTATCTAAAAGAGCCCCTTAATAAAATACTTGAATTGTTCCAAAGGTGCGTCTCAATTGTGCAAGTGAATTTCGTCTAAAAGTGCTTCTGAAATGTGCATGTTTATTTTCCCTAAAGAGGCTTCGAAAATGTGCATGTGAATTTCATCCTACGGTGCTTCTAAAATGTGCATGTGAATTTCATCTAAAGAGGCTTCTGAAATGTGTATGTGAATTTCCTCTAAAGTTGTTTCCAGAATGTGCATGTAAAAGTTATTTTTGTGAGTTGCTCCACGCTAGAAGTTTACTAGTATGTTCGATTGACTACTATATCCCAAACACTCTATTTTTTACATGAAAATTTGTTGGATTCATTATTTTAGAATAAGCTGACGAAAGTTGAATTCGGACTGAGACTCAAACCATTCCATGGGTTGCTATAGTAACACTACAGATGCTGCATATTATATTGCAAAAACCTGAGGTTTTAAGTCACATGATTTTTTTTGTTTGAGGCGTAAGTTGGCGAAAATATTTGTTGATCATATACTATTCATGAGTTCACTCTAAACATTTGGTTGTCACTGTGACTAGTTTATGACTACTTTAGGGTAGTAATGATTGCAAAAAATTGGTACTGACTTCCTGGAAAGTCATTTTGACTATTCTATCATAATCAAAATGACTATGTTGACTATGTAAGTGTCCAAAAGGTAGTCAATTTGATCACCATCTGGTAGCTCTGATTACCAGAGTGGTACAGCTTACTAATCCAATATTTGTCACATTGACAACCTTTTAGTAATTTTGACTCAAGGAGTTGTCGGTTTAGGCACCAGGAATTACCACTCTAGAGTTGTCATCTTGACCACCCTGTGTTTAGAGTGTATGTGACAAAGCAGTTTTCTTGATACTCGTTATTTTGACATAACCACTACTTCCGATATCTTTAGTACATTTTCATTTGTAACTCCCCCACCCCCTAATGTTCTCATGGGAGACCATAAGATCAACTAGCCATGTTTTGCTGTTCTTCGCTGCGGACTTGGTGGTTGATGACTAGGTCTCGGATGTCCCAGCCTTGACTACAACACTGAGATCTAGGCCTCTGTGCCAATCCTATGACCAATCCTTTTGTAAACCACCATAATTAACTGAATGAGAAAACAAGAAAAACTCACAATATTAAATTCTGCTTAAAACAATGTTTTTAATAATTTATTTTTCTTTTAAAGTGACAAGTCACGTGCGATTATTGGTCATAAAACATTGCAAACATTCAGTTAACATACATACCCCTGAATTTTTGTTGCATAGAGTCATTAAATTTTTAATTCCTTTTCAGAAATCCTGCATCATCATTTCACAAATTAGTCAAGAAATTTAAGTAATATTAAGGGCCGCACGATAAATTCGAAATTTATCATCATCGATAAATTCCAAATCTATCAGTATTTTTGACACAAAATTTGCTTAGGCCCTAATTGTTTCAGCAGGGCTTTGGAGTCGGAGTCAGGAGTTGGAGTCATGGAGTCGGAGATTTTTAGGTGGAGTCGGAGTCGGAACTTTGATTTTCAACTAGAGTAGGATTCAAAAATTAAATAGGCAAGCCTAACTCCTAAAAACAATCATTTTAATTGACAAAAACACAGCCTGGCCCAAGGTTGCCAACACAAGGTTAAATTGTGCATAGCACTCAAGTCCAGTAAAACTATGTATGCCCTGAGGGGCATGGTACAATTTATCAGCAGTAAAGAGCAGCATGCTCATGGAGTCAGATCCAGTGTCAGTCATAACTGCTGCATCTTCTGGATGAGCTATTTGTTCATGGGTTTCTGATTGTTCATGGGTTTTCAGCTCAGTGCCAATATCAATTTCCAGCCCGATGTCCGGAAGCAAGGGCTGCAAGGCATCTTCCGGCAAAGACGAGGCTTCTTCTGGCAAAGACGGTTCGCCTGTTGGTCGCTAGCTGGCTTGCCTTGCCTTGGCTCTGGCAGTTCGCTCCACCATGGAGGCTGTCGCACTCTTGGCCCAAGGGAAAACACTCGGCGCAGCTTCTGGCTTCAGGCATTTCTCCTTGGGTTTTGCACCTGAGAGGAAAAAAGTTCAAATTCAGAAGCCATATAAACATATGCTGAAAATGAAATGTATTGCCTAATAGTGCAAAATGTAAACTATAACAATTAGAATGTGCATGTGAATTTCATCCAAAGGTGCTTCTAAAATGTGCATGTTAATTTCATCTAAAGGTGCTTCCAAAATGTGCATGTGAATTTCATCTAAGATGCTTCCAAAATGTGCATGTGAATTTCATCCAAAGGTGCTTCTAAAACGTGCATGTGTTTTTCCTCTAAAGAGGCTTCTGAAATGTGTATGTTTATTTCCTCTAAAGATGCTTCCGGAATGTGGATTTGAATTTCATCCAAAGGTGCTTTTAGAATGTGCATGTGAATTTCATCCAAAGGTGCTTCTAAAATGTGCATGTTAATTTCATCTAAAGGTGCTTCCAAAATGTGCATGTGAATTTCATCTAAGATGCTTCTGATATTTTAATGCAAATTTCATGTAAACATGCTAAAAGTCTGTGAAATATGCACTTGAATTTCATCTAAAAATGCTTCAGAAATGTGCATTTGAATTTCTTCTAAATGAGCTTCCGAAATTTGTATGTGAATTTCACCAGAAAATGCTTGTCATATGTGAAGGCAAATTTCATCTGAAGGTGATTCTCACATATGCACTTGAATTTAATCTAAAAGTGCCTCTGAAATACTCGAATTTTGTCTAAATGTGTTCTGAAATGTGGATGCAAATATCATCTAAACGTCTTTCTGAAATATACAGACGGTGGCGAGATCTGCCAGAAGCGGCTGCTTCTACACTCCTCCATTTGTTTTTGAAGTTCTTGATTCCTTATGCACCTGGTCTCCCCCAGGGTACTGGAGTATAGTTTGTCATGAACGGCTGGCTTCGATCGTCCCCTACCTGATGCCAAAGATCAGTTATAGTCTCCACCGAAGGTACCCGAGTCAGAATTTTCATGAACTCCTTAAAAACCCCGGACTCTGCCTAAGTACTGAAGTACATGTTATCGTGAAACACTGACACACAACTTCTCCTGCCCTATATGTTGCACTCGGTTACCACCAAGAATATAGAGCAAGAAAAGATATGACGCCTTGAACTGCAACCACACCTCCTTCCTCATAAATTTTTTAGTAACTTCGTTGAATGTAATGATTGGTTGAAAGTTCTTGAAATCACAGTATATAACAATTGATTTGCAATCATTGCATGCAGTTACAGCCGGTAAAATGTTCTGGCCACGTCCGCGGTGAGGCCGTAGATGGCTCTGCCCGGCAATCCTCTGGCTTTCGCAATCCAATCAACTGGGTGCACGATGGAATGTGGGTCATTTGGTCCTTCAAATTGGGTTGCCATTGGAGGAGCATCCGACTCAATGACCTAGTGACAAAGGTCTGCGTACTCCACAAGCGACCGAGACTCGTGTGGAGACTCGGGTGCAGACTCGGGTGCAGTCTCGTGTGTAGACTCGTGTGCAGACTCGGGTGCAGACTCGGGTGGAGACTCGTGTGCAGACTCGGGTGCAGACTCGTGTGCAAACTCGTGTGCAGACTCCTGTGCAGACTCCTGTGCAGACTCCTGTGCAGACTCCTGTGCAGACTCCTGTGCAGACTCGTGTGGAGACTCGTGTGCAGACTCGTGTGCAGACTCGTGTGCAGACTCGTGTGCAGACTCGTGTGCAGACTCGTGTGCAGACTCGTGTGCAGACTCGGGTGCAGACTCGTGTGCAGACTCGTGTGCAGACTCGGGTGCAGACTCGGGTGGAGACTCGTGTGCAGACTCGGGTGCAGACTCGTGTGCAGACTCGTGTGCAGACTCGTGTGCAGACTCGTGTGCAGACTTGGGGATTTCCCAAACTCAGAAGAGGTAGGATTCCAAATCCCCTGTATAGGAATGGATGTGAATGGAAGACTCCTCCAAAGATAGACGCGCTCCATAAGTGGTAGCAATTTTGACTTTGCCGATTGTTTCCGGGTCGTAGAACTCTGCCGCAAAACAAATTTGCTCTGATGGTTATACAGCCCACTCTCTGAGAAAACACTTGTTATGAACAATCCAGGACACGAAAGGAGCGTAATAGCCACAACTTTCCCTCATGCCCTCGAAGGCTGGCAAACTTCAGTGTCTGTTGGCACGTGCTAACAGATGACAGTGACTGTCCGCGGCCTGGGAGAACTTCATAGACACGTGCACCTTGCTGGACCTTTGGGATAGCCTATTCACAACCAATGGCAGATTGCGAATCTCCCGCGCTGCAGCAGGTCCCATGCTAGCCAGCACATGCACCAGGTTCTTCTAGAAGAGAACCTCCACCACTCGAGTAGGAGAACTTGGATTCGTTTCCCCGTGGCCTAATGGTCAAGACCGCTTGTCCACTGGCTTTGAGGGCGTGAGTTCAAATCTCACCCCGGGAACTCACTTTAGTCCGAGCCCATGGGACATTAAATGGAGGCGGGTTGTATCCAGTATTCTATACTGGGGCAACTGAAAGACCCTGGGCATCCCTGAATTAATAGGGTATGTTCCAGACTCCCAGTCTTCTCATCTCATCATCATACGACGATCGCCTGCCTCGATATAGCCCACTAAGGTGCTGCAGAGGCGTAAAACACAAACAAACAAACAAACAAGGACGACTTGGATTCAGCTCTACCAACTCCACACTGTCTTCCTTGGGATCCAATAGACGCGAGAGGTCCTTCAGCATGGCTTCAATGCCCGGGTTCCACCTACTGATTGGCGGTCCACCCTCTTTCCCTGAACTGATCTGTTCTTCAATTTCTGTATGCGAAGACTGTAAATATATTTGGGCATCCCATACAGATCTCATTGTAACCAGATGTTTGGTTTGACTTAGCTTCTGTACCGCAAGTACTGCATTAGATCGCATTGGAAAATGTGTATGCAGGAAATTCTCCGTTGCCATTTTGTCATCTATAGCCCTCCAGTTTCCAGTCCTGTTATAACTATATTGTTCCTCCGAATTCCACGTTCCGATCAATTGTTTTGTGCGCTATGAACATTCGACATGGTAGGATGTATTCTTGCATGTACTTCGGGGAAGATTGATGTTTTCGCATATCTGTGACATATTATTTTCAGGTTGTTTACATCCTGATTAAGCTTGGAAATGGTTGTCTCCGTCTGTAGCCGGTGTGCTTCATACACTTTGATTTTTTAAAATAAATTTTCATTTTGTTCGAAAACTGATGCTTTGAAATCTTGGATTAAATCAGTAAAAAGCTGTGTCATGTCGTTGTTTTTGCTCATTTTAGTGTGCCTTTTTCATGCGGTAGCTGGGCTGTGTAGTGTTGTGCTGTAGATTAAGATTCTTTCGTTCTTGAAGCTTCAGATTAGTTTCTTTAAGGTGAAGTTCAAGATTTATATTTTGAAGTTTGAGGTTGAGCTTTTTCTAATTCTAACTGTTTGGTTACTGCTTGCTTGCTCTCACCTTGCCAACAGTCTTCTAAAATGTGCATGTGATCACTTGGTGGACATATGTATCATCATTTTTTGGAACAATATTGTTTTGTAGTTAACTGTTCTATTAGCCTATCAAGTGCCTGAATACAGGACGTAAAGCCCCAATCATCCATCCATCCTATGTTTTTGAAACAGCTGTTACTGCATATGCTGGTGTTTTGATGAAGAAGGCCTGCTTCATACCTCAGGAGTTTATCACTGACCTTTTGGGAGACCTGACTGGTTTCAAGACCGCGTACATGATCCTTGGCCTTCTATACATACCCAGTGGGCACACGACGTAAACCCCGACGTTGCTTATTAGTGGAGGGCTGGTCTGTTGGTCACGTAGATATGTATGGTGGAGATTATGTCGCCCCAACGTGAACACGATGTCAGGTTTTTTTACAACATTGCCACAACGTCGCAAGCTAACGTCGAACTCTTGACATTGCCTCATAATGTTGTAAAACGTCGCCACAACGTTGCATGCTAACGTCATATCTTTGACGTTGCTTCACAACGTTGTGACAACATAATTTCAACCATACAATTCTATGTCATTTGACGAAAAGGGTGATGTTGTTGCAACGTTGTTGCAACATCGATGTGCCCATGGGGTAGTGTAGAGATTACAGGAAACCTTGTCCCACTCTCCCCTATAAGGCTTGATCTTGAAGAAAAATATTTCTCCTTCCCAAGAGGCTACATGTTTAATGATTTAATTTTATTTTAACATGAATATAAGAAGGAGTTTCCTCAGGAAAAATTGTTAAGCTTGTGCTGGTATCACATGAGCGACACTCTGTTTTCAATTTCTTGGTTCAAGTGTACTAACGCTTCATTCGATACTGGATTATCATCCCTATATCTACTGACTTGAAGGTAATCTCAAGCTGCAAAATCTTCATAGGCTACATATTGTCCCTGGGAAAGTTGGGGTTGGTACTAGCCCTGGACCCGTGTGGGACAGGGGTCATGAATCGTACCATTGGAAAATCATGAGATTTGAAGGACATGATATGGGAGAATGAAATTTTAACCTTTTATCCCTTAGTTTTGTATTAAATTGCTGGTATAGTTGAAAAGTTCACATTTTTTGCTGCTGACTGCACCTGATTTGATCTTCTTTAGTCAATGGGATAATTGTGCAATATTCCATTGAAGCTAAAGAAGTGATTTTTATCCTTATACATTGGGAAAATTGTCACTTCTCATTGGTCAAAAGTTAGTGATGTCACAACAAACGTCTATGACATCATAAATAGCCTTGGTGACGTCACAATGGTGACATCACACTCTAAAGTGAGGCTGATGGCTGACTCTTGCAATTTTTTTGGCATACCACTCATTTAAAAGTGATTTTATTCATCTTCGTGGAAATTGTGGAATAGCTTTCAAAAGTAGTGCCGTCAGCAGGAAAATATGTGGGCTACCCAAAGCCAAACATTCATCAAATTTGGATTAAAATTGACTGATTCAGAGCAAATCTCCTGATTCCATGTCAAAAACTCAAGATTTTCAATGGAACGACCCATGACCGATGCTCCGCATGGGTCCCAGGGCTAGGTTGGCACAAACAATCTGGTTTCTTTTTTCCAATTGGCTCACATGTAAGCAAATTGACTGCAGTTTTCCCTTGTTTATCACACCAGCCTAAAAATAAACATACCTCATGCGGGAGCATTTCCCTAAAGAAGAGCCAATATCCACTAGAAAATTTCAAAGTTCAGTTTGCAGGTAGGATTTACAGACTTGGTATTCTAAGTTCTTGTGATTATTGATAAGTGCTAAGACCCGTTCTTCTAAGACAGTTGCATAAATGATTATGAAAATTTCCTCCTGCAAAGTATTTGGGTTAGGAAACCTCACGTGGAGTAACACTTCCTTCTAGGATCGACCAACTGGCAAAGGGTCCC
Organism: Platynereis dumerilii; assembly: GCA_026936325.1. Lineage (NCBI taxonomy): Eukaryota > Metazoa > Annelida > Polychaeta > Phyllodocida > Nereididae > Platynereis > Platynereis dumerilii. The sequence goes on from JAPTHN010000002.1 coordinate 101,819,680, forward strand.
TAAATGGGTACATGAGTGGGGAATTCATTCTGGAGAGCGCCCCCCTTACAGTTAACCATCTCAGATGTGCTGCGTTGCCATGCTGATGTGGGGTCAAACTTCGACTCAAACTCCCAAGCGGGGATCTTTGGATTCATTGTCTTGAAATTAACAAACTCAAATTTCTCAATAAAGTACCACGAAGGACCCTCTCCAGATTAACCCCCCCCCCCAACTGCCTATACTGTGCAGATTGTTACAACTTCTTATTCCTACCTAGTTGACCTTCATAACCCAACAGGGTTGCTGGGTTGTTAAATAACCAACCTCACCTCGCCTAGCTGGCAGACTGACACTTGCTGCTGGAATCACTGGGAAGACAATGTTGGCTACTGTGCCTATTGGCAGACTGTAACTGGCTTCTGTCATTGCTTGATTCACATACTGTTATATTTTTCTTGGTTCAAGTATACTAATGCTGCATTCGATACTGGATTATCTCCCCTATACCTACTCTTAAGCTGCAAAATATTGAGAGGCTATATATACTGTCCCTGGCCTGGGGAAGTTGGAGTGGGCCCAAACAATCTGGTTTCTTTTTTCCAATTATCTCACATATAAGCAAATGGACGCAGTTTTCCCTTGATTATCACACCAGCCTAAAAATAAACATACCTCCTTCGGGGAGCATTTCCCTAAAGAGAGCCAATATCCACTAGAAAGTTCAATTTGCAGGTATAGGATGTACAGACTTGTTATTTTAAGTTATTGTGATTATTCATTAGTGCTGAGACCCATTCTTCTAAAACAGTTGCGTAAATGATTGAGAAGATTTCCTCCTACAAAGTCTTTGGGTTAGGAAACCTTACATGGATTAATACTTCCTTCCAGGATTGACCATGCAACTGGCAAAGGTCCTGAAATGGGTCATATGACATTGTGGAGAAGTCCTCACCGTGAAGTGTCCAGTGCCCATGCCCCCCTTGCCACTGTGAGATATCCACAGCCTGATGCAATCCCCCGCCCCCCGAGCAACTCCTTTCGAGGAAGTCCAGTCCATGACCCGAGGTCTAGTCCATGAACCAAGGTCAGTCCATGACCCAAGGTCCAGTACACAAAAATGCGTCTCACGGACAACCCCCCTGACTCCTCTGAGGAAGTCCAGTCCATGACCCGAGGTCCAGTCCGTGACCAGAGGTCCAGTCCATGACCTGAGGTCCAGTAGGCAAAATTGCGTCTCACGGACAACCCCGCCCTCTCCACCGCCTCTTCTGAGGGAGTCATGTCAATGACCCGAGGTCTCCGTCACTTCTGAGTGTTCTTGAAATTAAAGCATCAACAGATTTCGTGATATAACAATTTATTTTCATGCAGGTTATTCTGCTTAAATTACATGGTTATGATAAATTAGTTATAAATTAGTTTAATAAATATTTGCAATAAATTACATAAAGTGCGGACATTAACAAGTGTCATCAGCAACAAATGTAAAAGGAGCAAGTGTACATGCAGAAACAATTGGCATAGTAGTCATTGTTATTATATTATTATACTATTGGTGATCCGCTTCAGTGTGTGACAGACATGGCTGTGCATTTTGAGGGATCAGCTTAAGATATTTCAAAATTCATGCAGTTGATTTTCTTTCCATGTCTATTTTTTCATTTGCCTTGGGCAAAAGAAGTTGGTGTACTTGATAGCGGATTTCTTCAAGAAAATAAGGCCAACACAACGGGAATGCACCCAGTAGGCTGTCTACAAGTTGACCACCTTTTACTGCCACCTAGGGTGCAAAATTCACGAGCTCCTGTGAGCGGTCAACAGAATTTCAACCTCTGGAAGAAACTGGACAGTGTTAAAAGTACCACGAAACTGAAGCACACCTTAATAAGACATGCAGACTGTGGGGAAGGGCTCTCTCCTGATTAACCCCCCCCCCTCCAACTGCCTATACTGTGTAGATTGTCACAACTTTTCATTCTTAACCAGTTGACCTTCATAACCCAACTGGGTTGCGGGGCTGTTAAATAACCAACCTCACCTCGCCTAGCTGGCAGACCGACACTCGCTACCAGAATCACTTTGAGGACAATGTTGGCTACTGTGCCTATTGGCAGACAGTTACTGGCTTCTGTCGTCATTGCTTGGAGATTGTTACTGGCTTCTGGAGTTGCTGGGAGGCTGTTACTGGCTTCTGTCATTGCTTGATTCACACACTTTTTTCTTGGCTCAAGTATAGTGATGCTTCATTCGATACTGGATTATCATCCCTATATCTACTGACTTGAAGGTAATCTCAAGCTGCAAAATCTTCATAGGCTACATATTGTCCCTGGGAAAGTTGGGGTGGGCACAAACAATCTGGTTTCTTTTTTCCAATTGGCTCACATGTAAGCAAATTGACTGCAGTTTTCCCTTGTTTGTCACACCAGGCTAAAAATTTGCCTACTTCAATGTTGGGAGCATTTCCCTAAAGAAGAGGCAATATCCACTAGAAAATTTCGAAGTTCAGTTTGCAGGTAGGATATACTGACTTGGTATTTTGTGTTCTTGTAAATATTCATAAGTGCATGCCGAGACCCATTCTTCTAAGACAGTTGCATAAATGATTGGGAAGATTTCCTCCTACAAAAGCTTACAAAGTATTTGGGTAAGGAAACCTTACGTGGAGTAATACTTCCTTCTAGGATCGACCAACAATGGGTCATATGTGGGTTGTTGATTCCAGAGGGCATCCCCCGTACAATTAACCATCTTAGATGTGCTGCGTTTCCACGCTGGCGTGGGGTCAAAACCCGACTCAAACTCCCAAACGGGGATCTTTGGGATCATTGTCTGAAATTAACATACTCAATAAAGTACCACGAAACTGAAGCACACCTTAATAAGACATGCAGACTGTGGGGAAGGGCTCTCTCCTGATTATTATTCCTACAAGAATTTCAAGCAGGGGGAGGGGGCAGTTGCAACCTTTGTGTTAGAAGAACGAAGTGTACCACAGCCACCATGGTCTGAAGGGATGGCAAATTGTGCATCAGTCCTGAGCAAAAGGAGTGGAGGGGACTGGTGCTACTTTAAGAACTGTGTCGGCTCACCAGAAGTGGAGTTGTTGGCTGGTGGCACATAGTTTTGAGCTGCTGGTTGCTCATCGTAGGGGGCAAAGGAACTGGTGGTTCATTTGTCTTGCGCAGTTCTTTCTTTCTCGCTCACCATTCAGGTGTTCTGCATGCGCCTCTACATTTTCCTTAAGTCTTCTCCGTTGGTCTCTCTGGAGCGGGGGAGGGTTAGTGGTAGCGTGCTGGACTGCCAATCGCTTGGTCCAGGGTTCGAATCCAGCTCTTGCCAGGTCACCAGGGCCTATGTTGGGCGGCTGTTTCAATCATCCTTCACCTCATTGTTGTGTCCTCCTCCTGTCCTAATTAGCCTACCAAGTGCATTAATACAGGACGTATAGCCCCAACCATCCATCCATCCTTCGGTCTCTCTGCCATTCTCGATCGGATTTTGGTGGCGTCCTGGAAAGAAATCACTGTTGTAATTCTGGCCTGTCTCAAAAATAATAGATCCCCTGGTGTGACAGAGAGGTAAAAATTAAAACCAAAATTCAGAAGTTGTTATATATGTTTTTATAAAGTATAGACCTTATATTTTCTCAAAATGATACTGTAAATCCTATATATTGTTTGATACTGTAAGAAAATTTAGAACTAAAAGATTAGTATTTAGCTAGACGTGTATATACAAATGAAACACATGCATTATCGTAACACTCCTGACAGAACAAAGGAAGCTGGGTTCCAGCAAGCACAGACACCAAAGTATGGAGCATGCATGCATAAAAATGTTAGTAATGTTTTAATTGGACAACAGTGTTATCAAAGGTTTGCATTCATGTAAAATATATGCTATTATCTCCTGTGTGCCACTGAATATATTGATATTTTAAGAAAAATAATGTTTTGGTATTTCGCGCATGAGCTTGCGAATGATGCTCTAATTTGCAATATATGACAGATATTTTCATTTACTAACATATGTTCCATTAAAAACTATATATGTGTCATAAAAACATGGTATAGCTAACAGATAAGCACTGTTTTTGCTTTGTCACGCAAAAACGTAACACTCCTGAATCTAATTAATAGCTATTAATTCAATTTCTCCTAAACACGGCATTATAGACCACCACTTCTTTCAAAACTTCGTCACCCATGTGTGTCTTCACAAACTGAAATACTAAGAAGCAACAAATATTATACATTATGCAAGTTAAAGCATAAAATGGCATATTTTCTCAGGGGGTCTATTATTTTTGAGACAGGCCTTCTGTCACTTGGTATTCATGATTCCGCCATGAGCAACTGAAATTCAATCACGGTACTATTATTTTCATTATCCTTGAACTCCAAAATTGGGACTCTAATCATAATGGGCTTAATGCAAAACTTGTTTTCTGACTCGATTTGCCTTGGTTGTGATTTTGGTTTTTTGAAGCAGTCTCACTAAATGCCTGATGCAGCCAATTCTCAATGTTTTCAGTGAAACTTTCCAGATCTTAGGACATGATTTAAGAAGTGTGCGTTTTTAAGTGTGAGCAGTTTACAATGATGTTTCCAAGTGATACTTTGCATCGGTTTGCCCCAGTGATTGCATACACAGTTCTTTGAAACTTCTTTGTGGGTTTGTCCTCACTACAAGTGTAATGAAAGTTGTGAAAAAGATTCAAGAACAGTTTCTATGCTACATTACATTTTGCAAAGGTTATGGAAAAGTAGGTCTGGGCCTTGGGAGATTTGCAGTGGACTCCAGATTTGTTAGCCCACATAGTTGGGTCATAAATCACAATTCCGTGACCGTTGAGAGCGAAGTAAGGTTTTATGATGGATTTGTCATCTATAAAGGTTTATCTAAAAATTGAACGGGGGTGACCCTCCCAAAAGTGCGGGCTAACTCCGTGAGAGGCCTAAATCCAAAATGGCCGCCATTGACACCTTCGGAAATTAAATTTTCAATGGTTTGAGCTACAGTGATGTGCAATACATCAATTTCGGGGTTTGTTTGGTCAAGGAATTCATATCTGGGGGTATTTTGGTGATTTGACCTATATTTGACCTAAAAATCCAAGATGGCGGCCAGTTTTCGCTAAAAATAATATTTTTTCAATGTTTCTCATATTCCTTCAATGTGAGCACTTTTGGATAGGTTGAACTATGCAGTTATTTGTTGCTTTACTATGTTTATGAACTTTTGAGTCATTTAGAAGGACAGGAGGTTAATAATGACAAGTTAACGAGGGCTGTTTTTGGACAAATTTCGTAAAATATGTGCTTTTCAATGGTTTGGGCTACAATGATGTTCAATACATGGATTTTGGGGTTTTATGGGCCAAGGAATTCATATCTGGGGTTAGTTTGATGATTAGATTGTTTGTGACTGAATAAATCACAATGTGTTTCCTAATATTGCATGGAAGAGTTTTTATCTGTAACTTAATGGTGCGTTTCCTGAAATTGTATCCTTCAACATACTGATGATTGTCCGGGACAGATTATAGAATCTAAGGAATTCAGATGTTATTTCAAATGGCATCTGAGATGCCAACTCAATGGCATGAGTCAATAAATGTTGTTATGTAGAGATGGCTAATGTCATACTTCGAAAAGGTTTTCATATAGTTCTTCACTTCTCGGTTTGGTTGTCATGCTCTGTTGACTAAATTATGTGGTTATCATGTCAAATTAACAATTAAACATGTCTCTATTTGAGCTACTAAGCTACTTGCAGTTCATCAGGTTTACAGTAAACTACAGCATAACTTATTAATTCTTCTTGCCCATTGAAATTGCTCAGTTCAGCAGCTTTTCTTGAACAAAATCAATGGTAGCCATTCAGAAATTCTTTTCATTTCATAATCTGTATTTCAAAACCTTTAAGATAAAATTAACTAGGTTTCCTGCTGATCAGAGTTAGAGACTATTAATGCTAAAAAAAGCTGGGTGCAGGTTTGCCAATTGATAGCCACCGAAGGTTTCTCACATTTGTGACTAGTCATGAACCTTTGTGGTCACCCATTGACAGGCAGATGTCTCACCATTTTCATGACAATAATATCAAGTCTACCATTTAATCTATCTCATCTCAATGTTGTATGACTGTGATGATGCTCCTGCAGGTCTCTGAGAACTTGATCCCCAACAGCAAGTTAAAGCTGATGCCTTCCGGAGCAATTTTGACATTTTTGACCAGTATCTTTACCGAGAGGCTAAAGATTTCTGGCTCTAGTCTGTATTTAATAGTAAAGCATTGGAGTTGAATGTGGTAGGTGAATATGAATATTTTAATGCACTGGTCCATCTGTAATGGATGTACTGATGAACATCTGAGATCCCTATAAACTTTTCTGGTTCAAATTCCAATTTCCACCAGTCAGTGAAATACATGTATTTCAGTTTTGGAAAATCTTGGAAAGACATAAAATGCCCACCCTTCTAACTGCCTCTTGTCTTCTTGGCCACTGCATGGGTGACAGCAGCTACAATATTCTTCTGTTTAAGGAATTTTTAACTTTGCCTCCTACAACCAAACTTTAACCTGTGTATATATACACTGTCACACTGTCAATTTTCCTATTACTCCTTGGTTAGTTCACTGCTTCCACTGTTATTTTTCGAACTTTCAGAGGCTGTAAATCTCATTCTGGTGATATTATTCATTTATTGCTATCAACGTCTGTGAAAATTGAAAAATCATTTATTTTATATAGCACTATCTACCATCATTGAATATCATTTTCAGAAGCGCTGAACATAAAAGAAATAAGATTGATAAATCATGTAAATAGTTAAAATCAGGGAGAAATGTATGACATTAAAAATTTAATAAATAAGAATGTCTTTTATTATCTTTTTAAAGAGTTTAGTTGTTTCTGCTATTTTGGTATCATTTGGCATGGTGTTAATTATAGTTTACATTAAATGAACCTAAACTTGTGTGAAATTGGCAGCATTTGGCCAACTATTTTATACTTTTGTGTTTCTTCTAAGAACACAAATAATTCTTCCATATTTACCAAGAATAAGTAGCCCATCCACAAACTCCAGCAACCCAGTTCAGTATAATTTAGATGTCACTATGTCTTTAAAATTCTCACTGCACCATTAGAGGAAGAGAACATAGTTGACCAGCGATCGTTTCAGATAGAGAATTGGATCTAAAACAATCTCTCTTCAATATAATGTAAATTTGAGAAAAAAACTACTTCATGAACTTGAGGTTATAACCGTGATATAGATGATGTCCATAGTTATGTGCTACACAACATAATATTTAGGAAAATCTTTACTCAATATTTATGGAGTCATTTGTTACAAATACTTTTCTTGCAACCACATTTTTTAAATGACATCCAACAGGAGGACTTATTTTATTTTTAAGAATTTATCCCTTGTGTTGAAGAAATATCAATAGCACAGTAACTCATACTGAAGCTTGTTTAATAAATGGTTCCAAGGGCATTGTGACCATGTCATTTGGTCAACAGGGCATAACAATCAAACCGAGAGGTGAGCAATTGCATAATTATGAAAACTTCTTCAAAGTACGACTTAAAGCCATTTCTACAACACAACTACACTAATTGACTCATGCCATTGAGTTGGTTTCTCAGATGACTTTTAAACTAATATCTAAATTCATTAGATTATAATCTGTCCCTCATCAGTTCGTTGAGAGATACAATTTAAGGTAACACACCATTAAGTCGAAAACAGACACTCTTCCATGCAATATTAGGAAACACTTTGGGATTTGTATAGGTTATACAACAAATTTGAGGTGTATAACTAACATTTCAGGTGGTTGTTTATCGAGGGCTTTAGCCCGAGGTAAATAACCCCTGAAATGTTAGTTTTACACCGAAAATGAGTTGTATAAGCGACTTATACTCCATATATGACTCCTGAAAGATTTTAAACTGAATTTTGTGGCTTTGTTGTCATTTTTAGGTGCGTTGTTTGCAGAAAAAGCAGTACAACAGGCTAACTTAATCCCAACAGTGGTATAACTGACAAATCTGTTGGTTATACCACGGCATAAGACAATAGAAAACTGTCTTGGTGGAGTATAAATTCAGTTACAAACTTTCTAATCATCAAACTAACCCCAGATATGAATTCCTTGGCCCATAAAACCCCAAAATCCATGTATTGAACATCATTGTAGCCCAAACCATTGAAAAGCACATATTTTACGAAGTTCGTCCGAAACCTTGCCCTCATTCACCCGTCATTATTAACTTTCTGTCTATCAAAATGATTCAAAAGTTCATAAACACAGTCAAGCACCAAATAACTGCATAGTTCAACCTATCCAGAAGTGCTCACATTGAAGGAATATGAGAAACATTGAAAAAATACAATTTTAAGCGAAAACTGGCCGCCATCTTGGATTTTTAGGTCAAATATAGGTCAAATCACCAAAATACCCCCAGATATGAATTCCTTGACCAAACAAACCCCAAAATTGATGTATTGCACATCACTATAGCTCAAACCATTGAAAATTTAATTTCCGAAGGTGTCGGTGGCGGCCATTTTGGATTTGGGCCTCTCACGGAGTTAGCCCGCACTTTTGGGAGGGTCACCCCCGTTCAATTTTTAGATAAACCTTTATAGATGACAAATCCATCATAAAACCTTACTTCGCTCTCAACGGTCACAGAATTGTGATTTATGACCCAACTAACAGGCCTACTCTTGATGTTCAGCTTTTTATCTAGACTAAACTACAAAAGGTATTATAACTTGAGACTAAAGGATAATTGGAAAGCTGCAGAATGACTTTGCTGTTAGAATATTGAGAGAGATGTGCTGATGAACTGCCAGAACTGGACGCGAGGTGTCGTTCCAATCCCACATCATTGTAGCTCACGCCACCTGCTAGTGAAATGGAGGCGCACGTGGGCTCACATGGCCAAGTCTTTCTCTATAATGAATAAATTGTGGCTGAAGCAACTAACTCGAACTGAGTACGGCCAACAATCTATCACCCGTGCTCTTAATCTTACAAAACCATTATAGGACAACTGACATGACTCTCACATTAATTTTGACTCAATGTCCAAAACTTATAAAGTCAACAGTTCAGGGCACTTTGGGTCGTCTGAAACTGCTCTGCTCTTCAAGTTGGAACTTTAACTTTTTGAATTTCAACAGGCTAGCCTCTCACAGCCATGATGCTACAGCCATTGCATCAATTTTATTTTTCTTTAATGATCCTAGCAAATGTAGTTTGTTAAATGGGTCTATTATTTTTCTGGATGTCTACGAGAGGTTGACTTTTGCTGCTTTCTTTTGGGCATATATTCAGTTAGGCCTGTAATGTGTGTTTTATATATAAAACGATTTTCAATGGAACTTTTTAAAATTGCATGCCTTCGAACTGATGGAAGTTCTAGAATCCATGAAACAGAATAGCCTGCGTCACGGTCGGCTGAAGACTGGAGACGCCTCAGCTCATGCAGAGTGCAACCTCGTTTTGAAGTGGACGTCTGCTGGCGCCCCCTAGACTGACGGCAATTGGCAACTCAGTCGCTTGTAAAGGTTCGCGGATCTACTGGCTAGTGCTCCTATTTTCTCACCATGGAATCACCTTTTGGATGCAAGTTTTTCGTCGTGCTATTGGGGCTTTTATCAAGTAAGTCTTTTATGTTATAATATTGTTTTTTTGAGGACGTATCAAGGTTTGCTTTAGAATTTATTCAGGCGTTTTGAGAGCTGCATGCAGCCGGCTGCTTGCTGCATGGAAGGACAGGGCGGTCACAGTGATTGCCGCCTGCAAGAATTGATTGAGGCCCTGTCGTCTGCTCATGTCATGACAGCAGAATTGTGGCAAAATTTGAAGAAATGTTTTCCAAAAAAGTATGTTATATTCTAACAACGGTGCTCAAAACGTTAAAGTGGTGTGGCAGGGGATTTTCAGAGGCCAATTTTGTCTTGCTGGTTCTTGCTGCTTTGGCGCTGCCATCGAGGCAGCTGGGTGACGTAGAAGGTTGATGCTGATGCTGCTCCTTATATGGAAGCTGGCTCCTGCAGCGAAAGATATCACCATCCCCCTTTTACAAAAAAAAGAGAAATTCTGTCTTTTTCAAGCTCCACAATTGAAAGAAGTCAATTTTGAACATTTCTTGGCATTTTTGCATAGGCCTATCTGAAGAGGCCTGGATGTTTTTGACGTCTTCCCATTTTGTGGCTTTAACCTTGGACTCCTTTAATAGGCTATATATAGCTATATTATATAACTAGATAGGCTATAGGCCTGTATTTCCTTGTATACATTTGCTTTTATACCAATATGGGATAATTAAATTTAATAGGTCAGACAGCAAAAAATAAAATAAAATTGACCATTCACATGGGCCAATACGTGCATGTAGGCTTCTATCTGTAGCTGTGTTTGACTGCAAGGTAAAGTGACAAATAGTGAGTTTTGGATCAGAATGTATTGACACAGTGGCACTCCATGGAAACTAGGTCTGTTGGCTGATGAGTTCTGGTGAACATTAAAATTTTGTATGAGCCCCCAGAGGCTGTGTGATAAGTTCCACTTCCCAGAGCATGATCCATTACTTGGCATTATGACTGTTGTTTATTTTGGTAGTCAATGTAGTGCATTCACAGCATTACTTGTATGTGTCGTGTAATATTTCGGTCAATTTGCACCAATTAGACCTGCATGGGTCACATTGAGCTGAGCTGCTGTGCTGTGGCAAAAGTGGCAATGTACTCGTGTTGGTACATTAGCCCCGTTTTGTCAGCTTCATAATGATACTCAGTATTTGGGCTGTGATATCACTTTGGACAGTGCATTACAGTTTTCTGATTTCGTGACTTGTGCGTGAGATTTTGAATCACAAGTTCGCAACCAAAGGATTAACCCAAATTACAACCACTGAATGTCAACGCTCCATTCTGTATCTGTCTTATTCTCTTTGTGTATTGAACCACCCTTCAGTGTATTGAGCTTCTTTTTCATTGAAAATTGTAATTCCTGAAGGCCTATACCAAACCAAGAGAAATGCAGAACTTTTTTTTAATTTAAATTTTCTGTTAGCAGAAACCTAGCCCACGTGGGGTTGGGTTAGAAGGGTTTCATTTTGTCTCATTAGCAGCTCTTTACAAAAACCAGAGAGCATTTATACAAGGATAAGATTCGGGGTTTTGGGAGTGTTTTTTGTTGCGAGGCCTAACAGAAGCATTGCAGTGTAAGGGTGGCTGGGATTGATAGGGTTCCTGTCAGAAAGGGTGGCTAGAGTGGATTTGCTAGACAATGGGCAGGCCAGTGCAAGGCTGCTCCCCCTGGGGCTTGGGAATTAGCAGCGAGTAAAGGGGGTTAGGGTTTCATGTGTGTGTCAAGCAGACTGCCATTCCTAGAACAACTCTTTGTGGAAGCCTAGAATTCTAATCCAGTATTGCTTGTGCCCCTGCAGCTTGCTGGCTCCTACTGAGTCCTGCTGCCACGCCTGGACTGTGTGTTGGGGGATTGTATTCTGGGGTTCAGTTCTTTGGGTTCCTTGTAGGATTGTGTAGCTCCTGGCTGGGGACTGCAACCTGCAACTGACACGCTGCTAATCCTGCAACTAGGCTGCAAGTTTGCATTCAATGCATTGTGGCCCAGAATTCTAACCATTTTGCCTACCCTTGTTTCTGTTGAGCGTGTGTGCACCAAGTGTGCACTGTGTTCTGGGAATCCTACGATTGCACTGTGCAGCTCTGATGATCTGAGTTGCTGTGACAATTGATGGTCTAACCCATGACCCTATTGTCTCCTGCATCATGATGCACCGCTCCACCATTAAGATATGCATCTCTGTGCTATTTGGGAAATAATAAAATCTGGTCTTTCACTTATCAGCCTCTGTGAACTATTGAACTAGATTGTAGAGATAGACAGAGGACCCAGAAAGACAGACAGGCGGAGAGACACAGGCTGAAGCACAAGCGTTCACTCAAGTGAAAGATTAATTGTCACTCAGAGAAAGGCACAAATCAGCCCTGAACGGGAGGGTGTTTGATTTTACCCTGGACACCTGCCCCTAAGGTCAACATTGGGTCATTTTAGATCTGGCCTGGTATTGCTATTGTAAATGTGACGTCATTAGATAGTATTATGATGAGCAAATAGAATAGGAGCTCCCTCTGTGAGCAACAGGGTGCATCCAATCCCAGTTAACCCTTTTAATTCTATCTAAACGTGATAGATGAGTAGGGTTAAATAGAGGCCTTAAAGGGTGAAGGTGATTTGATTTGATGGCTTGGAAGGCACAGGGGTATCCCAGGGAAGAAATCTGTTGTAGCTCCAGTTGTCACTTTACTACAATGACTTAAAAGCCATTTATTAAATTAAATCCTTTCTCTTCTCAGTCTGTATTGTGGAAGTTAAGGTAAAACACTATTGTTGCAAAGTGACAAATTTGCCTGTCCTTACAACACCTTTACAAGGCAACAATCCCTATGACTGCAGTCACTGCATTACAAATTGGCAATAAAGTGAAGCCCTGCAGAGAGGTACAATTAATTGTACACGGTTGGAGTGTTGCAATTGTACAACCATGGGCAGCTAATTGCTCAATTAGTGCTATTGTTTATCCTGGGGGCCAATGGCTTTATGAGCTACATATCCGTCCATGTTTCATGCGAAATTATTGTTGACACGAAATCAACAGTTATAATAAACATGACCTCTGTTATGCTTGACCAGTTTCTTTGTGAGGACAACATGCCATGCTTCAAATAGATGGTGATGGGGAATATTGGACGTGCACATGCCATGGTCATGCCACCCTGAGGTTGTAAAGCATTAAAGCAAGGCACATGACCGTTATTCAATGCTATTTCATTTCATTTGAAAAGACGTGACAACAATATTTAGAAACAGGATTTTGACATTATTCTGGCTTGTGTACCAATTCCGAATAATTCTTACAAACCCAGCTTGTTTGAGAAAAGGGAGTTGTGGATAGGCTTACTGGATAGAATAGCATAACCTCTTATATATTTTCTATTCCCTTGTCAGTGTTGTCACTGTGTTAACGTGAAAACCAAAGCAAAACTGAAGCAATTAACTCAGCTGTAATGATAGACCTGAAGGTACTTGTAGGTATTCTCCCTTTCTAGCCCAAATATTTTTAGATATTATCATACCCTCGATTCGCCTCAAGTATTTCTTCACACACCTTATTTTGTCTTTTTGAAAATCTTTTGAGTCATTTTGAGTGACATCCATCATAACCTGCAAAAGCCACCCCCATGTTTAACCTGGGATAGAATTTCACATTTTGCAGTTTCCTAATAGTTCCCTATTTTTCGAGTTGTTAGGCAAATGTTAAGTTAGAACACATTTTTCAAGGTGTCTAATTCTGAAGTTTAGAAGTTTGTGTGAATTAAATTTCTGAATGTTTTCTTGAACTTCTCTCTGAGAAATGTCTGAAGTTCTATCTTCAGGCTTAGATGCCATTTGATGAGAGGTCATGTTTCCACATTGGGAGTTATTATGAGATTACGTTTAACTGAAAGAGATATATGTGGAATTCAAAGTTAAAACACAACCTCTTCCAAAATAACATAGCATTTCACATGTGATTTAATTTGATTTTACTTTGATTGAAATATTTCTTACTTCTGAATTTATAAATCACATACGGAAAACCATCTCTATGCTGTATTGATATCCCTGTTGCAGTGATGACGTTTGCCACTTGTCACCTGTGCATAATCAATAATTGCTAATTGGTCAAAATTGGTGATAATGCGTCATGATTGGTTAGAGTGATTGTCCCCAAAGCTAACATAATTAAGAATTCAAGGAACGTCAATTTGCCGCAGGAAAATAGTGACATAGGAGTCTATTTAGGGAATCAGGTCAGTGGGGGATAAATATTTAATTTGTGAGGGTTGAGGTTTCATGCAAATCAACACCTTGATCTGAAGTGACGTGTGAATGGTGTGTGGTAATGTTAGCTCTTGAAGAGGACATGTTCTACATGATTTCTGCACAGCATACCTCTAGAATGTCACCATAGAATCTTAATGGAATACCTCTATGGAATTTAATAGATTCTTAATAGATCGGTCGTAAAATGTCTTGAAGAAAATAATAAAATAAAAACCATTTCTTTAGTGAGTCATGATTTTCTTCCCCCCTGCGTAGACAATAGTTCAAAGGAAGCACACCTGGACAGGTATTGCTGCACCCAACAGGTGTGTGAGTTCTTGTTTTGAATCACAGATTGATGCAACAGAACACCTACCAAAAAAGTATGTTGTTATGGTGCTGTTAAACAAATTTCAAAATGTATTGATCAAAATGCACACGTGCAAATATGCTGGAATTTCTCACCCACCATGATTTCCTTGCTTATCTGTGAACTGTGCGTTGCATACTCTGATGTTCATGACTGGATGAACGGTTTCATCAATTCAAATTGAAGATGATTCAGTTTTCGAAATATAGACTCACTGATCCCAGATATAGAAGTTCCAAGTTCTCCTCCTATGTCCTTACCTTCATAGACTTTCTCTTTGACTGAATAGAATGACTCTTTTTTGGGTAAACCACAACATCAACATTATAGCAGAAGTTTGGACATCATTTTGAAGGTTTCTGTGTTCTTGCATCCCTGATGTTCTGGGGGGGGGGGGGTGGTTGGTAATAATGACTCCGTCAACCCCAGTAATAATGACTGGTTATGTAAAGGGGGGATAACATAGAAAGTTGTTGACTTGTAGCTTGTCACTGCATTGTGATTGTCAGTTGAGGTATATTTAGAGGTTTCGTTGATTTTTTTGCAGCTCTTTCAACTTGAGAGTTGTAGCCCGGGGATTTTCAGCTACTTTTTTTGTCTAAAAATTCTTGCTTGTTAGCCAAGCGAACTACCCATTGCCTTGTGGCCGTTAAAGTTCAACTCCAACCCATTTTGCTTGAAAATATTTCCATTGTGCAGTTATAATGGGTCTGTGTGAAAGCCTAAGAGGGCCACCCCATAGCCATGCATTATGTGAATATGACCTCTGCTACACAGCATACCCCTGATTTATACTAAAATTCTTTCAGGTCTTTAATCATATAAGTGTCATACTGTGAGTGTATAGAGGAAGCACACTTTTAATAGAAGCCGCTGCAGGACAGTGGTCGATTATGAAAAGGTCCAATTTCATAGTTTACTTTTAATTATTTCTACAAAGAGAAGCAAAGAGAAGGAGGGGCATTGGTCCTGTGTAGTTAAACACTTTCTTCTTGTCTTTCTTTGTGTTCTTGGGCTGTCATTTCACATAAACATGTCATGTATCCTTTCCTACCAAGGAGTTAGATCTGCAAGATGGAATATTTTGCAGTAAATGCAAACCCATGTATAGTTTGCCCTGATTCCTAGCTGTTTTCACAGGGGAATAATCTTAATTTATAAGGTGGGCTTGTGAAGGTTTCACAAAATTGCCTTTACACTTTTATTTTATCATTTCGTCATTATTTTGTGTGATATTAATTATATTATATTTTGATTTCCTTGCTTCACTGGTTAATTGGGGTCTTCTTGCCTTGCAGATTGTTTTGATGGAAGAGCAGGTAAAGTTTATACTTAGGATTAAGCGATTACATGCATGATTACATCAGATTAAGACCTGATGCAAACAAGCTGAAGAGATTAAGCTCTATTTGTGTTATGATAAACGCCTCTTAGCACATTTAAGGCTGATAGAAATTGCTGTATGATTAAGGCCA
This sequence comes from Platynereis dumerilii, assembly GCA_026936325.1. Classification (NCBI taxonomy): domain Eukaryota; kingdom Metazoa; phylum Annelida; class Polychaeta; order Phyllodocida; family Nereididae; genus Platynereis; species Platynereis dumerilii. Next base: position 101,835,433 of record JAPTHN010000002.1, read on the forward strand.
CCCATGTTGAAGGCAATCTGTCTTGAGTGGTGATTGGGCTTAATCGAGGCTTAACAGTTTGTCCATGCTTTTACCAGCCCCTTGTTGAACCCAGCTTCTTATTAAAGCACTTGAGGTTTTTTGCTTGACTCCATCCGAGCTTGAAAGTTGAAAGAATCCTCTCTGATCCTTGAATTGCCCACAAGTTGCAGTGCTCAGAATGATCTCACAAATTCTCGCATCATGTTGTGGTTTGAGTTATCCCCTCATCAGCTGCTGCCCCTGCAAAAAGGTGCCTTGATTGACAAATACGCTCAAATTGTACCCAACCTTTAATTGGCAATATTGAGGCATTCCATCAGGTGAAATTAACCTTGTTGCAGAAACCAAACAGATGAGAAAAATGATTAATGCAACCTGAAAATTGCAAATGATTATCAAGTTTTTGTGGCCACGTGGAATTTTCATGAATTCAGAAACAATTCATTATTTTGTTTTTAGGGAATAATTTAAATTTAATTTAATCAGGCACACAGGGTGCTGGTGGGGCTGGGCATGTGCCGTGGCAACTGGGCATTCGTACATTCAATTTGGTGAATTAAAATTTCATTTAAATTAAACAAATTGGACAAAAATCCAATGTAAAATCGTCTTCGTGTGCTGAGTGCTTGACTGGCACAATACCACAGAAAGCAAGCTGATTGCAGACCTGTGGAGCTTCACAAATGGAGGGTGAAAGATCGTCAAAACAAAGTAGCAGAAATGATGCAACAGTTGTTGTCACAGGCCATTGACATTTCCACGTGCCTCAGTTTGTCAGGCAGTTATTTTCTTGTCCAAAATGTCACATAGAGGAGATTTACCTGTTGGCTAGCATGCCACCAACTGCGTGCCATCATTAATTCATAAAGGACAATTCTAACTGCATCAGGACTGCAGTCTGCTAGGCTCTGCCTGGATGCAATTGATGCAGAGGGATGCAGCAGACAGGCACTAGCACAGAGATCGATGCCTATGCCCATTGCTTCTATTGATGTGTGTGATGTGTGTATGTCACTATATAATGTTTGTCTTATTGGAAGGAAATATATATTTGCTTTTATGTGGAGTTTCATGCCCTGGTTCATCTTGCTTTTACGAAAACATCAATATTATAAACACCGGTAGATCTACTCCAACAGCAACCAATGTGTAGATGTGCAAGAATGCCTATTATTAGTTGACTTATCACCATGAATATATGATAGAGTGATATGTTGTAATAATTGCTATACGAGTAATGTAGCATAATACTTTTTATGTACATTATAATATACATAGCCTGATTCCCTGATATGCCACATTTGCAATGCTGACTGGAGGCATTAAGCCTGAAGTGGGTACCACCCGCAATGGTATGCACAATGCAGTGATATGCATGCTGACCCTTGCTTAGGTTACTGCGGCTGTCAATCTGTGTAGCATCTCTGGGCCATCTCAATTAGTCTTCTGTTATTTTAAAATTGCTAACCAACGTTTACCTCGCAAAAAAAGTTTCATTATTTCTTATTAATTTATAATTCGAGACATTATGTCGAAGAAACATACTTTCCCTTTTTCATATGGTATTTTTTAAGCTGTGAATGTTACAGAATATTGAGAAATGTAGACCTGTACATGATGTTTTTGTTGCCAAGCTCTCTAAAATGCTTTGAAATTGTGAATATTTTGGCTTCTTTTTTTTTCCAATTCAAATTTAAAGAATACTTTTACGAGCATATATTTACCTCAAATATGTATGTATTCAGTATTCTAGATCATGAAATTGCAACATTTTAAAGTTAAGAAAAAGTTCATGTACTATTTGTACAAACAAAAGTTACCGAAGCATGAAGCATGTTCTTATTTACTATATGTATTTCAGATTTATATTTAAGATAAATGATATCAGTATAATGCTGTGGTCTTGTGGACAGTTGATATTTCAATGATATCAGTGTGTAATGTGTATGTTATAAACTGCTATTGTAGGCCTATACTCAAATCCATGGTAGTTTCATATGCCCCATTGCTTAACCTGAAATGTTGTGGCATTGTTGTATTTCGCTTGCGTATGGATCTACAAGTTGTTATTGCAAGGTAATGCTGTTTTGCTCGCTGAAATTGACAGGAGTGGTTATGGAGCAATTTGTGAAGTTTCTGATATTGTACGAATACTCTAAATTGCTCCTGTTTAACTTGTCATTGTGTCTGTGACATTGCTGGGCTTGGTTGACTTTGATCTTCCAGGTGTGTGAAATTGAATTGCAGCTTGAAATGACCTTCTCTTGCTTTGACAATGGCACTGTAAACAGCTGTAGGTGGCTATATGTGAGAGTTTCAGTACCCCTGGAACACCAACTATAGACATGCAGCAAGAATAGCACCAGTGCTGTAGTGCTGCAAGTAGCGCAATGAAATATTAAGGGACATGACAAGACAAGTTTTGACAAGTTTGGCAAGTTTTATTTGGGAATATCGAATCAAAAATTCAGCAAGAACTGTTTTGGAATGAGAATCCTCATAAAATATACAAATACATGTAAGAATAATATCACAATTACAGAAATGACATGAAAATCGGTTTGATTAAAAATTGATAAAACAGTCATAATTGTGTATAGAATGGACATGGTGGACTCTTTGAGTTATATACACGGCGATTGTATACTTGTGATAATGTACAAGATTTATACACCAGGAAAAGTAACATCCGTTCAGAAAACTGGTTGTTTCCTGGAGATAAACACTTAACCATTTGAAATGGAATGGCAACTGCAGACCACCATCCATATCAGACTGTCCAGATTGAGTAGCTCTGGTGCAGGTGGAGTAGTGTTTCACCAATCACCATGTCACCAACTCGAGTGGTTGCAACGATCAATCCAGGGACCTGCAATCTCATGGAGACTTTCTGGCTTTTACTGTCTCTACAGTTGTTGGTTTAGATCTTTTTATAGTCAACTTTTATTTTGGTACATAGTCTTGATATTGCCAGCTGACTTATGAAATTACATCTATTCCAAGGCAGCAAGGAATATGAAAAAGAGAAAAACCTCCTACCTGCCATCTGCTATGAGACACAAGTTTAGAGATAAAGCAACACAATTAATGCATTCACCAATGACTATGACTTCTATATATTGGCATACAATAGTCCAATTCAATAATGCTCCATTGGCCTACAAATATGACTTGTTCCTATTCCTCTACATTTTAATTGTCTTTGCTGGCCTCTGTGGCCACCATGGCCAGTCCAGAGCATGTTTGGATTTCGAGGTGCTCTCAGGTCTAATGTTGCCCTCAGGCCCAGCTGCTTCTGGTGCCAGCCCCTGGATCCAAGCCCAGTCTGCAGCCCACCTCACGCAATAAAACAATTGCAACAATCAGAACAATCGTAATTATGGCTCACAGCATTGTCATAGTAACTGTACTCTGCCACTCAGTGCACAAGAAATAGATTATATACATTTGTACACACAGAACGTACCTTCAGTTTCACCAACTTTAATGTACCTTGTGTGCATGCATGCACACAGGTCCATGGTGTGATGAGATTCTTATACCTATAGACAAATAGTTGGCCTGGGCCTCTACAATTGTAGGTCCTTTGAAGTGCTGGTGTCCAGTGTGCGCCTGTCTATTGTAAATACTGAAATATGTACAAGGTAAATTACATATTTACAGAACTTTGAAGTGATACAGTCATACTATCTCAGAGTAAATATATATGAATATGTAATTCTGTGACTTTTCACAATTGTAGGTATTCACTATAGGCTATAGGCCTATATAGTGTAGAATGTAGATATTCCCTGTGGATATGCATGAGGTGGTCCCATTAATTCTTAGTTCTGTATCAGGAGGACATTCAGAATTGTAGATTGCCCTGTGTATGTTATGATGATGTGATATGATGATATAAGAGCCCCCATCTTAGGCCAAGTTCAGGTTTCTTGGCGACTGGATAGAGCAGGGACAACCCTCCAGGGAAATATAATAAATCTTTCAGTCGATGGAGAATTTGGTTATGGCCAGTGGCCTGCCCCTCAATAGACCTGCTCCTGGATTGCCCTCTGCAATGGCTCTGCATTCTCGCCACTCGACGTGATCTCGCGTGAATGGCAAGTGAATGGCTATGGTGGAGGGCCAGTGCATGGCAACTGAATGGCCAGTAGATATGGGGAATTAATTCCGAATAATTCCGAATTCAGTTATATGAATACTTTAGCCATAAGCAGATATAATGGCCTGGCTTGCCTATTGTCCTCAGTCCTGCCCAGTCCTCCTGACTCCCCTTCAGCCAGCACTTTCTCACGTTGGTGTTTTGCCCTAGGATGGTGGCTGACACTGTGTGCTCGGTCTTTGACCTTCACAGAATTACAAGGTCAAACATTTCAGGCAAGAAACAACCGTATCTACATTGCCCTTGGCTCACGTTGGCTGGCTTGACTCAACCTGGTCACTGCTTCCTTCTATATCTGCCTAACATTGCCCCAGAGAAGTTGCAAATCAGCAAGTGCAAATATGGTAATCTATTTCCGTATGCAATAAAGAAATCTGGGTACCTTTGCTGCAGGGTGTTATTGGCTTCATATATTTCACACAAGACATAAATATGTAATACATTTGTATTACGTTTGACATTACATCATGTATTATCTTTGAATGATACATGTAGGAGTCGTGGGACTAGGTACATATCAGGTTTATGTGATATTTGTCACAAAAATATGAGATTTAAGAAAGTGGGATACACTCACACATGCATTATTAATATATAGGCCTACTTTCTATAGTGAGAAAAAAGTATGTTTGGTATTTCCCAAGTAAATATGAGATACTGAGACATTGCATGCAGAAAGGAAATGTTGGAAAATTAATGCTATCGTCTTTTGTATAAAGTGAAATTCCGCATACATTGTCAGTAATCCTTTATAAAAATAGTATAGCCCACATAGCCTGACAGACCACAGACTTTTCATTTGTGTGGGTCATAAGAGATTGAATAGGGGTCAGCCTAACTGTACATGTACTAAATATTGTGTTTAATGGAACCTCAGAAACCTGAGCCTGGTATTTCCAGACTGACATATGCATGATAGAGTGCATGATCAAGATTCCAGATCAGTGAATCTGATTTGGTGTGTTGAGTGTGCATTCAAAGCATCCAGGTTATGTCCTGGAGAAATGTACCACAGCACTATGTATGCCAATGTGATTTGACATAGGTTAGTCTCAGAATGTACCCAGTTTTGGTATGTGTCTAGTCTACATGGAGACATACAAAGCCATAACAAGAAATCCTGTAAGCCAATCTGGTATGCAGCATTGTTTGCAAGATGTTTGGCATGGTCAGGGCTTCATGCTAGTCATATTTCCATGGGACAGTGTCAAGTTCTTTGGTTTGCTAAGGAGTTTCTAGAAACAGGACACTGCAAATCATGTTGACAAGTGAAATAGGAAACCCCTGACTCAATCTGCAAGAGTGGCATTCGGAGTGTTTACTGAGGAGCTTATATGTGCCAATATGACATCTAGTTTTGCAAGGTGTCTGAAGGTGTTTGTGGATTTTAGAGCCTGTAAGAGTGAGATTCGTCTCTCAGCTTGGCTCAAGTATAGGAGTCCATACACAGGGGGTTAAATGATGAGCTGCCTTCTGGAATTGGAAGTAAATGGTCTGCAATTAATTGGATGCAGGGACATTTCACCCGGGGCAAAGGCCAATGTGTTTTTCGTGACAGCTCGTTGAATCTGCCAGTTCCATTTTATCAAGCTTTTAAAGTTTCCTTTTATTTCTATCTATAAAGTCTATAGGCCTATAGAGACTAAAATACCAGGCCTCTGCAGTTCACCAAAACTGTCTTGAAGTTGAGATAAGGTATTTTTAATTGCCAGCTTGTTTGTGGAGTGGGTGGCTGGGTATACAAATGTTATGCTTGAGGGCACTAGCAAACCTATTGAAACCTCGTTTTATTATGTATGAATACTCAAACACAGCTCATTGTGTCAATATATATATTTCCAAATTTCTTATTATGAATTGATGGCCTACTTTTCTGGTAGCTCACATTAAACACCCACTTGTGATATGGGACTCCATGCAATTTCTTTAATATTGCAATATTATATGTCTTGCCAATGATATATATCTGATTGTCCTCTTCTGCTGTATTATGATTCTCATATTGGATCATATTACATTTTTGCTATAATCATTTCTCCATATTATGAACATAGGAAATCCATTTGTTCTGTTTTGTGTGGACATTCTGGGCCATTGGCTGTATGTGCATAATATCATGGCTGGCTACTTAAAAAAGAGGTTAATATGCTGTGATTTGTGTGGGTTTTTTGGCATATAGATTAGGGCTATCACGATTACAGAATTTCAAAATCGATTAATCTATGGCCTAAAATCGAATCGTAATCGATTAATCGCCGTTTTCCCGCCATTCTAAACAGCAAATGAAATTCTATTCTTTTCTATATGATTGACTTGAAGCAGAGCTAAGAGACCAATACATTCCATTGAAAATGCTAATTTCAATTAGGATTTCACACTTTCTTGTCTTCAATCAAGTATAACCAATCCAATTAGCCAATCCAGTTGCAATTCATTCTTAACAACTGGAAATTTAAAGCAATACAGTGGTATGCAGTGCCTTCCAGGTGCAAATTAACAAATAACAGATTAATCGATTTTGTAAACTAAAATCGATTTTTAACTAAAATCTAATCGGCGGCGATTAATCGGTTAATCGTGAGAGCCCTAATATAGATGGCCTTCACACTACTGTGACCCAGTAGCCCAGTAATTCAGAGTATTGCCAATGTGGTGTCTGACTCTGGCAAGTGACAATGCTGAAGTTGTGAGTTCTTGTTGTTCTTGCCAAGAGTTCTTGACTTGTGCACAGTTTGCTTCAAATCTTAATGTGCTTATATTTAGATGGCTGAACAGTAAGCAAGAATACACACAAATTCTCCATTTGGAACTGTAGATTACTGAGTTCCAATCAGAGAGCTTCAGTGATCCCTCCTCCCTTCCAGGTTCCTGTTCCAATCTTTGTATGGATTGGCTCTTCAATGTGCAGAAATTGAAAATCAAAAAATCCCTAATTAGTACATGTGTTTTCGAAAAACACTTGCAGGAATTCCCCTAATAGTGGTTATTATGTTCTAGATTTGTCTCTTTCAAGCTGACCTGCTTGGCAATGGAGCCTAACAAGCCATTTTGTCAAGTGTGAGCTGTATTTACCCAACCACATGCATAGCAAACATGTTATGGCCTTGTACATGGTTAGTTGTACAATAATTGTATAGCTGTACATTGTACATTGCTATGGAAGGGTACACAATGTCTGATAATGTACAATTGTGCCAGTGCCTCTATATTATGTGTTGTACATGTGAATGTCATCTGATATGATTTGGCTGCATGTCTTGCAGAAACTCTTAAATTCCCATGTGCACTTGTCATCATAATTATTACTGACAATGTAGTTCCTGTCAAGTTGTACTTGATGTATATTTTTCAATCAAAATGACCTAACTGCAGGTAGCTTTAAGAATGGTCATGTGACTGCATTACACTCTGTATATTCTTTAAGGATTTAGTGCCTGTTTTGGATGGTGAATTGGTGATGTTGACCCTCATCCTTGAAAGAAGCAAACTTCTCTGTTCTTAGCATAAAAGTCAAGTGGGACCTCAGTGTGCAGACAACTTTTGTGTTGCTTTTAAGGATGTAGATAACATGAAACCCCTTCCAATGACTAATACTTTCCAGTGACTAATACTTCCATTGGGTGTCTGCATGGGTATGGCTGAAGTTCTGTCAGCAAAAGTATACATAAAGACGAAGTACTGGTCCCATGTGCACTCAAATGCCACTTGCAAGTACATGCAGTTCTTAGCTTATCATCATCTGCCTCTCCTTGCATCATATACATGTATGTTTCATCTACATAGTATCATCCCCCATGCATCAGGTGCACCATGCCACCTCCACTTACCTCCAGGAGATTCCACCTGATGATCTGGATTAACCCCTGCCAGGTGGACTGGGCAATCCTGGATTAGCCATGTACTGCTCTAAGCTGACTGCAAGGGCTGCTTAGTGATTATAAGAGATCTATAAGAGATCCATAAGAGATTTACGATGTGTACTTATGCAGCTGGTTGTCTTGCCTTGCAGAGTACAATATTTCTACAATATAGGATTATTGCAGACTTAGATGGAAAAAAAAGGAAGAGAAAATGACATATTCTCTTTATACAGACAACTGGCTGTATAAGGACACATCGACATCTCATTTTTTGTTTCGTTGTATAGATATAAATGTAAATTTTGATTTGTTATCTTTTTGCAAGGAAAGACCAGCAATGAGATACTTCTAATTGTGGTCACTTTTAAATGTTTCATTTAAATGGAGGGGATTTGTGGCAGCTTTATTAAGACAGACCTAATTAAAATTGGATGTATTCTGTGAATACATTTGCCCATGTGGTTGATAAGCTGTGTCAATTGGCTCCATTGAAAAGGGGCTTGAGATTGACCCGTCAGCTCATTAATGAGTCTGGGTGAGTTTACAAATGACCAGCAATGCATCCCTGTGCAAAGGCTGAACAAGCAGCTGAATTATCGCCTTTGTTGACCTTTGGTCAGCTGATGGCCAGAGAATTGGGTCAACTATTTGTCATGAAAGACTCAGAGTGAGAACAAAGGGCAGGAATAGCCTGTGATGCATGATGGACAACCCCACAAACACTTGCTCAAATAATTGGCTGCTAGACTGCTGCAAGAATCAGCAAGATGAATATGAGAACTCATTGAGAAGGGAGGCAAGCCTGTTTGTGTTGGGTCCGTTGCTGTTCTGCTCATTGGCTGCATTGGCAGGACCTGGCAGGTGCAACTGATGCTCACAGTCTGTCCCTGACAAGGGCATCTGCCCTCTTTTTCTTCTTTTTTGCTGCCTCTATTATTCGTGTCTAACTACAAGCACAGATGACAGTGATGGCAGTGGTGACAAGAGACATTCTCTTGTCTTCCCTCTCTGGCATTTGTGGCATTTTATGCACTCTTGCCAGCTGATGTAACAGCTTATGTGACATTCCAGGTTGCATCTTTGTGATTTCTCACTCCTCCCTGGCAATCTCCATCCACTGTGGAATTTTGACTCATTGTAGTAACCTCACAGCTTCTAGGTGGCATCCTTGTTGGCATCCTTGTGACAGCTTCACCTTCTGGTACAATCGATGGCACAATTAATGGCCTGTGCTGGGTATCACGTGTCTCAGTGTGTCTGTTAATTGTATCCAAATCTATGAACCTGCCACACGCATGTCTGTTAACTCAGCAGGACATTTGGCCAGCAGCATGGCATAGAGATTGGCAGTGTTGGGTTCATGTCTTTGTTTGAACTGAAAAGCAATCTTGCAAGGCAGTTATTTGAAGAAACACAATGTCTTTAAATGAATGCAATTATGTGAATTATGTTCATGTGAACTTTGCATTATATTAATTATTTATGGTATAACGAAGCCATTTTTGATTGTTAAAATACAGCTTATGCCTAGAATTATTCAGTAACCAGCTGGTCAACTAGTGGTCTAAACACCAAATCAATGTTGTGAGTAATTACAAATAATAAACTGTAATTTATGGCCAGTGTCCAGTAGATCACCTCAGACGTCCAGGAGTACTTATTGTTATTCTGAAATATCGTGGGGTCCATTAAGTGTACTATTGACTCTATTCTAGGGAATAACAACCTTATAATTCGCCATTTCACCCCGGCCCTCCCCCTGCCCCTTGTGCCCACCCTCCCCTACTATGCCCAGTGGACTTCCCATTCTCTGTTGCTGCCCATTGTTCCCTTTTGGCAGATGGCTCCCAGTAAAACCCCACAAGTCTTCGTCACATGACCTCAGCTGCCAACTGATGCGGACTCCAGCATCAGCAACAGCCTCTCTCACTATAGCAGCAGCAGCAGCAGCAGCAGCAGCAGCAGCAGCATCAGGAACAACAATTAGCATCCTTTGCATCTCTACACCCAAATCTCATGTTGATTTCCTGTTTGTTGTTCGATTCTCATGAAGAATATTGCCCAAAAATCCCTTATTTTTTCAAATTTTCATATTTTCATAGTTCTTCGTCTTCTTGGCCAAGAATCTCCATTTACACATTATGTTGAAATTAGCTGACAGTTATAAATTTGATACCAGCAGTCTGCAGCAGATACTTGCAAGTTACTAAAATAGAAGTCATTACAAATCATTACAATTCACATTTGTTGTCCTGTGCATTGCAGAGACAATTTTAGCATATCTCATTTCGAACCAAGTTTAAATAAGGCAATATTGCTGCTCACACTAAAAATGGATTCGGTTGGAAGTAAATTGAAACTCTGACGTCAGTAGTTCTTTAAATTGTTATTTTGGTATTTATCGTTGATATGTGCTTATTTAGACTATTTTAAGAGATCAAATTACTTACAGGGAAAAGAAACAACACCTGAGTGAGTGGTAACTCCTTGAAAGTTGTCTTATTAGTTTTATATGAACCCCAAGGCTAAAAAATATACACTTCTAATTAAACTGATATATTATAGATAACAATCAAATCTGGATTTTTCTACTCACTAAAATGAATTTTATTCTATCTTGTTGGAAGTTCAAAATTCGAATATATTATCACTTCTATAAAGAAAAAAGTAACAAAGTATATTGCAACACCAGTATTTTGTCCCTCCATTGTTCTGACAATTCGTAGATCTATTCTAATTGGTCTTGTCAAATTAGCAGGATGCTGAGTCTCCTTTGAAATGCTTTACCCTATAGCGTGTCCATCAATAGGAACCTCGAATCGGATCCCTGTCATCCCACCATTGATCTCTTGGGCACATTGTTTACTGGGCTTGGCTTTGTGGAAAGCAATTCCTACAAGCAAAAAAATCCAATTTTGAAAATCACTGTTCGGTATTTAAAGCATTATTGAATCTGATAGGACGAGGTATCAATGTTGAGAGTATGGTTATGGCGCTTCATTGTGCTGTTTCGTTTAGGATGGTAGTGGGCTTTTACTGTGTTTTCATTACATTTTGGATGGTAGTGGTTATGGGTGAATTTATATAGGAAATACTTTATGCACTACCGTTTTGCCTGCGATATATATACCCTGTTAACATGCAATTACACATTGGATATACAGCCCTTTTAGATGAAGCTGGCACAATTTTACAACTTCAGCAAAAATCTGAGATGTTCCAAACCGAAAGTTATAAAGCAATTTAAGTGGAGTTAATTTAATTGATTCGTGAAACTATTAACCAAGTTGTTTTCCACGTTAACCCAACACCCTTTTCACACATTGTTGGTCGATTTTCGTATCTAAGAAGATAAATAGACAAGAAACACATTTGGGGCCATGGGAAAGGGGTTATTTGGTCAATAGTTTTAGGGCTTTTTGCCCTCTTTAAATTGTTTCATACCTTCCTTTATGACATTTCCAAGATTTTGTTGAAATGGTGAAAGTGCGACAGCTTCATCTAAAAGAGCTGTATGCCTTTCCTATAGGCTATAGTCTTTTGACTGCTCTATGCTGTTACATACACCACACTGATCTCTTAGTGAGTGCTATTTTATCACAATTCATCACACTGAAGTGAACCTGATTGTAAATTTATAAAGAGGGAAGAGGCAAGATGGATGGGGAGGATTTTGCTGCTGAATGGATGACTAGAGGCAACTTTGATAGGATGTCTTCCTCATTTGCAAGTCATTATTCTAAGTTGTCCATTTTTTGCTCAACAGCTTTTTACACAGGGTTATAACAAGCCTCCTCTGTGTATAAGAACAGTGCTTTTTCCAGTTAGGTCATAATTAGCCCAGAGAGGCAATGTCTTACTCAAGTTCTGCTATTAGTGAAGAAAAAAATGCTTTTTCACAAGGATCAGGTCAGTGACCCCTGTTAGCTACTTGGGTGCAACAAGCCAGTTCCAAGAAAATGGACCTCTTGTCAAATTATAGCACAGTGGGATGTAATGTATCTTCACTGTTATAACACCAGTTCCATGAATAAGACAATAGAGTCATTCACATTTCCTAGTATTTCCAGGTGTGCTTCACTTAATAGATTCTTCTGTAACATTTTACTGCTGGAGATTCTGTTAGCAAATTTAGCTTTTGTTCTGTTTGTGCAGTTTACAATGCATATTATGCAAACCTCAAATAAAATGTACCTTTGAAGCATTAATTCTGTGCTGTTAACATTTACCCTTGCTATCAGTTATGCAAGTTGTTATCCTTGAACCAATGTTCAGTTTTACACAGCACCCTAATTGCTTTAGACATTTTATTGCCTATTATGAAGACTTATCCTAATGCTGGCCTATTAGCTCAGGCTGACCATTGTCATGAGGAGAATGGGATTGTGGTTTGGAGAAACTGTTTCAGAGGACAATGAATGAGGACAATTGGAAGGGAACAATAGGTGCACAAGAGCGTCCCTGGGTTAAAGGAAAAGCCAGCTGCCCTTCTGGTGTCCTGTGTCTTGTAATAAACCACAATGTGTGCCACAACAAGGGCCTGGCAAATATTTCCTCAGCAAACCCTGGTTCTGGCTTGTGTGGCACACTGTGTGCTGGGCCATTGTGGAGTTTAGGGCTGGTAAATCTCCACAGCCAAGAACAAACCCAAGGACAAACCCCACTCCACAGAGGAATGTACCAGAGGAAATAGGGTGAATAAGGGATAATGAGGGTTGCCTCAGTTGAAAAAGGTTACTAAGAGGTGGTTTTGTCTCCTTGCCCTTTGGTTTCTCCCAAAAAGTGACAAATTCCATTGGGTCTTGCTCATTGAATACAGTGAAGTAAAGTAGATTTATTGTTTCCATTCCTTGAACCAGGCTGCATTTTTAGCATATCCTGGTATCCAGAATATATTACCAATCATTATCAGCTTGAATGTTTTATATACAGTGAAGTTTTAAACGAATTGATGATAGTTACAATCGATTTGCATGTTTAGAAAAGCCTCACTTGGTATGCGATGCCATTGTTGAATGTTTTGTTTTTAGGCTATACATCAACTAGTATTCCTGCCAGAAGCTGTAGGATTTGTAGATTTCCTCTGCATTTTGCTTAATCACGTTTTATCTTCGCTTATCTCATACTTTGGCATCCTTTGCTTCAGTCTTTGGGCGACTTGGCGACTGACTTCTTGACACCCAAATCCAGCTGATGATGTGCTGATTGTGGGAGAGGGGAGGAATGGGCCAGTAATTGATACTGGACTGAGTAGAACAGAGTAGAACTGAGTAGAGAATGCTTTTAGGGAAATTGGGATCCAGGGAGGGGCAGCAGAGCACTGCCAGAGCATTGGTGTGGAAGGAAAAGGTCTGCCCACTTCCTACCAGGGTGACATTTAAAGGGACACACGTCTACAAAGCTATACTCTTCCTTGCCCTTTAGCAGTCTGTGGGGCTGTGTGGCATCCTTATGGGCTGTTGCATGGCAGACAACAAGACTGCAGTTGAAGACAAGGCCAATTGCCACAGTAATCTAATCTTAGAATTGCCACCTTTACCTCTTCTAACTCTGCTCGTCCTCTGCTGAAATATAGCAAGAGTAATCTTCCTTGCTACTTAGCCTGGTGAAAGGTGGCATTAGGATTTGAAATCCCTCTTAGAAATGTCAGGAACGTAACTGGCCCTTGGTATAAAGGGCAGAAATCCATCTCAAGGATTACCTCTGAAGCGAGGTACTTCTGATTTCTGTGATTTGATTTCATGGTATGGTGTCAGTCAATGTATATTGTGTATTCCTTGACACAAGATATTTCGATATTTTAGTGGGGTTATCTTTATGCTGCATTTGCTCCAACATTTCCTCCAACATTTCCTCTAGATTTCAGTGTTTATTCTAAAATATATCTGGATTGCCTGACAACATTATTGGTATCTACCACTTGGAAAAAGGTATTTAGTGTGTCTAGTTTGCTATGATTAATATCCATACTGTGTGGTCCCATGTTACTTGAAAGATGAATAAATCAAAACATCAGCACTGATTCAGTAGTCTATATTCATATGCATCACGTCATGGTGCTATTGTGATAATGATGTTGTGAAAGAAAAAAGTAAGAGGAATGTAGGAAACTAAGCATTTTAAAGCTTTTTTCGCCGCCTATGTTATGCTTTGCCTCAGCAAGTAAGCCCCTAGAAAGTCAGATACGTAATCGTGGTCTATAAATACACATAACAAGGTTGTCACCCTTGAAGAGTTAAATTGCATAATATAGTCATAGCTTTTTAGTCCCATGCCCTTTAAATTGACTGCAGGGTTTTTGGGTTGAGTAAATGGCATGATAATTGGACAGATTTGAAATTTATGATTTGCCAGTCAAATTACTGTAAGCCCATATGATCGTATGGCTGATGTTAAAAATGAAATGGTTTTTCTCAAAGTGATAAATTGACTTTGTGTCAGGGATAAAAAGTAGGTCTGGAATGCTGGCTCTGTTTGAAATTGAACTGATTCAGATTTCAATGTCATCATTGGAGAAAGACCACTGGATTTGTCAAAAGTAATATCCCTTTACATTTCAATGATTCTCATCATAGAACTGATTCAACTGAACAACATCAGTTAGACATGTTCTCCTGTAGTTTGATCCAAATCCCTTTTAGATTTGGTGACAATTTATAACTTTGTGCTGAAATGATAATGTGAAGTCACTAAACATTACTGTGATTACACATATATGACAAAATGAATGTTATTACATAAAGGATAAATTTATAACTTGTTCTTTCATTACCTTTGCTGCACAGTAACAGGCACTGCTTTTCAGCTACATTTCGTAGTCTGAGAAAGCTGTGTCACAAGAAGGGGATTTGTAAATTGTATGTAACAGTTGTAAATTCTGAATAGAGATTCATCAAAGGTGAGAGGAAGCAATCGACTGGGTGGGTGTGGGATGATCATCTTACAAAGATTTCAGGCAGTTTTATCCAGAATCAGGATCCTGGATTCGTGTGACAATGATGAATGGTGACAGATGCCTCCCTTTGTGAATATTTATAAGTCAGCCTGAAAGACTCCAGGACTATCACACCACCGCTAATGCCACAATCAGTGCCCAGGCAGACCTGACCTGAGTGCCAAGTGATACTGCTAACTATGGCTGCTATGGAGGAAGAAGGAAGTGCCTAGGTTGTTGGTCTCTTAACTTCCAAATGATTACTTTGTACCTCAGATTTATCCTTAGCAGCTGGGTGGCTTAGTGCCTAAGATGTCCGCCTGCTCCGCTGAAGGTCTTTGCCTGTATGGGTTTGAACCCCGGGTGGGGAACCCAAAACTTTCAGTGAACCTCCATGAGCAAAATCCCAGCTGAATGTCATTCGGATGAGACGTCAAATTAATGGCCCCTTGTATCTGAGTCGGTGCTGGGCAAGTAAAAGATTACTTACATGGGGTAAACATGTTAAGGACTCCCAATCTCTCTCCCGTCTCATCAATCAACCCTCGCCCAGAACTGGGCTTAGAAGCTCTTAGAAGGCTGTGCTTACCATATCTATCTGTCTATGCTTGGTCGGCTCTCTTTATCATCTATCATTGAGTCTTACACCTTTCATGCCCTATGTTACCCTGGACACAGCCAGTAATAGCTACGATTAAGCTTATGATGATTTGATCAAAGCAGACATGACCATGGTGACCCTTGGCCCACTGAATGTCACCTTGCATGGCTCAGAGGTGAGGGGAGTCACACTTTCATGATACATGTTATTAATATATTCCCTCTAAGTATAAAAGCTATGCATGTCTATGTCCTATGTGTGACCCCTAATTGCCATTAATAAGCAGGGTGTTCCTTATTATGATAAGTACTGGTGGTTGTCACACAAAGGTGGTGTTAAGCTTATGATCCACCTGTGAAGGTGCCCTGACCTTGATTGGCTTTGACATTTGTCACCTTGCAATGAACTGTCAGCAAGAACAGGATCATTTGTGGCTACTTGATACAGATGCTACTGTCTCCTGTTTAACACTGCTTAGAAACTGTTTGTTCTGTATCCATTATAGATAGTTGTCTGCATTGATTCTTGCATTAATTGACACTCTGTCCATTAGTATGTGTTTGTACTTCTGTCCTGGGCATGTCAAGCCATCTGCTGCTGTTCGTAGAACAGTCAAATGACCTTGAAATAGTAAAGTGACCTTGAGAAAGAATTGGAACAGACTGGCATGACCTTGGGGCCTCAGTCTCTTATTAATTGACTTTGGACAACTAGGGTGAAATGTGTGACCCTTGACAGGGTAATTGTTGAACATTGGGGTAAGCTGAAACAGACGTGACCTGCAATATTAATGGTGGAATGATTCCATGGGTAGTGCCAGGTTTGCTTTTTGGCCAAATTAGGTCTGCGGGCAGTGATTCTCTCGGGGCTCTTGCCCGGGGTTAGTAACATGTGTTGACCCTCAACATGCTAAAGGTCACATAATAGTCGGTGGCTTTACCTTTATTTAGTTGAATTAATTTGATCCACATGAATGTAGAAATACCATGCATGCTGGTGTGATAATGTTATGATACATTATTATGTAGGCCTATTGCCATGCACACTATCAGTGCTTCTCAGAAAGTTCAGTTAATGAAAATGGTATGACCCTTTCAATAGCATGTAACTTCGTTATGCTATCATTTATTACTCCTGCATTGTGCGATGTGCATGGCACATGGTACATGTATACAATACTATACATCAGATACCACAGGGATACTTGTACCTTGGAAGCATTTTCCGTTTCATGAAATGAGATCCCTGGATATCAACCATTGGAATTTGTGTATTGAAGAATGATTGATGCTTTGTTGAGTTGGTGATTGTATTGCTCTCAGGTGTGATTCTCTTCTTTGCTGCCCACTGACTCTGCATTGAGTCATAGTAACTAACTTCACTATAGTTTAGATCTCTACATTATGTCCATTGGCAACTATCAGGTGTGGAGGAGTCTAGTGCAATATTTAGGAGGTGTAGCGAAGCACGGAGTGATCATCTTGTAGTTGGTATGCCCCTTGACCTTGACATGGCAGGCCCTTGTTAGCGTTGACCTCGTGGTGTCATTGTCACGTAATTACTCCAGGACGTCCGTCTTTTGCAAGGTCTTGGTGCACGTCTTACGTCTTGTGTCCTTATATGGAAGACTCCTGGAAAGAATGTCAGAAAGGAAGAACGGTTGTTCACAATGCATTGAGATAGATCATTGTTAACATATGTATCAATTATGATATCTTGAATATATATAATTATATGTGGAGAAAAACCATTCCTTCTGGTTATTCTTGTTCAGGAAGTTTGTGAAGTAAAGGAAGATTGCTGGAAGAAATCAGTTGTTCCATGAATTAATATTTATCATTATCAAGGAAGATTGCTCTTTGAACAAGGATACCTTGTCAAGATCATTGCTAATGAATAGATTGTTCTTTGCAATTTGGGAAGATTTCTCTTCTTCCAAGGTTATGAAACAGGATTTTTAAACCTCTACTCATTTTGGAGATTCTCTGGACAGAAATTCAGTTCTTTCGAAGGTTGTCACTTTCTTCAGAAAGATTGTTTCTGGTTGAGGTTGTTCACAGAACAAGACACACCCACTTGTAGAAAAGTAGTTGGTTTATTTTCTCTTTTCAAAAGTTTGTGAAGAAGACGGTATTCACAATTTACAGTAGCTCATTTTCGGAGTTGTTTTACTGGAATAATCGGTTAATAGAAAGGATTGTTGCTAAGGC
Source organism: Platynereis dumerilii (assembly GCA_026936325.1). Classification (NCBI taxonomy): domain Eukaryota; kingdom Metazoa; phylum Annelida; class Polychaeta; order Phyllodocida; family Nereididae; genus Platynereis; species Platynereis dumerilii. The sequence goes on from JAPTHN010000002.1 coordinate 101,853,221, forward strand.
AAGATAATGTCCTGTCTAGAACTTCCCATGTGGTGGTGCAGATTGGTGTGGATAGAGTGATTGTTCGTGAGGTAGGCCCTTGCCTGACAAGTTGTCGAACCATTATCTCACTAGAGTAAGTAGGTGCTAAACAAGAGCAAGGGCTATTCATGTCGCCTATCATCATTGTTGTAACTCCACTACAACTATTGTCAAGTAGTCTGCAACAAGGTCTTAGCATGCTATGGATGTGTCAGTGAATGCAGAACTCCGTTTATGGATGTTAACTTCTGTTATGTATGACTTTGTATGTGTCTTGAATTCTCAATAGAGGTTTTGAATGACTGTAATGTACTTCTATGGAGTTGTAGTCAGTTTGGAAAGACTTTAATGGAGTGGACAGGATGCTAATAATGAAAAGATAACACTATCGTGTGAATTTGAAATATTAATTTGTGTTTGACCTTGTTAAGGTGATGCAACGTGCTTGCCAACTAGTAGTTTTGGTAAACCATGCAGCATTTTAATTTCTGAAAACATGTTGTAGTTGTAATTGTGTCACCCATTACATGTATACACAGACCAAAACAACATAGTTTGTAATAATGTTTTAGAGTTGGATTTCCCAGAACACCCAGGAGCATGGTGCCTGATCATTAAATGAAAAGCCACAAACATTATGAAATCTGATAGTCTGGTGGTGAGACTGATCAATGTGTGAACAATTTCCACATGCATGTGCTAAAAGGATTGCATGACAATTTGCATGTGGCGATCACATTTAATATAGGATAGTTTCAGTTCACGTCAATCTGGCCTTGCAGTAGTTACACGACAGCTTGATTAAAGGTTGTCATGACACGCTGGTGATTGAATTGTTGCATTCCATCATTTAACCTTTGATCTGCTTATCAGCAAAGGTGATTGGCTGAAAGAGGCAGAAACCCCCAAGGTGTTGGTCAGCTGTTCGACCCCAGGGGCGGAGCTATGATGTGAAAGCTCTGTATATGAATAGCTGGATGACCCTCAGAAAATGTGAGAACCCATCCCCTAAAAAATGAAAGGCTGATATCGCCTATTTTAAAATTGGAAATACTTCAAATTATGCATTCATTCGGTTTTGCTGTTTTTTTTGTCTGTAATTACCGGTAGTTGTGTTCTGGTCCCTAGTTTGTTGAATTTTATACCTCATTCAATCATCTACATTGTTTGGAACTGGTAAAACATCTTTGTACACATGTTTCCTGGGTGTGGCAGCCTTTTGCTGGATTTAATCAATTTTGATGTTGTATAAAATTTTGAGGTCCAATTAACATTTTGGCGTGGCGGATATATTGGAACAGTCACTGTGTATGCCATAAAAAGAAAAATATAGAAAATAAAAAACAAAGAAGAAAAATTTTCGAAACATGTTGGGTTTTTGCCTTGATAAAAACGATCACTTCAGGTGATGTCACTTTATGCTGACTATGCACTTTTTGTCTCCTAATGGATCGATGTAACAGTCTGTCACTCCGTGGGCTTGTAGAAGATGGTAGTTGTTTGTGGAGAAGATTATTGTCATTATAGTCTGGAAATACACACCTGCATGAATGAAGTTTAAAACCTTACATCAGCTTAACATTTCATCTTGTCATTTCCTGACAAGTTTCAAAATATTTTCATTGAACAAATGTGTTGCATCAGAAAATTTTGAACTTTCTTCACATTGGCTTTAATAAACCATTTATATGAATATGAGAAATCCGCCCCTTTTGCCCAGTGAGTAACTAGAGAGTAGGTTGCCCTGGGTGTCTGCTCTTGTGCGGACTGCACATTGACTGGTCTGAAGGGCATCTCTGCTCAGAAGGTCATCTGCAAGAAGCTGGGGGCCACGAGGGCTTTTCTCAGAGGTCACTTTTTGTCCTTCTGCTAAAATGACCTGGGGCTGAAACTTTTCCTGAAATAGCCCTAGGACAACCACATGTTGCTTTATGCCAGTGTAAGGCAGTATATAGTGCAGTATAGCCCCAGCTCATGCAATTTGCTGGTATCCTGGGCCAGGACAGGCCAAACCCAATTAGTGGTTCTCTGATAACAGAATGATAAGCATCTTCATCTCTTGCTAATTTGGTCCTGCTGCAGGGCTACATCATCACCATGACAACTGATGAATAATGGTTTTTGTCCATGGTGCTTTCACGTTGTGGCTGATGCTGCATGGAGGTGGGTCGAGTGTCAGACGAAACGTCAGCAGTTATTTCTGACTTATTTCGAAAGATTTATAAAGTATTTAAATAGATTAAGATTATGTCTGAAATGCTTGACTTTTATGTGAAGGACATATTATTCTATTTTTGCAAAGAGATATTTGCTGCTTAAAATTCAATTTCTATTTGTTGAGACACCTTCCAACTTGGGAGTTCCAAGAATTTATCATCTTGAAAAATATTGATATATATGCAAATGGGTAAAAGTAGAACACTTGGATTCGGGAGAAAGTGACAAATAGGCCTACAGGAAATGTGTTGTCACCTGAAGTTTTCAAAAGTATTTGGCTGATACGCAACATTCTATTTCTGAAAGTCATGGTGACTGTGTGGGTGATCCTCGGTACCTTGCGAGGGTGATGTGGGTGAGACTTGACTAGAATTTAAAATCATAGTCATTGTTGCAATACTCGAATGCCCCCTCCATTCGCATTGTGATTTATAAAGTGACAGTGCACGCGAAAGCATATTGACTTTGGTCAGACATTTTGTCTGACGGAGAGAGAGTTCCGTTCAGACAAATTTTAAAATGTTTTGTCAGAAAACATAATAAATTTAATCTATTATTTTTCAAACAGTTGAAATGCATTTTAATGGAATATTGTTCTTTGATTTTTAAAGGTGGTTTTGCGACATTGCAATTAAGTTTCTTGAGGTCTTACAATACAATTCAACATCAGAGAGGACTAGCACTTAATATGACTATTTCCTGTAGAGATTTTGTGCCAGTAAATTTGTCTGACCTGAATTTGAGAATGGTCAGACATTTGCAAAAAGTGCCAGTAATGTCTGACGTGGCTGACCATTATTGCACGCACTGTATAGTGACGATTTTGCCACTTTACCTATACTTGTAAATAATGTATACGTGGTGTGGAAAAAAATCAAAATCTAAATCAAATATCACCTGATTCGCAGCAGTTTCACAGCAATTCAGTGATTTCGTACATTTGAATGATTATATTTTTCATTTGAATGATGTTGTTTTTCATTTGAATGATGTTGTTTTTCATTTGAATGATGTTGTTTTTCTTGTGACTAATGATGTTTTTCTTTCCCTTCCAGGTGAGTGTTCTCCTTAAACATGCTGGGTGTTGACAATGAAGTTTTGCTGTTGGCTGAGTATTCATTTCAAATAATTTGAGAAGACTTCAGAGTAGTAGACCGGCCTCCTTCACACTGCAGGCCTACACAGTAGATCTTTACACAGTAGTTGGATCCTTACACTGGGCTATTGAGTCGTGAGCCATGGACCTATTTATCTGTGGAGAGAGTTGTCATCTTGCTATTGTGTTGTGGCAACATCCATCATATCATGAAAGTGTAAATTGTTAGGCAACATGCCAAGGGCCATCACTGAGCACATATACGAGCATGAGACTGGGGAGCTGTGCAGGACATAAAAAAGAGTTATCGTGAAACACGTCGGAAATGTTGGTCATTGTGTTGCTATACATAATGACATGTTTGTTTGTCATTTGCCAAAGGTTGAGTTTGGTTGATAAGTAAGCAGCCTGACGTTATCTGCTTCAGATTTGCTACAGTTTGACAAGTTTTTGAAACCTAATTAAGAAATTCATTTAGAATAAAATTTGGCATGGCTAGCTCTAAGAGCATTAGATTTTCTGCAGATAATGACTCATTGGTCTTTGCCGTGGCCCAAACCTCTCTGTACAGCATGCAGCACTACACACCCCAATGCTTTTTGCTGTCAAATTTTCATAATCCGTGTATTCAATCTCTACTTGGTATGAGTGCAATTTATCTTCAATCTCTTCTGTATATACATGCCAAAGACACATCCGCACATCATGACAAGTGACAAGTACATTGTAGGTATGTTTGTAAAAAGTATCAGACACTTCCCGTTGTCTGCATACTAGTGGATGGACGAACAATGCTATCAGTGCTCCACGAGTAGTGAATTCGTTACTGTACATTGGGCCATTCTGATAATTGGTTGAAATTGCATTAAGCATATTGGGCATGAAAAAGCCCCATTATGTACTTAATACATTGTACACTGTGTACATTTGAGTAGCATTAGGATTCCCTCATTGTTTGCTTGTACAAACTCAGAGCTGTACATTTAGCTGGTAATTGTTCTCTCCTGAGCCACTGCCAATTTGAGTTGTTCTCTGTTGTTGCAAAATGTAATTGATTCTGAATAACCTACCCAGGTCCTCTCGCCTTGTCCTACATGGTCAGTCATAAGGTCTTGCCAAAACAGCATGATATTGTGCTTTCTTGTTTCAAATTCTAAGGTGGAATCGCTACATGGCGGATGGTAGTGTTTTTGTGCATCAACAAGGCATAAGGTGTAGAGAGTCTTGGTTGAAGTGGAGCCACTTTCAGGCGAATCTGGATCAAGTTTAACCTAGCATGGGTCCCATCTTCCAGATCTATACAGATTTCCTGCCAGTCTAACATGAAAAGACAACACCAGCTTTTGTTAGTTGGATTATGACAAAGAAAACGCAGGAAAGCTACCAGAGAAGCAAATGCTTCATCTTAGCATGAAGGGTGTGCTTGTTAGAGAGGCGCTGCTGTTTTCCAATTAGATCGCAGCAGAGGTCGTTGATAGCAATGATGGGAAGGGCACGTGGCAGTGGTGGAGCCTGGGCCAGCCTGGCAGAGATGCCTGCCAATGATGCCAGGCAGTGATTAATGAGGGGCCACACCACTGAAAGGCTGGGCTTAATGAGAGTTTGATCCCCACTGATCTGGCCTTGTATAAGAAAGGCAAAGGGCCTTGGGTGCCATGGGTGCCATGGGTGTCATGGGTGCATGCTGCAAGGGTGCTGGTGTATAGGATGATCAATGCTGGTGTAGGGTGTGCTATTCCTGGTGCCCTTGGTGAGCACTGATGACACAACTGACGCGCCAAGTGAAATTTCTGTTTGCCAGTTTGCAAAGCAGCCAAAAAGCCATCCATTATGAGCATAGATGTGATTTCCAGAAGAGATGTGATTTCCAATCACCCTCCGCCGCTGCCAATCACCATTATGGACATGTATCGATCTCCCATTCCGGCTCATCCAATGTTAAATCGCTGAAGGTCGCCCAGTACTCAGAACTGATTCCGACTGATTCAGAACTGACAGTAGCACCCACACTCATTGACAATGGCAGATTTAGCATCAGATTTAGTTGCAGTTTCCTCAGCATCCTGACAGATTTAGCCCAATATAGCACTTGATATTTAGCCATGATTGGACTGGGGAATTTGGTTATGGCTGGCTGTAAATTCTGGACTAATGACCAGGGTCAATCTTTGGTCAAGGACTGGCGGAGAGGACACAATTTGTTTGCATTGCCCAGTGCTTTTGTTATTGCTGATATTGAATAATGAATTGGACAACTGGAGGGTGCAGTTTATGAATCATGTGGGGCTCTAGACTTGTATTTGAGTAACATCAAAATGGCACATTTGGTCCTGTTCAGAATATGTGAATAGGACACTTCAGGACTATTTACTGCTTCTTCTGTTCCCTCTAAAAAATTTCAGACAAAATTGGTTTTTTAGATTCAAAATGGTTTTTTGAAAAACCAAATTTCAATGCAAAAAACTTGGTTTTTCAAAAAACCATTTTGAATCTAAAAAACCAATTTTGTCCCGACATTTTTTAGAGTGTTTGCTAAGCTGGGAGACAATATCACAGTATCTATTGTATCTGCAATTCCCCACCAGCTTAGATAAATCACCCCAAGGTAATGCACAGACTAATGTAAACTTTGCAGGCTAATGAAGAACTCCTATTTGAACTGCATCATCTGTTGATCAGTATTTCTATTTGTCGCGGATTAAATGGGTGTAGCTGACAAACTACTCCAGGGCAATCTCTGTTGATTGCTGAGAAATCCAAATTTATATTATTCATGCTGCCCAATATTCTGCCAGATTTCCCAGGATAATAATAAATGAACATTGCCATTCGAGAAATTTGTTCATTTCTAGATATTTGGGCCCTCCCATGTATCCTTGCTGTCAAGGAAGGTATCAATTATATCATACTGTTATGTCCTATCGAATCGAATCATGCCTGGCTCTGACTTGAACGATGCCACTCAAAATTCACTGGTACATTTTTGTGTCGAAAATTGATACATAGTCAATATGTGTTGATTCTCCAAAAAAAGTTTGTGGAGTGGTTTATTTATGGCCGAGGTGAAGCATTGATGACTGCCACTGGGAGTGCTGGTTTATATTTGGCAGAACTGTTTATCTGAGGCTGGAGAGCCTCTGGCAACAAAATAATAAGCTGTCTGGGGGATAGTAAATTATCTATGGAGCAATTGTCTAATGGCTTATTTGCAACTGTGCAATGTAAAATGAATGTATAGAACCCCGGCTCAGCCTAGCAATGGTAACAGTATAGCAGGGGCGGACTAAAACATCTGCGCTGATTAAAGGGTATGCTTTTTAGCCCCGAGCTACTTTCAGCACATTGGAAAGCATGCCAGGGCTTAAAATATCTCTGCAGCATGACAGAATCTGACAGATCTTGCTTTTTGCACTGCCTTTGACACCCAGAGAGACCCAGGCCCATTTCAGCTGTGTTGAACAGCTGGTGGCAAATCTGGCAGGCCAACTGAATTGCATTCAAATGAATTGGAGCTGTCTAAGGCTGTCTGGGACATCAAAGTCTCCTCACCAGTGCTAACAAGCTGCTCCATTTCCCAACATGGTGTTCTCCTGTGTTAACTGGTGTCGAATGCTCCTATCAAATATCATGTTTCATGCAATTTCCGGGTCCCAGTGGTCAATCAGTCATTCTCTGCTTCATTGCTTTGTCCGTTGAAATGACGTTTCATGTATTTGCAATGCTATCCAAGTCACCCATCTCCTTATATGGACAAAGGAAAATGTATCAAATGTGGGTGGCAAAGCATTTTGTCAGAGTATTTCACTTACTTCTAACTTCATAGCTTGATAGTTAGTTTATTGATTATTTTACTAACTAGGTCAAATTCCTAAAAAGAACTCCAAGCCATCCTAATTAGTCATTATTAATTAAGAAATGCTACAGGACACCAAAGATCGAAAGAAAGGTTGTAGAATATAGATTCATTAATTGTGAGTTGGTGTGAGAGTTACGCAACTGGATAATATGACCAAATGATATGACCCAATTAAGGATCCTTAATTGAGACACATGTCCTGCAGGCCTGTCTGGACGCCTGTAGCTGCCAATCTGATGCTTTGATTGGAATTTACCAATAGCTGGAGGGGTCGACAGATGCTGGGTCTATGAGTTACGACAATCTGTGCAATGTTATTGTGTATTGGACAAGCACAGGTTATGACAAAGCCTCATAAACCAGCTCTATGTGATTATTAGATGCTTATGCAGGATTATGGTTTACAGTCTTGATTATGGTTGATGTGAAGTGATATCCAGTAAACCTGATTGAATTTTAATAGCTCCCCAAGTATTCGGTCTGGGCTGTGGAGACTGCTTGAGAGTCTTAATTTAAGAGTTTTTTCGCCAGTAATTCCATCCACTGGAGAATAATGGTTGTGCTTGGAGTAATCACTTGAGACATTAAAAATCAATTTCAGCTTCCCTCCCCAGAATAGGCTAGATAGACGAATGGCTGAATTAAATGCTAAGACTCCATTCCGAATTTCATTGAGGACTTCACTGAGAATTGCTTGGGCGAGTCTTGCAAGATTAATACAGCCCTCCCTCATCTTTCCCTCATCTTTTCTGCTGTCTTCTCTGCTGTTGTTGCTGAGCTTTTCTCAGGCTTCTGTTGGATTTTTCCTGGGCGCCTTTGGATCTTGTGGGATTTGATATGCTTCTGTTATGGATCCCCTGTGTCCCCATGGCCAGACACAGGTCTGCTGTTCTCTGCTGTATCAATGCCCTGGGTCACTCGGACAGGCAGGGACACGTTGCAGGCAAAAGCTTGTGCAATGTGCATGAATACAATTCGTGGTGGCTTGCTAGCTCTTGCTGGTGGATACAATTAGGAAATGGAATCTGTGGGTCATCCAAGATGCAGTTATTGGTAGATATATGTGGATAAGAAGGAAAATATCTTCAAATGTTATATTCAGCTAAATCAGGCAAAAGAGAACAAATAATTTCCAATCCTATAATTGTATTCTCAGTGGCCATCTTGTTGCAGTTTTACACTCACTCATAAGGCGTTCTCCTTTTTGCACCTGTACTATCAAAAGCAACCTTAAATCTCCCCATTCCACCTCCCATTTCTCATCTCCCAAACTCTCATTTGTTGAACTACATGTACATATTATGTAATGGGCCTAAAATTATACACAAGGTATTCAAGGGGGCCTGTACACAGTGACAGCCAGGCACTAATTGCTGTGTTTTCATATCCTAAAGATGAGGACATATGTTAGCCAAAATAGGCACACAAATACAGGACCTAAAGACCCAATCATTCATCCATCCATTCAGAAGCAATGGAAACAAAAGTCATCATTAACAGTCTCTGCCACAATGACCTTTCATTCTGCATCTGCAGCATCTCAGAGACTCTGCCCTTTATTTTTTCGACCGCAACTGACAAATTGTCGCATTCAGTGAGTACTGACAAACTGACAAATAGGGTGAACCAAATTGAATGACACTGTCAATACTGGTAGACGTTTACACTTCATAGCCAATGACAGCACTTGATGATCAAACTTATTAAACCAGACTTGGATTAATAATACCAAAAGGACTACTGTAAACTGTACCACAAAGGCCAGATTCTGAGATAACCATTTAAGAACCGACAAATCCAGATCAACAAAATACCAGACTGCAGAAATGACAAAAGATTGCCAGAGTACAGAACTAAATGAAGTAACTTCACGATCACACAGTGACCTACGACCCTCATTCGGCATTGTTGACTGAACATTCTGTGTCCTATATTTGCGACCGCAACTGCCGAACGCATGCTGTAAGAGATAGGGGAAGCCCGATTTGCCGCCCAAAGAAAACGTTTCAAAGAAAAAGTCCATCAATTGTTGTTTTCCAAACCAGGAACTGCAAAATCACGACGTCAGAGGCCAAGCCAAAACAAGTGACATATAGGTGGCGCCACTTGTTCTTGTGTTGGCATGAACCACTTAGCTCCCATCGAGAGGTTGTTTTTGCTAAATTTAATTACTTTCTAAATGCAATTTGCATCTTTAATGGAACCGAAGTTAATGTTTGGAGTATATTACGTGTTAATAAATGTTTTTCGAAGTAAATATTGTTGAGAAAGAAATATACAGGAAATGCAAACCACGAACTGAATGTGACCAAAATCTTTGATTCCATATTTTGAGTAAATACCGTCAGTATGCCAAGCATGAGCAAAATTACGAATCTCTATTTTTGGGCTGGGGACTGTCAGCCTTGATTGGCATGTCTCTGGCAATTAATAATTAAAACAAATCGGTAGAGGGTGTTGAGGTGACACCCAGAGAATCATGAAAGGTGGTGAGAGTTGAAGGCAAAATGGTAGCTAGTATTATATTATCAGTTGAAATAACTGATACGTTTTTACCATACATTCAGTTAGCCAAACCTTGGTGCTTTAAATAAATAGTACCTGGTAATAGTAAAACTAATTTATTCCCAACAGAATATTGGAAAAGTATGCAGTGACATTTCTTTAATTGTTATTCTCAGTATTCTGCTTTGCGAACTGCAGACTGTTGCTGGTGTTGCTAATGAGGGGCTGCTGCAGCATCACTGCTTGTGAACAAACAAAAGCCATGCAACAACCAGCTCCAGTGGCAGCCAGGCCTGAGCCATTGGCAGCTGCTGATGAACAGCCCTTCACTGTGCACAATAGGCAGAGTGTCAGCATTGCAGTGATGGCTGCCATTCCCTGTGGCTAATAGCATCTCCAATACAATGCACACAATAGATCATCCCATCTCTTAGCACTGCTTGCCATAGCTTGCCAATGCTTGCCATTGCTCAGTGCTTATGCTCTCCAAATCCCATCATTGCCTCTGCCTCTTGTGCACACCACATTTCCCCTGTTCATCTCCTTCAGCCTGTTCATCTTGTTAGATCATCTTGTTAAGAGATTTAGTGTTGGATTTATTGTAGAATTTCCTGCCAAATTGCCTGTGGAGCACGGCTCTAATGAAAGCAAAGTAAATTTATTGCTTGCTTATTAAAAATGTGGCTCTCTACTAGTGGCTAGAGTTCAAAGATTTGAAAGCAAGTCCCTTGGAGAGGGTCGTTAGAGGCACAGGAAGAGCAGATGTCAGTGAGGCAGATAACATCACCTAATCAGAATTAAACCCATCCATCTGGGGAATAAAGCCTTCCCTCTGGCTTCTATAATTAGTTCACAAGTTAGCAGCACTCTGGTCGAATTGCCTGTGATGGAAGCTGCAATTAAATGTGCTTAATGGTATGATTATTAAAACCCCCAGCCAAAACATGCCCACCCCCTCCACCCCCCTTCAGCTTGTGCATGCAACTTCACTCCCTTGAAGGCTGTAAAAAATACGTTGCCAGACAAAGATACCCAGCAATGGCAAGCAGAGGCAAGCAGTGGCAAGCATCCATGATAAATGTATGGGAGGAGGCTTGGAGCTCCAATGTGATACTGACATGCAAGATTTCCATCATTCTTTGTGGCACCAAAAAGCGAGAATTGTGTCCTTGGTGCTCCCCAAGCTTCATTTTCCCTTTGGAGCAGTGTTTCCCAGTGTAATGTGTTGTCAAGGGGTTGAGTTATAACCCAAAGGGCTTTTTCTTTGAAGGTGTTGAGAGTTATGTTACCTGATTGCCTAGGTTGCTGTCCTGCAAAACAAAATTATATATGAATACAAGTATTTGTTTAGTTATCTGATATGTGCACTTCAAGAGCTGCATTTGTAACGAAATTTTGTGATGCTTTTTGTCACCTGGTCACAGAAAAATATATATGTTTGAATAGAAAGCAATTGCAATTGCTGCTTGTGTTTGTGCAATATCTGAATCTACACTGATATAGAATGGATATATTTTGGGGGGGGGGGGTTGTCTATGGAAATACACGAATTAGAGTGTCAGAGAAGGATATCCTGATAGGGCTATAGAATATATGGCATGATGTGGTATTATGCCCTTAGATGCTGTACTATCAGAGTATAGACCTCAGGCCGCCCATAAATCATTGGTAGGAGAATAGATGGCCGATGCTGCATGAGGTGCTCTGGGTATTGTAGATAAGGATATTCTGCATCCCATACCAGGGGCAAGGCTTGGCCTAGGCTGGGCTAGCTGGGCTGGGATGGGGCTAGGATTGTTGCAAGTGGCAGTAACCAATGGTAAGGGGACGTCGGAGTCCAGATAAGACTTACCAGGGCTCCCATGGCACTCCTGGGCTCCTGCAGGCTCACATTGTGAAACCTGAAGATGTAATTGTTACAGAAGAGAAGATGTGTGATGATGTGAATGGGGTATAGGAGTAATGTTATTTGCTTTTTCATTACTCATGAGATATATCTTTTGTAAAACACACACCTTTCTGGGGAAGAGTGAAATATTTTATGTGAGAGAAAAATTAGATTAATATTTTCAATTTTGATTTGTCTTGGATTATACTTCAAGTGATCTACAGATATTTAGACACTGAAGTTTAGCAATTTCCTGCATTTAGTCACTTTATGCATCATCTTTCGTAACAGTACAGTACAACAGCATCGTTTCACAGTGTGTGTTCTCCTGTGCTTACTGGCTGCTTTATTGGATTCACTGGTTTCCTGCACAGACTTAGCATTGCCTAGAACTGGCCGAGTGCCAATTACAGCTAATGCTGATCAATCCATATTTATACCTAGTACCAAACCTTGCAAAAGATGGCCTACATGCAGAATATCCATACATGCATCAGATAATAACAGCATAACATGGCCTGCTCTTAGCTTGATATTGACAAAACATGTAAGAGCATGGAAGACACAGGATGTTGAGAAAGTTCAAAGGATCCAGAAAGGCATTTCTCCTTGTTAGCAGTACATCAAATCATACGCCCAATGCCCTAACCTGGCCCTCTACTTGCAGTTATGCATTGAACCACACTGAACTCGAGTCACTCTGCAATTACCAAGGTCACGTGGGTAACTGTTGTTTGTGTGTGGGTTAACCGTCTCCACCGATTATTCACATTCAGTGTATGTGGTATGTGATCTCATCAAAGTAACTACCCAAACAAGTTTGGTATACGTAAGGCAAATGCATACGATTCTGTTACAATTTGGGAATATTGTTGACCTAGCTTTTGAACTCTTGTGTTGCATACATAAATCTGAAGTCTTACAGAGCAGATTCTGTTTTGTAAAGAAGACAAAGTGTCAAAACATCTTACAACCTAGTTTCTGAATACAATTGCCTCAATAAACACATTGTTACGACAAAGAATAGCCTGTTCTCTGGGAGTGTACATTTCAAGTAATATTTAGAATGAATATGACTAATCTCTGCTTCCAAAATGAAAGTATGAATGTGAGATTGTGAGAAGACGCTGCCAAGAAGTAATGCTTGTGTTTTATAATATCGAACATACAGTTGTAGGTGTGGCTGTTATTATTCTTTCTGTAGATATACCTTGTTTCAAACAATGATTAAATTTTCTACTTCCAATAATTCTCCAGTCCAGTTAAATCACCAGGTAGCAAGTATACTCTATACTTTTATTCTCCAATCCAGTTATAGTATACCACCAGGTATCAAATCTGCAACACATTTTGGGTTTCTTGTCTGCATATCCATAACTTCGCATGTTCCTGTGCTGAGCTACAGTGTCATCCACAGTGAAACATATGGCTCCCTCAGAGTGCTGCCTGAGATGCTGGATTCAAATTAATTCACAAAAAGCCATATTGTGTTTCAGCAAGATTATCTGGATAGCATCCCACTGTCTGCTGCTCTGGTCCTGGGGAAACTGTAAGCTGGTTTGATTCTCGGAAATGGAAAATAATGTGCATACGAGAATCTTTTTCAATGCCTTCATTGCCTCTTGCATCATTGCTGGCTTACTGCAGTGAGCACTGCATATTGGTCGATTCCTAACTTTTCTGACATGTGCAGTGTGCACAGACTTCTACAGATTGTGCATTCTTTTCTCCTTGGATAACTACTCCCTTGGTGATTGATTATTAGAATAATTATTAAAATGTAGATATATTAGTGATCAACATGGAGAGCTATACCTCTGTGCACAGACAATTTGTATTTGTTTATCTTTATTTACAATTTTCTACTTTCACTCCTGACTTGTCACAGTTTAGTTTTGTACGTTTTATGTCCATAAACATCGATATGCTGTTGTTATAGGAGCATTTGAGCAATTTGGAGTTCACTTGATAGCATTCTTAGTCTTGGCTGCTGTGTTATTTTATCACACACACAGGAAGAGAATGCTTCACTGTCTGATTGCATTACTTAGTGATCTGTCTGCCTGGTGATCTGTCTGTATATGATGTGCTGCTATTCCCATCAATCTTTTGTGTTTGTTCAGTTTTTAATGCAGGTGCGCATGCGCAACTGCATTATACCAGTCACTTACCATATAATGGGTTTTGTGGATTAGAACATGCACCCCGATATTGCTATCAAATAGTGAATTTTCGTGTTCGAAAATCAGATTTTCCGTTAGTGGAGAACCCCTAGTTTTGTGCGCAGAAGCATTTTGGATTATGTACGGGTTATTTTTATAAAGAAAATCATATTTGTGACAATATGGGGTAAAATGATGCATTTCTGCCGATCAAAAAAGTTATATTTAATTTTTTCTAATCCCCAAATCTAAGAATCAAGAAAAACGTATGTGGAATGTACATCAGGCAATCTATATACTAATTTTCGCTTTAAAAAATCCAGTGGTTATTGCTCTAGGCCTGTTGACAGATTGTTTCTGAAGAAAAATGGGTTTTGTGGATTGGGACGAACTCCATGATCTTGCCATCTAAATAGCATTATCTTATTGGAAAGTCACATTTTCACATATGGAGAACATCTACAGTGGTGTTTAGGAGCATTTTGGATTATAAATAGGGTATTAAGAGACATATGTTCTCATTTATAGCCAAAATTACAACAGTGTTTTTATGATGGTCCGGAAAAAGTAAGATTTCTTTTTTCCTGTTTTCCTTATGTGTAATAAATAAAAAAAATACATTTGAGATGTACTTTAGACATTGTATATACCTGTTTTTGCTTACAAACGTGTTCAGTGCTCCATATCTGGTTACAGACTGTTTTCGTAGATGAGTTTGTGGATTGGACGGAGCACCTTGATCTTGCCATTTGAATGTCATTTTCAGATTTTCACTGACGGAGAACATCTGCAATGGCGTGTATGAGCATTATGGGATGTGTATAGGGTATTAAGAGACAGGATTTTCTCATTTATTGATATTAACAAAATGATGCCCTTCAGACAGCTGAAAAATAAGACCAGGAACAGTTGTTTTTTACCAAGGCCTGAAGTTTCAGAACTCATATGCATATGAAAATCCAAGTTTTGAAAATATTGTGTCAAACGCAACCCTACAGTAGAAAATTCCACCTGCATTATGCAACCCGCGGGTTCTTGTTTGTTAAAGAAAACAACAATTAATTGATGAGGGTGTACGTTGTCAGAACCTTGTGTTTCAAATCCCAAGGCAAGTGATGGCATTTTGATATCACAAAGTGACTCCCATGTTTTAAAATGATTGAAAAATGAGAAGCAAGTGGGTTATCTTTGCCAGATTTGTTTTGGAAAGCACCAGAGGAGAGGGATGGCTTTTAGGTTCAGATGTATAGTGCATGGTATATAGGCCCCTGTGCCTGGAAGTCTGGAACAACACATTGTAAGCTATTGCAATGGCAGTGTGTATTTACAATCAATATGATTTTGCAATTGATTTAGTGTTGGGCCTCTGCAACCACACACAGTGGTGGTGTATATATGTACATTGTTGATAGTAAACATAGTATCCCAGTATTAGCTTAGTGCATAATTTATGATATGTTTCCCCAGGCCTATCAGTTGGTCTCATTTACCCAAAGATTAATCAGGATAATTAGGCTTCCCCATCATGTGTCTATATCGAATAGCAAACAATCAGCCTTGGCAGATTGTATCCAATGGTAGGATGGAGGATCTATAGCATAGTGATGATGTCTGTGGTGAATTATTCATTGGTGGATGCTATTTTAACTTGGTGAAAAACCTTGGCAGCTATTGATCCCTGCAGCCTCAGACTCTTTTTCAACGAGGTTTTCTGCAGACTGTTTTTGTGGACACGTTTTACCCTGACGTAGTCCCAGGAGGATGGTTAGTGGAGTGAAGTGGGTCGCAGCTCAACAATGATGAATGACTGTGAATATGGGAGCAGTGTGTAGATTTAAATGTAATCGTTTTAAATCCTCTGCTGTTAAACTATTGAATCAGGGAGGGGAAGTATTTGGTTTATGACACAATGCCTTATTGATCATTTCCCCAGCAACCTCCTCCCCTGGCTAATTGAAGCAGGGTGCCTACAAGCACGACAAAATGCAACTGCCGCTTTAATTTCCGATTTTAAACAAGGATTATTCAACCAATTAATCCCCCTCTAGTTATTAATGTTATGACGAAACGTCCCTTATTGAAATTGTGATGGATGTGGAAAGCACCTTCCTAAATTCCCTTTCATGCCAATCTGGGCCTTCATTAAAAGACCAAATAATATTTCAAAAGGACCTCTCACAAGATCTGTTGTTTCTGTCAAAATTCAAGATCTAGAAAATACATTGCTTTGGCATAAGCACCGAAAAGCAGATTAATGTTGATTTCTCTTTGAGTCTGAGTTGGAAGGTCCTCAGGGGCCATTGAATTGACACAATGTATCAATTGAATTGTAATGTCAATGCACAAGTATTATGTTACCTTCATATATGAATGTCAATATTATTCAGATTGTAGAGAAAATGCACAATGCAGACATATAATATTAACGTCTTTAGATCGAGATATTGCTATTTCAAGATCCTATTAGTGGTTGTCATGGTGATTTGTAATAGGCTTTGAATATAACTCCTTTAATTGGATCTTTGGATTTGAAGAGGTCGAATAAATTAGGAAACCAAAAGTAAAGTCTCAAGTTACTCCGAGGAATATGCAAATCGATCCCTGTCTGAAGAGTCTGTATATCTTGTTACATAAATTATTTATAAAAAATAATATGAGAACATTTTGGAAGCTGCCTAATCAATATTGCACCATTACGTGAAGGCCCGTTCTGTAGAATATGCATTTCTATGAGTCCAATATGTATGTATATAGTAGGGGATGTTATGTGTGTTCCACATCTTCTTTTCGTTGTTACTAAGCTGTATACAGTATATGGCTAACACAAGCCATTGAAAAAGAAGGTTAATTTGTTTTTAAGAAACTAAAGGGTTAAAAATACACTAGCCTTACAGTGTTGCTGAAAAGACTTATAAAGCTTTAGCCAATGTTGATGAAAGGATGGTGTCCCAATGTTGGCAGTGTGGCGTGAATGTACTGTCTAGCCTAAGTCTAAAAGAGCTTTTTAGCATCAGAAGTTGGGATTTTTTTGTGATTTTCGCACTGAAAGGTCGTGTGGATGTACTGTCTGGTCTTCTAAAGGTCTGAAAAGCTATAGTTCCTGTGTTGTAAAGCCAGACTGAATATCTTTCATTTTTTGCATATTATTGAGTGCAAACGTGTAGAATTATGCGGAATGTAACTTCGGTGAAAGACACTTTGAAAGAGTGATTTTGTAAGTCTGTCCTTACATATGTGCTCTATTTATACTTGTGTCTTTTACCAACATCCACGAAGTCCTGGTGTTATGCATTGCTACAAACAGTTATATGCAGCGCCAAAGAAAATGTTAAAACAAGAGGCGACAAACAAGCCTGTCAGTCTGGCGCAGGGCTTGGTACAAATACTTGGAATTGTGTGTATTGTAAGAATGACCAATGCATGTGTATTGTAAATGTGTACCTTCTGCCAGCTTTCTTATTATTAAAGGCTAGCGACTGTATTATCTTCAGTATAGAACTTGTCAGGGCACAGACGGGAGCGCAAGTAGTTGCATTGGCATTACATCATACGTTCTCCACAGTAGCTATGTGCTAAGACCATTTGTATTCCTTACCACAAGGCATTTGTATGCTGCAAATACGCACCCTGTCATTTGCAGACATCTGCACTCTTTTACACTCTGCAGAGTCTATACGCTCTGTGCACAGTGTTGCTGGGGGAATTTACTACCAATTCTCCATGGTATAGTGTGGTAAGAATGTGCATTTGCTACCATCCGCAATGATATAGCTGTATTTGAGGAATTTGCTAACATCCCAAATAGTGGTGTTGAATCTTAGTGAATTTTCCATCATCTTCAACTGGGTCTGTATGGTATGGTATAGAATTGATTTTGCTACCATCCTCAATGATATTGTGTAGTATAGAACTGATTTTGCTACCATCCTCAATGATATTGTGTAGTATGGAACTGATTTTGCTACCATCCTCAATGATATTGTGTAGTATGGAACTGATTTTGCTACCATCCTCAATGATATTGTGTAGTATGGAATTTGATTTGCTACCATCCTCAATGATATGCATGGTGTGGTAGGAAAGTGCATTTGCTAACATCCTAAATAGTATGGTGTTGTATGTTAGTGAATTGTTACCATCCTCAATGATATGGTGTGACATGGAATTGAATTTGCTACCATCCTCAATGGTATGGCTTGGTGCAGTTGCTATGAAAATGGATGGCAGATGAACTTTCATAAATAGTATGCCATTGAACTGTGTGGTTTTCATTATGGGATGATTCCAATCGAAGAAACATGGCTTTGAGTTGAAGAATAACTGATAAAACACACTCCTTCAAGGGACAAAATTGCTGAGCATGCTACCTCTTGCCAGTATATAGGATTAAGTTGCTGCATACCTTGAACAATGATGGATTGTGGTTGGTGTTAGAGTTGCTCATGATACTGTTCTAAGGGCAGAATCACTATTGAAAAGAAGTGACATGTAGCTGTCAGCAACTACATAGTTTACATCCATTACTCATTCCTTACACCATGTATAACACCATTTCTGCATCAGTGGCAACCCTGACTTCCTTTCTACTGGCCTTCCCCTAGCCTTCTAGAGTCCTACTACCTTCTACTACTCTCCCACAAGTCTCCACTAGTCTTTACTAGTCCTGACAAGTCTTTTCGAGCCCCTACATCTCTGTGTGTCCTTTCCTTATTGACAAGATCTTGCTTGTAGCCGCAATGCCTCAGCATCCTTGGATCAGCCCTAACTTAATGGTAGCAGCTATAAAACCTTCTGTGGAAGGCCAGTTGGCGTTGTCTACAAGGCTAATGCCTCGCTTGTTATATTTAAGGCCAGTTGGCAGAGGTGTAAATCTGGATTCCAGGGTTTTTCATCTGATTGCAGCCTTGGAAAAGATATCCAGGCAATCCTATCGATCAACGTCATACTGTGTCCTTCTTGTATAGGAGCATCGTAAATAATAGAGAAGAAGATCAAAGGGCCCTTGTCCTCCTTCTTGTCCTCCTTCTTGTCCTTGCTTGAAACACAGCCTAACAGGGATCACCAAGATTGCAACTCCACTTTAAGACCAGGAGATTGGCTCTCAGGAGAACTCCATGGTTGAGTGCATGATTGAAGTTGTTGGCAATGGTGGTTGAAATTTGCCAGTCACATATGACGGAATTATATTCCAAGATTGTTCAGGTTGTATAATATTCCTGAAAATATAGTTGTCCATGCATAAGAAATGTTGCTGTTGAATAATTACGAGTACACGTTTTCATTAAGCTGTTGTTTTACATCAATGGCATCACAACATCTATCTACCCATCACATTCAAACGAATAAGGATGAAAACAGATAAAATACGAAATGGTCAGTGCATTTCTGTAATCACTTGTAATTCTTCAGCTGTTGCATGAAAGGGTGTATTTCCATCTGTTATATAAAGATGCCTGAGGTTGGAACAGCACTCTTCTGCACTGGCAATCAGAACGTGATAGCACATAATTGATAAGGGTGTGGTGGATCAAAGGCAACCTTCCTTCCATTCTTGCAAGACTGGTATTGATCTTATTACTCATGCAACACATATAGATATTATATGTAACTCCTTTACAAGAAATGCAAATATATTATTCACACACTGATGCACTAGTGATGCCATTCAGTAAACCATTAAGGCTCTTGTGATAATCAAGTTTGCATTCATCAGTCATCCCAACATGTTGCGGCTAATGAGATTTATTATATAGCACTTCTCAAGACATCCAGGGAGAAATATGTTCGGAGTATTTCATGTTGGTCTTCTTACTCTTCTGGATATCAAATTAGATTTGTATGTTTTGAAAGATACCTTGAAGTAAAGGAATGGTAAAATAAATGGCTAGAGATATAAAGGGGTATAACAAGGAGAAGATATATCTCCAATGCTGTTTTTCAACTTTTTGATATGGCCAGAATCAGATTTCTGGAAATTGGAAGAAATATGTAACACAAACGCATAAATCATTTCGTGACTATTAAATGCGGTGTATGAAAAGGACGGTATGTGAGTCTAATGTAATTTATAGTTCAGTGAAAGTATATTCCATATTTAACTGGAAGAATTAATCGGATTATGATCCTTGTTTTTGATCTATAAAAACTCAGATGTCAATATATCAGAAACAAGGCTCATAATCCGATTAGTTCTTCCAGACAAATATTTTATAATTGTGCATTTCAATCACTTGCTGACTTATATGAGCCTTCTTAGCACAGAAAAGGGACAGGCATTTATGACAATTGAGAACAAGAATTGCTTGTATGACAATAATGATAATACTTTTACCTGCTACTGCAAACTGTATAAATAATGCAGAATTCTTTGGAGATGCACCAGTGTTTGTGGTTGGGGAGGGAGGCTGCATCAAAGAAGATGGTGAGTGCTTCAAGAACATTATTACATGGAGGATATGAGATACACATCCTACAAAGCAGTAATCATTCATGGCTTCAGCTTTCATGTGTTGTCTTGAAGTAAGATCCAGCCCGAGACTCACATGTCGATGGTGCCTATTGATAGAACATGCCAACATTGCCATGTGATGCTGCTTCATAATGCGAAGGTTCTTTAGCGGGGATAACTTTGAATTGCGGCGTATGTCTTGTTTTCGAAGTCTTATCATTGATGTGTTGTCTATTATGAGTCGTTTCTCCAAATTTCTTGGGTGTGATGTAGGCGGAGAACATTAGGAATCATATTCGATTTGGGATATTGAATATTGCTACTTCTGCGCAAACAGATTAGTTTTAGTGGAAAGTATGAGCTAGTATGACATACTTCGAATGATTTGATGCAGCATTTTCTGTGTGTAGCCTACATTAAGAATTGTTATATTTGACTTATTTCTTGTGCTGATCTTCATAATGACGCAGTCTGAGGTCATTGACATTGGCTTGTCCTGTTGGTCTTGCTTTTTAAGGGGGTTGCATGTTGTCCAACCGTAGTCATATTTTGTACTGTCGAAGGGCATAGACACTAATAAAACCAACATGCTACAGCGCATCATAATATGATAGCACCGATATGACGCCACCGATATGTCCAACCTCTTAGAGTCTTGGGTGATGGCCTGGACCTTTTAAGCCCCTGGCCTCTGCACAAGAGCCTCCTGATGGAGTTATATTCCTTTAGCAGAAGAGCTGGAAGGAGTCCACCACACTATGTACATTAGCATGCGCCTCAGCTGTGCCTCCCTGTTGGTGATGGCCAGCTCCATCATTATCTGTGATGGAGGGGATGAATAGGCTGTTTCTTTTCTATTTTCCTTAGTTTTAGCTTTGTGTGTCTTTTTAGCAACTATTTTTTTCCTTTGCTATCGTCATTTTGGGCTCTTGGTGATACGACAACAGCGCGCTACGTGACTTACGTCCATCGGAGTTTTTGTGGCTATTTTTACACATCCCACCTCTGACACCTTCGTCTGATTCCGATTTTGGGCGATCTGATCCTTCTTTTATTTCCCTTGATATATACTGATGATGTGGTAACAATCGTTGCTATCGCTTTGAAAATGCTGTTAGGTCTGGATAATTAAAATGCCACTCTCATACCATCTGCTGTCAATATTGCACTGCAGATTAAAGTTACAATTGGGAGTGTCTGCTGAATTTTGAGTTCAGAGAGTTTTGTTTCGTTTTAGAACATCTCGCGAGTTTCCAGTTTCTGTGAAATTTGCTAGTTGCTCATTTTCTGTTGTTAGTTTCTGTTGCTGGATTAGTTTGGTTATAACCGGAGTTGTCAGCGCATAATGTGCATTTCATGTTCTGTTAAAGTTTTGACAAATTAAGAATGTAATTCGAGTGTCACTGAAGTTCTGGGTTGAATTTCGTGTCGCGTTATTCATTAGCACATCGCAGCTGCTTGTTTTCATGACACCCATGAAATTGTCAACCTCCATCTTTTTTGTTGTCGTTGTTTTTCTTCTGGAATAAAACTATAATAATTGTTATACGGCAGCATGACATGCGACTCCTGTTGAGTTGATCGAAAGTTTGACATGCATGTGACAGCATGGCATGATGATGCCACCTCAGTCTCATAATGTAACACCTGACACACCTGGACAGTTGTGAATAGAAATGCAAAAACAAAATAGATGCGGCAAAAAAAGTTGTTGCTGCTGCCATGCTGCTAGATGCTGTTTTTGGCAGCTCTTGTTCATTTATAGACCTCAATTCCAAAATCCAAATGCCTCATTGAAATGCTGCATGCTGTAACCCAAAACCCTGCAATTACGGCCATGTAACTGGCGCAATACAATCGGCCATCAATCCGCTTTCAATTCTCTCTTAGTTGCTTGTTCCTTTGAAACTAATTCCAGATTTATTGCATTGATTGTGGATCAATGGATCCTTGCAGTGGACATGCCAATAAATATTGACACCTGAATGGCCCTCACTTGCCAGCCTCCCTTCCTGCCTCTCTGTTCCTTTCTGCCCGCCTCACCGCCCGCCTCACCGCCTGCTTTCTAGCTCTTTCTAGCTCTTTCTGCGGCTCCCCTGCTCTCATTTCAACAATGGTGTCAAGCTCCGCACTCCACAGCCCATTCATCTTGTAGCATGGTATTTGTCTGTAAATTTATTTCATCGGATGCCATCTGACTTCATTTTCATTTTTCTGCGGTTTATGTTCGTGTCGACCGTGTAGTGTTCCTTTGGATCCTTCTGATTTTGTGCCTCGACAAAATTTTTCAATTTCTAGCCTTGACAAAATTTTTAATTTCCAGCAAGTATAGCCTTTCTGTGGGTATTTATTAAATTATTATGCCATATATATATATATACACTTTATTTCAACTATTATTATTCAACTATAAATGCTCTTGCTTCAACACTTATTTTAATTTTCTGTTTGTCTATTTCTATCAAGGAATGCATATGTAATTCTTATTTCTAGCCTCCAGATGCATTCCTGAGTTATTTTTGACTCCATTTTGTGTTGATTCAGAAAAAGGTCTATGTCAGCTGGCAGAATTAAAATGGAAATTATGATGTGCCTCATTTGATTTATGAACATCAAGGTGTGGAAGCAATTTCACAGCCACTTTCACTTGGAGTAAACAACTTTCAGGGGGAAAAAAGAGAAAAGATATGTACTAAAAAAAACCATGGCAATAAGCCAGTCTCTTTGCTCTGATGTAGATTTTTTTGTTAATTTTTGGAAGTTGAGTTTCAGATTCCACAGACATCTTTTCTATTTTTACTTTATCTTTACTTGTATTTTTGGCTCAATTACTAAATTGAGTCTCATTTCAAGGAAACATCTAAATTTAGACATTGCTTCTTCACAAATTCTAAAAATCTTTTTCTTAGAAGAATTCGTATTCTCTTGGTAACTTTCTTGACATTAAAATAAATTGTGGCTTTTGCAGTTAATCGAATGGTGACAGGCTTATGGCGAGTATCTATTCAGGTTTCATTTAAGTTTTGTCTCAGAGGCCAATTATGTCATGTTGGTCATCTGAACAACAATGATGTTTGAAGATGCAAATAGATTAAAAGTTGTGAAAAGAACTTTAACCAGGATTGTCCCACTTTAGCCTGACTGACATATTTAAGTGGTCTTGTTTTAAGCCTTTTGACAATTTAAAGTCTCTTTCAAATGGAAAGACTTATTTAAGCTTATTTAAGTTATCCCTAATAAAGTTTTTGGTCTAAGACTAAGAAGCTTTCACTCACAACCTTCTGATTTTCTTTTAGAATACAACAAAGGTCATTGTCAGTGTGATTAGCTGAAGTACTGTTAAGCAGGTTAGGAAGAGGGCAGTTCTTAGCCAACATGACATTGTCAAGTTGGTTCCCACTGTGCGAAGTCAAATGGTCTTGTGCTTAATTGTGTACTTTTTAAAGCAGATGGGGTATTACCCCAGGTTAGATAATTGGTTACATAAACAAGTCAGTCTATTAAGGTGGGAAGAAGAGGCGACAAAAGCTATGGAAAACCACCTGGGCTTGCAAGTGTGGTACTGAATTCCATGTGTGTTGGATTTTGTGAAACAGTGTGTTGCCAGGTCAGCAAATTGTGTTAGAAAAAAGAATATGAACGAGTCTCTTTAAAATACATTGGACCGAATTAATGCCTTGTGAATTTTATGGTGTTGACATTTACGCTTGTTGCACTTCAGTGACTGTTCTCCACATTGTGCGTTTTAGAGACTGTTGCAGTCTTTACACTGCTGTGAGTCTGCAGGGTGTTGAATTTGATAATGACTAGTCTGCAAGAAAGGCAAAGGCGAGAAACAGGGAGCTGTAATGACCTGATGAATATTTCATTTGCTACAGCCCGGCTGAGCCAGCTGACATTTATCCTGGGGTGCTCCTCGGTGTTAACTGCTTCTCAGGATGTGGGAGGTCATCTCTGTGATTCATGTTGCTAAGAAGTTAGAGAACTGAGATGTGCTAAGAATACAAGAAACAGAAATCCATCATATTGACCAGATATTGAGCAGTGGTCAGTCATATACCCATGCATGTTGCCATTATGTGCAGTTATGCTTGTTGAATGACATGTTCACACAGATCCCTATGTATTTCTGCATTCTGGGGAGAGAAACAGTGTTTTGACTAACAGATCCCTACCATTTGTTGTCAATTTGACTCTGCTGCTGTGTCAACATCAAGTTCCAATATTTGATCAATTGCTGCACAATGTTTTAGAAGCTCTCTGAAACCTGGCTTTGACCAAATAATTGATGGAAATATGATTAGTATGAATGCCTATTTCATGTTGATCTTGGATATCTATGATTACAAATAAGATAATGCATGTTGTTATCTAGCACAGAAGATACAAAAAAGAGGACGTTGTTTTGATGATCAACCAATGACAATGCTTTCCATGGATGTATACCTTCGATTGTCTTTTAATTCTAAAACAAGTCACCATTTTCCTAAACATGAGGCAGTCAATTCATTTCATTAGTTGCCATCCTTTTGGCTTTTCATTGATTGCCTAATAGCAAGTCAATTGTTACAGTTGAACTGGAATATTTGAGGCACGAATTAAGTGCGCATCATTGATCTAAAATTTCCTTCTTTGAATCCATGAGATCTATAGATTTTGGCATAATTCCCGAATGGATGGCCACAGAATGCTATTCGAGGGGAGCAGATGGGCCGGCTGCCTGTGTTCCCAGGCACATACTGCGAAGGTTTAAAGCAATATATTCATATTTAACTTCAAGCAGGCTTGTAAATTGTGATATTAAGTCAGAATTTCATATGCCCTCCTTCATAGCGAAAACAGCAACGACATTCGCTCCTCTCAGACATGCAGAATACATTCGTATTCCATCTTTGAAGAGCCTTGATTTTTGTGATATTGAGTCGCATTGAATTTAATGTTTTCTCGATTAAAATTCCAACAACATTAATTCAGTCTGTTAATCAGACCCAAGGCTATTTGCCTTTAAAACATTGGCAACAAATAACAAATTGGCTGTGCATATTTAATATGGTTCTGCAAAGATTCACTTAATCAGGCATCGATATTGGTCAATGGTGCATCGATCGCTCGGGTCGTCTGCGTCGATTAATCTGGACCACCCAGGGATTCTGACCATAAGATGTTGACAAGATCTGTTGATATGCTTATTACGTTACACAAAAGGTATTTTGATATTTAAGCACCCATAAGTCGATCTGTTGATAATGCATTCAGCAGCTTTTAGATTATGTGAAAGAAAATTATGATTTCACTGAATTTTGGAACCTCATTATGGTTTGACATTTCTAATAAATACACCAAAAGTCCTCAAAATGAATTAAGTCTTAGGAGGATTTGGTTAAAAGGAGCATTATATTTTATTTCTATCTTCAGAATTCTAATAGTAAGATGATATTATTTGCTTTAAAGATGCCTCTTTTCCTGGCAACAGGATTATTCTCCTCTTAATTAGTAGATATGAAGCAAGTTTCGTCTTACCAGGCAATTTGCTTTTGAGGCTCACGTCGGATTCATCAGAAAGACTGGAGGAAACTTACTCTTGTCTTACTCCAGGCCTAGAGTCTTGCTCCTCTTCTGACTTCTTATTGAATGAAGCTGGAATGGTGTGGCAATTAGCTCCAGACTCAACTTAATTGAGCTGCAATTGTATATGTGAAAGGAAAGATTCAAGCAGAGGAAATGGCATGCTAAATGTCCCGTGCTACTGTCTATGTATTTGAGATATCTGCTCAGTTCTGTGGAAGAAAGCCAGACAAATAACATGTCATTGAAGGACGAAATTAATGTCTAAGAATGAAATAATCAAAATACATATCTGGTAATGCTTGAAGATTTTTCAATTTTCTGTAATCTGCCTCATTTGCCTCTATTCTAATGGGAAGATAGTAGAAGATGCTCAATACAGAAGTTGTGTTTCGAAGAATGGTGATAATGAAGGGTCTTTGAAAGCTGGAGTATAATGGAGAGGCTGAATCTTGATGCAAAAATACTAGAATAGAAGGTTGGCTTTGTAATCCTTCTTGTGAAATGCAATATATTTTAAAAAGAAGAGTGAAGAGAAAAAGAGTGGAAAGGGAATAGAAAGCAAAGGAGACTGACAAGTGGTTAAAGGGATGGGCCCTTTTGACTTGAGGTGAAAGCCATTGAGTTGTACATGTAAAGATTCCCTGTTGGTTGCAAGAGATTGCAGTTTGATTTGACTGGACTTGGCGTTTGTCTTCCACACAGGAGCACTGCAGTCCCTCCCAACACTCCAGTCTCGTGTATAATTTCCCCAGTGGTGCAGGCTCAGAATAAGATATGGGGTGTCCGAGGAGCAAGGGGCCTCGTTGGCAGGGCTGGCAATGCCTCAAGACCTCTGGTTTTTTCTAGTGTGCTTTTCCTAGCTTGGTCTGGATGGCACAGAGCACTGCTATAGGGCAGTTCTGTCAGCCAAGTTGAACCAACAGGTCTGCACAGTACACACACTGGTCAACTGAGCACTGAAGCAGAATTAAAAAATGGAAATTTTCTCCTGTTTGGTTTGCGTTGAAAAAATATCTTATTTGGCAGGCGTCTGCTATTTGTCGTTGTTTGAGAGAAAAATGTGCTGGTGAAGTGGCTGATGTAGATTTCCACTTAAGTCAGGTGTAGAATTCCTGGTCTTTGCAAATGGACTACTGGTTCATTAATTTCACAATTCTGTGTCAATCTACAGTAAGATGGAAATATGTATATCTTTAATCCATGTGTGTTATTTGTTTAACAGTATATGCATCATGGCATCTTCAGAAAACGGTATGTAAGAATATAATCAGAAAATAAAGGTCACTCGCCAAAATTACATTACAGTATCTGTTTCACCATCAAGCTGATCGGATGTGAAATACTATCATTTTAGTAACATTTTTTAAGCGAATAAGATAGCAAAAGTAATCATTAAGAGAACAGTTTTTCAAGCGGATGAGATAGGAAATAACATTAAATCTGTCTGGTCGTGATCCTCCATGAATCCTCTCAGAGTCGAATTAGAGTGATAGGATGGCAGTCGCTGGATGCAGAAGGAAGCCATGTTGGCCAGAACGTTCCGAACGTTTCACCGAACGTTCAACCCTTACGTAATTACTTGGTGACGGACGCTGTGTCACGTCGCCAGGGACGCTAGGTCATGTGATAACGTCGTTGAGCTCCTGTCGACTGCCAGTTCTCCTCTGAAATTCTCTCTGGGGGCACTTAATCTCCCCGCTGTTCTATCATACGGCTCCCTTGTTTATAGTCGATCCAGAAAAAGTGCCCTGCATGTCGACTGCAACTTCTACTGCAGTGAATCAGTCTTGAAACTAAGAATCTGAGACATGTTGGGAAAGAACTGTATTTATTTTTCAATCATTTAAAAATATTCTGTATCACGCTATGTCTCCAACCGGACTCAAACTATTGCGAATGTTACTGAAACATTTTGCATATGGTGTGATCATATTGGAACGTCCGGTTGGAAGTATGGATATCGGTGACACATTCTCTGGGACTATTGACAAATATCTGAAGAATATTTGCATTCATGAAGTTGATCAGGAAACTCATCTAATGGACATGAGAACTTGGTACATCAAGTTTTGACAAAATATGCCTTATAAGAAGACAAAATTTTGATGGGCCTTAGCAAACCTTTGGTAACTGGGTAGATATCACATTGTGTTAAGATACTAGCACTGTGACAGTTTCATCAAGGTTATAAATACATTGTCATTGTTACTGGGAAAGATCTGTCTCTTCCGAACTTCAGTGAATGAAGAGACTCGGTGAAACAGCCTGCTTCATTGTCAAAGTCACAAAATGAAAGGTTGTTCATCTGAAAGCAGATTAGGTTTGATTTTGTGGTCATATTGTCATTCCAAAAAGATGATTATACACTCCCTCTGCCCTCCAATTTTGCCAAATAACCCTGAGAATGAACAGATTTCACTGCATGGACCTATATACTAGATTTCTAGTTCACTGGCATTCCACTGCTATTTCAAGTGACCTGCTCCACTTGGTGGTCAATTGAATTACTGCCACTGGCTTCTTCTGGGGCATAAGTAAACCAAGTGCCTAATGTCCCATGTAAAATGTCAGTTTCTGAATGTTGATGGTCAGAGAGAAGCTGGTTACTGCATAGTGTGTGTTTTGTGTGAATGCTTGGTTTCTTCTGTCACTGCTGTTGTCTTATAACCTGTTTGCAGATTGGCAGTCCAAACAGTTTCAAAATTAACATTCAACCTGGTTGTGTGATGTCAGTGCCTGGCTGAAAAATCGGTTGATTCAGTTCTAATCATATCAAGCAGCACAGGTGAAAAGAAATAAACTAATTAAATGACTTACGGTACTTCATCAAATAAGAAGATTGGAGACCAACACATAACTGTCAATGACGTGGCAAAGCAAGTTTGCAAACTGAAAATAAGAAAATTTTTCCAGTGGACCGCCAATCTGCAAAGAGGTCTAAGGTGATTGTGAAAATCATGTTCTAGGAATTCCATACCTTCAATAGTCCTATGAATCATTTAATTCACAAAAACTTCATTTAGAGTGCGCGTTCATTAATGTTTTCTGTGGTTTTTTTTTGTTTGTTTTTTTTGCTGTTCTTCTGATTAAACTTTAGTACAATATGTCGTGAATGACAATTCTTTCAAAGAAACGTGATCACTTCTAAATTAAACTCAATCTGATTCCAATTCCAGTTTATTTACATAACATATCCTTGCTTTCCAACAGATACAGATGGTTAATGGTGCAGAAGTCGACCCATCCCTAATGGAAATGTCCTTTTTGCAACTCACTTTGGCCACTGGCAATTATTGCTGACTGCACAATTCCACCCCTGCATAATGCAGCTGGTTGTGGTGACATTTTGGTTCTGCCTGAATCTACCACAATGTCACGTTGCATTGAATAGGTCTATCTGCTGGTGCTTCTGCTGGTGCTTCTGCTGGTGCTTCTGTTGCAGCTTCTGTTGCAGCTTCTGCTAGAGCTGGCTGGGAAAGCAATAATGTTCTGTCAATGTCATCCAGAGGTAACATAATGATAATTTACTGTGGTAGTTTAGCCAATGTATTAGGGGGCATTATTGCATCTGATTCGATATTGCCATCTACAGAATCTAGTGCTGATAGATGCAGATTTGATTCATCTACTGCAGTCAGGCGATGCATTAAGGAGAGGGGGTGGGGGTTCTGGCAACAAGTGTGGCAGTACACTGGCATCAGTGACCTTCCCTGCCATGTATATAGTGTTCTATTTCCAGACCTATCCTTCTTGTCCTTTCCTTGACTGACCTGTTTGTCTTTCTGTCTTGGTGCCAACCTTGTCCACCCACCCCATCCTTGGTTACTTTTCATTCACTGTGGCTGGCATTGAATTGAAGGTGGAATAAAGAAATGAATTGGGGGAGTTAAGAAAAGCCACAAATTCTTGAATGAAAGGAGAAGGTAACATAGCAACAGGCCTTGGTCGGAGTGGGTCCGAGCTTGGTGTCCAGTTTGGTTGCAACTGCTGGTCAGCTGTAGGTCAGCTGTAGTTGGGGAAAATGCAGTGGGCTATGGCCTCGTATGGGCTGGCTAACGCAGGCCATTAATCGTGCTTGAAGATGACCTAGCTTGGCCAAGGGCTGTCAACTGAGCCCCTCGCAGCATCAGTAATGACCCAGCCACCTCTGATGGGCTGCACGGCTGCCCACTACGCCTTCTTACGAGCTTCTGTAGAGAAAGAGAGCAGAAAGAGGGAGAGGGAGAGGTGGAGGGAGAGCTAGTAGCATATGCAGCTCAGGCCTCCTCTGCTGCCACCAATAAGTTTTCTTTGCACATAGAAAGATAACGTACACACTCTGCTAGTCCCCTGGAATAAACCTGTCTTCTCCAGGACTTGTAGGGGCATAAATATACACAGAATATTACACCCCGGTATATATCATGAGGGAGCATATTTATCTGGATAATATGCAGGAATGGGTGATTTTGGTATAAAATTGCCTGATGCGTCTATAAAACTGCTCTGCAGCTCACATTAAATGGCATTTGTGAAATAGGACCATGGCTTAGAAGTGTCGTTTTATCTGGTAATGTTGGGTTATGGGTTTTGGAGGCAGCCCAAGATCCTCCCACTAATACTATACTCTGATTCCTGGCTGAATTAGTTGATATGCAATTTCACATGGCCTGCTTATCTGCAACCTGAACACTTTTGATAGTTCCTGTTGAAAATTTGATACCACTCCAAATGTAATACTGTGATATCTCAGCAATATCACTCCAGTCTGGGCTACTGACCTGTGTGTCATACTGGGCTGGGCAACCATACTTGCCTGATTAACAAATGATATAAAGATATTCAAGGTGTGCTTGAACATTTGCTTCTATGCATGTTGATATATAAGCTAATTGGAGGACAACTATGTTATATAGTATCTGTGCTGTATTGTTTCATTTTTGATGGTATAATATTATTTTACCTTTTGCTTTTCTACGGGCAATACAAAACACTGTGGCTTGCCATCATCCGAATGTGGTAATAAAGCGTGGGTCTATAGCCCCATTCTGGGCCATTCATCCAAGTGGTGCTATCTGGAGACCTTACATTGCAATGCTTTTAGATAGAGGACATCATCAAACATTCAAGATAGGAGGTCATCTACCTGTGGAATGGCACTAATGCTGCCCTGGCTAAGGCTGACTGAGGCTGGCTTGCTGTAACAGGTTACAAGGTCCTTGGTGCTGCCATCTCTCTTAGGCAACAACTTTGATGATGTCTCCGGTTGATGTCTCTGGCTGATGTCTCTGGTTGATGTCTCTGGTTGATGTCTCTGGCTGATGTCTCTGGTTGATGTCTCTGGTTGATGTCTCTGGTTGATGTCTCTGGTTGATGTCTCTGGTTGATGTCTCTGGTTGATGTCTCTGGTTGATGTCTCTGGTTGATGTCTCTGGTTGATGTCTCTGGTTGATGTCTCTGGTTGATGTCTCTGGTTGATGTCTCTGGTTGATGTCTCTGGTTGATGTCTCTGGTTGATGTCTCTGGTTGATGTCTCTGGTTGATGTCTCTGGTTGCACCTACTAAGAAATTGTCCCCTTGTCCTTCCTTCTGCTCCTCTTAACTTGCTGCTGCTAGTACAAAGCTAGGTGTCCAGTGTCCTGTTCTCCTCAGTACACAGTGGTATACGCATTACACAAGGACCATTGCTCCTTCTTCTGATGGTTCTATTGTGTGATAAACATTGTACTACTGAATACATATGTACTCATATCTATGAGCTGCAGTTCAGGTGTCTGGAGATCAAGAAGGTCATTTGTTAACTATGAGACAGCTATAATTTTTTATATCTTACTTGATATGTTCAAGTTCACTTATTTAAATGCTGTATGAGTTTAAATTGTAGTATCTCTAGTGCTTTCCATTATGCATGCAAGTGTCTTCCAGTTTCCTGATGATGGATGACTTCTCTGACTTGGATTGCAGTGCATTCATTGCATGTGTATTATACACTCCTCTCCTAGGAGTTTATGATGTTTGTCATTGTCAGTATATATAATATATGTGTGGCTCCAT
Source organism: Platynereis dumerilii (assembly GCA_026936325.1). Lineage (NCBI taxonomy): Eukaryota > Metazoa > Annelida > Polychaeta > Phyllodocida > Nereididae > Platynereis > Platynereis dumerilii. Next base: position 101,885,015 of record JAPTHN010000002.1, read on the forward strand.
CTCTCCATGAGGTGACTCCATCTCTCCATGAGCTCCCCTGATACACAATACCTTTGGCCAGGGCATCTAATTAGTGCACTGTCCATTTGCTTGGTCATGGGGGGCAGTGGTCATTGTCCTGCATTGTCTGCATGCTCAGCATTGTCCTGTAAGGAAATATTGACCTGGTACTGTCCCTAGCTCAGCTGCCCACAGGCCCCACATGTTGCTTGCAGGTTGAAGGGCATGGTGTTGCATGTATCAATTGGCTATACAGTCTTTACTACAGACATTCCCAGTGCACTGTTTGTGAGTATTGTTCAGCTCTATCAAGGAAACTGACCTGTGCATGCATGCGAAGACTGGATTCATCCCAAACTGGTCGTAATTAATGGCTCAAAGTGGTCTATGTTGTTTTCAATAAAACTCTCATTTACTTATGCACTGTCACAGCTCTAATATGAAGTTATTGGATGAAAAAACAGTTTGGTTTTTCAAAATGTTGAATGCAGAGCACACTGAGTTGATATGACCAGTTGGAGAAATAGATGCATTGCAAGAGTGGAATTTTGCTGCAGAGGATTTGAAAGGGATGAATCAGAAGGGTTTTCCTCTTTTTGTTCATAAAATGGAACAGTGAAAAGAGACGACAAAAAGAGGCAAGGGAGCGTTATTTACTTCGCTGGGCTTTTAGAAGTTTCCTGCAACCGAATATGCCATAAAAAGGAAACCTTTGATGCTTTGTGGCTGCTTTTAGGCTAATATGTCATCTATGAAAATCCAAATATATTTACTGTAAAATACGATTCCCCTTCACTTTAAGAACCTAGAGGAATATTGGATCGGTTTATTCTTGAACATGATCCTTGCCTTGGTGTCACTTTCTCTTTTCCTTCTTTTTTTTCCACTCTTCTTTTTGCTGGCAAAACAAATGCAAGCATAGAGAAGTAGGTGTCTTCTAGTTGGGAGCATTGTATTCTTAGCGTCGTTATGAAGTTGAAATGAAGAGTGTAAGCTTGAGTTCTCATGGACTGGCGCAAACAGCCTCTGCTAATGAATACAGATGCCTTCCGGAGGGCAGCCAGGCCCGTTCAGCCCACTCAAACTGCTCCCGGGCTGTTCCTGCACATGCACCGCCATTTTGGAACAGGCCACTGCACACCATCTAGTGGTGGGAGGAAAGGAAGGCAGCCCCATGACAGTTACTTGCTGCATGGTCCGAGTGTATAATTTTCCTTCTATTACTGGTGGTGCAAAACAGCAGGGAAGCATTGGAGGCCAGCTAGCCTTAGGGTGGTAGCGCATGGAGCAGCCAAGTAGCAGTTCCTGCAGCAGCAGCAATGCCATCATAGCAGCCTGTAAGGCAGCCCAGCTAGCAAGGCTGCAAGGGCATTGGCATCAAGTATGGAAGCAGCATCAGAGAGAGCTCTCCTCTGCAGAAAATCGATAGATGGTCATTAGCATAATGCATGTGGCAGAGGCAGAGCAGAGGCAGAACAGAGGCATAACACAGGGCGCTGCCGCTCCAGGCAGCTGGTAAATGTCACATCAGCAACATCCTGGCTGTAGCAGCAGCAGCCAGCATCATCATCAGCAGCAACAGCAGCAGCCCTTGAGTACTAAGTGCTAGGCTGCTCATGAACAGTGCCCTGCCTGCCCTGACCACTCGTACAATGTACCATCTAATTGCATGATTATGCTCCATCAATCCGACACCAGAGTCATCCCTCTGATTGCTGTGTCACTGCCTGTCTACTCTGCCTCGTCTTGGCTTGCCCTTCTAAGATTGCCTCGTTCCATCCTTTGCCTTGTTTTCTCCACTTCAAGCCTTTCTTCTTTTTTAGAACTCCCTCTTTAATTAGCCAAGGATCTAAATTTGACAACTGCAGATTTTATCTGGTTCCTCCACAATACAGCCTGAGTTGTATAGAGCCTTTGTTCTGCTTAAGATTTTCTAAATGCACACAGTTGTTGTATCAGATCCCTTTTGCAAGAGTGTTGTATTTAAGGCTACATTGTGAGTGCCTCCTTTATGATTAGGATAATTGAGGAGCAGAACACATGGCTTGGAGGCAGATTTATCCGAAATGAAAAAATAATAAAGAAACATTTTGAGATTTGGAAGCATCTTCATTGGAGCATGTTTTCTGTTGTCTGGATGATAAGAGCCTTCTTTTGGATATCGAAGTTGGAATCCACGAAGTGGTTCCCCTGCATGTGTTGTCTCATCGGTGCTCTGTAGAACCCAATGTAGAATGCCTGCAATACAGTGTCATGCAAATTGAAATAACGCCAAGTCTGAAAGATGCATTCTTGTTTCTAACTTCTCACGCGATTCAATATTTCAACGGTCTGGGATTTATTCTTACACATTTTGAAGTATTTTGACCTTGGTGTCATAAACTACTCTTCACAGTCCACACCATCACAATCCATGCATGTAGCCATGTCCACTGTCCAGAAAGGGCATTTTCTGTGTGCTTTTACACCATTGCCCTGTGCTGTAAATTGCTATTATATGCAAGTGATACCTCTGGGGCTGGCTCGTAACACATCATCACCTATGCAGCATAGCTCCTAGATTTGCCACATAGCTTCATGAGCATGTGCTATGGTCTTCATTCCATGACTAGCACGTTTTGGCCTCATAGCTGGCCAGACAGTCCCCTGATGTATGACCATGTTTTTCCAGCTTTATGACACAGTCTGCATTGCAATCTGCAATTGCTAGGGCTACTTATGGTCAGCCAGTAAGGTGGACATATGGCTAAAGCAGTCATAGAGGAGATGTATGGCATGCCCAGTATTGCCCACATTAGCTGCCCACAACTCCTGGTGATATGGACAGCATGGTGACAGTTATATACCATGAAATATTCATTTCATCCATTGGCATATAGTTCAAGATAGCTCTGTTTACTAATGCATTAAACATACAATTGGTCCTTTTTGGCAGCTATTAGCTGCAAGATCCTTTTAGCGCAGATATGGACACTACAATTAACGTTCGGTATATCACCATCACCAGTTGTTTTTTTTTTGTTTTTTTTTTGCTAAATTTATCCGTAAAATCCATATCCATGGTCATTGCTACAGGAATGGCCACGAAGGTCAGAGACTTAGATTTAATATTGACAGAGTATATAATTATTTCAAATTGATGATTTATGCAGCAGCATAAGACAGGGATTGGCCCCCCTCTGATACTGTTACAGGTTTTGAGGAAACTTCTCAATGTTTGCATTTTTCCATAATGAATGTATTTGTCCAGATCCACATCAAACTGATCAATGCTGTTAATGCAGTGTGCTTTGCAATGTTCAAATATTTTACTTTTTTCCAAATAAATTGTAAAACATTTGAACAAATATGCTTTTGAATGCTAAATATTCAGGATTTTGATGAGCAAGCAACCAAACATTGAGTTGCCTTTCATTTGTTGAATTGTTTCTCTTCGTCTGCTTACTAAGTGCAGTGTAGCTACATGGACAGTGTATACTCACAATGTATTCTCTGTTTTAGATTTTTGAGTCAAGCAGGCGAGTGATTACTTTAAAAAAAACTGACAAATGTTGACACACGTGAGTTGTTTTACTACATTGTCTCTCATTAAAAACACACAAGTTGAAGTTACTACTTGAGTCACCCACAGGATTCAGGAATGTACAAAAAGTATTGGGGGATTTCTTTTTTTGGCTCTTGAAGTGTCAGCCACTGTCAGTGCTTGTCGGTCATATAGATACTGCTGAGTTTATTTATTCAGTTGGATGTCGAGGGTTGGCTGGAGTAGGGGAGGCCCAAGTGGTTTTCAAGTGCCAGCCTGGCTGTGATGTAAGGACACTAAGGAGCTATGCTAAGAAGATAACTCATAGTAAAACATGCACACCTTGGCTGCCACCCCATCAGTCTTGTTGGCTTGCTGTCCTTTTGTGGCTACCAGGAAGCCTGCCCTGCAACAATGGCCTGCTCCCTGATCCTTTTCATAACCTGTGAAAGGAGAAGAGCTGAGGAGATGGAGCAAAGAGAAGGAACCTAAGGAGAAGGCAGAAGAGGGCTTAGTATTTGCAGTATTTGAAAGAAGATGGTAAAGTAGAAACGTATCAGTTGGAAATGACGGAAGGAAAAAATTTCAGTTTATCAAAATAATTTAAGAGGTTTTTGTTGAAAATGTTCCGAAAATGTAAATATAGGCGGCCTACTAACAGCCATAGATGTTGCGTTATTGCGAAATAGTATGGCTCTGTAATAGGAGTCATAATCTTATTTGCAGTATTTGAAAGAAGATGGGTAGAAGAGAAGAGTATCAGCAGGATTGCTGAGTGACAAACGATCCATGGATAAACAAAATTTCAGTTGGTAAAATAGTCAGAGGTTTTCGTTGAAATTGTTATGAAAATATCAGTAAAGACCTAGGCCTACCAACAACTATGGGTATTGTGGTATCGCGAAATAATATGGCTTTTAATGGAGGTTATTACCTTGGTAGTTTGTGAATATTTGCCCTTAATACATAAGGTAAACATACATAAACCAAGTTCGTTTGATACCGTCCGGATAAAAGGCAATATATCGACAAAGGTTGCACGTAAACTTTGCGACAATCACATTGATAATCATTAGCTGTGTGCTGCAAGAGTTATTCAACCCATATGTCCTTGCCTCCCATCTGTCCTTGCCTGTGTGTGTCCTTGAGCCATTGAACCCCCTGGCCTTCCCTCCCTCCCTCCCTCCCTCCCCCAACTCCCTGGCTTGTCCTGTCCTATCTTGCCTTGTCCTGTGTGACATATTGAAATGTTAGACCTGAGATGCGAGTGAAGTCATTTGTCAACTGGGACAGTTTGCTTGGCCTTGTCTCTTTGCCCCTACCCAAGGTCGTTGACCCTTGTCAGAGTTTAGCATTAGGAGGCAGGGTCTTGCAATGGAGCCTTTTTATTCTGTTATCCTTTGACCTTTAACGTGTCCTTTTCCCTTTCTTCACTTGCCCTGCCAGTGTGTCCTTCAATCTCCAATTGAGTCTTGTATGTGTGTTGTGAGTGAATGCTGGCATTGCTAGGAGAGTAAACAAGTTGACATGATGCCTTTCAGAGTAGTCAGCAGTCTTCTTAGCACTTCCAGTGTCTTGCCACTGCCTTGCCATACATCTTTAGACTCCACAGTGCTCTCCTCTTGGCTCTAGTGGAGGAAGTCTCACTGTGGTGCTGCAGTGGAACTGAGCCATATGGTCCTTGCACCTCTAGATTTGACCTAACACAGCACAACCTCCTAAGTCAGATTAGTCGTAAGATGCTGAGCACTGCCTCTGATGCCTTAACTGCTGTGTATTGCCCGACGCATCCCAACCTCTTGCTTCAGCAGCAGCAGCATCCAAGATGGACGACGGGCTGAAGGTGACTTTGAAGAGCTCCGCAGCCCCCAGTGCCTGTCCTGCATCTCATTCGCAGCTCATCAAGTTTACATGTGCAATACACCGGCCCTCCAGGTTCCCTCCCGGCTTCCTCCCTGCTCTTTGTTTGCCCCATCTTACTCACTTCAACTCTATTGTGCTTCCAAATTTAGACATCCGGATGAATAAATTATACGTTGGGATTACACTAAGAACACCACTGAGAACAGAACTATTGGGTGTAAGTAGGATTTGGTGAGTGGGGTTAATTTGGATGGAGCTCATCACTGGTTCTGCAGGAAGCTGCATGTAACAGCCTGAAAGACATCCCTCCAAAACAGGAAACAGGGGCACTATAGGACTCTGCCTCACTTCTGGTTGACCAGTTTTAATTTCCTTGCCAACCTCCTTTGGCAGTCCCAGGGTAGTCTTGCAGAGGATTATGTCCCAAGAAGAGGAGAAGCAGTTGTTGGACAGAAGCTGTTGCTCTTGGGATGAGGCTTGTTTAGTGGCATAAAACCCTGGTCAGCTTCAAGAGTGGACTGGCAGGTACTTTGCTATAGCCAGATAAGCATGTTTCCTGCTGATTCTTCTACTTCTCGGTTCTAGCTGCCTGTTCTTAGACTTCCAATTGTTGGTTGCAGTGGCATAGTGTGGATGCCAAGTGCCCCGAATCATCAATTTGATTCTTGTACGGACATGTGCCATATACATGTAGATTCTGGTTTATACTACCATTGCTCACCTTGTAACAGGATGTCAAGTTGGTTATAAATATATTCAGTGTCCAGTGGAAAAAGCCACAGGGTGGAATGAACATGTTATTTTCCATATTGGGTTGACACGCGCTCCGATGTGCTATTTTGGCCACCTTATTGAGGGCGGAACCACCAGCAGCAGAACTACCAACAGCGGAGTAAGCTGGAGTAACTGCCAGTAAAGGCGCTGAGAGAGTAGAGCGGAGGGAGGTCAGTCGCAGCAGTCAGAGGCCATTTTGAGGGCAGGCATGCTGCAGGGCAATGCCCTCCGACTGGTCCTATCCCAAGGTCATTGGAGCAGGGGATCGATGCCGGGCCGTAAGGTTGAGCTTTGATCAGAACCGGTCTAAATACGTGCTCAGAACCCATTCTAGAGTTGCGCTAATATCCCAGGTACCTCGTTCCACACAATTCTTGCCTACTAGCATTTTTAAATCCCCATATGTAATTTCATGCCCAGGCAAAGTGTTTCAGATAGCAGCCTTGCGAAATTCTGCATTGCACCACAGGGTCTAATATGCTTAGCAGACTGTTTTATGGCCTTATCTCTTTCAGGAGGCCTTGTCCATTTACGAACCCCGTAGCGCTGTTCTTTTTTCAACGGTGATAACCAGCCTCGATGATTCTTCTTGGGCGCAGATAAAGAAGTTTTCGTCAGCCACCAAGACGATTAAACCCAGCGAAAAAACGCCAGTTAAAAGTGAGCTATGCCGCTTGAAAACGCTTTGCGAGGCAGTGGGGCAGCTTAAAAACGTCCTTTGTGGGCATTTTCCAGAGTTGCTCATCTTGTTCATGCTGGCTGTGTTTGTTTTCCTACTAGGCTTATCTTTTTGTTACGTGGTTCTGGTTGCCTCAGTGACAGATCAAAGTGCACTTCCTGTGGAAGCTATCAGCTTGGCATATCTCCCTTGGCAACCCGAACGCACTACAAACTCGGTGTGACAATATGACACCTTATCTCGCCTCTGTGACAATATTGCTTCTCTGATCTCGACACTGAGTCAATGCTTGCTCCTCTTCCATGAAAACACTGCAGGTTTGCTTGAGCCCTGGAAAACACCTTGTGGAATTCTGCTAATATAATCCGGGCCTGTCTTCCCCACATGATGGGTGTGTAATTAAAGGATGATTGCATTGCGTTGAAGTGTGGGATTACCTGCAGTGTGACAAAGTAATCACTTGCATTAGAATGAGCTTTGTGCTTTGGAAAAGAGATGGTTTGAGATAGCGGGAAATTGGCATTGAAGTGTGGGATAAACACACCGCCAATGAGAGGGTTTGCAATTCCAGTAGACAGATTAACATATAAAGGATACCCTGCTTAATGTGTCCTCTTTAGTGCTCACTCCACAAACTGCTAAATAATGATATAATGTTAATCTGAACACGACTCAAATCTGTGATGAACAGCTTCCTATAACGTCGAAATTAATTCGCACCACCCTTTGCCAATTCAGTGGTGCTGGCGCTGAATTTCAACTGATGATACCGTAAACCCTTGACCGAACACAAGAAGAGATAAAATTGTCCATACTCTCACACAAACGGTACCGGCATATATAATTATTAACTTGTTTGGTGGCAAACAACCTTTGGTCAGGACGGTGTGTACTATTTGTACAATTGTATTTGCTGTACATCGATGCACCGCCATCTCTTGTTGAAGGTAGGATTTCGAGAAGAAGAGGAATTTGTATTTGCTAAAAACTGAAGTTGAATTCACTGCAAGTTGCATCTGAAAATTCACTGGAAGTTTACTGAGACTTCATTGCATGGACATTGCATCAGATCTGCATGATGGCTCTTTGCAGTTGGTTCATTGCAGTTGGCTGTTTGCAGCTAGCTCTAGGAGAGGGGAAATGTGAAGTCATAAAAGTAAACAAAGCCTCGTGTGTGTTTTTTCCAAGTCTCTAGTCTGAGGCAGAGACTGGCAAACCCAACTGGGGTCTGCAGATTGAACATGCACAGAGGATGGGGGAGGCTGTTGTCACGCAAGAGTGTCTTGTGATGCTTGTTACTGCAGCGACAACTGCATCCTCACAGTAAATACTGCATCTCATTGTGGCATTGCATTGCTGCATCCTCATTGCTCATGCTATTGCTTCTGCAACACAACCGGGCTGCATTCACGTGACTATGCCCCAAATGTTGAATCTGTTGTCCCTTCTTGCTCCTCCGAATATCAGGATTGTTTGCAGCATCTTTCATTGTGTGATAATTCTGAAGACTGCGCCCCAATAACCATACCCCGATGCTGCTGCCAAAAATTGCATCTTCATTGCTTGTTCCCAATGTTGCATCCCAAATATTGCACTCACATTATAGCAACATCAATGCTGTGTCCCAGATATTGCACTTACATTGTTGCACATTAATGATGTATCCCAAATATTGCACTAACATTGTTGCAACATCAATGATGTATCCCAAATATTGCACTAACATTGTTGCAACATCAATGCTGTATCCAAAATATTGCACTGACATAGTTGCAACATCAATGCTGTATCCAAAATATTGCACTTATTTTGTTGCAACATTAATGCTTTGTTGCACATTGATGCTGTGTCCCAAATATTGCACTGACATTGTTGCACATTGATGCTGTATCCCAAATATTGCACTGATATTGTTGCACATTGATGCTGTGTCCCAAATATTGCACTGACATTGTTGCACATTGATGCTGTATCCCAAATATTGAACTAACATTTTCGCAACATCAATGCTGCATCTAATATATTGAACTCATATTGTTTGTTGTAACATCAATGCTGTATCCCTAATATTGCGCAGAGTCGACATTGTTGCAACATCAATCCTGTATCATCTTGTTGCGGCGTCCTCTTGCCTCTCAATGCAGCACCCCCTTGCAGCACCCCACTGCTGCATGCCAATGCTTTTTAATTGCTGATTGAGCCCCATAACCAGCCCATTCGCAAATATTAACCAGCCTGATTTATGGCAGAAGGTCTGCATGTTATGATTTATTTTTCCTGAAGGGAATTTATAGTTCCTGGTAATGTTTAAGGCGGTTTAACGACATGTTAAGCTTGCAATTTATTCTGCCTTTGTTTGTCTCGGTTGAGTGGGGCTTGGTTATAAATTGCAAATGAAGTTTTGTTTGAATGCTTCTACACTCTTTCAACAGGCCCAAATTGTGCTTGATTATATTTAGATATTGCTGAAATTGCTTTTTTATATTGTCTGGATATTACTTTTCATTCTCTTCCTCTGCAAATGTCCTTGCTTAAGAGACTTAATTAATTTAGTCTGGAAAGAATATGACAATGTGAAAGCATATACTTCGAATGAATTCCACTCAAGAATAATTCTGTCTGCGGCATACGATTTCTCCCCTGGGAATGGCAGTGTGTGTTCCATAATGCTCTGCTGCATTGTCATTCACCATTGTTATTCTGGTAATTTGAGCAATTTCTATACAAATGGCTTTGCTCTGCTTGCAAGTGTATGGAACTGCAAAGGGTGACTTCAGGCACTGCCAGGCAGCCCACTGTGGTTTGACTTGAAATGCTTGCAAATTGAAAGGTCTAGACTCCTGGAGGCTCCATGAATGACTGATGTGGTGAAATTCAGAAGTTGCAACTTGGAAGTTTCAACAAGGAATTGTGTGTTGGGCTTGTGACTGTTGCATGTCATCCTGTGTGACTGTTGGGATACAGATAGCTCTTATGACTGCTCTTTTAGCCCAATTAGTTGGACGTGTGTGTCAGCTTGTGACTGAGGAGGGCATGCAAATGGAAGTTCAATAGCAGCTGAGTCGAGAACAATGTTCTAAACAAGCCTGAGACATAGCGTGACAAGGCGGTCCCGGGTGCAGTCAGCGTTTCTATCGCCAACAGTCAATTGGAGTCAGCATGCTCCATTGTTGAACACCGAGAACGGGGTAACTGGACCAATACCCAAACTCCTCATACATGCCATGCCTTGGCAGTGCAGCTCAGTGCCTAATGAGGGCCAAATGGTAATGTGGCAAATTCCCTTGCAAATTCTCTACCTGCTCCTGTGTCAAGGCTCCACAAGCAGGCAGCTAATGAGGCATGGGAATGGCTAATCCCCCCATATCACGACAATCTGAGCCTACAAATATGAACAAATTCTCCTGTTTATAGTCATTGTCGTTGGTGGTCTCAAGCACATCATCCATTGCCCTTGCTACAAATTAATTCAAATGTACAAAATGGTGCCTTTTGTGCATCAATTTAGACCTTTTGAAAGTTTTAACAGGTTTATTATTTCATTTTAAGGCGGCGTTGTTCGCCTTTTTCATGCGATTGTGTATATATTTTCGGAATTGTCTTCTTTTTGACAGCGATGTAACTACTAAATGTTAATAATGTTCAGCCATGAAAAAGGCAATTATCGTTGAGCCCAGTTGGCCTTCTTCGCTGGAAGTAACAACTTGTTATGGAAAATTATCCAATTGTAACAGTTTGTAATTTAGTTATATTTACGACAAGCAGTTGAAGGTAACACTTTATGAACAGCTTATAATGAGTGCTGTCAAGCAAGAAGACACTAACTGCTGCATTCATTATTTATGGCTTTTTCTCAGCCTGAGATTCGGCATGATTGTCATTTAGCATTTGAATGTGAGATGAGTTTTCCCAAGTGTCTCCAGTTCTCTGATTAGGATGATGAATGACAAAAAAAAAGTGAGGATTTTTTTTGTCTTTAGAATTGTTCTGCTTTTCTTGTCTTGTCGCACCACGATACATCATTGAATTTCGGCTTGCTTACGAGAAGCTTACAAATAACATCTATAACCCACAATTGTGACTTGTCAATGGTGATATTGATGTCTGAGTCAGTCTGACTGATGACAATGGTAGTCTTTTTCGTCATTGATTTGTATAGCTTGTCATACTGAATGAAGCACCGACCGTATTTATTCATCGCTCACTCATTGAAGTTAACTGGTGCTAAACTTCGGAGGTTTTGGGTTTCGGCGTAACCGTTTTTGATTGGAAACCATTTGACTTTTTCTCTCCACAATAATGTTCCTCTTGATTTAGACCAACAGGCTCCCAAATGGTGAAACTGGCAGAGAGCCTTCCTGCATCGACTTTCTGTTGGGGGAAGATAAAAGAAGCATTCATTGGCAAGTGCTGTCACAGTTTCATTTTTGGCAAATGCCATTGTGATAGACTGCAGGGCCACATGTATCTGGGTAGGGAAGTCAGTCTGTCAAGGTAAAAAGGCTGCTGCTAGTCATAATTGAGTGAAGTGGAAAAAAGAGAAAAGAGGACAAAAAAAAGCCAGAAAAAAAGGGTAGAAAGCAGTGTAGTGTGGATGGTGGCAGCCATGGATGATGGATGGGCTGCTTTGATGCTGTGCCCAGGATGAGAATGTCCTCAATTGATGCAGTTGATGGGACCACGATGGGACCAGGGGGTCAGCCCTCCTGCATTCACTATATAATGCTAATCCTGTCCATCGGCTTGGCCCCGCTTTTCTGCAGAATTATTTAAGGCTTGTGTGGCAGAAAATAGCCTTGTTATTATGCAAAAAATACAACAAATACAACTAATAAAAAAAGCACAATATGGTATTGCCTTCTGTATTGCCTTCTGCATTGCCTTCTGTATTCCTGATGCTTGTCCAGTGTCCATGGCATATATGCCGCCTGGGGCTCCAGTTTGCGTTACTGCATCTGTTGCATTAAATATTTAACTTATATGCCATTATCTCAATGTTATCTCACTACGCAGTGTATATATTCATCTTTTTTTTTCATGATACGTCCACCTCATATCGTATACCCATAACCGAGTACTTTTGTACATTTCGTCGATATATAATAGTGTCTGTTCTTAAATAGACTTCTTCAGACACGATCCAATGCCATAAATCTAAAAGTATGTTGAATAGGCTGGCCATCCAGAGCTTGTCAGCTTTGAAATAAGCTTTTGCCAAAGAAATTACACCAACAAAAGATAGCAACAGAGTCTGCATACAGGCAGCTGTGGTGGCAAAGAAGAACCTTGGGATACTCCTTCGTCCATATATATCTTGTGGGGGTGATGCTTGTTAGCCACGCTAAGTAGTGGTTAGGCAGGCTACTGGGGGCAAGAGGATGGCAAGGAAACTCTCTCTCTATTAACCCCTGAGGGACACCTTTTGATAGACACCTTTGGTAGACACTTAAAAATAGACATCTTGAGGACACAGTCTGAGACACCATATAAGGACACCTTAGTAGACACCTTGGCTGCACTCATCAGTCTCCCTTGACCACACACTGGCTCCTGTCCTTATTATAAATGAGTCAATTCAGAGTAATCATTCTTATGCAGTTTCCTATTGTAGTTTATAATCTACAACCTGGCAGTTAGCAACCAGTAACTCTTGGTCATAATTGGCTATTTTCTCAATACCTTTCCCTACTGATTTATCGAAGTCTTCCTGCCATGTTTTTTGTCGCAGTCGTTTGATTCATTCTAAATGCCATATTGATTCTTGATCTGTATCAGTCTTGTGGCGAAAGGTCACTTCAGTTCATTTAGTTTTTATCCGTCTCCTTTTTTGTTTGCCAATGGTTTGTCTTCGGTAGCTTCCGGCCTTTTAAAGTTGTAAGTCACCGTGCTACAGAACCGTTGTATATGCCCACACTGACTGCATTCAAAGCAATTTCTTAGTAAACAGTACCAGGAAGGGAAAGTCTCCCGTTTCTTTACAAATCTTGAAGCTTGAAATGTCATGTTCTATCACCATCTGATACTGCTTGTTGAATAATTGATATGTAAAATTGATATATGTTTTTTTTTCGAACGTTTTGCTGTCATATTTTACTTATAGATGTTTATTTATTTATTTTTACTTACATTTTCTTATTTCTCTTTGCAGGTGAGTACCACATCCATATAACCACTGGGAAATGCTAGAAGATTGATAAGTATACTCTCTGTGTTATTTACAACAATGTCTATAACCATACAAGGGATCATGCGTCGATTAGACCTAAATATGAAGCTGTTTAGTAATATTTTCGTCTCCAATGTCTCCATGTCGTGCCTTCGTGTGTTAAATTTAATTTAACTGACTTCATCCTTCAAACTGGCAGTTGTCTATGATATCCCAGCAAGAAATAGGACAAGGCTCCTTTGGTTGGAAATGAATATGATATATGAAGAAGTAATAGTAGGCCTATAAGTAGGCTAAACGCCATATGCTTTTTAAATCGTCAGTTGGTGTTCCAGGAGATGTCCTGCAGTGGAAGATTGGTTCTGCATTTCTGCCTGTTGCCAATGCACTTTTAGTGTCTTTCTTCTTTTCTTGCCTTGAACTTGTATTGGCAGGTCTTGGCCTTGTGGAACGGACTGCCTCTCCTCGTTAAAGAAGTTTTTGTGACATCCCAGGTCACTTCAAAGGGCCTTTATGGGATCTGTCACTCAGCATTTCTTTAAGTTTCATCTGGGTGGTCCTAAAGTGGCCTCTCTTGATGGTCGCGCTTAATTTAACTCCAGCTTGAGCCGCAAATCAGCCTAGAAGGGTTGGATGGGGAGGTTAGTGCATTTTTACGCTCCTTCCTGCAATTGGAGACTGTCTGCGAATTGCCAGAATGGTGGTGATGGTAAATTCCAGGCACCAGAACCGAATTGGCACAATGTAAAATTTGAATTTTGTGTCAACTCAAATGATTGACTGAGATGGTTGCTGAGTATGCCCAAAGCATATATAATCACTCATAAATGTCCACAAATATCCAGAAAAGACTGTCATGGATTTTGGCTTTGTCTTTTGACTTTGACCAAAGAGCCTATTTGACAATTATCCTATTTGATATTAGGCTCAATTTTCATTGGCTGTTGGATATTAGATTGGAATCTCATTGAATTCTCAGTGTGTCCAATGAGAATGCAGCTTAATATCCAATGGCCAATCATGTCTCTGTGGATATAAGGCTTGACTGTCATTGGCTAGGATATTTGGTCGGATTCTCATTGGACAGGATATTATGTGGCATTCTCATTGGACAAACTATTAACTACAGTGCCCCCTACTGTGGATATTAGGGTGGATTCTCATTGGTCAAGATATTAGGATGTATTCTCATTGGTCAGTTCACTATTATCCAAAGTTGGATATTTGTCAAAATCCACAATAGTATAAAGGAGTTATTGCGAGTGACTTGGGGATTTATCCAAAGTAAAAGATCTTTGCCAAAATCCACTATAGTCGGGATTGAGCGATAATGAGTGATTTAGGCATGCGCCCAAAGAACCTATATTTTTCCCAATGGCCTAACGGATATTTTGAATGATGCGATGACTTTGGGAAAGTCATGCCAAAAGGTGTCGTAGTGCCCAAAGACCCTATAGTTTGCCCAAAGACCCTATTATTTGCCAAAAGACCCTATATTATGCCCAAAGGCCTAATATCCATGCCCAATAGGCCTATTGGGCACAATAGTGGATATTGGCGGTAACAGTTGCGCTATTCCTTTGAGCTAACATAGATTTTCGATTGATTTAAGTTATGACTACTGATAGATTGTCATAACTTAAAAACAACAAGCTATGTTAGCCCATATGAATTGTACAACCATCTCACTCAATCATTCAAGCAGACTCAAATTCGAATTTAACAGTGTAGGCTATTGGTAGCTGTGAAATAAGCAGAATCATTTTCAAAACTGATTAAAAATGTGGTTGAAATGGTTGAAAATAGATTTGGTGAACAAATGGCTAACCCTTCTCATTAAGGTCTATTATCGCCTGATTGTGCTCATTGAAATCTCCACCATCCGCAGTGAAATTGGCTGGATTAGCAGAATTCATGGAGATGTGGTAGCCTGCAGGATTTTGGCACATGCATGGTATTATCAAAACTTCTAGGAATAAAACAGAACCAGAAAAAACTGAGACAGCGCGTGGGCTGTTGTTGTTCTTTGGAGATTACTGCATGCAATGCCCCCCAGCAACCATCGGGCAACCTTTTGCAGCAAGCATTTGCAGTTGCCTTCTGCATTATACCAGCTTGAGAAATGAGCAGTGCATTGATAATTCAAAAGGCAATACAGTTGCATTGCCTTGGATTTTGCATGGAACTGTTGCGTCGTACGATACGATACGATATATATTTAAAGTCCTTCGCATTGTTTTTGTTGGGAATTTTATTAGAAAAAAGGGTTAAAATAGATTTTTCACCAAGAAAAGGCCAGAAAGCTATAAATTAATATTTTTTTGCTTACATTTTACTCATTCCATTTAGGAAGAATGGTATTCAAATTGTGTTACGATATGATATCGCTGAGGAAATGGCGCTGATATCTTCTAGGTATACAGTATGTATTTGCGTCATGCTATTCTTGTCGTTGGCATGCATGTTGCAAGGTCACGTGCTTGGCAATATTGGCTGTATCGACCTCCACATGGCTTTTGCATCATAAAATCCTCTTGGAAGATGCAGCGAGCAATGAAATGGCCATGCTAGTTGCATGTAATGCCATGCAATGCCATGTAATGCCATGCATCGACTTTCCTTCAATGTCTTTGCTCTGTGCTCAGACTTGCCTCTCCAACCAGCCTTCAAAGTGACAGCATGAGAAGGTCTGAACTGTGTGCCCAACCACTTGAGGCTGTTACCCCCAGAGTGGGTACACACAGCTGGCCCAGTTCTGCACGTCCCCTGACCCTCACTTGACATTGTGTCAGGGGTGACAGGGGTCTTCTCTCGGGCACAAGGCATAGGGCTGCTTAGGCACACTCCTGCTTGAAGCTGCTTGATACCATGTCGATGTTTGGTCGATTGCATTTGCCCTGGGTATTGGCTTTTGCACCTTGGGTATGCCCTGTGGCAGCAGCAGCATTGTATTGGTGGGTCACTTTTACTTCCCCCTTCTATCCTAACCTCATATGTCTTCATGTTTTTTTTTTTTGTTTATTTGTGTTTTACGCCTCTGCAGCACCTTTGTGGGCTATATCGAGTTGGCGAATCGCCGTATGATGCTGAGATGAGAAGACTGTGAGACTGGCACATACCCTATTAATTCAGGGATGCCCAGGGTGTTTCAGTTGCCCCAGCATAGAATACTGGATACAACCTGCCTCCATTTAATGTCCCTTGGGCTCGGACTAAAGTGAGTTCCCGGGGTGAGATATGAACCCACGCCCTCAAAGCCAGTTGACAAGCGCACTTACCAATTAGGCAAGGGGGGAACCCCTCATATGTCTTCATGTCAATATCATGTTAGTTCTTGTACGACGCTTGTATTGTTACTTTTTTATTTCTCACAGAAATACCTGTATTCCTGGAAATACACTCTTCATTGATTTTATTAGCTTTCCTCTGGTTTTAAGGCGACCTTGTGTTTAGCTCTGAGCTTGAAAGAGGAACTTGATCAGCTATATCCACGCCATTCTCCTAAAATGTTATTGCATATCTATACTTTTAGTAAAGTTGCAGCGGCGGACACATTCCCAACATGCATGTATCTGAATAATCAATATATGTTGCAGAATGTTATTGCCCATTATAGTTTTATGGGGCTATTCAGTTCATGGAATGGGAATTCTTTTGCAAGTAATTGTTTGGGATGGCAACTTTAAAAAAAAAATCTATTTTCAGCAACATAGTTGTGATATAAAATGTCAGTGTGCACTGTGCAGTTATCTTATATGGTGAAATTGTCTCATTATTTATTTGCAATGCTGTCTGAGCATTTTAGATTAATTTTTCCCCAGATATTTTATAATCCCATTGCTAATTCAAGCTGTTGCATTTGCAATTGTCGTTTACAGCCCATAAAACGCATTGTGTATTCTTGGAATATTCATGACATGTGAGAATCTTGCATGTTTCAGTTCTACAGAAATGTATGTCAGCTTTCTTGTTATTATATATTTTGAGACAAGGGAAATTGCTACAAGCTTGCTGCTGAAGTGATCACATGCCTTTCCTATTTATCATGCAAATGGTAGGTTGGGATAAAGTGATTTTATTTTATCTGGCAACTGGCATGTCCTCTTTAAACTTATCAAGTCATTGCTTAAGCCTTTCCTTTTACTTCGTATATACTATATAAGGAATTTAAAAGAAAGTCATTTGATAGCTGCTGCTAACTTTTGACAATATCTAAGAACCAGTGGACTGAGAGAAGAGATTTGATAGAAAAGGCAAGATCTGAAAATCAAAATTCCCACAGGATGAAGTATGGCCAACTTCTTAGCTTCTGGGTGGCTTGAGTGTTGCTCAGGATATGTCAATATATTGAGTCGCTGTCAATTTGATTCACCGCCTACTGTCAATATAATTTCTTCTGCAAGTGAATTGGAGCTTGCATGATAACAAAATGTGCTTCTTCTTCACAAGACAAGTTTCTTGCAAAGAGCCCCTGGCCCCCAATGAAATATCAGTGTTCCGTTGGCCCCTCCATCCAAATTCTCATATATTCCGGAATTACTTCTCCAAATGACTCTGTGATACGGCGTATTCCTCAAAAATATTGCTTGCTGTAACTGTCGTGACACTCCCCAGAATCAATTCATGAATTGATGTTGTTCATAAATTGGAATGTCCTTCTGCCAAAGACCAAGCGTTTTTCAATCCCCAAAGAAAATACCCCAGAGACTCTCCATATGCTGTCTGTAACTACTTGTCAGTCAGAATGCGGTAAACCAAGTGTATGGAGACTCGATATATTTATTGACAACTGCAGTGAACTTTCACATTTGTTTGCCACTGAGCCTATTTTAAATCCAATGACTATAAACATTCTCATTTATGTGCCAGTCTTTGAATTTGCCAAATTTGGACCACTGCACCTGCATGCCCTTTCCTGCAGTTGGGCATCCTTTAGAAAATGTGACACTCTGATTTTGGTCAATTGTTTTAAACAGTCTTTCTGTCACCATATAGATCCCCGTATATGCCATTGTGCTTCTTTATAACAGCATCTCTTTAGTGATAGGTGCATTTGGGCCCTTGTCTTCAGTGTCTCTGTCTCCCCTTGTGCTGTATGCACTTGGCATCTTGCTGCATCTTTGGGCTGATGGTCTTCTATTGGGCTGATGGTCTCCTTACAAGTCTTCTTTGTCGCTCAGTTCTGTGTTGCTCAGTTGGGCAAATCGATGATCAAGGGATTTGCAGATGCTAAGGTCTCTCCTCAAGTGTAAGACATCAATCCCTTGAATGCATGGCTACTGCTGGCTGTGTTCAACACTCCACTCTCCACTGAGTAGGGACAGTGTTGTTTGCCACTAAAGGTAGTGCAGAATATTAGCACTCACCAACACCAACTGACACTGATTCAATCTAGAATCTACATTTATTATTTCAAAACTTTTTGCAACGCCGCTGTTCATTATATAGGCCTGAGTGTTTAATAGTTTTGGCTTTTTCTTCGCATTTCACTGGACAAAGGGTCTTGTACTCTACTGACATTTAGTTCTTCTTTCTCTGAATGGCAAATCCTGTTTTTCTCGTGTGACATTCACTTCAACGATAATGTAGGGCTTCGCATCTATATATATAGCGTTATTCGGTTACCTATGCATTGCCTTCTTGAATGTATATTCACAATACATTGTCTTCAACATTTGATTATAATCTACTGAATGTGTTAAAAGGTTCTCCTATTTGAAGAATGCTTAGAAGTGAAACAAATATACTGGTACATGAATCACGATATGTGTAAATTGTTCCATTATATGATATCTGAATTCTGGAGGTATCTTTCAAAGATATGTCTCAAATTAATTTTCTCTTTTGGAGCAAGTTTAATGTTACTGTTACAATACTTAGCTTACAACATGGTGAATACACTTGGTGAATGCACATGTGATAACATCTCATTTTAATTAAAAGTCAACCTTTGAAACTGTATTTCTGCTCATTTTACTGAGGGAAATTATATACGTTAATAAAATGTAAGATTTTCTTGGCAATTATCTTTAGCTTAAGTGTTGCAACATTAGTTTTAGTGCTGCATTATCACTGAAGTGCGAAATATCTTTTTGAAATTTATGTTGGAAGTGTAAAAATATATGTTGTGACACATAACTTCACCCCCTATACATGTATAATGCCATGGAATAGTCTCTGTTATCAGGTGGAATTGTGAAGCTAGCGAGGATAATTTCCCAAATAGCATGAAATCATATTCTGAAATTACATTTTCCATACATTTACATGTAATGGTCCGATGGGTGAGATACCATAATAGGTAGCACATTAGGTCCATGCCCTGGGGTCAAGTGTTGGTGAAATTGCCTCTCAATTCATATCATCATTCAGCATATATTTGTGGTATCTGGAATACCAGAAATATTGCATATCGGCATGTTTTTGTGCTGCTTCATATGGCTGTTTGTCATGGTTGTTAGATATGCATTTTGGAATATATTTTGATTTAGCTTTTTTATTTTATTTTTATGTACCAGATACATTTTTTCAGAAAACTCGTCTGCTTCCAACTTGCTTATAGTTTCAATTTTCTGTAGGTAATTTAAAGACTAAATTAGCTGAATCATAATTACTGGTATCATGAATAACTCCATGTGTAAGTCTTGATATACGAGCATGGTATGTATTCACTGATACATGTAATTATGAAATTTCAAAATGACTTTTTTCATGCGAGTCTTAAATTATCGTGAAGTGCAGGAAATGAGTTGCATGACATGGGGAAAAGATCTCCTATGTGGCCTGTTGGTGCCTAGATTCTAGTTAAATGCATTACTTGAAATATTTGATCCCTGTAAAGGGAATTCTCTGGCATCACTGTGAGCTGACCAAGCCATAAATTGATATTGCACGTTGCCATTCTAAATACAACTTGCATTGTGCTGGCAGTGTATTTGTTTTGTGTCTGTATTGTATTCCTGTCTATTGACTGAGACTACTGTCCCCCTATAGTCAGTGCTGGTAGTCGTATTGTCCTGGATTTGTTGATGCTTTTAATGTGTCACGCCATCTATCAATCGGAATGCATTTAAAACTAGGAAACTTGGCCGAGGAAAAGTTGTCATTGGAATGAGGGGCATCAAAGAGGGCCATAGATCTATCAAGGTCCCTTTCAGTGGGTGAGGGTTTAATGCCATGGTCATTGTGCAGTTTGAAGCTGTTTCATTCGCCATAAACTGAGGCCACATAGTGAGGGCCCCATAGCGAGGCCAAAGAAGAACCCTGCCTCGAATTCATGTCTCCTCTCACAGAGCCCTTTAATTCAGATCAATTGCAAAAAGTGTAGGAGGGTCTTGGGATCTTTTTCTATTCCATTCTGGCAGTCTTGAGTCTGGATAGTGTTTAATGCTGTTTATGGGCACTCCCATTTCACTCACTGGGTGACACGGGGCACCGTAAGGTCACTATTCACTCCAAACGTGTCTTGGAGGGCACTACTTTGCAGGTGGCCAGTGTTATAGGTTGTAGGTGGAATATTCTTGTGAGTTATGCTCCAAGTTTGCCCTATTTATGATTTTGACTATTTAAATTTAGCACAATATTACGTGACAGATACCCCCTTGTGAAAAAATAGAATGACTTCTCTTGGAATCTATTTATTTGAGCCGCAAATATTGGAGCTTACTGGTTTTTACAGGTTTTGTGTTTACCCTTTGCTTTTGTTAGAGTTCCCCATGGCTTCCTGCATTCATATAGTTCCTTTGCTGGCCATATACCTTGAATGTGCAATTTCTTTGCCCTTGAAATTTCACACCCTGAGTCCAATTGTATTGGAGGGCCATTTGAGCCATATATGGGCGTTGATTGAAAGGTGTCCTATTGAATGTTTGGATTAGAATTCACACTTAAATACCTCTTGGCCATTGCTATGATTAATGCAAACATCCAGGCCATAATTTGAAGTGGATCTCATAATGCTACTGGGCTAGCTCTGGACCTTCCCTCAAGTGGCCCTCAAGTTTGTGTCTGTCCTGGGCATTTGTGATTCCTCACAATCCCCCCTTATGAGGGCCTGGCTTTTGTCTGGGTCTTTAAGCTCTTTGGTCAGCTTTACCCATGGGACCAATGACTTAGCCCAACTCCAGGGCTTTTTAGTCTGGCAAGTTTTCGACTTAAGACTAAGGATATTATGTTTAGGAAAACATCCCATAAGAAGGCAAAAAAGATCCAGAGAGATTTAAGAATCTTCTTTCCTGTGAAATATACCCCATGAAATATTAATGGTCAAGTCAGCAGCTGGAGAATCATCCCTTGTGTAAACTGTAATTTGACAATCATTGTCTTCCCTCTATGAATGAGTCAGTAGCATCACTAGTTGGTGTCATCTATTTGTATATAGACTGACTCTTGTGCCATGATGATAGCCCCATCTGACAATTGCTACATGATGTTCTGTGTAACTTCCCATTTTCAGTTGACAGTAATTTTAGATTCTGATGGTTCGTGGGCTGACATAACATCACACACTATGTCACATTGGCATAATGGAGGTTGCAGCAATGTCCTCTTGTAGCCTGCAGCTATTTTATCAAACTGTACACTCTCAGGAATGAGGAATTGGGCTTTGATATTTGTTTTTGTATTGGGCTTTGATATATGTTTTTAAAAGTGTCCATTGTAGTTATTGTACCAGGCTATAGCTGAAATTGCATTAGTCTCTGAATATAAGTATTGATTTTGCCAAATTGTTGGGCATCATCGATCAGCAAAGTACGATGTCAAGATTGCATTGGTTCAAATTGCGTTTCCATAGATCTGTTCTCAACTTCTCTGATATGATATCATATCCTGCCACATTGACTGTTTCTTTTTTTTCTCTCTTTTTTGTGTTGCCCAAATGTCATGAAAGAAACTTGTTCCTGGGCGTTTTGATCATTATTCGCCAATTTGGCCATTACGCTGTTAGGAATACTAGATGTGTGAGTGCCTGGGGCATTGTGGAAACTTGAGTGTTGAGGTTGACATGAGAGACCTGTTTCGGCTGTTATGTCACCTGTTTTCCAATATACCACAATGCAAAAAGAAGAAAAGAACCATTTTCTAAACTCCTAACTATAGCAACTGTAGACTCTGCTAATGTCTATGGCCGTGGGTGGTGGCTCCACAACATCAATGCTTGACACCCAGTAAGGCAGAAATTGTGTCGATAAACATTAGCGCACAGTTGATCCCATCCCCAGGCCAGATACTGTGTAGATAGCTGTATGTTAAGCAGCTCAACTGGATTGCCACAGAAATATCTCATTATTGTTTTATGCTGCTCTTCTCTGCAGCTATACTGAAGCAGTACCATCCGGCTTAGAGTTTCCAGCCAGTTAACTGTAACAGTTAACTGTGACAGTTAACTGTTTGAAATAGCATTGAAATGAGATTGCGGTCAGCTGAACAGTTAACTGTTAACCTAACAGTTAACTGTTTTGTCATAGTGACAGTCTTAAGGCTACTAAACATTTTTTAATAAAAATAAATCCAGCACTTAAAATTAGTTCAAGTATTTTAAATGCCATACACAAGAATGCTAAAACTGTGATAATCTAGTCGATATTGTTGATATTTATCATTGGAAAATCTTGATCAAAATCTTGTTAACGACCTGTTGTTATTTGTTTAGAAAGTAAAAAGTTAATTGTCTGTAGTTATTGCATTTATTTCCATCTAAAAATATAGTTATACAAACAGACGAGGTCTAAGCTACTTATCAGCTCATTTTCGGTGTCTTGTGGCCTTAAATTTGCCTAAAATCTGGCATTTGGAAAGTATGTTTTCTTTATGACAAATTGTTTGTTTGGTTGTTTGCTGGAACAAATAAACCATCAACAACTGAGTACAACAACTCCAGAGATTTATGAAAAGAAAGATTATGAACAGTTTAATCCAATTGTTTACTGTTTGAGGTAGTTTGGCAATCACACCAAACTGATAACTTGCATAACAGTTAACTGGCAGTTAACTGTTAACTGTTTAGAAATGGAACAGTTAACTGTTACGCTAGTTAACAGTTAAACTGGAAACTCTATTTATTCCGGCTAATGGAATTAGATGGCAAACAGCCACTCAGGCGGAAGTTAGGGGTTGGTTCTCAGGGGGTATATATGAAATGTTGTATAATACTGCCATTATTAACCCTGGCACTTAATTGCAATTTGCAACATATTATGTGCACAGCAGCATCACACAGTGGTACCCTATAAATTTAATTCCATATTTAATGTATAACACGTGGACCTGTCAATATCTTCAGTCAGATTGGGTGACAGCCTTACAAGCCATTTTTTGCTCAGAATTGTTGGCTGGTTCTTCATGCCATAGCATTGTCACAATTGCATTGATGTGAAACGTGTTCTTCTATGTAAGCGTGTTGGTGAAAATAGCTTATTAATGGATCCTCTTTTCTGAGTCAGCGATTTGTCATCTATTTTAGTCCCTCACAGTCCTCACTTTCAAAGTTCTGACTTTTTTGGTTATTACTTTCTTCATCTTGAAGTATCTATTTTGGTCACAATAGTTTGCACTAACTTGGCTATTGAGACTCTTTTAAAATTATTTTCTGGGAGAAAGGGGGATGTTTAGGATCAATAAACACCATTTCTTCTGACCAAAAACCTTCAAAGATATGGATTTATTGCAAGTTGCAGTGAAGTTACTTGGAACTTGCAGGTAGCCTATACCTGATTAGTTAAAATAAGTCCTGGTAACCAGGTAGAAATAGAAAGAAAAAGGATCATTGTATTTCAAAATCATTCACAGCTGTCTAGCTGGCATGGATCGATCTGTGCTATGCCTAATTACTTGTGCACTCAGAGTGTTTTAATCTTGCATGAACCTGGTCGTCAGCAAATAGCTCCATTGGAGAGACCATGGCTGATTGATATATATCCCTGCCTGATTGCCTGAATGATATCCACTAATTCGGTGCAGCAGTCTGTTGGTTGCCTACTATAGCTATTTGGAGAAGTTGCAAAAAAGTGCAGATTAATCTTCCAACTTCTCTGCCCACCTTGTGGCATGGGGCACAGTAATGTAAGGAGTACAGATGTCAAGTTCAGCAGTAAACAATCTCTGGTTATGAGTGAAATGTTTTAAAATTGGACTTCCAGTGACTCTCTACGAACTACTGCAGTTTCTCCACTAAACATGCTAGACTAATACTGAATGACTTTCAACAGTTTAGCTTATCCAAAACAAAAATTTTAATCTAATGCCTCTTATTGTAAATTGAGTATATTTGAAAAAAAGAAAGAAGAAAAGTGAATTCATTGCACTGGCTCCAATGTATAACCTGTACTTTGTATCAAGTGCATGATGACATGTGTTCCTACTGTTGGCAAGAAAAAGTATAATCTTTCATTTGAGGTGAGCACTAGGCATTCTGCAGGTCTATTTTGACATGAATCATAGAGATTGTAGACTCCTTGATTACCTCTGTCATTTCAAAGAATAGAAAATGGATGGATCTGCCGGGGTTAATTTCCTGCATTCTTTCAATTATCCTGAAATTGTCCCTATGCAAATTGCTGCAGTGAAACTGTATGATTGCAGCTTTTATGTGAGATCTCTTGGGGGACTTGGGTCCTGGGGCTCTTGGGGGAAATTGACTGTAGGTTTGGCCCTAATTGAGAGTTACACATCCATTACGGAGGATAAAGTGGAATCTTACGGGCACATCGATTCATTTCGATTGAACTCAATTAGTGAAAAATTCCTCGCTCGTTTTCTCCCGTATATCTTGTTTCTGTCTGGGGGAGTTTTCGGAACCTTGAGGCTGGAACGTAGTGTGACTCTGTTCCATTTCAAGTCTGTGTGGTTGAAAAAAAAAGCAAAAAAGAAGGCTGTCTGATATTGATCAGTTGACTTTCATTGCCAACTATTGGTTTTATTTTTTTCTTTCACACTTGGGTTGAAGTTTAAGCAACTTAGAATTTCTCATTGAGAAAACAACTTCAAAAATACTATGGAAATCAATGGTGCTGTGTGTGGCATGCAGATATTGACTTGTCATCTTAAAGGCTTTTGACGGATTAAATATTGGGACATGTGAATGCTTTAACCAAGTGGAACTATCATCGAAACCAATTCGACTTAATAGTTCTTCCGGAAGACTTTTTTTCAGAGATCTTCTGACGATTTAAGAGGACCGTCCCATGTGGAATCAATGTGCAATCAGATATTGTGACGTCAAGTCCTTTGATATTATTATTTTGTAAGTGAGAAAAAGGGAATATGGAAGAGTCTGGAACGATATACATTTTTTTCATATTTGGGAACTGTAATCTTTCACTACAATCTTGGCCTCCATAAAGTTTAAGTGATATCTTGCAATTTCAGAAATATTACAGACTACTGTTGCAGCTGAGAGGCCAAGTTAGAATGTTGCATTGTGACGTCACAACTTGTAAACATTGTGTCTTTCCTTCTACTCTTGTTTCTCAGATTGGAACGTGATCTTGGTTTGCTGCGGAGATGACTTTCCGTAATCCGCAGACCTGCCGACATGCCTGTCCTTGTCTCTGGGTCGTGTGGCCTTCCTTCGACTCTCCGCGTCTCAGGTATCTCCCAGAGATCGGCTTTGGGAATTCTTGTGGAATCGCTGCTAATTCGCTAATTTCTGCTGCAGATCTGTCTCTGAGAAAGGAATAATCTGCATTGATGGAATCAAGAGGCCTCTAGCCAAAGGCCGATTCACTTTGCCAGGCAAACTAGACAACATGGACACTGCCGGTCTTTATACCGCAGCTATATTTGCCAATAAGCTGTACTTTCGTGCATTTATGTCTTTCGCGTCTGCAGAAAGTGTTGTTCCAGAAGTAATGCATCCTTCATCGTGGTTTATCCAATTTCCAGATAGATGTATCAGATGCTGGCAGTGCGTCAAATGATGATTATCCTCTTGGTACTATAGTATGATGCAGCACTTAGTTATTGCTGAGTATTCACTTTGTCATCTTCTCTATACTGAATGCATATAGGCCTAACAGACCCATTATTGTCCTTGTGGCAGCTGATTATATGAAGCAGTATGGTTGGAACCTGCATTGTCAAACATTGTGGAATTAAATGACAAAAATAAAGGCCCATGTAAAAGTAGTCTTGTCATTTTGCCTTTACATGGCATGACCCTCCAGGATCTGATTAAGAAATACTAAAGCAGTGTCTGATTGTTTGAGTCTTCAGAATTTCCTTTACTTTATAGGCCATGGCCTATGTTGATATTTATACTGGTTGAAGTAATAACCTTCTATTGAAATTTTTATGTTTTCAATAACATTGCCGTCCATCCCAAATTAAAAAAAATGCTTCAAAGGTCTGATTAGGATCACACATAAAATCTGGAATTCAGCTGACAAAATCCTGATTTAGTTAACCTTTGAAGGTTGGATCCTGCTGATCAACAGAAGATCATGTGATGTCTTTGCTTGGATCATATTTTATCTTAGGAGAAGATATTGTTACAGTTTTGAGGCCTCAATTTTCGCTGCCTTTCTTCTTTTTGTCATGGGCGATAATTAGGATGAATCTTCTCTGCATGAATTTGTCATTTTGAAGGAGATGTTGCTGGGCTGCATGCAGGGCCATTGTGCAGAAATTGTTCTTGTTGACAAAGATTTTAAGGTCACGTGACACAGAGGACAATGCTTACAGAGCCCCCTATTGGTTGTTAGGTCAATTGTGTCTTATGATTGTGTGGTTACCATGGCAATAGCAGCAAAAGAAGGCAAAAGAAGATCTGAGGTTGACACTGAACAATGAATGATTATAAGCATTCTCCCCGGGGGATTTGTCAGCATAAAGGATTGCTTTATCTTATATGCTATGAGGAAATACACTGTGTACACAAAATATATCATGTGCTGCATGTATGGACTTCCCTTGAGGTTGTTTTTTGGAGAATGATGCTTCCATACTTGGTATAAACACCCAGAAATGTCAGTTACTGAGTTCAACAGATATCTTGATAGATTTTTGTCATGCTGAAATATTTAACTAAAATTCACTTTCTCTAACATCCCTAAGTGTTTGTTAGTTTTACCCCCACGTTATTGTTCTAACTTTAGAACATGTACATACTTGGTATAATCTTTTGTGTCTTTTTGCATCAGGGTGGTTATTGGTTGCTGTTGAATGAAGATTCTCACTGTTGCAGTATTTAAGAGATAGTTTGTAGCTTAACTCAGCCACCAGGCCAGTGATATTGCAGTGGTGAGCAAAAATGAGAGATGACATCTCTCAGCTGGGTTCTCATTACCTCTCATATATCTGCTGTAATTAAATCAGTGCTGCAGATATTCATCTTGAGGATTGGGCTGCATGCACAATTATCCCATTCCATGTATTACTTCAGGTTTTGCAAACATGCCTATTCTGCAGTGTCATTAATTATCAGGGCATACTTATGTGAAGTGATATCAGCTCATGTTCCATTTAGGCTGTAAGTCTACAGATATATATCTGGGTAGAATTGAATTGAGAGTAATTTAGAGGAATTAAGAGCAAATCAGGGCTATTGTATGCACATGCACATAGTGGCAGGATATATATATGGAATACCAAATTAGAAGTCAAAACGTCTTGAAAATGGCAGTCAAACATACTGGTTGAAACAGAATTGGTTTTTAGGTTTTTGGTTGCAGGGAAACCTTCATAACACTTCCTTCTTGACATACAATTGTGTATGCATTGTTAATTTTACAGCGATCGAGTAAGTTACCAATGAACAAATAAAGACAGCTTATAAGCTTGCCTCCAGGTTCCATTTTGCTCATGAAATGCAATGGAATTCTGCAGCATGCCTGGAGATGCCCCGGCACCATTCTCACATGCAGCGTGAATGCCGATTGACAGATTATAGGCCGTAATATGGGCCACAAGTGGTGAAAGATGAGCTGGGGAATGGTGTGTGAAAAACTAAC
This sequence comes from Platynereis dumerilii, assembly GCA_026936325.1. Taxonomy (NCBI): domain Eukaryota; kingdom Metazoa; phylum Annelida; class Polychaeta; order Phyllodocida; family Nereididae; genus Platynereis; species Platynereis dumerilii. The sequence goes on from JAPTHN010000002.1 coordinate 101,912,968, forward strand.
ATCTTTCTTCTCCTGTGATTCAATCCTTCAGGCAGAAATTGATTCGTAAAAATAACATTATTCTTTGAACGTGTTGGGTATTTTCGTGGTTCTTGCATCTTGTCGCAGAGGCAATGTTTTCATTTCCCATTTATCTCGTTCTATATTGAACCTTTTTGGGTGTTCGTGGCTTGCATGTTTCCTGTGTTTGTTTGTCTTTAAAGAACAATTGGGACATTGCCACAAAGCTCCTATACACTGTAAAATTTGAATTTTTAGTCAGCTTAAATGATTGAGTGAGATAATTGCACAATTCCTTTGAGCTAACATAGCTTGTTGTTTTAAGTTATGACAATGGACATGTTATCATAACATACTTGCGCAACCGTCTCACTCAATCATTTAAGCTGACTCAAATTGTCAAATTTTACAGTGTAGTCAAGAAAAAGAGGTTACGTGACATGATATATATAGGTTACTCATTAGACATTCTGTATAAGCTCTCAACGAAAAATAGAGAAAAATTATCACTCGGAAATTGCATATTAAAGCCAAAGAAATTAATAATACAGAAGACATTGTTGTTGTGTTAACTTTCATGTACATTATATAAAGAAAGCTTTAGAGGTGCTTGTATATAATGTATACAAAGCTTAGAATAAAAATCAAAGCTTGGCACATTTTCAGGAGGCTTTGAAGTTTAACATGAAAAGGACGTGTGTGAAAAACATTCAGGGAGATTTAGAAAGGCTGAAAATTTACTTAGAAGTGAATGTGTACACGGCTTCTGTATACCTTTGGATTCCATACTCTATTTTCAATGGGCACTCTTATAATATTGCATATGTGTCCAGAATAAAATTCTTTAGTAGTAACTGTGTTAAATATTTTTTTGTCGATAGGACTCGGTGACATGGTTGACAGTTCAGTTATTTTACTTCTAGAAGTTTTAAGGCACTCTAATAGTATGTACCTTTATTGTGAGGCTAGATAGGGGCAACAACAAATAAGTGGAGAAGCATATTTTAAATCTTATCAAAGTCATCTTCTCCGTTATTGTGTTCATAAATTTGACAAAATTATCAAAACATCGCTAAGTCGACCAGTGTAGTATATGTACCGGGGAAGGTTTGGTTGTAACTATTTTTTTCGATACCCATCAACAGCAGTGAGTGAAACCAATATTGCATGGTATATCCTGATCCCAACTCACAAGCATGCTCCTCTATCAAAATGATATGATTTATGTTCAAGAGCACTCCTCGTATATGTCAGCATGATCCAATTAGCTTGCTCAGGAGAGATGGTGTATTCATAATTAATCCCCACAGAAAGTGCTTTCCTCTGCTACATTGTGTTATAGTTGCTTCCAGATTAGCAGGCATCTTCTTCCAACAGGACATTCCCTGCACACTGTCTGGTGCATTATAGGACCTGTATGGAGTGATATTCTATGGAGACTCCGAAAAGAAAATATGATACAGAGGAGGATTTTTTTAAAGTTTTCGACAAATGATTATGAATATCTTGATTTACTGTAAACTGTTTATTCTCTTTTATGATGATATCTTGGATAAGTTTGTGTAGCATTACTGGTGAATGACTGGATGGAAATTCTTTTTGGAGAATACTGAGAAGCTGAAACAAACAACTGAAACAAGTGTACATTACAAGTGTATGTTCCTGAAAGACTGCATGTTTATCTCCATATAATATTTAGTGAAGATAGTTCCAATGTTGTCCTGAGTTGATAAGGAATTCCTAATAGATTCCATCTGATGGGAATTGCTGTATTACATGTAGTAATAGTATTACATGTAATATTAACATTCAGATGGATAACTGGCAGTGTTATGTTTATATCAGAAAACTTATTAATGCTCAATGGGCCAGGGAATAGCAGTACATGTATTGGCCTACGTCTCATTTTATAGTCACGAAATACACAGGTCTAATGTACTGTCCTCACAACATCAGATACAAGCTTGCTGTACATCCATTAAAGGAAAGGGCCCTCTGGACTTCTTTGAGAGCATATTTTGATAACATACATGGTATAGTGCATAATGGCTGATAAAAAATTGTGAAGTTGAAAATTAAAATATAATCATATTTCAGTGTCTGGCATAATTCAATTGTACTGGCAAGGCAACTTGCTATACCCACTTTCCCATACAACGCTGCATTCTTGCTGTCTTCCTATCACAAACATCATCGTTCCTCATAGGATCCTGTATCTTATGAATCTGTTCGGGGGTTCCCCAAGGAGGACTGATAGACCTTCTACTACAGCATGAAGCAGACTTGAGTTCTGGCAGACAACAACTTCAAACAGGCCAGAACAGCCTGCATCTCACTCCAAAACAGAATAGCAGATCGTAGAGTTTTACTTCTGAAACCCTACATGGCAAAACTTGAATTAACCCTGTCTGTCAGGCAATCGAACTATAAGAACCACTGTTCAGTGTTCCGAAGGAGCAATTCCTTTTCAGAAAGAAAAAATTGTCGTCAGGGCTGTGTTATTCTGGTTTAATTGTATGGCTATGAGGATGGTACCCAACTTTTTGTTCCAAGCTAAGTGGTAACTTACCATTACTTAGAAGTTGCTGTTAGCAAATCCTACTTGAAAATAAGTGGAAATTTATTTGTAGAATACGTTTAAGTGAACAAATCTTGGTAGAACATATTCGAGTTTCCTGCGACTGAAAAAAAAAACACCCATTTTTTTTACTCAAAACAAGGATGGATTCAAATATTTTGGCCTTGGCCTAAGAATACTCCGCTCTTTATTTCACCACATTTTGACAGGTAACTTGATGCGAATTTCAGATAAATGTTAAAGGATATTAACACCCATTGATGTGAACAATTAACATGGGAAGTTCCATTTCCAACGGAAGACCTCGATTGTTTCGTTAAAACACTGCTGATTGGCCGTTTGCGTTTAGCTTCTTCGGGCAAATTTTCACAGGAAACCTGGCCCTGTCCTATTGTTTTTGGCCTTGGAAGGCAAATTTAATTCGAAGAAATTGCGTGTAATTGGGAATTAGAACTTGGTCCAGAAACGCAAGAGTTGAATCCAACTTTTGCATGCCTTCTGGTAGTTGCCATGGAAATGTCATTGGTTACCGCAGTTAACATGTTTTGTGGAGGTGGCAACATTTGTTTTTCCGCTGTAATTTCACAAATAAATTTTCCAAATGGTCTCACCGTCCTGCTATTATGATATGGCGGATATGTATTTATCACGAGAGTGGCTCTGTCGAGTATTCTTTCATTGTTTGCCTCTTTGGAATGCTTTTCAGAAGTGAAGAAATTGTGTCGACAAAATGACTGAAAAGATTGCTAGTTGCGTATATATTACAGTGACATTTGAGCATATTTGCTGCGAACATATTTTGGAGTAATATGATATTTGTATACATACAATACAAACAAGTCCACTTTTATTACACTTTGTCCATCAAGTTGAATGCATGTCAAGCAAATCTGAGAATTCATGCTGAAAAATAATGCAGAAAAGCAGACTGATTCATGAAACGAAGAAAAGTGTTTGTCAGATTATTTTCTATAATAGATATTCCTGATTGGTCAAATAACTGAAATAAGCACAGAAATGATAACCCACCACCATGCAACCTATATTTGAGAAGCTGTGTAGGGAAAATAGCATGGACTGCAGTGGCCTCTATATAGTGCTGTAGACTGCTGTACAGGACAGATTAGGTGGTGACCCGGCCTGTGCAGTAGTGACTGAGTCACTTGTAAATCAATAGCAGTGACACAACACAGCCAAATAACTGCCTTTCTGACTGACCTATATCTAACAGGATCAAAGGGGCTTGCCAGTGGATATTGGGTGTATTGTGCTCGCTGGGGTAGCTCGTATTACCCATGCTCAATAGTCTGCCAACCATAGCCAACCATAGCAGGGGTAGTGTTGCCCATTGGGGCAGTGGGAGACCCAAATAGTCCTTGTAATATTGAGCTGCCAAAAGTTGCATAAACATAATATTATAACACTTTTTTTTAATCAAATTACCGTCTTATATATTTCAGATGACTAGCTAGAATGAGAAATTTTACACCACAGATGTGATATTCCATATTGCAATGTTTTATTTGTCCATCATCGTTGTGAAACCTTATTTTATATTTTGTTCAAACTCTACATTTATGCCCTTGTTGCGATCAAACTGTCTCAGCAGCAATTAAATAGTCTGCGTGAGGTGCCGCACCTATTGCAGGCTCTCGACTCAGTCATCGGCCGATGAGTGAACCGGACTCTTTAGGAGCTTTGAAGCCACATCTTATCAGGTTGGCAATTAGCTAAGGTGTGTGAGACTGCTACAACATCGTGGGTAGCTAGCTCCAGTCCTACTATGATACATTGATACAAGGGTATACGGATTCAGGGATTGTGCCTCCAGTTTCTGTGCCTCTAGTTGAGTGTGCCTCTAGTTTCTGCGCTTCCAGTTTCCCTGATTATTTCTCTGATTGCACTGGACGGGCCGTGCGGCTGTGAGGTTTCTGGATAGCTCTGTCAATAACTCTATCACCTCCTGCGTTAATTTGACGCCTGCTGCCGCAAATCACATTAGCCGGGCTGATGTCTCGGGCCGCATGAGCTGTCCCCATAAAGTGTGATGTATGCTCCTGATATGTCACACGTTTGTTGGTTAACTGGTAATGAGAAACATAAAGCGGTCTGTAAAGGAAAGAACCCCGGAAATTGCAGCCAAAAGAGACCTGTCCACTTACTGTGTGACACTGTCTGGCAGTAACTGAGGCTGCAGATGATTTGTGTAGGAGGAGTTTCATGCTGTAGATCCTCTCATAAATTCGTAACATTGCACTTGTGCAGTTGCAATTAATTGGTAAATGATGATATATCATAGTGACTCTTTTTATTTGACAATTATGGGACGTTTACGAGAAAAGAAAAATAACATAATTTGAATGTAGTTCATAAGATTTGTTGCAGTTAATATATTTCTAAGTAGTACGGTTTCTATAATTGATATTGATAATGATATAATTGACAGTGCCTCCTTCTTGGTTGCACGTCAGTGTAACCTTTTGATGGATACGATTTCCCAGTGAAGATGTTTTTTCCTCCCCACCATGCACTGAAAAGGACTGCAGGAGACTTGGCTAACCCTATGCATGCAGGAGTTGCAGTCCATTGAGCTGTTGGCCGCCTTAATACGTAGCCTGGAGCAGGGCTGGAGCAGGCTGGAGCAGGCATTGGATAGTTTTATGAGCTGGGGAGGTAGAAAGACGAGTGACCAGTGGGCAGTTAGTGTGTCTAGTTGCAGTGTCCAGTGTCTGCCCTGGCCAGCCCTGGCCCCCAGGAGATGGCCTCTGTTCGTGTTTTTCTCTGATTCTCTGGGGCTGGCCACCCATCTGATTGATTTTGCCTGTAATCCTCCAAGTTGACATGGCCGCTGATGATGGGGAGATGTAGCTAGCACACCCTCTCTTACGTTGCCCTGTGTCCCACTGCTATGTCCCATTGCTCAGTCCCATTGCTACATCCCATGCACCACTGTGGTGTCTCATGCACGAGTGTGGTTTCTAACTACTACTGTGGCTTGCCCTCCTCTGTGTCTGGCCGTCTCAGGATGTCTCCAGGGTTACTGATGGGCCCTGTGCATGGCCTCGAATGTTGTATTCTGAATTAGATGGTCAAATGGACCTCATTGAACGTCTGCCTGCTTTGCAGTGCTTTCCACTCGAGAAGGAAAGAAGGGAGTGGTATACTCAGAAATCTAGAAAGCCAGTTGATAAGTTACTCTAATTGTTTTTTTTTACGGATTTCTTTCTCATGATATATACGATTTTCTCCTAAGAACATAATTATAATACGAACATATATAAAAAGAAATAATTTGAGGAAGTTACAAATAATTACCGTAATGTGTTTCGAAGGTTTGCCAACTTGGTTCGGTCGAGCTTTTTGTGCACCGTTGGAACCATTACAATAAATTTGATCTTCATTCATTTGCAAAGTTGGACAGTTACTTATACTGCAATTACTCTAATGTACAATATGCACTATGTAGCTTTGATCGATGTACATTCATTTTGTAGTGAATGCACAGACTAGTCCACCAACTTACATTGTATTGTAGTCCCATCGGTCCACCACTCGGTTTTGCTGGAAGATTATTCAATTGCCTACTACCCAGTGCTGGCCACACAATGAAGATGATGCATTGCACATGGAGTTTCGTTAAAAATGCATAGTCACTCGGCCTCCCCCTACACATCCTAGAGTCCTAGTGAGTCCTGGTACTCCTCGTGTAGACTGCAGTCAGTCCGCCCTTAGTCAGCAGTCTCCATTAGAGCTGCCATCTATCATGGAATGGCTGGTGAGGTGCAACTGGCTGTCCTTATAGAGAAAAAGAAAAACAGACAGCAATTGAAGAAATTGGAAGTGTCTGCAGAATACTGAGCTGCTGAATGAGGGAAGTGGCCATTAGTGTGCGGAGGCAGTTTCACTGTTCTTGGTGAGGAGTCCCGGCTAAGGACTGGCCGATGAATATTTACGACACCACAACCATTGCAAGGACAGGTTAAGAAAGACTGATGTGAAGTGAAAATTGGACTTTCTCCTAATTCAAGGCCATAGCTCAACAGCAGCAGCAGCAGCAGCAGCAGCAGAAGTAGCTGCAGAGCTTGTTTGTTGAAAGGGACTTGAAGTATATTGCCACTTAGTGATAAGGAATACCCCTGATGAGCTTTTATGTGCTCGGTTGTGCTGTCTCGACATTAAAAATGCAAAAATGTCCTTCATTTGCACTCCCATTGTCGTCAAGAGTTTTTGATGCTCATGCAGAGTTGCAGTTACCCACTCTGGGTCCCTTTGGATTAGTTAGGATTATCTATGTGGCAAGTGTCTTAAAACACATAATTGTGTAAACTAAAAAGACTGCCATTGAAACTGCCTTGCACATTATGTACAGTTTCCTCTTCCGTGTAGAGGCTTTGATGCTTGGTTCATAGAAGCTTAATACCTTCAATGCCTGGATTTAGGTGCTCCAGTTTCTAAGGCTAGTTCGTAAATTCCTGGTCCAGTCTGCCAATGCCCTCCCACACAGTTTGCCTTTGAAATCCATGGGCCTATCTGATTACTTGCATGTGATATTTTACATGTATGATGGTGGCCAGGACATGGTGTTGGCCTACCTGCTATCACTCACAATCAACTTCTGGCCCTTCATGTCTCAGCTCCATGCATCACATTCACGTCTCAGGCTCATGTCTCAGCATCATGTCTCAGTGTTGCTTAGTGTTGCTTAGTGTTGAGTCTCCACTGCCTGAGATGGTGAACATCAAACATGCTCCTGGTGTGACCTGCATGTTGATGGCTAATCAGCTCTAATTCAGCCCCTTTGCCTTCAGTGCAGGAGCCATGCATAGGACCATGGACTACATGTGCATGAGAATATCAAAACTACATGGCATGAAGTGTTGATATCACTTCTCATGCACATGTAGTCCCTCACATGCAGTCTGTGGGTATTTTACTTCGAAGTGCATCTTACTAGATTTTGGTTTACAGATTGAAAAGTATTATTTATTTGTCATCAATTGAACTCCCTGCACTGAGATTGAAATATTGAGAATGCAACATTGGCAATTTCCATATGAAGACGGTAATTACAAGCACCATGGAAATGTTTATGTAGAAATTCCAGGCCTTCAGCTGCAACTACAAGTCTTCTGTCATTTGATGTACATCAAACGAAGCTCAACATCTGACAAAACTATAGTAATGTAAACAACCTCTTCAAGATACAGGTTGACATGCATGAAACACTCGGCAAATGCTTCAGTGTTTATCAGTTTGGTTTACCATTTAGATAAGACAACAAGCCTTTGCTGGTTGCTATCAACACTAACAAAGTAACATGAGACAGAAGAGTTAATAGTTCGTTACTAAAATGATGTTTCTCTCGGTGATCAATATATTATTCTGCAGTCTTCATGTTTCATTCCGGGCATTGAGAATGATTGATATATTGACGTTTTTCAAGTCCTTGGGACAATGGCCATCAATTTTTGCCACTTTTCGAAATATAATATGCTGGCATAAGGTTGCTTCATTGGGTCCTGTCTAAGTTGCCCCATTCAGGGGGCATAGAGGGTGTAATTCAGGCTGCTGCCTCTTTACTGCAGTGCAGGTCACTCAATAACCTTGAAACACACAGACCAGAATAGAGTAGAGGACTTGGGGATGAATATTGGCTACAGTATAGAGCAGGCAACTTCAGCTCATCCTGTTTGCTCCTGGACATGCTGTGCATCACTATGCTGTTCCCCATAATGGTCTCATATTTGAGGGATTGTTGTGAATTTTAATGTAAAGAGGAACCTCATTAGGGTCTTGCGGGTTTGGTTATCAATCTCAATCATGTCAGGGGCTATTCATGGCATCATTCTACTTGGATATCATTAGGTCTGCTCTACTTTGCCACACACTGGGGGTCTTCCACCTTCATACATCTCTGGTCATCCTTGAAATTCGGGATGTAATCCGCATCCTGCCTTGGCTGGACACCTTTTTTGAGATTAGGGTGGGACCCTGGAGCTGCTGTCCGTTATCCCTTGGGACCTATAAATTCTGAACACTCCTGGAGAGCTCTTTTAGCCTGCCCCCTGGGCTCCCATTACCAAATGAGAGGCATATACAAGCTCCCTGGCTCCCTGGCTCCCTGGCCCAACATGGTGGAAGTGCTGCTGGCAGTATTCACAATGCACATCATTGCAGAGCATTGCATCCTTTGCTTGCCCAGGGTACTAATTATGGAATGTGAACTAATTTAGCTAACATTGTGTTCTCATTTTTAATGGAGGTGTTTACACACCGCCATTTATGTAGTTGGTGAGAGGGGGGGGGTAAGAGAGTGGGTAAGAGAGTGTAAGACTGTAAGATTTAGGCGGGAAATTTGAAATTGGAGAAGAAAATCTGAAATTACTCTTTGCATGTTTCAAATCATCTACTAATTGTTAAATTGCCCAAAACTAGAGGTACACGGCTAATATTGCAGCTTACTTGTATTAACCTAAAATAATTCTAAGTACTCCTTTCATCAGTTTTTTGTTTGGATTTTTTTTTTTGGTCTTACAGTCCACCATTTTGAAAATAATGTGTATTGTGTTTAGTGTATGCAAATGAGCTGTCCACCATTTTGAAAATTATGTGTATTGTGTTTTGTTTATGCAAATGAGCTGACCTGGAACTATGTCATAGTGACATTAGGATGTGTATTGGTCAGTTTTCTGACCTGAAAATTGATGTCAACATAATACCAGGTCACAAGAGATGAGATTTCAATAGTTTTATAAATCTCCCAACTATTTTAGTCAGATATATATATGGATGGGTATAGATAGATTGATAGATAAGGGACTTTTTAAAAGGGTGTATTAGATAGATCTGATTGCATTAATTTGAAGGATAGATTATACAGATCAAATAGATAGATTACACAGATTAGTTATATTACGCAGTTTTATCAAAGGGTTTGGTAAGCCAGAGTAATAGGTTGCAATTTGGTACTTCAAACCATTTGTGACATGATCAAAAATGTCTGGGAGATGGGGGTAGGGTATGCCGGTAGGGTTAGCTCAGTTGTAGCACACTGAGTTGTCAATTGCAGCCTGGTTCGCTGGGTCTTGGATTCCAGGGTCTGATTAACGCTCTCACCAGGTCAACTAGGACAGCAGTTTCAATCACCCTTCGCCTCATTGCAATTTCCTCCTCCTAATTAGCTTACAAAATGCATAAATACTGGACATATAACCCCAATCATCTATCCATCTTTCTATAATATTCATGCCTATCTGACATGAGATTTCACTTCATTTAAGCTATCAGAGCTATTTTCAAATTCTGGATTTATAGATTTATTGATGCAGTTGTAATTATCTGGACGGAGTCCAGATACTGTTTGGCTACACTACTACTTCTGTCAGCCTTGACTTCCTGTCAACTATTCCAGCATTAAACATGACATATAGTGGTTTACTCCACTCAGCTCCTATTTCACCCTCCACCGCTGCACACATGCCATCCTAATGCGTCAGAGTGATGCAGCATATAGATTAGGGCTAGATCTATCTGTAATAACTGTAGATAGATGCATACAGTGCCGACAATAGGCAGAAATCACTAAATCTGATGCGTTTGACTGCTATCTGGCCACCTGTCTGTAGCTTATGGGGGACCAGTCCATCAATACTATACATTAGCTCTGATAGAGTAGATGGTTGCCATTGGAATGAAGCGATGTGATTGGTTGATGTCGTCTGGCTGGTTCCCGTCTGGCTGGTTCCCGCTGTCTTTGCTGCTGTGAACAAGTAGTTCTTGGGTTTCCCGCTAGGGGGACCCTCTCCGTAGCCATTTAACGTGCAAAATGCGTACCAGCGCCATTGGATTGTATGCTGTGCTAGGATGGCGCGCACCTCCGGGGGGGCGCACCTCCGGGGGGGCGCACCTCAGGGGGCGCGCACCTCAGGGGGCGCGCACCTCTGGGGGCGGCGCACCTGGGGGGGGTGTGTGCTGAATGCTTGGCCTAGATCTGCTGCCAAATCTAAATGTCATCAATGGCACTTCCAAGAAAGTGCCAGAAGAGTGCAATATGTCTGTTTGCTTAGAGATTTGACTTGTTTTGTCAATAATATACACTCATATGCCATTGCAAAAAATGCATCATGATATTACTCTACATAACTCAAGCCCTACAAACTTTCATCTCATCCAATTCAACATAAGTATCAATCAAAACACTTTTGTGCGTTGCCGCATGTCTAGCAAAATATGCATTTCTCCCTCTCAAGGCCACTTAGGGCTAAGGTCCTCTTAAAATTGGACCCCTGCTACTATAATTCAGCATACCAAACGACTAGCCCTAGCTTGTTTTACAATGGTCAGGTCGATTATCACCGTCCAGATATGCAAATTCCAATTTGCCTTCTAGTTTTAACTTTAATCGTAACCATTACTGGTCATGTTCCGCATGGGGTTCAAGAAATTTCTGGTGAGCCTTCCCCATGATACAGCTAAGGGCAGCCGCAGAGCAGTGCCCATGGGCTGAGATTAAGGGAACATTGCCAAAGGTTCCCATGCCATCGGCATTCTTAAGTTTTGGTGACTGCCGCATGATAATGAGTGATGAGAAGACTGTGAGTCTGGCGCATACCCTATTAATTCAGGGATGCCCAGGGTCTTTCAGTTGCCCCAGCATAGAATACTGGATACATCCCGCCTCCGTTTAATGTCCCATGGGCTCGGACTGAAGTGAGTTCCCGGGGTGAGATTTGAACCCACTCCCTCAGCGCCAGTGGTAGCCAGACAAGCGCTCTTAACCATTTGGTCAATTTGGCAGTCCACAAGTTAGCTGGCAGTGGTAGGAAGATTGACATAATATTTATGTATAGAGCAGCATATTAGTGAGTAAGTCAATTTAGAATATTTTCAGTGGAATTTCAAGATCAAAATCCCAAATGTGTTTCATTCAGATTAGATGTTAAATTGGTGTCCCTTTTGATAATTTTCAAATGGGGTAAATGTGCAACATGTAGAGAACTTGTGTTCTATCTGCCATCTCATCGATCAATTACTGTGAGCAACTACTGTTCTTAAAGGGCAGCACTCGTGTATATCCATCTATCTATTAGCTATCTATTTGTATGTCTATATATACATAATGCTGGATGTCTAATATATATGCAAATAAATCTATATATCTATAAATCTATCGGAGTGGTCATAGCAGTGCAGGATGAATGATCTACTGGATTCATGGTATGCGAAATTAGTCTCTACACCACCTCCATTTTGAACCCCTGGGTTCTTGTTTGAAAATCAAACAATTGCAAATTGACATGTAGTGAGCTGTAGTATAAGGAAAGTGCACTCTGTCACCCTTGAACATGCCTATACCACTTCCACCAGACAATGTGTATTGTGTATGTGTTATGTGTGTGTGTATTTTGAGTGTATTTTCACAGGAAAACTCCTGGATTAATGAACTTGTGACGCCTGCACACATCCTGCAGCACAGAAATGGACAAAAATGGCGCCAATGTATGCAAATACCTGCAAATGCCTCCATGCTTCACAATATTTACATGACTTTTGCAGGGCAGACGTTTTCAGCACAACCTGATCCTCTTTCATGTTTCGTGTTTTCATACTAGGCACCTCCAGTTTGTGCTTAATTTGTCGTAAGTGGAGAATTTCATTCATAACATACCAGCTGCGTGTGATTCAGCATTTAACCGTGAGATCTGTAAATGAATAGATGCAAGAAAACTATTGGTTGCTCTTGAAATTTTCAGAATGACAGTGCTCATTATGCTGTGCAAGGTGAATGCATTCTGCAATTCTCACTGGCAAATCCTCAGTTCAGCTGGCTTGTCATACACTGTCAGTGGCCATGTGATATTCTGTTTACATATCAATGTGCCATATCGGGTTCTTAAACCTGGCTGTGTTTCCTGATCCCTTGTAAATGCACAAGCCTCTCTTACCAAATTACAAGGACAGTGGTATAATGCTGAATACACGAGAAGGATCCATCTCAGGTGCATAATGCTACATGCTGTGTTAATCCCCCTGTGCCAATTGTTTGGCTTGGACCTTCAGGTTGTAGAGAAAAAGAGTAAATATTTAGAGACACGATATGTCCTGTTTGCAGTGCCCACGACACACGTGGTAATAAACGACCATTGATTTCCATTTCAAACAACTCGATTTGGCAGTTAAATGTACAAGATTTGTAGAATCCAGTTACCCCAGAGTCAATTACTGATTCAATATGTCAAGGCCAAGGGGATCTCAAGGTCAGGACGTGACAGGAATGAAGGTCAAAAGGTCAACCACTTCTCTTTCACTTGATTGAATTTTCAATGGCAAAAGTATGACAAGTGAGTTTCAATGAGATGGAATATGGAATATTTTGACCTATTTGAATAAATTTGTATGACCTCAGTGTATAAAATGTATCCCAGCATTGCATATGCCATCATAGGCATCCGGAAGGGCAGAGGATTGGGCTTCATTTTGACAAAATGAGTTCTCCTTGCCATTCACTTCAGTTGGAAACATTTTAACTTGTACATTAGCTTAATTGGTTTGATGCAAGGTCATCCACATGCATGATTTGTAAGAGAATATATGGACAGAAGGTTATTTACACAATTTCAATTATATTAATATGTTCCTTGCTTCATATCGGTCTTCACTTAATTTGTGGTAAGATCTGGTAAGAAAATAAAAAGGAAACTCTTCTTCAGAATAACCAGCAATATATTTCATGAAGAAAACTCTTCCAGTAACTCTAAATGGTTTTTCAACTGCTTACTTTCTTCCCATGCAAGTCTCTTGGTGCTGGTGCACTCGATGAGTGACTCGAGTGATGACTGGTGGCCCGAACTTTGGTCCTGTCTTGTGTGCCTGACAATGGTATCGGAATTTGATGAGCATCAGCTTAGCAAATACACAGAAGAGGGAGAAATCTATCGGGCTTTTTATGGATGCACCTAAATATTTGCTCAGACGCAGGTGCCCTGGGCAAAGCCAACCTGTGTCGTGTGAAAATGGGCTGAATTGCAGATTGCCAGGCCTGATACTCTTCTGTTTGTGTTGTCATCACCCAATTGTTTTATCATGCAAAACCAGTTTGATTGTATGCTTACATGTGTATGCTCAGCCTGACTACAAAATAAGCAGGTTAAAAGCTGGAGAAACAGTGCAGGTATGTCAAGAAAAGGCCAGGTACATTTGATATGTGTAACTAAAAGCCTGACTGCATGAGCAAGGCCATTTAAGGCATTTAAGCTTATCCTTCATCAAATTGACTTATCCTGTCCTTTGAATCAAAGTTTGATGACTTAATTTCTGTTTTTCCAACATTATAAATATTTCAGGCAACTTCTAATTGACTGAGATGTCCTTGGCCATTGTTCGTATGTGTGTAATTAAACATATTTACATGCCCCTGTTAATGTAATGGCAAAATTTACCATAAATTTGATCACCTATCTGCTGACAACCAGCCAGCTGAATTGTATGTGCTTTGTCTAGGCCATTTCTCAGCCATTCAGCATTAACCTTCAAGCTTGAAAAGCAGTGTCCCTGGCCCCATAGATCAACCTGATAATTCATTGACGAAGGCTTGGGTTGTGGGCTTCGTGTGATAGATTGTTATGATGATCCATGGGCCTTTTTCCAATGGTTATAGCAATGGGCTAGAGAGAGCATGGGAATGTCCTCTATAGAAGGAGGCTGACCTATGCATGCTCAGGGGAGCTGGGGCGTAGCTGCTAGAACTTTGGGGGGGGGGGGTCTGTTGGTAATGTCATTGCTCCTTCAACTCCTCTACAGACTCTATAGAAAAAAAAGGCTATTATCTGCTGTCTGGTGAGGAAGAGGACATAACAAATTGAGTTTAACCCTCCCAGTTTGATGATACGCCACTGTGAAGATGGCCACAGTGAACGCCTTCGACGTTCTGACGTAGCATTCTTCGTCACACCGAGGGACGTTTCGTAGTCGAAGACATGCCGTTCATCGCGTTATTGGAGCTGCGTTTATCCTGGGTGATGGATTGCACCCCGGCCCCAGTGAGGCTGTGTCGAGGCTGTGTCTTAACCCTCTCCTCAGCAAATGTGACCTGCAGGACACGCGGAGGACACAGGGTCAAAAGGAAACCATTGCCTCCCCAATTTCTGAGCCAATCGCCTCTCATAAGCCCATTTGACTTGTTCACATTTGTCATTATGCTGACCCCAGGGACTGGTGGGGGACATTCTATCTGACTCAGCTGCATTCACTGTGGCATTCAGTGGGGGTATTCACTGCAGCTATTTATGTAAATCGCCATCTTTGTGGTCTCTGCTATCCTCCATAAAATGACTCGAATTGTGGAATACATCTTTTGCTGCCGTTTCTGGTTGCTGTGTCCTCCTTTCCCATTCCAAGTGCATAAATATAGGAAGTACATCCCCAGTCATCCATCCATCCTACAATCTCTGACTTTTTATTTGTTTAGTATATTTTACCCAGCATTCTACTGTTTTGTGATCAATTTTAGCAGTACAATCGTCGAGCTACCATATATATTTATGAAGCCTGACCTTTGGAACAGAATAAAAAATATTCATGTATTCTTGTTGAAGGTTTATTGACATATATTGGACATTTTATGCTGAAGGTTGATGGACCTGGCTTTATGATATCATTGAGATAACATCTGTAGCAGAAAACGTTTGATGCTAGTATGGTATCGACTTTATTAGTTTACATGGACCAAATATCCTCTATTGGCAGAAGTGATTTGGACAACTTTTATAGATACAGCATTGACGTGTACCTGTATGCCCGTTAACCCTCAACACAATGCTTATTGGCGAAACTCAGGAAGTCCACATAACAGGTGGCCACACATGCGGGAACATGGCACAGGAACCTGTCTCTCAAGTCTCAACTCTGCCAAATATTTATTTACCTTGCTTATCTGCAACATAACATTTGTATTGTCTTGCTTTTCCAATGTTTAACCTATTTGCAGTACACTGTGTGTTGTAAGAATCGTGTGGTCCCATACAGTGCCATACTTACAAGCTCATGACAACCATTGACACAATGTCATGAAGGACCAATAAATCCCTTGTTCCAAGTGCATGTCAATATGCAGGTATCTTGACTTTTGACTGCTATAGTCACTGGGTTCAAGGTATCACTTTGAATCGGTGCCTTCAAAGTTGAAATCCTTGCCCCTTTGTCTCACAGCTTCTTCTGCAAACAAATATTCATATTCACTAAACACAAACATTAGAATGAGATCATATTGCTATTTTGAAGCAAAACATCTTATATATTTTTATTTTATGTTAAATTGCTTTGTAACCACAGTATCATTTACATGCATCATGATATTAAATTATCACAATCTTCTCAATTTTAGTTAATTTGATCCAAAATTAGAAGCCATAGAAGATATAGCTATTATTCAAGAATCGTGCTAAATTCTAAGGAAGAGACTAATTAGAAGCATAAATAGGCTGGTTGGTAATTACACCAGTCCTGGTTTTATCATGGACTGGGTTAATTCGTTGTTGGCAGCCATTTGCAGCTAACAGTTTCATGATCCCTGTTTGACATGATATCATTGATAGCTGCAAGATGAGAAATGGCATTGCAGATTTTGCCTGATAATGCTTGGAGTTAGGATATCCTGCTGCTGATGCTGTTGATGTTAATTGCTGATGTTGGTTGCTGATGGAGCTTGATAGCAAGTTGATAAGGCATTTGGAAGTGAGATGAGTTATCTAACTCACTCATTGTAAATATGTGGGTGGTGATGTTTTGGTGTTCATGATTCAGTGAATAGTGTTTGAAACAGTTTCTGACGGTCTCAGATGAAATCTGGAACCAAACAGTTACAGATCAAGCCATGTGTGTGTCACTGACTTCTACACTGAGCCAGAGCTATCTATCCTTTAGGGATGCTCTGATACTACTTTTTCACTTCCGATCCGACACTGATGCCAGTATTTTGTTTCCGATACCACCGATACCGATACTATTCTGATACCGATACCATTGGTTATATATAGAGCTGTGCCTCCGATCTACATGACACCAATATGGCTTTTTGTTGCTGGATTTGCACCAGTGCACTGGTCGGTGCATTTCCACTGTCCATCTGTCTGTCTATCTGGCTATCTATCTGGCTATCTATCTGACTATCTATCTGACTATCCATTTGGCTATGTATCTGGCTATGTACCTGGCTATCTATCTGGCTATCTATCTGGCTATCTATTTGGCTATCTATCTGGCTATCTATCTGGCTATCTATCTGGCTATCTATCCTGTCTAGCTAGATAGTATCCTACAGGCTGTGATTTCTATTAGGATATTCGCGGCAGGTTGAGCTGTTGCCTTATCTGGGCACAATTACGTAGGAGGTGCTTAATCCGGGCGAGTATTAGCTGGGGATCGTGATGCAGTCTATCACATATTGTGCTGGCAAAAACAGACGGGGGAGCATCTCCTGAGACAGCGGTCTCAAAGTTGAGGCAGATGTCTAAATTTAAGCAGACAGAATCTCAGAGAATCTCAGAGAATCTCAGAGACAGTGGCTGAGAGATGCGGAGACATGGGAGCAGCGGATTCATAAAGGCTTTCCCCTCTCCCTCACAGACTGAGTATTTCCAAGCGCAAGGAATATTCCTGATTTGCCTTTTAAAGATCCTCGGAGATTAGCATGATGAAATGGAGCCGGAATCTCAACTGGTTAAACATTAGCAATTGTGTTAAGCTCTTCTAGAAATGTGCTCAGGGAAGGTCGATTTCCGGAATATCTCATTGAGTTGAAAAGTGTTTGGGATTTTGGATTGTGTTTTCATTTCATGCATTTGGGTTTTGCCAGCTGTCTTCATTAGCATAAGTTCAACTTGTCTAAGTCAGCAATACTGCCTGGATCTCCTAAATCACCTGGGGCCTGAAATTAGCTGGAATCTAAGGCAGGATTGGCCTCCGAAATGCGCCCATTTAGCTCTACTTTGAAGCCTGGGATCAGCATGGGCCTGGTTTATTAAGCAACCGCTGCTCCTGAGCTCCAAGCCTCATGTTGTCACTTCGAAGAATTTCCCTGCTGCTCCAAGTCATGACTTACTATTGGAATGAAGTCAAATAGAGACATCTACTGAGGCACCTCCTTGGTTCTACTTGTTGCTCTGTTGCATGTGGTCTCCCAAAGTTATGTGGGTTGGTAGCAGCCTGAATAGATAACCTCTGCATTTTTTTTGCTGACCGAGCAAGAACAAAAATAATTGTTTGGAAGTTGTGCGTCATTCCATTTCTTCAAATGTAGTTATTAGATTTCCTCCTGACTTCCACATCCACATGGGCGAAAGGAGGCAGATGGGAAGCTGCTAGATCATTAAAAAGAGAAAGGGACTTTTTATGATGTATCTCAGTTGCCAGACCTCCATATCAGACCAGCCTCTTGGAGTTGGATGAATTTTTTAGGAAGTGGGGCAGACGCAGCTGCAATATGGAAGATGGAATTTCATTTCAAACCGTTTTTGCCACTCCAAACATTCATATAAGTTATGTTTCTTCATTACCTCAAGTCTCCCGAGAATGACAAAACGTAGAAAATGTGAATGTACAAGTTTTCATGGCAAAAGTTAAGCTAATATAAAGGAAATATTTTCTTTTTACGACCACCATTCCCCCCTTACTTATGCTTTAGTGGTGGTTGTGAATACATGGAAGTGCATGAAATATTCACCACCCACAGCCTGCTTTTGAAGTCAGGTCGATTTTTCCGCCTTTTATTTTCTGTTGGGTGTTTTATCAGATGCTTTATCTCTTCTTGGTGTATTTTTTGTTTCCAGGAAATATAATTTTCTTCTTTCCTTCCTCTTTCATGCCTGTCATATCTGCTTCTGCTTGTGTGTGCCAGATCCATGAGCAGCAATACTTCCCTGGTCTCCAAAACTTTATGTTTGAAATAAATAAATCCATCAATCGCCAAAACATCACCCTCTGCTCAATGTAGTGGACAATTCCTCAACTTGACTCAAATCTTTATGTATCTCATTGCCCTCTCCACTGTCTCCAGTATACTCTCTCCCTCTGCCTGTCAGGCTGTGTGTATTTTTAGCCCATCCATTCTGGATTTTCCTCCAGTAGAGGTTATTAATCCCCCTGATTGATGGCCCCCGGCCTGTCCAGCCCTCCAAATGGACCCGGCATGATATCATGGGCAGCTAATACTCTGGCTTGTATGAATGGTCACGATCTGGGGCCAGTGTTTTGTCACGCAGTGTTGGATTGATAAAGATTGAAAGGTCTGAAAAACTCATTTTGAAAACTCATTTTGCACGGTTGTCTGGCCAATAGCACGCTTCATATTGCAATCCATGCAAACTAAAGGCTAATCGGGACAACTATGAATTATGATGTTATTTTTAAAGGACAGATTTCGTAAAAGTCTCCAGTTTCTCTATATAATGGCTTTTGTGGTGTCCAAGTCTTGTCTTTTCTCATTGGTGTTTTAAAACTCTGTATCTGACAGATGACACTTCATAGTTTGTGGTATATAATTGACATGTGATTTTCACAATCTGTCGTTGTATAATATCAAGAAATAACTCCCAGTGCTCGAGTAACGTGTTTGTATGATTTTGACTGATGATTTCGGTTGTCTGCGTGTCATGTCATGAAGAATCTAAGATCTTCGCTGATAATTTACTATAGATAATATTATGGCATCAAGTTGTTTGAGAGGTCAGTTTAAAAATATGAAGTGTTTGAAGTTGGCCAAACAGTGTATACCTTAAACCATTCTTTTATAATCCAGTATGTATCTGCTTAAAGGTGGCAGTCATGTACCGGTGGTAATTTGCAGTCTTTCTGAGACCCAGCAGTCTTACAAAGACCAGTCTTTGCAAGACGCTTAAACAGCTTAGCTGCGGGCCTGCAATGTATCTTGTCCTGCCCTAATTAAGAATTCCAGAGTGATCCTCCGGATATAGTTGACTCTCGTGTCCCTTGGAGGAAGTCGTCCCCTTGTCCCACTTGGGAGTCCCTGCTGGAGTCTGTGGTGGGACTTAGATGCGGCCTGTACAACTGGCTATAGTACTGCTGCCTGCGATGTGTGGTGTAGTTGGTGTGATGTGTTTGATCGATTGATAGTGGATGTGGAACTTTGGATTGATGGATTTATAGATATATTGGTATAATGTTAGAGCTGTAGATTGGAAGCAGGATTCTTCTTCACATCTATACTGTAGGTGACTTAAGTAAATGATTTATTACATCTTTAAATCGGTTTGACTGATTCATGGAATAGGCCTACATTTAGATTAATTTTCAAAAGAGCAGTTCTGTAGTGATTCTGTTATTTCCGTGTGTTATCTTCGATGGCAACTCCTTCTGTGTAACTACAGTAAAGCTGTAAATAGCTGATCTGTGGTTGAGAAAAATAGTGTTACTGTTACTATAGACTGTCATAATGTCATTCTCTTCTTAATATGACCTTTTCAGTGCAATATGATGCATTTGTCTTCAGATAAACCGACGGTCCTTTTTTCTTATAGTGTTGCATCACTGTCCTGTAGCCATCTGTAGCTGTGCTGGCGATGCTGGGCTGCAGCTGTCTCCCTCGCCTGATGAAGATGCTTTATCGGGCCTTGGTAGGAGCAGACCTGGGCCGGGAGGGTGCCCCATTGTGCCTAAGGTCTTGGAGCAAAGAGATAGGAGCTGCAATTTACTCTCCCTTTAACCCTCGCCTTTAACTCACGTGGGTGATTGATCTGCCCTGCTAGGTCTGCTCTGATAACTCTGATTTATTTCGCTGCAGATCGCATGCTTGTCCAATGTACACATATAGCGCCACACCTCCTACTCTCTTCCATATCCACATGCAATTCCTGGAAATTCTGGCTAGAATTCGTGGCAGCTGCACATTTCATGACTTCTGTGTTTTTGACTGAGCACTGTTTTACTGCTGATGTCTCTGCACCTTACTTGTGCTGTTAGATTTACATTAAACTCAATCAGGGGTATGTCAGACCTCCATTAGGCACTGTCTAAATACATGGGTTTGTTGTCTCCAACTCTCAGCATGCGCAGGGATTTGCAGGAAAGTTTTAAAGTAGAGTGTATATGTGTAAGAGTAGGATTAGGCAACTCCCTCTGCAGTGTCTTCTTTTGGAGATAGAGAAACTCAATTACCCTGTTGTAAACACAATTTCCCTGATCAAGTGTCTCTTCGTGTGAATACCAGATACAGACTGCACAGGCTGTTGTTTTCAGGAACCTTCATTTCAACAATAAAGCCTTACAAGTTGCCAAGTCAATGATTCATTCTGACTGGTTAGTGAGGGAAGCAATGTGTGTCATCCCAGGTTTAGAAACTGATATTACACAATAAGGAGCCAATATCACTCTGCCCCACCCTGTATTAGCCAATCAAGCGGCGTTTATATTTGGCCCTGTATTAGATGATGTGGAGTGAGTTTGGGAAACAAGTTTCGTGAATGATAGAACTCATTATCTGTGCTCTCAAGCTTGTTACCATGCTGTCTCCTATTATGAATGGGAGTGTATTGAGTGGTCCGCCTGCTTGGGGCTACATTAATTATAAATGGCAGATGAGAAGCCCACAGACTATAGCTGCCATTAGCTACCCACTGTACCCAGAGACTAGCTGCCCAGGGACAGCAGCCCAGAGACCAGGCCATTTCTGTTAGCCAGACTGCCTCCTCCCTCGTGTCACTGCAAATGCAGTCACCTCTCTTGGTATAATGAATAAGTGATGTATATATGCTTGTGTACTTGCTTTGCTAATGATTTATTATCTATTGACTGTATCACAGCCTACAGTGTATGAGCTAAAAGTCATGGCTTCATCGGTGGCTGGATGAATAAAGCCTGTGTCCAAGGGCAGTGGTCTCAAAAATAAGCAATCTCTCTACCAGCGAACTCCCTGTGATATGCGTCCTCTTCCTTTCTCACTGCCTTTCTCACAAGCCTTTCCAATTTCTGGTCTTATTTTAAGATGTTCCTGCTTGTCAGTTGATCTACTTTTTTGGCTGTGCAAGTTCAACATTGTGATGTTTAGAGGATTTTGAGTTTAGCAGTGTACTGCAATGTCTGTCAGTCTTTTCCAGTTCACCATCATGTAGGTCTAATGGTGGAGATAATGTTTGTTTGTTTTAAACGACTACAGTGCACTGCACTATAAAATTGAGGCT
Organism: Platynereis dumerilii; assembly: GCA_026936325.1. Taxonomy (NCBI): domain Eukaryota; kingdom Metazoa; phylum Annelida; class Polychaeta; order Phyllodocida; family Nereididae; genus Platynereis; species Platynereis dumerilii. The sequence continues at coordinate 101,934,736 of JAPTHN010000002.1, forward strand.
CTTGCTGTTGGTGGCGTTAAAATGAAGCTGGCTAGGTGGTTGCACTTGGAGGTTACATTTGCTACTTTGCAACATCGGGAAGTTAGGCGTAGCACACTTCAAATACTTACCGGATGAGCACCGCCTCAAGCAACCTCACCTTGTCCGCAGAAGCGGTGTTGCACGTAGCAGTTTGAGTAATTTATGGTGCATCTAGACAGTAACGGTACAAGTTTCCTGACAAATTGGTTTGCGATAAGCTGATATGACTAATGAATGGCATTCTGCAGAATGTTTTGTGATTATGTTATGCATTTACTTGCAAGCCAATGAATTGACGTGGTTTATACTGTGTTACGCTTTGAGTCAGAGGTTCAAAGATTAATCTTTTTGACGGCCACTGCAAGCTACTACATCTCTGCCAGCAGGAATAAACCAACAATAGAGGAGCAGAGACTGAAGCAGAGACTGAAGCAGACACTTTGTGGGGGACATGTGGGGACACTGTGTGGGCAGTGCACCGATTGCCTGTGGAAGTCATTAGTCAAGCCAGTTGCTCTCTCACACTGACCCTGTGTCTGCTTGGCTGTAGATAGCCCTTTTTAGAGCCATTCTGGCTGACTGGGCAACCCTGTTGGTGAGCCTTACTGGAAGCTCTGGTCTTCCTGGTCAGCCTGGTGGCATGGTCGGTCCAGTTGGTCAAGCTGGTCAAGTGTGGTTGCTGAGACTGCATGGTCTAGTTTGCCTTGCTGGTCAGCCCAGTTTAGACTGTTAGCCTGGCCAACAAGTCTACCTCGATTATTCAACCTCAGTCCTTGCCACTCAGTCCAGCATCACCTCGAATAGTGTCTGTCCCATCACCATAGATGATTTCTGTCTTCGTCCCATCTAGTATTTACGTGGTTTTCAGCAACCTTCCAAGCCAGTTAGAGACAGTGGAAAAGTAGAGTAGCAGACCTGAAAGAAAACCTGATAGTGGGTGGATACAATTAGAAGTTGTTCTACTGTACTATATATTTTATTAAATAATATGACCACCATGTCTGGAGATCAGCTTTCAATATCCAAAAACAATTTGCTCAGGTATGGTTATTGACATTGTTAAAAATGTGTTTGTGCTTCAATGTGGCGATACCAGATCATCTTTCTGTGTAAGATCACTCTGCTTGTATATTCCCACACCTAATGATCTTTTTCTTCAATTTCTCATGAAATGTATCTCATACTTAATGTCTGTTCTTTCTTTTTTCAGGTGAGTATTGAATTTCCCGGCCCGAGTTCTCTTATTTCAGCTAAGTATGGTTTCACTCGGTTTTACTCGTTAATGCACGGTTTACGACTACGTTGTGCTGCATCGTGCGGTATCATTTACAAATAATAATGCAATTTCCATGAGGAACTGCCATCTTCTTCCCAACTTAAAACTCAAGTGACCTTCTCATTGTTGGTGCCAACTTGCTGAGAGATCTTATTTTGGCTCTTATACAGATATTTGCTCAAAAAGTATGGCCTTCATTTTTCATTTCTGACAAACACATCCCCAACGTGGCCTTGCCTGGGACAGCACAACTGCATTAGTTCAATTAAAGAAGAACATTGGCTGCCTCTAATGAGCTCTGGGAAATGCCTGACTCCCTGCAGATTCCCAAGGATCCAGGCTATTTATACATGATGGCAGTTCCTTGTGTAGACAGAGAAATTGCTGTGAAACTCCGATTATCAAAGCATCATGCCGATTCATACCGATTCATGCGGATGAAGAAAGAAGAAGCATATTGCTAAAGAAGTATTGCGGTGTCGCTGTTTCATATTGGACACGTCTTGTTTTATGAGTCTAATCAAAAATGAAAGATTGTAAAAATCTGCTATAAGCATCTGAATACGCTGGTAAAATTGGAACTAAAAGTTGAATGCGATAGCTGTATAAATAGGGTGTGCATGCTTTTTGGCTATGTGCACCGATTAAGTAACTAATAATTCCATAGTTCTTATTATGCCAATATTGTATCAATTTAATAATATTAATTATTTTGTCGCTTGTGTGCATTTTAGCATACAGCGCCCTATGCGGATTGGTTAATGCAAATCGTGTTGCAGTTAACGATTTGCCATAAAATGGGACCTCCAGGGGTTGGGTGGTAATAACTTGATGAGGAACATTGTTATCAATAGGTTTCTTGGACCTGAGGCACTTGCCAACAGTAAGTCATGACTTGGAGCAGCAGGGAAATTCTTAGACGTGACAACATGAGGCTTGGAGCTCAGGAGCAGTGGTTGCTTAATAAACCAGGCCCATGCTGATCCCAGGCTTCAAAGTAGAGCTAAATGGGCGCATTTCGGAGGCCAATCCTGCCTTAGATTCCAGCTAATTTCAGGCCCCAGGTGATTTAGGAGATGCAGGCAGTATTGCTGACTTAGACTGCCAACAGTGTGGTTTCCTCTCAGCAATAGCTTCCAAGAGAAGCAAGGCAACTAGAGGGCTATAGCCAGCAAGAGCTAACAAGACTGCAAGACCTTTCATTTAAAAGCAAGATGGGATTCATTGGCAATTGGCACCCACCTCAATGCTACTGCCTGGTGAAACCTGCCTGGGTTGTTAACTTGCAGAATAAACACCCATCAACGAAATGATTGGCAAAATCTCAAGCTGGAAAATCGGTGGTTGAAAAAGGAGGAGGGGAGAAAAGTAGAAAAACTGCCAAGTTTCTATAGACCTGCCAAATGTGGGTTCTTCCTTGCCTCTTCTTAATAAAGAGGTCCTGAAATAAACCAATTTTGTACAGAATAACAGCTTTTTCTGGCCTGAAATGTTGTGATTACAATTAGTTGCCCCAATCAGTAATTCTAAAGGAATCACTGCCTTGTATCATCATCATCATCATTTTCTCTGAAGTCGATACCAAATTGAATGTTGCAGTAGAATTTTGGACGTCAATTGAAGATGTACTACAGTTGTATAATGTATTAGAGACTTAAAAGTACACAAAGTACTTCGAGTCAGACTCCCAAGACAACTTGGGGCTCAGTTGCAGTCTCTGCAAATTGGATTCTTGGCAAATGAAAGAATTTTCTTCCTGGCCTTTGGCACCAGGATTGGATGCAAGCCTTTCCAATTTCTGGTCTTATTTCTCCAAGTGGATAGCACCGAGGGAGCTAACGTATCTGTATCTGCTTACAACTTGCTTACAAGATGTTCCTGCTTGTCAGTTGATCTACTTTTTTGGCTGTGCAAGTTCAACTTTGAGATGTTCAGAATAAAGGATTGTGAATTTGTGAGTTGAGCTGCAATGTCTATCAGTCCCTTCCTGTTCGACATTATGTTGGTCTAATGGTGGAGATGTTTTTCGTTTACAACCACAGTGCACTATACAAGTGAGGCTCTTACTGTTAGTGGCATTAAAATGAAGCTGGCTAGGTGGCTGCACTTGGAGGTTACATTTGCTACTTTGCAACATCCAAAGGCCACCCACAGGTCAGCTAATCTGGACTGGATGCCTCCCAATAACAAACTCCTCAGTTGAGGTTTACAGTCAAGGGTCAGTTAGGCAGCAGTAATTGGGGATTGCAGCTTCACGTTTCTAGGATACAACTTGTCTGTTGATTTCTCGTCTGTCTGCAAACCAGGACTCTGCTTCCATAATACTCTCGGAGGACTAGCTCCATGGGACTGGTTGAAAGTCATATACATATATACATTTCTTTGAATCAAATTTCCCCATAATACTTTTCGTCGTAAAATGACAGTTTAAGACCTATTATAGTTGTTTGTATATTGGCGGTCCAGTTTCAAAACAATAAACAAACTAATTAAATAAATTAAGGTACTTCATCAAAGAAGATTAGGAGACCAAATTGAAAATAAGAAAAAATTTTTTCCAGTGGACTGTCAATCTGCAAAAAGCTCTAATGTGCCATTCTTGGTTGAAGCCTACATTAATACAATATACATGTCTTTTATGCTGGTCATAATTGTGGTTTTAGCAGCAGGACTTTGGCTGCAAGTGGAGGGCTTACAATTCAATGCTTTTATCGTCGTATTGTCACCACCTACTGATGCTACAATTGGGATCTTAACTTGAGAAGAAGATTGCCACTGCACTTGGCATGGTGAGATGTAATCAATAGCTACATAGATCAGATCCCTTGATTGTTTGTCCCTTGATGGCTCTTGATTCCTGTCTGTGGTCTGGGTGTGAGACAGGGTGTCTGTGGGTGCCTATGGGTGGTGGTGGCTTTGTGGCATCTATTGTGGCTAGAGCAAAAGGACCAAGACAGACCGACAGAGCTCTATAGGACCCAGTGGAGCACCCAGTGGAGCACTGTGAGACACAGTGGGACAGCCCAAGAGTAAACCTCCATGAGCTGATGAAGTTGATTGTATGCAGTTCCCCAGACTTGTCATTTTCCGCCTGGGCAAACCAACCTGATCCAGCAAACCTTTCGGTAAGAAGCCACCCCCTGAAAAGGTCTACCAAGGGTCCAGCAGGGGCTACCAGGGGCTACCAGGGGTGCCTGGTGTTTGGTTTAGGCTAAGCAGGTACTTAGTCTGGCAAAGTATGGATTTGTGAGGATGTATGTGGTCCCCGGGGGTATGAAAGATTCAGAAGGAATAGGTAAAGTATAGGTCTATATGTCTCATTGTTCATACAATAAACATTGAGGAGGCTTCAAGTTCCATATATATACCAATGTATATATATCTTCTCAACTGAACTTCCTAGTTGTAGTACAATTTTGCTCAAGTTGATATTTTTATAAATTCCTCAACAATGTTGTAAACAATGTTGTTAATAATGTTGACAAGGATACTTGGCCATATTTCGAAGCTACTGTACTAAATTTCAGCATTGGTAAACCTGACTTACAAAAATGATGTTTGCAAAGACCACACAAATCTGTAAGCAACAAAATTGGTCTGCAGTTTGTCCAATGAATAGAATGATTGTCTCGCGTCATGTCATTACTTCAGTGTGTTTTATCAATTCCTCATCACAACACATCAGTATCGTCCGCATGACGAGTCTAGAATCCCGAGTCTGGATTGTAGACTAGAATCAACATTATTGGTGATCGATGGTGCTCTGCGCTGTCCCTCTCATCAATACGGAGCAAACAGAGAGCGGAGTGATTCGCATCAGTTTCATCTTTCAAGGATCCCGAGAAATCGCAGGACGCGGATTACCTTGTCACCATTCCCGCAGCTCCCCGTATCAGCAGCAACTGGTTCTGTCGCCACTTGGATTACGATGTGTCTTACTCTCACTGGCTCTCCTCCAACTTCCAAGGCATGGTTGTGTGTGTTTGTGCTGCTCTTTCGCTGCTTTGAGCCAACCAATAGCAATCGCTCTGTCTGAATCTGTGTTCAAGGCTATATTCTAGTGCTTCGCAATTCCCACTTTCTCTTGCCTTTTGTATGAGATGGACAACCACGCATGTAATAGCGATTCTATCTTATTTCATTTTGCTGCTGTCGCATATCATGCTTATGTGTATATGCATTGCACATTTGCTTTTGGTCTGGTATAGGCTCATATATTATTATTCTTGATAGCTATTCATTGCAATACAGAAACATTTGATGCGGTCAGGGGGTTATTCCTTTGAACATCACAATAAGTGGTCGTACACTAGTATTACCTTCTCGATGAAAAGTTGGATTTTTTCACAATTGTATAGAAGGCCCGAAAAGGCAGAACCATCTGCCTCTAATCTATTCTCATCTTCTGGATATGCATAAGTTACACATCACCTATTTTAAGCCAATTTGCAGTTTCCAAGGTTCATTTTACCTGTCTTTTAGTGTTACAGATGTAGGACATGAGCAGAAAATCCTTTTATTGGCCAATGAGAGCTGAAGATCCCTGGAGAACTCCTTGTTGCTGAGCCTAGCCTTTGAAAAGAAAAGATGGCTTTTCTGAACTTGTTGTGGCCTGCATCCTTTGAGGAAGAACAAGAAATAATGCGATGAGGTCATTGAAGGGTATTGAAGGCTGAATCTTGCTTTTGGTATTTGGAAATTTGCCGAAAATGTGGAGTAAAGAAAATAAGCCCAATTAGAAGAGGCATTACTCCTCAGGGGTGTGGCCTCAGCATTGAAAGCCAAAAATTTCTCAGTAACCACCACCAATGTTTGTGAAAAGGCCTCAAAGGCAGATGAGGAAGAAACGGAGGCAATTTTCTTTCATGATTCATGGAAATGCCTTCTGTCGTCAGCTGTTGAAAAATAATCCCTTTGTTTGCCAAGGAATTGGAAGACTTGCTGCATTCGGAGAAGCTTTTTGGAGAGGAACGCCTTCTGAATCTCTTGGAAGAGTGGTTATTCGGCGTTCAATTTTCAGAATGGCGCTCGTCGAAGTAATAAAGGCTTAGACGGTAGCAAGCTTGGTATGACTTGTTGACAAGTGTTATGGTTTTGCCTGTGATGGAATGGATTAACCTGATGCTGCCCTAGTATTTCATGTGCAGATTTTGACCTCTCTATGTCAGAATAATGACACATGGCAGTGGAGTCTCAGCGCTACTTTTCAGCATTGATTCCATCTGGAAAGAGCAAAGGAGCTGCTTGCCCTTGTAAGGTCTCTACCGTCTGCAAGAAGCCGTGTTGTCTTGTTTGCCCTCTTTAGACAGATTGTGCGCAATGGGTTTTGACACGCGTAATATCTCTTAGTATATTTGGCCCTGATTCACTTGTCATCCTGACAATGATAGAGAAAAGATGCAGATGCAACTTGGCCTCTGTTGCCATGGCAACTAAGATATCCGACAAGGCCCTCTTGTTGCACACATTCGTATTGAGTGCACAACGTTCGCCTTTCTCTGCAGTTTTCTGTGGAGCATTTCTGTGGAGCCTTTCTGTGCAACTCTGAAGGACAGCTCTTTGCCTTTCTGGCTCCGGCATGCACTGCATATGAAATATTGCCAGGCAATTAGATCTTAACGATTTTAATGCACGAGGTGGCTTTGCTGTAGCTCCATGTGCGTCAGGGTTATTGATAAAGGGAGAAAGTTCATAATATCTACTGAGGCAAAGTTAGGCATATTGGTTGTGCTCAATAACTTGGGAGAAGTATTGGAGTCATTTGGTAACCTTTGCTGCTATGCAGCACCAATAGATACACTAAATGCTGCACATCCATGATGTTTACAGACCTGCTATTGTACGGGGACAGTAGTCGCTGTCTCTACTCTGGTCGCCGTATTCAGTACTATTCTCTATTGACCTCTAGCTTTGTATCAAGCGCAGATCCCAGAGCGGCTTTTACGACTGTCCGCTTCCTATTGCAGCATTGTGGCTCTGATGTCCATAGATCTGTCGGGATGACAAGAGGACGACTTGATGCTTTTATGCTTTGACCTCCCAACCGTGCTGCCCTCCACACAAGCGTTAAATGACAATTTTCTCATAATGCTTTTGCCGGGCGCTTTATGACCACTCGGTGATCCAGGCATTTCTGCCCTAATGTGTGTGTAGATCATTAGTTCAGCGCGGCTTTTTCCTTTCTTCCCATTCCAGCTTGGCCGTTTGTTGTCCTTTCGGTTGATTCCACCAATGCTCCCTGCATTTTCAATGGCGTCCGGTAGATTTTTCCAAATTGCTTATCGAGTCGGTCGGTTCCTTGTTATACACCTCTGGCGTCGACCCATGTTCCAACTGCTCATGACTCTTTTAGAATCATTGGTTCAATGTCATGATTAACTTAAGCCAGGGAAAGGATACTGCAAAATTGCTTAATTTCTTTGAAACATTGACCTTCTCATTTTGTCGTAAGGGCAACATTTGCATTGCCGAGCTGAATCGAACGCTAATACATCCTTTTTGAAGTGGCACAAGAGCATCATCAAATCTTATTCTGTCACAAGATATTACTCTGCGTTTTTGCCGTTCTTCAGATCTTATAAAATGATTACCGCGAGCTTACCAACATTGATTGCGGTTTGTGTCTGCAAATGTGATGGATGATTTTGCCAATCGACGTTGTCCTTTTATGTTGTTAATTTCTCTGCTAAGATTTGATTAGGACGGTTGTTGGCTGTCTCCAGATGCTTTTGTCTCTGGTGCTTTGGGGCTGCGTTCTGTTGCATTTTGGATGAGGCGGACAGATTCATCGCTGGCTGCATGTTGCATGAGTGTGTCCCTCTGAAGTACAGGGTCATCGACCTTCTATGCAAATCCGATGCCTCGTTTTGGATCAACTGGATGCAACTTGGATACAAGCTAGACCTTTAGACCTTGGCGATTCACAACATAAAAATTCCCCTCATTTTTACTCCATATAACATATGCATTGCTTTGGTAGACTGATCCCATGGAGGCATCGCTTGGCTCAAAGGGCGGCAGCGAGTACTTGCAGTTTTCAGTCTTTCAGAATATGTTATCTTTTTAAACCGTCACTTAACGCTTGCTGCCCATAACCTGTGCTGGCCTCATCTTTTCCCTTGCTTTACTTTCCCTTGGCTTTTTCTTCCCCTTTTTTCCGCCCTTCTTTATGTTCACATGAACCTGCCACTTGGCTGCTGTCACATTATTTTGCCACCATGAGAAATGCCAGCCCTGCCCCAGAATCTTGTGCTTGAGTGGATGCAGATAATACAAAGCCAAGTCTAGTGAGCAGTTGATCTAGTTTGGAGGAAGGCACCTTCCAACCAGCAGTGATGGGCAAGCCAAGGCAGGCAGAGGCGAGCAGAGGCAGGCCAGGCAAGGGGACGAATTATGGGCCTTGAGGTACACCCTATTTATAGATGCTGTACAAAGATAACTTTCACAAGAATGTTTACTCCAGGCCAAACAACTTAGTTAAGGAGTGTCTAGTCTGGTTTGGAGAGCAGGGGGATTCATATAACCCCTTGGAGATTGAATGCTGGTCAGACCAGTGCTGGCCATTGCATTTGTCCCAGCATATATTCCGAGCAGACACCTCAGTCTGCAGCCTATGGCCTTGTATGCAGTCTCAGGCCGGGGCTTTATTCTCTCTCAAGACTGGAGTCTGGGGCAATTTGCATAAGCAGCCCTGGCCTAGCATTATCATCTGCAAACTGGCTGCAGAACTCACCCTTGGTTTCATATTATATATTGTTTGACTCATACTTGACTCTTATAAAGGTCAGCTTGGTCCTACTTGTGAAAATTCTCTGCAGTCTCCTGTGCTCCATCTCCTGGTGACGTTGTCCTCCAGTTATGCATATGATTACCACATCCCTGGTTATGGTTATTGCTGCTGTCGGTCCATAAAACACAGGGGCATTGCAATTGCATTGCAGATTAAAGCAATGGTGTGATAACCATATTAACAATTAATCGTTATTTTTGTCATTAGCGAATTTATGCTTCTTTTATGCACACTTTTCTTTCTGCATAATCCTCGGGGGAGATGTTCTCATGTTGGAAGTTCGATAATTTTCTGCGCTGCCAAAGGCATCCACACACTCTAAAAAATCTCGGGACAAAATTGGTTTTTTAGATTCAAAATGGTTTTTTGAAAAACCAAATTTCAATGCAAAACCAAAATGGATTTTTAAAAAAATCCATTTTGGTTTTTTGCATTGAAATTTGGTTTTTCAAAAAACCATTTTGAATCTAAAAAACCAATTTTGTCTGGAATTTTTTAGAGTGCAGGCATCCCCTTGCAACAGAGAATTTGCTGAATTGTGAGTCTGGGCTGTTGTGGAATTGGCACGCCATATTTCAAGTTGTTGGAAAAAAGGTGTCAAAGTGAAGCAATGGTTCTGTGTGTGCCTTGTGTCATTGATTGAATTTGATTCTATTCATTCCAAATCGCGATCTGGTCGTAAAATTGTCCTTTTTTTCAAAGTTTAGCCTGCAGAGGTGATGCTGAAATAAACAGACAATTACAGTGAATTAGCTGACAAAAGTTGCAAAAGAAATCAATACCAGTTGTCTGGTTTAGTCTGATGTAGCTACTACACTCTACAACCGTATACTACTCCAGTATCTGTTTGGAGAGCTGTGCATATATGGCTTAGCTTTTGCTATGTACACCTTATAACCCTTGAGATTTCCAGTGTGTGGCCTTTTCGTGCAGAATCGTATTGTTTTGTGCACAAGGTTCCGCATTGTTTCTTCTTATCCATTTTACTGATATACTATTGCCTCAAAGAAAGGGAGCTCATTTAGGGGTGCATTATTGGATCTAGGGTTTCTTTTGGCCTCCTCAGAAGTGTGATTAGCCCGCAGTCACGTTGTTTGTGGTTCCCTGGAGATCAACACAATTACGAGATCCCATCTTGAAGCATCTTCCCTTCTTCAGCTGATGCTTCCTTCGAGTTTCCAGGCTGGAAAGGCTCCTCTGCCTGCTCTGCTTGGCTCTATGAGCTAACGATTGTTCCAGGCAATAATTTTGGGTGTGCAATATGGATTTGATGCTTAATCTGCTTTGGAATTGAATACTGAATAGCTTTTTGCAAAAGTCTTAAGTCTTGAAATTAACTGGCAATTTGACTCATTCAGTGTGCCTGGAAATTGAATTAAACTTAGTTACAATTGTTAATCAGTAAATTTTTGACACCTTATTTAGGTTATATCATGCACTGTCTTTCTAAAGAGAATTTCGTGGAAATTGCAAGTACGTACTTGTATATATTATGCTCTTGACTTTGGTTTTGCCAATTGCCAATACTATTTATACAGTAGCGGACAAAAGTTTAGGCCACGTCAATTTTTTGGCAATATTAGGGAAAGTAGGTGCTCAGCTGAAAAATTTCTGCATGGATTTTCTTGCCTATGTGTCAGGGAAGTTCTACAAGAGAGAAAACTTGATCTATTTTTAGCACTTCCTTGAATATGTGTGATAAACAAAAATTTCAGGTGGTCTAAACTTACGTCTGATGCTTGCTTACATCCACAAAGGCCCTTAATGGCATTGTGCATTAGCGGAAAGGTGGCTAGATTATTCAATGTTATTTTAGACAAGTTATTCAAACATGTTTCATGTGATTGAAAGGCAATTAGTCATGAAACAGGAAAAAACATATTTTTTAATAATTTTTTAATATTTCAACCAAGGATGTAATAATGGTGATTCAATGAGCCAAAATTGTTAATAAATAAAAGGTCAACTAAAAACAACTAAGAAAATATGTGTCTGACACATTTTCATCCTTCTAATGGAGTATGAATACACTTGACACCCAGTCATACTGCAAAAATGGTGTTTTTGCCTGGTTTTGTCTAAGAGACTCCTATTTGAAGCATCATAAAACAGTGAATGGAGAGTTTTCATTCACCTGAGTATGTGTCCTGATAGAATCTAACAACTTTTGTTTGTTCGCTTTACTTATGATGAAACTACAGCCACTTTTATGGAAGGCGTAAAACTGGTCCATTCATTAACATTACGTTTCAGTACACTTTCCAGAGTGGCGTCTGTATTTTTGTCTCTACTGTGGGAAAAGAAAAAAGTTTGTCTAGCCACCTTTCCGATAATGCACAATGCCATTAAGGGCCTTTGTGGATGTAAGCAAGCATCAGACGTAAGTTTAGACCACCTGATATTTTTGTTTATCGCCATATCCAAGGAAGTGACAAAAATAGATCCAAGTTTTCTCTCTTGTAGAATTTCCCTGACACATAGGCAAGAAAATCCATGCAGAAATTTTTCAGCTGAGCACCTATTTTCCCTAATATTGCCAAAAAATTGACGTGGCCTAAACTTTTGTCCGCTACTGTAGTTCACTTAGCTACCTGAAGAGTTTCACTCAATATGTCTGTTGGATCAAGTGGTGAAATAGTTAGTTTTATGGTAAATCGATGTCTTTCGTCAACTGGGAAGTTTCAAAATAGTTTCTGGCACAAATGGATCATTATTTTTGCTTGGGTGTCCCTAGATTGTTTATAAATATAAATGCTTGTCTTGTACTCTGAATATATTGAAGTTTATTCCAGTGGTGCTTTGGAGATGATGCATTGCACAAGTACTACAATACAACACAGGTCTCTTCTTGAGTCTAAAGTTGTGTTTTTCTTTGCCAGAATTTATGCAGTCAAGCAAATCTTGAGTTGCAGGTCAAGAGAACTTTATGACCTCAGTTTTTGTGAATGGCAGGACACCTGGGTCCAGGGTGATACATGACCACAGGAGGACCCTTGGCCCCTCTCACCATGGCTTTGCAAATAATGGCCCCAGACATGGCCACAGAGGCCTGTCCTGCTTCACTGTGAAGAATTGCTTCAAAGACTGACAGGCTATTTCTGTTAAAAGTGACAAATAGTCTGTCCATAGTAAATGATTCATTGATGTAATGTATGCTTAGCATTATGAACCCGAAGATCTCCCACTGAGATTAACATAGTTGTGATTGGTGACATGTATTGCACACAGTTATTATGGTGATACCCTGCAGGTGGAAAGTTCCCTCATTATATGAATAATGTCTGGTAGTGGTCCATAGATCTATATATGTATATCAGTGGCCTGACAATCAATATGAGGACTCCTGGGCTTCTTTTTGAGATCATGTATTGCATGCGTGGCATTGCAAATGTATTTGCTGTACTGTTTCACAGTTCTGCCAAACTGCTGCCACCACAACATGGAGGTTATTAGCCCTTTCTCCTGCCCTTTCCATGCATTTCTATTCCATTTGTGCTGATCTGGTGAAAGTGCATTCAAGTTGTTTCTAAGGCGATCCCAGAACGCCAAATAGATCCTCCTCCAAGAATAGAAAGCACAGCCAAGACCCATGTCAAGGCCCATGCACCAAATGAAGAGATCTGTTTACCCTGAGCCTTTCACTTGGCCCAGCATGACTTCTCAGGCTAATATTGCAGCCCTCCGTGACTATAGGGTCTGGCCTGGGATACAATACTAAGCTAAAAGGTCATTTATGTCGGTCACATTTGGGTACAATGGTGGACCTAGAGAAGAAATTGTTAGAAAGTGACAGGTCAGTTGAAGTACCGTATTACATTGTGCTACTAATTCAATAGAATTCAAGTCCACTGCACATTGAAATGAAAGATCAATGAGACGTGTGTGTGTTTGAGGATGATATTTCAAGCTTAGCTGGCAGCAAAATATTGTTGTTCATGCAGTTCTTGTTTCCTGTTTGTGCCCTGATATACTTTTATTTTCCTTTTTCTTGTCCTTTTTCTTTTATGGCTATGTCAGGTAACAAGTGTCTCCTACTTAAAAAGAAAAGAGGTCGCCCGCTGTTACACTAAGTCGTCGAACTTCTTGTTCTCGAGTCGTAAAAAATCGGTGTCTGAATGCCGAGTCACATATTCTTGAGGCGGTGGTCTTTTTATCACTCATATCTCTTACCCGGAGGCATGCGGCTGGAACTCCTAGATGTCTGATATGTAGTGATACTGCATAATCTCCAAAGCTGTATGTAAAGGCTGTGGCTAGAGCTTGCTATATAGCCTATGGTGAGTTTATGGTGGACCTATGGCTAGCTATGCCCTCAGAAATAATGTAGGTCCAACATGACCTGCTTGGTAGACCTCTGCTAGCCTCTACAGTGCCTCTACGGAGCTCTACAGCCTCTCCTGGCCCTCAGTGGTGCTCTTGTTGTCCTGTGTTGCCCTCTGTAGTCCTCTGTAGTCCAGTGGCATTGTGCCCTTGAATGGTCGTTGATGTCAGTTATTGGAGGGCACCATTAGCATACAGATAGAATCAAGAAAGGCTGCTCCATGCCTTTTTTGCTCATTCTTGCCCTGCCACTGCCAACCTGAACTAATGGGTCAGATTCGATGGAAAATCCGATTTATGCTGCTTGCCTACTGAGTAGCATTTTTGGGCTGACTGAGTCTCACAGAATCTCAGAGAATCTCACAGAGCAGCAGGAAAAGAAATACTTCATGCCTGTAGTGGCCTTGTCACATCCCTGATGCGGTTGCTCTGATGTTTGGGTCCTCACCCATCACATTTGTGGCCCAGGTGTGCAGGGCATTGTAGGCCACCTGAAAAACTCCCCTAATGATGTCTCTGCCATGGACTGCCTGACAGTGCCTCCTATAGAATGAGCTAGAATGCTATTCTGGTGGCCTCCTATTCAAGCCATTGTAGTCGGCGATTACTGCAACCCACACATCTGCATGCTCTGTCATTTTCAGATTTCTCCGGCTGCAACTGATTTGACATGGCCAATCCAATCATTCATGTGATTGCATTAATGTGCTGTTGATATTGTAAGCAGCTTTCTGGTATAACCTAACGTTACCCATAGCTTAAGAACGACAGTAGATGTGGAAAAAGCAGTGCAAGAAAGGAAACCATATATATCCACATAGTGACAAGCAATTGCAAAATGTTCCTGCTGTTGATATATAAATATCACAGTTGTGAATTTTTCATTCCTTAGACTGCTGCCATGTTCTCCCTGCAATCAGAGGAGACATATGAGTTGTCATTGCTCTTCCACTAATTAGTCCTCATCAGTGAAGCAAAGGAAGAGGGACATGTGATACGTGCCCAGAGTGGCTCGAAGTGGCCTCAGAGAAGCTCAAAGTGGCCTCAGACAAGATGACAGGTGGGTGAGCAGGGGTCGGCATGTCCTTGAGACTAGTAGACTGCTCACTCTGCTCAGAATACTCTTGGTTTAATTGGAAAGAGCAGAGAAGCATTGTTTTATATGTAAAAATGTGATGATACCAAGATAATGAATGGTAAATAATTATGATGCATCTAATGCTGAGGCCAGCCTCGAGGCCATGTTTTGTCCTCAGCCTCCGTCTTGGTCTCGGATGCCAAATCCTGGCCTTGGACTCGGTCTCGAGGATCTTTAGCCAGTGGTGGAGGCCACGAGACCGTTCTCGTCCTCGAGGCTGCATTTTGATGGCCTCGTTCACGGTCTCAGAGGCTCATGTCTCGGTCTTTGCCTCGGATGCCCCGGCATCAGATGTCTACAACACTGCAGAGACAATATAAAGATCCAGTTAGTGATCTTTCAGTGTGCAAAGATGTTCCTATTTGTGCACGACATCAAGTCTATTAGTGTCAAAATACAGAAAATGAAGAATTCAGAGAAATTATTGCTGCCTGCATTCTGTTAGGAATTGCAATTGGTAACCGAATCACACAGAGGACATGGGAAATGTCTGGTGTAAGGATTATGTGGCTTGAGCCGCAAGGAAACGATAGAACTGGATGCGGCTAAATCACACGAAAGTGTCGGCCGCACACAAACTCATTAAGTGTGTTTCGGGTGAAAACATTACTCGCAGATAATTGCCTGGAATAAGATTTCTTGTGTGCAACAACAGCTTCCATTACCAAGAGGATGATCTTTTTGTCATCCTCCATCAATACTTCCTTTGTTCTCTAAAATCCTGCTGATCCTTCTCTGAAATATTGCCTTTGCTCTTGCCCTGTAAATGGAGGGCTCCTTTGCCCTCTTTACGAGACCTGAAAGAAGTTCAAACACATGGAGGATGAGGAAGACGGGCCTTTTTGAAATGGTGCGATGAAGTTGAGTTACCTATCATTAAATTGCCCTGCTTTATATTTTCTCTTTTTATTCCCTTATTATCAACGTTTGCTCCTCACTTTCCTCATCCCTCAGATCCTCTCTTTGATGTTGAGCTTTCCTGGATATTTCAATCAAGATGTTCAAAAATATCCCCAACATTTGTTCTGTCCTCCTTTGAAGTGGTGTCATCCCCACAATCATTGGCAGGCTGCCTCCTCAAGCTACCATATCCATGAGAAATAAACATTACTTTTTTGTGCACATGTGGAAAAGAAGTGTCTTAATTGCTGGAAGGAATCTGCAAAGGGTATCCCATGTGATTCTAAAGCTAAGAATGGGAGTTTGTTCAATTTGCAGTTAAATATTTGCTAGTGTTGAAATACAGGTAGTATGCAACAAGAAAATACAAGCCCTGTAAGACAAAACTAAATAACCAGTGATCACTGTTGACTCAGATTTCGTCTTCCTGTCAGACTTATGGGGGTTGTTATCCCATAGTATTATAGAGCACATCTCTTTGGCCATATAGATCTATCTATCTGTCATTGTGCCAATGTCAGCTTCATGGTCAGTACTGCTACCAAACTTTGGTATACAACATTGTAACATATCTATAGAAACCACTTTACATTGAATAGATACAGCTTAAATCTTGCTTCCGGTGAAAAAAGGAGGGAAAATATAGATCTGCGAAAAAAAATTATAGGACAAAAAGAAATGCAGCTTGGTGTACCACCCAATAACAAAGGCTTATGCAGCTATGGCAGCTATGGCCTGGCGAGATCAAAGAGACCCCATACGCTGATGTGGTGTAATCAAGGGGGCCATGCTAACACCTCAGCTTTATGACACTGCTTCCTACATCGCCAATCTGAATAAGATGTCAGCGCTCCATTGGCGTGGAAAATTGGTTAGCCTCTGAGACAATAAGCAGTTTCTTTGAGGTTGGGCCTGGTTGGCCTCCATGATTCCTGAATGCTAATGTACCGTCAAACCATAGAGCTATAAGGGGTTAAGTTACAGATCCATGATCAAACCTTCGCCATAGTATTAGGCAGAAAAGGAACGTCAAAGAAAACCGAATAAGGTCTTATCTTTCTCTGGAACTGCTATATCCTTCTGTTGAGCTGCGTTTGTGGCTTGCTTGGTTATGGGTGTGAGAAATCCTTCTTTTGAATTCCAATGAACATGGTGGCTCTCAACCCATTGGATGTGCATGTACAGTCATAAAGCAATTGCTAATTCAACTCAGCCAGCCGCTTTTTTACCTTTTTTTTCTGACTGTCAACTGATTGATATGCAATATGTCAATATTTCTGTTTGCCGTCAGGTGTTTCTATTGGACATTCAACCCCAAAACTGATCCTTTTTGTGTCGACCTTTTATTTGCTGACTCTTTGACACTTTGCTAAACTGTCACAATCGACAAATGTATTAAATGCTGCCCTGTCAGCTGGTTGGGACTTTCTCTTTCACATGTGTAATTTAATCACGTAATTCTGTCGACATTTAGTCTCGACTGCAATCCCAGGAAAGTAAAGCTATTTTGGGGGGAGAGAATTAAGCTTAAAATTGGTGTCAAATGTGCCCTTGTGATACTTCAAATTGAGGGTTATACAAAACTACTGAGGGTCGTGGGATAAAAAGGCTCCAGTTCAACAACTTACCACTATATTATCATCGTTCCACTAGATCTATATCTGTAAAAAGTGGCCTTAGTCTTTTTAGGCCAATCTCCTCTTAATTTTAATGATAAGGACTGTAACATTTCCTAAACAGGTAGGCTGCTGTAATGAGTATCTAAATTCACAGGAGCAACTGATCTATTAGAACCTTGCCTGACAATGTTACTCATTACTTAGACTTCAGTTGTAGTCCCTTGATCAGCCTGTAATTACAAGGTGGGCCGCACAAGCCTCAAATTAATTGTCTAAACTGAAGGCTCCAAAAAATAGTGTGTTTCACTTTAGGTACATATATGTGCAGATTGTTCTCATGCAGTTTTTGCAGCATCAATCTTGTGGATCTACATGGCTCTTGGATCTTGCAATGTGAGCAGTGAGCATTGATTGTGGGGATTCAATTAATGATTCTGTGACGTCACAATCACCCCTCCCCCTGCCATCAATCCCCTGTTTCTTTTCATTAGATGAGATTAATGTCAGATCTGCGTGTTGTGTCTAACAATCTCTCAGCCAAGAAGAAACGAGCGAGTTGTCAGACTTGGGCTGAGTAATTAAAACTATAAAACCCACATAATTGCAGCTTTTTATTTCCTGTAGCACTTTGCTTTGCAGCCCGGAGATCGTTGTCCTCGTGTTTTTTGCTTCCTCTGGAAGTGGGCTGCTCCTAGTTGGGGACCTCCTGCTGCCTCAGGTTGTGAGGGCTGGTTTTGACTTGCAGCAGAACCCAATTGATACTGAATTTGAAACTGGAAGGAAGCAAAGATAACATGTTGAATTTCGTTGATTTATTTGTGAAAGACATACTAAAGCCATAGTTCAGGGTTATCTGTCATTGAAATTCTCAGGTCTGAAATTTAACCAAATTTAATGTGACAAACTCACAATGAGTGACAATGTAACTATGTCATTTTATTGAAGGTTTTTCGATGTTTTAAAAGGGATTGTGTACGTGTTTTGGAGTTAATCAAAAATACTTATATATGCAATTAAATGGTCAGTATACCGAGGTTGCCCGGTGGACATTTCAGGCATGTGATCTTTCCAAGATTCACATTTAATGTTACTTTCTCTGCATGCACACTTGACAGAGCAAGTGAGAGTAAAGTGTGATGGTGGCCCAATCAAAGAACATGCCTGGCTCTACATGATAGCAATCTGCTGAAAAACATGAAGGTAAATATGTTTATGGAAATGAGGTTTGTGGCTGCATGTTTCCATTAGCAGTAGCATGTCCTGAAGAAGGTTTTTGTGTATGTGTCTGTCATTTGGCTGCAATGTGTTGCTCTCATGTGCAAGTGTTTCTATGGGGGCTGTGAGTCATCTGCTGTCTTTTGGTTAATAATTGTTTGCCTAAGGTAAACTGCAGGGCTTAGAAATGCAATGCAATGCTGATGTGGCAGATAGTGTGGCAGATATTATGGCAGATATTATGGCAGATGCCATGCAAAATGCTATGCAAAAATGACAAGGGGAGGGGTCTCTGAATGGTTTTCTATGCAAAAGAAGGTGTGTAAAATTTGAAGTGAGGCCTCGTCATGTTCACGGGTGGTGCTGTGCACTATCTGTAGTCCTGTATTGGCTGTAATGTGGCTCTTTGCAACTGTGAAGTCACATGAACTATGGATGTAGCAACTTTGTGATCAAGCCATGGTATGAGCAGCAGCTGTTATCTTCTCGCTCTCTTGCATATTTCATGTGTTATTTCGAAAACTTCCTCTGGAAAATTCCTCAAGTCAGCAACTTCATGGTAAAAGGCTCTTCTCAGCTCTTCTTGTTGGCTTTTCGCCACTCTCCACGAAGCATCTCCATCTTGTGTCATCTGCTCCTGAGTAGGGCTTGATATTCTCTGGTCTTATATCTCTATTAAAAGTGAATCCTGTTCTATCCCCCCATTAGAATAACTGTTTTCTTACAGATTTCCTGCAGATTTAATTCAGATTTAGCAAATTGTTTAGAATTAAGACATCTAGGATGTGCGTGCCCCGGCAAAGCAATCCGCTTAAAACCAATAACCAGGAGCTCCGCTCGTGTATCTGTTGGGAGGACTTTTTCTGGTGGCTTTATTCCCAGAAGGCGTTGCCTTGCATGCCAAGTGGATCTTTCATAATTCAAATAGCTCCGCTCTTTTTTGAGGTTTTAGTGTTATTTGCTCTGAGGACTATTTCTGTGTAATTTGTTTTACAAATCAGGGGAGTGATAATTCTGCCTCCATTACAATCTAGGCATCTCCATTAAAATTCTCGGATTTTAAAAGGCAGCCACTGGGTGGCTTGGTTAGTTAAAGGACTATTCTTGAATAATTCTTGATTGCCTGAAGGTTTGGATTTAAATCCATGGGCTGCAATGTTTTGGGATTTAATTAAGGAAATAGGGCTAACTGCCATTCTCTCTGGATGTCCTTTGAATAGGACTTTAAGGTCAGTGCTTTCAACAATATGTGGATCATCCAATTCCCTTGAACTGCTGAACCATGCTTGAGGTACTTGCACAACAACGTATGTTCGAATGAGTGAAAAAAGCAAGATCAGAAACAGAAGAGATTCTCCATCAAGTGGCCTCATTCTCTTTGTCGTTTGATCATATATGTGCACATCCAAACATAATAACATTTACAATGTAAAGTGCTATCTCTCTTGGGTCCATGTCTCAAGCATAACTCTGTCCATGTTCTCATCACACCCATCAAACGTTTCATGTGTCACATCACTGACATTTTCTTTGTTTTGCAATAGTACCTGTACCTCAGGAATTCCTGCCTTCTTTAAAATACACCTTCGTTTCACACCTTTCTCTTCAACTTTTTGATCAATGTGCAGAACTGGGTCATATGCTATCCAGGTGGCACCATGGGCCAGGCACACTGACGAGTGCTGCCATCACAATATGCTCCATAAATACAAAGTGCACTTGTCTAATATAATACCCTAGCTACACTGCATTACATATGTCACATCCGCTCACACTGAAGATGATTGCGCCCTGTAACACCATACATTTTACACATAATCGGAAAAAGAAATAATATACCCCTGAAACAGTATCATCACTGATAGCTGCTGGCAGTCCATCTCTTTAATGAGCCCAGTGCATGAACCGTGCTGCTATATTTGGTGGATAACACCACTTCAGTCGGCCGCAGATTTCGCCAGTGGCAATGCCTTGATTAAGGCTTTTAGAGAGATTGGCAGCCACCAATGTACATGGCATTCATTGGCATATAGGGCAGATCACTCGCAGACTGAATCTGACTGACTCGATGCACAAGTCTTGTAAGCTATATCGATGCCTTTGCAGCTCTTCCATTTGCTTCTTTGCTGTCTGTGTTGAACTGTGGAACTCTCTCCAGCTTCATAGCTCTTCGTGTCCTGCTGAAGCTGCATAATATAGCAAGTTGTTTTTCTAGGTGTAAGGGAGCATCTCTGATGATCTCTCCAATTTGGATAATGACTGCACATGTCAGTGAGATTGTTAATTTCCAAAGTCAAAAATTACAAAATATGCTGTCTGGTTATAGAATATTTTACAGATTTTGCTACAGGCATGGATGAAATTGATGAGCATTCTTCCTAAATGTGTTATTTCCCTTGTTCCAGCCACTGAATCAATCTCAACATGCTGAAGGTCCAGAATAAATTAGTTTCATTGATTTTGACCAAATTGGCAGAACATGGAGATAATGAGTATTAATGGTTTAATTGACATTTATGGGATTCAATATGGAGGGCCATTAGGAAGGGCACATATCATTTCCCATTGCCATAGATTGCCATGGCTCCCTGAACTGAAGCTGATCTTGAGCTGAGCTGAAGCTTGTATTGAAACTGCCTGGAAACAGATGGCAAGGGTTAACCAGTGGTCACTCACCATGCCCTGTGGTCTGTGTTGATCTGCAGGGTGGACAATTGAGTGGACAAACACTCCCCCTGCTGCCCAGTGCCTATCCTGTCCTCTCCTGGTGCTATTTTTAATTTTCATTAAAGGCCACGTGGCTGTGTTCCCAGGGCATCAGTCTCCCACGTGTCCTCCCGTTGCTATGGTCACGCGTCTCAATTCTCATTTCCCGCCATTCATCGCCACTTCCGTGAGGAATGAAAACATCCCTGGGGGTGAAACTTGAACCTGGCTGACATTTGACTGCTGTCAGAGGCCTGGCCATTGATGCTTTACATTAGACCTGTGCAGTTTGCATTGGACCTTTGCTTTGCCTTTGCACTGGCCCTTTGCAAATGTCCTGCAGCATTTCACCTTGCTCAGAGGTCATGTCAACTGTCACCATAGCAGCTGCTGTCCTTGTACACATGGAACAAGTAGCATTCGTGTCAACACTGCACTTGACTCAGACTGATCTTCTGCCTGTTGAAATAGATATAGAATAAATCTAACATCAGGATTTTTGTAGCTATACCTTATTTTAGCCCTTCTCGTTTACTCAAAAAATATCGCATATCTTTGACCTTGACATTTCCAAAGGTCGTATCATCAGTCTGGCCAACAGCTTCGATGCTTCATATTGCATTGTTTTCCAAGAAGTTAGAACTATTCAGTTATTCTCAGTTTGACGAAATGTAAAAACCATCTGAAAGACTTTTAGAGCTAAACTTGTCTGGATACTACATGAACCCATCAGACCATTGTGTACTTCCGCCATTTTTGTCTCTTTTTTTTCTTATTTACTTCAAATTTAGTGAAATTATATGGAGTTCAGAGCCATGTTCCCGTTAAGGAATTTAATTCGCTCAAATTACGTTTGCTTTATGGGAACATTTGACATGACTCTGTGACCTGCCATGTTTGCATTTGAGCTGTTTCAACTGTTACAGGATTTTTTGGCCCATTCATCTTCCATAATTACAAGTTATTGAATTCCAGGTCAAAGATGTCACAAAAAAGGGGTTTGAACTTGAACATGGATATTATAAGGTCAACCTGTAACACCATAAACCCTCCTGATTTACAATTTCAAACATTTTGTTGAGTGGGGTTATAAGGTCACGCCTACACAACAGTCTCAAATTTCTGCAGCTCTGTTATTATCACTTTGTGTCCGATTTTTGACAGATGATAATTTTCTTAGCATGTATTGGATCAGCATCGATTTTGTTTGATGTCTAGATTCATCTATTATAGATGTCACAATTTATTGTAAATGTCTTAGAAATAAATGAGAAATACGAAGTCTTTGTAAGTAAAAAACTGAATTTACAAAGCAAATAATTGTACCTGCTGTGATCTCCTGTTACTGACAGTGTCTCACTCCCACAACTTACTGTATCAAATGTCATTAACTAGACACACTACTCCAGGTTGAGGCTGCGCAACACCCCCCCCCCCCTCTCAGTCTCTTTTCTCCCACATTCAATCCTAATTCTTCTGATCCAGCAGGTGTCAGCTGAGGATCTAGCAGGTGTAACTGCCAGGCTACTGCAGATGGACCTGATGCTTGTAAATGCAGATGGAAATGACAGATGTAAATAAGATGCTGGTGACAGATGTAACTGGATAATCTGCCACATGTAGTCTCACCCAGCAGGTACGGACTGGACTGAATGCTGAATAGATAGATATATAGATACATTAGATAGATACATTAGATAGATACATTAGATAAATAGATAGATAGGTACATTAGATAGATAGATAGATAGGTAGATAGATAGGTAGATAGGTAGATAGATAGAAAATTAGAAAGGATAGATAGTTGGAAAATGTGTGTGTGTGTGTGTGTTTGGGCTTTACGTCTCATCAGCACCTTGTTGGGCTATTTAGAGACATACTTGGTTTTTACTAAGTGTCTTTATAGTCCTGTTTGATTGGTAGTTAGGTATTCTTTTTTTGTATCATGTTTGTAGTAATTGTCTGTATAGTTCGGTTAGATTGCTACTTAGTTATTCCTTTTTTGTGTTATGTTGTCTGTTGTCCGTTGTTTTTTTATCAATTTCATAGCAACAGACAAATGGTCATGTAAGACCAAAATACTGAGGATTCCATAGAACTCGTCAGTGAAGGTGCAGGTGGTGACTAAATTGAATAATTCTCTTTTGGTTGTATGTGTATCTTCATGCCAGCTGTGCAACTTCTGTTTTGTTCGTTCAGTCAGCTTCCGAGACACATTGCCAAAGCCAGACATTTGAAGATGCTTCACTGCCGGTTCTAGCCAGTTGCGTACAAACGTCGGTCGGAATTTTTCAATCTTTTCAGGTGATGGACCTGATGGTTCTTCATCTAGGAAGTAGTAAAGATACTCTTTGATTGTGACTGTTTGGTTGTCATCGTTTTGTGCTCTGTCTTTTCCTTCATCCACAGGTTTGGTTTCCTTTTTGTCCATTCCATGCTGTTCTTGGTTTCCTGGATCATCTTCTCCCTCTTCCTCTTGTCCTTCTTCGTTTTCTTCTTCCTGTGAGTCCCCTTGGTCCTCTTCATGTTCTTCCTCTTCCTCTTGTTCTTCTTCCATGGATTCGTTGCTGGGTGTCGTGTCCCCGCCATCATTTGATCCTTCCTGTTCCTCTTCAGTGTCTGCTTCATTTGGATGTTCTTCTTCCATTGCTGTATCTGGAGGAGTTGTGGTGCCAGCCGGTGTGTTTGATTCTTCAAGGTCCGCCCGGGGAGTAGACTGATTTGTGGTGTTTGTTGTCTTTAGAGTGGTTTTTTCATTTGTTCTTCCCGAGTGTCTGCTAGTGTCTTCTGGGTTCTCTGTGTGTTGTTGGTGTGATCTGTTGATGCTGTGTTCTTCAAGTTGTAGTCTTCGTCTTGGTGTCGCACGTTGATGAGGATGTCGATATCCTGCCATGTCCGCATAGCTGGGAATTGCTGAGTGCTGGTCCACGATCCTTCTAGCCTCCGGAAAAGATATCGCTTGGGTTGCCTTCAATGTGAGGATATCTTTTTCCTTAGTCCACTGTCTACAAGTTTTGCTGTAAGACGGATGATCCTCCTTACAGTTGACACAAAGAGGAGGGGCTGAGCAAGGTTGTTCCTTTGATTGAACGTGGTCCTCGGATCCACAATGTCCACAAACTTCTTGTCGTCGGCACCACTTGCTCAGATGACCAAAACGTTGACATTTATAGCATCTTCTTGGATTGGGGATGTAAGGTCGTACCTTACATTGCTCCCATATAACTTTAACGCTCTCTGGAAGAGTCGTGTCTGAAAAAGTCAAGATAAGAAGCTCCCGATTATCCCTCTGTGGGATTCTATGAAAATGAATGACATCAGTAAAAGTTTCAAACCATTCTTGTAAATCGTCGTCCGAGTCTAAATAGCTAAGGGAGGAGAAAACCACTCCCTTGGAAGTATTCAAGGTCCGATGAGGCTCGATTATTGCCTGTGTACCTGCAACATCTTTCAGCCCAAGGAGTTTCCGAGTCTGTTCGTCGTTTCTGGTCTTAAATAGGACGGTTCCATCTCTCTGTAACGTTGTCTCTGCAGGTTCGCCGACTTCTTGAAGTATGGTCTTGTAGATGGCGAAGGGAGATAGCCTGTTTGTTGGTTTGAACACTATGTACCTGTGTCGGTACTCCGACTTTCGTGTTGTCGTTTGTCGATTTAGAAGTTCCGGGTCGATACAGTCATCCGAGGATGACCGCTGCCGTTTTAGTCGAGACTGTGAATTAGGAAGAGAGTATGCCATAGGAATTTGTGATGTTCATCCCCCATGCTCCCCACCCACCAAGGAGCCCAACAAGGGGGACTAATATGGGTAGGGCTGCGCCCAGTACCCTAGTCCAGGGATACATGGGGGATATACTCGTAGAAGGCTTGGTAAGAGATACAGCTGCAATCATATTAAAAACATGGCCAGCATGTAGACTTGGTCAGAACCTTCTTTGATTGACCCATCAGCCATGGCCAAGTAGGACCGAAGTCCTAATGACAACATGACAAGCCGATTGACTGGACCGGGCCAATCCAGCCTCCCGTCTAGGA
Source organism: Platynereis dumerilii (assembly GCA_026936325.1). Taxonomy (NCBI): domain Eukaryota; kingdom Metazoa; phylum Annelida; class Polychaeta; order Phyllodocida; family Nereididae; genus Platynereis; species Platynereis dumerilii. The sequence goes on from JAPTHN010000002.1 coordinate 101,959,752, forward strand.
GAAATCCAGGCCAAAGTAGTGTATTGTATGGGAGGGGCCAACTTAGGCCCACCCAACTCAACTACCAGGACCCCTTCATCCTCCGACACGGGTCGCAACCCACGGCAAACAGGTTGCCCCATTTCCGTCGGGGAGACGTGTGCTTGCGCACTGTCTCGTGTTGGCCACTAAGGATACAGGTCTTCACCTTAGTGTTACCACCCACCGCCACGGGGAGGCCCGAGACCTGCGGGGGCAGATAGTTGGAAAATATAGAATTGATAGATAGATAATCAAGAGGTTGTTGACACAAGATTGCCCATCTCTAAATAAATGATACTTTACAAAGATACATGGCACTGTGTACCATGTCTCATAACCAGGAGAGACGTATAGTGCACACAATAACACGATTGAGGTGGCGCATGTTTATTGGAATGTCAGTTGAATCACCTCATTGCTTGATCAGCTTGGATCTATGATCAGAATCAGATCAGATATCCGAATCAGTTGCCAGGTGTCATCGATCAAGACTAACAGAGCATGACTCCACTTGGTGTGCAATCATTGTAGGTACACCACTAGCCTACGCAGCACCTATTGTAATCCATTGTGATTCCAGTGATTTCTGGTGATTTTGGTTAGCAGGTTGGCTGGCTCCAGCGGTTGCCTGGATCTGGCTGCAATTGTTGGCTCCACGAATGATAATGAGTTGTTTTGAGAGATCCAGAAATGGATTGATAGATTGAAGCAGTGACTGTACTAGTGTACTACTAGTGTGTGACGTATCAGTGAGTTTATCCAGTGAGTCACTTGTTTGCATGCAGGAATGTCCATTTGTATATTGGCCAATCTGTCTGCCTCCACGCCCCTCAGGCCTATAGGGTTAAATTGGGTCAAAGGGTTAATTGCTTGATCAGTCATTTGCAGCCATGTTTGTATCTATCTCTGAAGGACCATTGAGACATATTTCACATTTACGATTCTGTATCAGGACGTGTTTATCTCGTCCATTATTGACAATCTCTTGTTTATTTATATAAACACTTCGCACACATCGTTATAAATTGCGCCTACAGTCTGGGAATGGCGAATGTATTGCTCTCTACATATTATTAGTGTATAGCCCTCATTACTTAACAGTCGAATCAATCCTCATATGTATTAACCAGGGGTCATTTTTCTCAGAGGATCTAAATTACATCTTGCCTGATTGGCAGAACCTGCTTTGAACGTGCCGACATATTGTAATTATGTATCAAAAGTAGAGTACTCTTCTTTTCTGGTTGGCCCTGTCCTGTTCTATGGATCGGTGCTATTGCTTTCTGAATGTTTTGCTATTAATGTTGGCGAGACCACAGCTGCGGACTCCATCAGATGTCAATTTCAGCACCGGGTTCAGGTGAGCATGCCAGGCCAACATCACTCCCGCCGTTCCTGTTGCGGCCTCAGTAACAAGGCACAGTGCTCATTTCTCACAGCAGCTATAACCTAGACTTGTCATCAGTGTTCGTCAAAAGGTCACACACAGAGACATTGGACTGCTCAACCAGGATATTGTTACGTGCCTCCCAAGAACTGATGAGATAGCATTATTTTGGCTTCATCATTGAACCTGTATTGAAAAATGCGTATCTATTTTACTGGGCACTGTAGACCCAGGGAATTATTAATGCAATTATAAGAGTGGAAATTAAATTTAAATCTGTTTTTTGCCAGTTTACAACTTGAGTTATAAATAGGCTCCCTTCTTCTTCCATCTATATTTTCTCTTACTTTGCCAGTTTCTCAATATGATACCATTTTATCTTTTTAAAGTGGAATTTCGATCTCAGATCCTAAATGTTTCTCTAAAGTTATTTTAAGCTCAGGGATTTAATACCCTTGACGTGGAACAGATTTAGATTCTCTTTGGAGATTCTGTCGTCTTCAAAAGCATGTGCTGTTGTGTTTTTGCCAGTGGGAGCTTTTAATGTTAAATTAATCCTTTTGCTGATATGAGCTTCTTTGGGGAAGAAATTAACCCTGGTTAGTGCAACCAAAGCTAATTTGGTAACATGGTTGGGTTGTCTCTTGGTGCCAGGTTCGTTCAATCTGTTGCGCATCATGTTCAATTGCACCGATTTATCTGTATGCTAGCCATACTATCCCTGTGTCTCAAGACTGTCTTTCATGCATCTAGAAAAAACTTTGATGTATGTATATACTACACAAGGTAAAACCTGCCTCATACATTCAGAGACATCCAATGTCCAAAGACAGCCAAGGCGAAGAAGGCCATGTTGAGATAACCCAAGATTAGAAGCTTAGCATCCTGCAATTCATCACGGTTTGATAAAACGTGTCACAAATTGCTGCAGTAAATGGGAGCTGAAGGAACAGAGCAAACATAGGGTCTCCTGTTTTACAGCCCATCATGGACGGAGGCAATATTTATGGCTGGTCCCAGCCAACGTCAGATTAATGTGCTTTAAAACCCACGATGTGTGATGTGTGGCAACTCCTAAAGCTTCAGCTCATGCTAGTAGCTACTGTTGCTGTCAAATGTGCTGGTTCATGCAAGGATATGAAGTGTCCCAGCCATTGGCTTCACTGGCTGTGTTTAATATGGGCCATCTACTCCTGTTTGAGTAGCAGTTTGGTTGCACTGTGTGTAAATGGAGAGCAGCTTACTTTAATGGTGCCTCTATTGTATTTTCAGTGATATATGTGCTTGTATATTCACGACATTGAACCATTTATGTGCCATATTTCATTCCATGTTTTCCACCCTGAATCATCCTTTTAAAATGATTTAGAGCTGAATCAAAAGTCAGATATATATACTCAAAAAGTCTGCCACATTGGCAATGACTTGTAAATCATAGATGCATATTAATTTTCAGCAAATCAATGTTGGTGTTCATATTTAAAAATAAAATTGAATACATCCATAGGTAGGGAGAATGTTGGTGGTTCCTGGAGAATACGAACAGTCTGCTTAAATTCCTATATTTGTAAAATGTAAGCTCTATCTATTGTGCATGATGTCTTCCAGTTAGGCCCTCCTGAGTTCCTTTGAAACCTCTGGAATTGTTTCTCACAACCACGACTGCAGGAGGCTGGAGCCGGAGTCGGAACCTCCGGAGAATAAACTTTCATTTGGTGGGCGGAGATTGAAGTTGTAAAAGATGAAGCTGCACTGTAGCAGTGGTTTGTTTTCCTTAAGAACTTCGTGTTTGGTTTACTGGAGCAGTTGTTAGCTTGTCCATGTTGTAAGTTCTTGTCTTGTTTGGAGTAAAATGGATGAAGAGAATTTGTCAAGTGAGTAGCTCTGAGTGGATCATTCACCATTCCCCCAACATGGCCAACAACCACCAGACTCAAAGAGGGTGTATATCGATAGAGGTGCAATATTGTTATTCACAGCAGGCCATGGTTTTTGCAACAGCTTCCTTACTAGTCAGCCAGCTATTGTGGCAATACGTGCTCTGCCCATGCTTCCATTGTTATGTTGGTGTGGTAGAAGGCCAGCTCGGCCTAGCTGTTATAATCGTTTGTCTAACTTTGCAAGATGAATGTTCATTTTCTGCTGACGAGGATTTCCCTCCCGAATTGCTAAGCTCCCCATGTCCCTCAATCAAGCTCAATTCATGGAGGATTTGCTCGTGAAGGTTATCATGAAAATGGACATGCAGGGTTTCATGAATTTTAGTGCTGTTTTGTGGTCACCGCGTGGTGATATCATTGCTAACTGAAATTCAGGGAGTCTGCATTGACTTTAGTAACTTTACTAAAATCAAAGTTTCTTTATAAGACATAGAAACATACGTATCTCTATCTGCAGAGATCTATTGAACTGTTGTTATTATCTAAGTGGCTATATTGTAGACATCAGTGGAACAAGATCCTGGCCTGTTGGTAAACACTGTATAAATGGAGATCCCCAGGCTAAGGCCAGGGAATGCATAACGTCAAACTTTATTGCACAGTCCTTGTTGCTGATTTTATTCATCCTATGGGGCATTTAATCAGCAATGCTTTGCCCTAATGTACAATTAATATTCCGGCCAGTCAGTACAATATTCCGGGCAGTGTGTGAAAGATCCATGGCACTGTGCTCTTGCATAATTATCTATTTGTGGCCCTCATTAGTGGGCTATATTGGCTGACTATATTGCACACGATGCAATCTACAAGTACATAATTTACACACAGATGAGAAATGTACGTGCAAATGGACAACACGGCAATGGCAGGCTGCTGCAGGTCTGTGATATGTTTGAGCAAATTGGATATTTTGCTTATATGGTCCTTTTAAACGGGTAGCTGTACATGAGGCACCGGTCATGTTGGTTCTATAGTGTTGATTTTTGGATGATGTTTATACTGTGATCAACCAGAGTCACATAAATATTCGTAGTAAGGGCCAACACAACATTCCAAGCAGGAATCTAAGACCATGAAACTGAAATGTAGGGCAACTGCATGTCCAGTGAGTGCCATCAATATTTCTGAATACCTTGCCTGGTCACCTGGCCGTCTCTTTCTGCCTGGCAAATGTGCGTGGGCCACAGAAGGATGGTACGTTGAGATGGACGGTCAGCTTCAGGGCTGTGATGAGTGGCAATGCTGCAGTAGGAGGAATCTAGAGGATGTCTTGTTGCTTCTTGTGGACATCTGCCATGATGTGCCAATGCTGCCGGCTCTAGGTGCTCTCAAATAGTGACAACCAAAGAAAATGTCCACTCGATGGGCAATGGGGAAGTGGTGTGAGGTCATGGAAGCCTGTTGAGACCTGTTTAGGTTTCATTCTGGCTGCTTCAAAAGTTGTTCTGATCCACATGGGCTTCTGAACCACGTTCATACACACACACACATACAATACATTATAGAATAGAATAATATAATAAGTAAATGTCATGTGCTCTTATCCTGCTGCTGTGGTCTAACATATCCACAGCACCACAGCAACCACAGCATACTGTGTACCAACTATACCACAGTTACCACTCAATGTCATGTGTTTATTCACTGACAACTGGAGATTGCTCATTGTAAATAAAAGGCTGGACCAGATGAATGCAAAAACCAGCAGACTATTGCAATGGTTGAGTTATACCTGCTGACAATTTCAGAAGTAATAAACAGTGACAGAAAAGTCAGAAGGGACTATGGTACGGTCGAATTACTTTGTTGAAAGATGAAAGATATTTGTCAGTAATAAATGCTCGTTGCACGTCAGCCACAGGTTCCTCTGCATATATCCTGGTTGCTTTCAAAGAGATCAGCGGAAGTGAAGGCTTCACTGAAGCAAAGATGCAGAAAAGGAGCAAAAAGGAGCAGAAAAAGAGAAAAGAGACTTATTATGATGGTGTCCCCCAGGGATCAAAGACGGCAATAAAGGCATCTGACTGCTGCATCTCCCCTTGATAAAGGTCAGAGCCACCTGCAGCTGCCATGTATAGCAACAGTGGCCAACAACCAGAGCAACACTGGCCAACACTGGGCAACACTGGGGCAGGCAAAGCCACTAAGGACATTGCAGGGCATTTTGTAGCATTGCAGGGCTAAACAGGGCTAGAAAAAGAGTCTGAGGGCCTAAATGTTAACCAAATATTAAGGTGACCTGCGGACCTTGTTGTTGTATACTGCAGCTAGACTCGAGCAGAGGGCTGGGAAAGGTGTCACAAGATGCAGGATTGGCGGTTCCTTGTAACAACATTGACCATAAAACACACCCTCTTCAGATTAAAGACACCCAGTGGACCTCAGTCATCACCTCATCCAGTGCCATGGCCTGCAATTTAGTAATTTGGAGTCTCCCAGTTAAGATGCTAATGTGAGTTAAGGCTCAGGGCCAGAGGAGGTCCCAGGTTTACACCATGACCCCAGATTAACATCATTGGCCGTGGCCATGCAGCCATGCATCTTCCTTCTGATTTACAACTTGATGTGCAGCTTGATTTGCTAGTTGATTTGCTAGTTGATTTGCTGGACTCCCCAGCCTGTAGCAGCCAGAGTGCTCCAGAGGTTGTTAACGCTTGATCAGGTATTTATTTAAAGGGCCCTGGGATGTCGGCTGGTGGTGGACTTGGCACACCTCACAAGGCATCGAGATAAATTCAATAGGACCACCTGGTAGGGGGCAGTGAGGTGTGAAATCATGTGATGTGGATGTTTGTCATGTGATGTTACTTCATAGAACCTGCCATCGATCGTGCATCTGCAAATGCAGCGCCAAAGATTATTGCCAAGTACACTTCATACTTTTACTTTTCAGTAGTGGATTTTTTAGGAGGGGCAGGTGATACAATATGTATTATTTCTGCTTGCCAATAACATTTCATAGGCCTGGTTGCATCCAGAAACAGATGCATCAATGTGAAGTATCGAATGCATTTAAATGGATAATAATCAACAAGACTGTCAGTGATCTAATTAGCATCGCCATGCAAATTGGCAGACTTGCAAGTCGACTGGTATGGATGTTGATTTAAATGATATTCCCATGTCTGTCCATTTGAAATATTTATTTAGATGCATGAATGGAAAGTACTCCAATCCACTCTTGGTACTGCAACATGCATTGCAATATTTCTGTCAATCAAATAGAACATGCAGATGTCTTCCCACACAATAAAGACTGCACACAACTTGAAACATAACTGAAACAAATGTGTGGTTATACCTGCGTTAATGGAAGGATATTTCGACATATTTCCCATCATATTTCGCATGTAGCCATGTTATACAGCATGGCAGCAATGTTTAACATTGCATAGATGCTGTAATGCCACCAACATACCCAAATTACATTTGTATCCATATTGCTGGGCTGATCAGAATGTACAGCGCCCTGGAGGCAGCATGTCAGCTGGGGGCTAATTCTTGATCCATCTCTGCATCCATGTACTAATGGACTCAGTTGGCTGTTCTGGATGAGGCCTGAATGAATGAATAGACTTGCAGGCATCTGCTAATATTAATCTCTTGATGCTTAATAAATCCTTTATTGTGTTGATATTATGAAGCAAGCCTGATGCGATTTAGAGTCCTACAATATAAATATACTGTCTTGGTTCTAGGACAGATGAAGAAAATGTCATATCTGTATTTCTTATACTTTCTCATATGATTCTTAGCAATATCAAGCTGCACCTGTGTTGCACAGCATGGTAATAACATAGTTGCATATACACATCAAGTCGTATTGCTGCATATGACAGCAGATTAATAGAGCAAATTAAAAGCATCATATTTGTGTGCTACCATACAAATTGGCTCTAGAAGTCCAATTCTGGATTCCAGGGACTGGATCTTATAAAACCTCTTAAAATAGTTGCATTGGAGGTTAATGTGCCACCCACTCAGGTTACAAATTGCCAACTGCTGCAACTGCCAAGACTTGTCTGCAATGTATTCTGCCACTGTCCCGAACTCCTGTGGTATATCCTATAAGGCCACTACAATGCATAGAGGCTTTACTGGGCTATAGCTCCCCACTGTTGCTGCCATGACAATGGTCTTGGAGCAATTGCCATGCTACCACTTCCTAAAGCTTTATATTCTACTCTGTCTGTGATATATGTTTGAGCTAAGTGGACATTTTCTTTATATGGACCTTTTAAACTGGTGGCTATACATGAGGCACTGGTAAGACATGTTGGTTCTTGTTTTGATTTTTGGATAATTTTTATGGTGTGACCAACCAGAGTCACATAAAGATCTGCTGTAAGGGCCAACACAACGTTCCAAGCAGGAATCTATGACCATGAAACTGCTAATGTAGGGCAACTGCACGTCCAGTGAGTGCCATCAATATTTCTGAAGACCTTGCCTGTCTACCTGGCCGTCTCTTTCTGCCTGGTAAATGTGCGTGGGCCATAGAAGGATGGCAGGTTGAGATGGACGGTCAGCTTCTGGGCAGTGATGAGTGGCAATGCTGCAGTAGGAGGAATCTAGAGGATGTCTTGTTCCTTCTTGTGGATATCTGCCATGATGTGCCATGCTGCCAGCTCTAGGTACTCTCAGAGAGTGACAGCCAAAAAAAATGTCCACCAGTTGGGCAATGGGGAAGTGGTGTGAGGTCATGGCGACCTGTTGAGACCTGTTTAGGTTTTATTCAGACAGCTTCAGATTTCGCTCTGATCCACATTGGCTGCAGTCGAACCACGTTCATATACACACACATGCATACAGCACATAATATAATAATACAATAATATAATACAATGTCTGCATTTGTTTGAAGGGCTCTGTGCTCTTATCGTGCTGCTGTAGTCTGACATATCCACAGCACCACAGCCACCACATGCAGTATGCTGTGTACCATTACCAACCGTACCACACAATGTCATGTGTAACTACTGTAGATTTCACATTGGAAATAAAAGGCTGGACCAGATGAATGCGAAAGTCACAGAAGACTATTGCAATGGTTGAGTTATACCTGCTGACAATTTCGCAGAAGTAATAAACAGTGACAGAAAAGTCAGAAAGGACTATGGGAGGGTCGAGTTACTTTGTTGAGAAGATGAAAGATATTTGTCAGTAATAAATGCATGTTGCACGTCAGTCACGGGTTCCTCCGCATATATCGTGGTTGCTTTCAAAGAGATCAGCGCAAGTGAAGGCTTCACTGAAGCAAAGAACCAGAAAAGGAGCAAAAAGGAGCAGATAAAGAGAAAGAGACTTATTATGATGGTGTCCCCCAAGGATCAAAGACGGCAATAAAGGCATCTGACTGCTGCATATTCCCTTGATAAAGGTCAGAGCCACCTGCAGCTGCCATGTAGCAACAGTGGCTGACAACAAGAGCAACATTGGGCAACACTGGGCAACACTGAGGCTGGTAAAGCCATTGAAGACATTGCAAGGCATTTCGCAGCATTGCTGGGCTATACACGGCTAGAGCAAGAGTCTGAGGGCCCAAATGTTAACCAAATATTAAGGCGGCCTCCAGACCTTGTTGTTGTCTACTGCAGCTAGACTTGAGCAGAGGGCTGGGAAAGGTGACACAAGATGCAGGATGGGCAGTTCCTTGTAACAATATTGACCATAAAACACACCCTCTTCAGATTAAAGACCCCCAGTGGACCTCAGTCATCACCTCATCCAGTGCCATAGCGTGCCATGGCCTGCAATTTAGTAATTTGGAGTCTCCCAGTTAAGATGCTAACGTGAGCTAATAAGGCTCGGGGGCAGAGGAGGTCCCAGGTTTACACCATGACCCCAGATTAACATCATTGGCCGTGGCCATGGAGCCATGCATCTTCCTGCCTGATTTACAACTTGATTAGCTGCTTGATTTGCTAGTTGGTTTGCTAGTTGAATTGCCAGACTCCCCAGCCTGTAGCAGCCAGGGAGCTCCAAAGGTTGTTAACGCTTGATCAGGTATTTATTTAAAGGGCCCTGGGACGTGGGCTGGTTGTGGGCTTGGCACACCTCACAAGGCATCGAGATAAATTCAATAGGACCACCTGGTAGGGGGCAGTGAGGTGTGAAATCATGTGATGTGGATGTTTGTCATGTGATGTTACTTCATAGAAACTGCCATCGATTGTGCATCTGCAAATGCAACGCCAAAGATTATTGCCAAGTGCACTTCATACTTTTACTTTTCAGTAGTGGATTTTTTAGGAGGGGCAGGTGATACAATATGTATTATTTCTGCTTGCCAATAACATTTCATAGGCTTGGTTGCTTCCAGGAATGGATGCATCAATGTGAAGTATCGAATGCATTTAAGTGGATAAAAATCAACAAGACTGTCAGTTATCTAATTAGCATGATCATGCTAATTGGCAGACTTGCAATTCGATTCGGGTGGATATTCATCCAAATGTTATTCCCAATGTCTGTCCATTTGAAATATTTATCTAGATGCATGAATGGAAAGTACTCCAATCCACTCTTGGTATTGCAACATGCTTTGCAATATTTCTGTCAATCAAATATAATATGCAGATGTCTTCCCACACGACAAAAACTGCACACACAAATGGAAACATAACTGAAACTAATGTGTGGCTATACCTGCTTTAATGGAAGGATATTTCGACATATTTCACATCATGTTTCTCATTTAGCCATGTTTAACGTTGCGTAGCCATGTTTAACATTGCATAGATGCTGTAATGCCACCCACATGTCCAAATTGCATTTGTATCCATATTGCTGGGCTGATCAGAATGTACAGCGCCCTGGAGGCAGCATGTCAGCTGGGGGCTAGTTCTTGATCCATCTCTGCATCCATGTACTAATGGACTCAGTTGGCTGTTGTGGGATGAGGCCAGAATGAATAGACTTGCAGGCATCTGCTAATATTAATCTCTTGGCGCTTGATAATTTCTGTTTTGTGTTGATACTGTGAAGTAAGCCTGATGTGATTAAGAATCATACAATATACACATATACTGTCTTGGTTCTAGGACAGATAAAGAATATGTCATTTCTGGGACCAGAAGCAAAGCTCGGACTAGATATGATTAGGAGTCCTACAATATACTGTCTTGGTTCCAGGACCAGGGCAGATGAAGAAAAATGTCATTTCTGTATTTCTCATACTTTCTTATTAGGGCATGTAATTCTTAGCAATATCCAATTGCACCTGTGGTGTACAGCAGGGCTAATAATAGAATTTCATATGTAGATTTAAGTGTCCTTGCTGCATATGACAGCAAATTAAAAACATCACATTTGTGTGCTACCATACAAATTGGCTCTAGATGTCCAATTCCGAATTCCAGGGACTGCATCTCATAAGACCTTTTAAAATAGCTGCATTGGAGGTTATTGTGCCACCCACTCAGGTTACAAATTGCCAACTGCTGCAACTGCCAAGACTTGTCTGCAATGTATTCTGCCACTGTCCCGAACTCCTGTGGTATATCCTATAAGGCCACTACAATGCATAGAGGCTTTACTGGGCTATAGCTCCCCACTGTTGATGCCACGACAATCGTCTTGCAGCAATTGCCATGCTTCCACTTCCTAAAGTTTTATATTCTACTCTATACAGTGCAGCTTTATATATGCCACAGCTGGATATTTCTTTGCAATATATCTTGAATTACATGTCATTAATGTAGCTGCTGTAGCATTGGAAAATATTATGGCATATGCATATTTTATGGCATGTGTAGGATTGAAGGTGCCCTGGCGTTTGCTGCTTTTGGTACAAGATGCTAGCCTTTTCTCCCCCAATTTACCAGCAGAATTCTACAAATGGACATATATATTTGCAAGACATCATGCAAGTTGACAATTATAGCAAAATATTCTAGTTATGTATGGTAGCACATTAATTATTGATGCAATCGGATTGTATCATTGAATCCTCATACTAGGTTTCTACCCGTGGATCTCTTATTATACAGCTTGCAATTGCTACCCCCAAAGGCTCAAATAGATGGAGAACAGGCTTGATACACCACACTCCACTGCCGGATTCCCTGCTGTCAGATACCACAGACCAAGATGGGTATCCTGATGCAGATGCCAAGTCCATGTCACACAGCTTGATACCATGCAGCAAGATATGTCACACATTGCCACAGCTATATATACGGTGCCTTACAGCTAATTACAAGACTTAGTTGGAGCTGCTGTGAGCTGTTTTGAGCTTCTGTGAGTTGTTGTTGAGCTGTTGTGAGTTGCAAGTTGCTGTGAGTTGTATATCACATTGTATATATGGAAGCATTGCATGTGTTCCTCTGCATTAGCCGCTTGTCATGCCACAGGATGCTTGCCTCATCAATACGACACTGATATGCGTTGCATAGAGCTTTGGGTCACATAAAACTTGCATTATGGCCTCTGTTCTGTCTGGGTTGCATTCTATCTAGTAACTGTCTATGTCTGCAATGTTGACTGCAGTGGTCCATGCCTCTTAAGACCACCATTTTTAGCAACCGTGTAATATTAATTTGGTCTTTCAGAACGCTTTTTCATGATGCGGTCTCTCCTCATCCGTTTTCCATGCAGAATACTGCTTCCCTGACTGGTTCCTGGGGAGGAAATGCGGTTTCATCTTGCACGGCAGCCAATGCCAGTCATACAGCAGGGAATTGCATCCTCACCATCACCCAGGGGCATCTGCACATGCAAAGTGTTTTTTCTTCAGTCTGGCTGCCATGGCAGTGCACAGCATGTGTATTGATTGACTGCATCTATACTCCAGATCAATATTGCTTACTTACATCCACCGTGCCTGAGCCGAACGCAAAGCCAAAGGCAAAGCCAAAAGTCAGGGCTGAAGTCAGACCGGAAAGCCAAACACACACACCAGCCAACCAGGGCAGGTTAACACAAGTTTGTTTGAAGTGTTTTTGTGGATCAGTGGTGGCCCAAGCTCTAATTTTGTCTGGCAATATTTGTTTAAGATGAGTTGTTGTGCATGCAATGGTAGTACTGGGTGGGACTGAGCCTCCTTGTGGTACTTCTTGCCTCGAAACGTATCTTAACTTCTAAATTTCAATTGAAGAGCCTCGTCTTTGGAGTGATACCTATTGGTCAAGTAACACTGAGGTGAAATCTACCAAAATAATGTACAGGTATACATTTTGGAACCTTAATTATATCAATTGATGCAGTTGGATTGCATCATTGGATCGCCCTTTAGGTTTTTTCTTGTGGATCTCATGTACAGCTTATACTTTCTCAAAGGCTCAAGCAGATGAAAAGTGCAGCAGCTCAGAGATGAACAACACTTAAAATATTTAGCTATAGATCTATACGTGAATGTTTGTGATTAGTGTGGTTGATCCTCAGCACAGCGGTACAAACAGGATGCTTTCATACTGTTGTGACTTCCTAGGAATGGAAACTTGATTCGAAACTTTATAAAGTCGACCGCAGACAGTGTACTGAAATCGAGTTAACTAGCTCAGCCATTCTTGCCTAATTGGTCTGGTGCACCAAGAGCAGTCTAATGTTGCTGTACTCCGCTGTTATGTTGCTTGGGGCAAGTGGAACAAAGCCATTAGAGGAAGGCTGGTTGTTTTCATTTGTGTCTGTGTTTTAATGGATGTTGCCATCAGTCATTAAGTTCATTAAGAAAATAAGAAGTAGTCTATAAGTAGACAATGTGGCGGATGTGGCACATCATGTGGGATAGGTGACCTTGCACTGTACCTGTGCAAATAGCTAATGTACATTGTACAAGAGCCCAATGGAACCCAAGTGAATAAGCTAATCTGCTGCGGGCATGCCAGTGTGCTATGATGGTGCCCTCCATTAAGACAACACAGCCTGTTAATCTATTAGCAGCCAGTGCGAGGCTTGGGGCCATTTCCGCTTCCTGTGATTACTCCTTCCGGTCGTTTGTCAAGTCTAGTTTCGGTCAGTGACTTCCTATCAGTCGCCCTCTGGTATTTGCAGTTTGATGTTGGGACAAATGGACCACGCTGGGACCAGAGTTATTACCACAATCCCATTGTTGGTCTCGTTTGTTGTGTGTGGCTAAATTAGTCTCACCCCAGAGGGAAGAGAGAGAAGAAAGAGCCAGGCCCCTTCAGGGTACGTGGAGTACATGGGGTAGGGGATCTTCTATGGCCAAATCAAGTGATTGGCAGTCACACTCTTGATATGTGGCAGAATTGATGTTTGTCCTGCTGTGTGGTAAGCCTGTTATACACAACTGTGTGCAAATGTGCTCCACCAAAGAATAATACCTCTGGAACTGTGCTTTGCCACTGGATGAGTGCCACACTGCCACTGGATTAGCTAGTGCCACTGGATAAGCTAGTGCCACTGGATAAGCTAGTGCCACAGGATAATCTAGCTAGTGCCACAGGATTAGTGCCACAGGATTACTGCCAATGGATTAGTGCCACTGGATTGTGTCACTGGATTGTGCCACTGGATATACATGATGACTGATGAGCGAGCAGAGTGGCGTTGATGCAGAGATCGTACATCGTTTGCAGAGTTTGAATATTTGATCCGGGTGGAATTAGGTCACACTGGGTAATGGATGGGGAGGACAGATTTATAATGGAGCTTTCGTAGAAGCAGAATTTGCCAGAAATCAAGTCTGATTGGTATGTCAAAGAGTGAAAGGGAGTGCCTTTACACCCATTAATGCTCTGAATCAGCACTGAATCAGAACTGAATCAGCACAAGTTCAGCTTTTGGTCACAGCACATCCATATTGCACACAGCAACTCTGAGCACATTCCCCCACACTGCAGCAATAAGATGTTAACTGGGGTTAAGTGGTGTTTGGGGGGAATTCTGCAAATCAGAGTTTTTGTGACCCTTGGGAGGAGATGGAGAAATAGATGAATGCAAATCGATGGATGTTATTTGCAAGGGGTTAGCCAGGGTGCTACATGGCGTTAGGAGGGTGCTACGAGGGCCTAGGAAGTAGTGGGAAGGTCAGGGTCACTGATTCATTCCATCGCCATCACAGACTGCAGTCAGCAAAAAATAAAAGAAAAAGAGACGGGAGATAATCTATAGAGAGAAGCCCCCGTAAATAGGGCATAATGAGTCTGCATTGCCCTCTAATCGTCTTATTTTGTCCTCAAATAAGATTTATGAAATAATTTGAACAAAATGACAAACCCCCAAAAAATGCACCTATGTGGATTTTATGTTTTTGATCGATGTAGGATACAAGTGCAGGATTATGTATCTCATATATAGCACCACATCTCTTATAGAAATTCATCTTCACTCTCCAGATCAGATGAACTCTTCTCTGGACAGACATTGGCATCCAGTTGTATCATTGGTTCTTTCATGCTATCTTTAGATCTGGCTTTGGCTGCTAGGCAGTTGCAGGCAGTAGCTGGTAGTGGCAGACTAGCACTTGAGCCGAGGCATTATATATGGGCAGAGTGACATTGATAGGTCAAACGATCAGCAGACAAGATGAACAAATGACAGCTGCTGCTCTCCAGCACTCAATAAGAACCTTGAGGATTTCAAAGTTTCCTATCCAACTGTTGGCAAAAAGACCATAGTGGCTTATCTTTCATCTTTCTGAGAGGTTGCTGTCTGAGTGAGGAGAATGGATTCTTTGAGCCAGCAGCACATTTTATGGGCCGGACCTTGTAGAGTGCTCCTTGGGAAGCGAATCCAGGGCTGGCGATTGCCCGATTCATCCGATTGTGTTTGACGATGGAGGATGCTATTTCTGCCTCCGTATGGATCCTCATGAGTCCGCCTCCACATGCGGATTGTGAGGTTCTCCAGTAAAATCTCCCTTCACTTTGGGATAGAGATCGTGCAATGGGCTTCATGAAATATAGAGCACCGCAGTCATCATCTTGGGCTGTGTAGGAATTCCCACAGAACTAAAAATTCATTCCATTTGCCCCAGAGGACTGAGTGGAGTGGAGGTGCAATGTCTGCTGCATTTCCATTTGCCTTCACTGCATTGTCTGGCCGAGATGCCACCCTGGCCCCTTAATTCCCTGGCATTTTTGCAATCCTCTGAATAAGTCATTAGACGGCACAAGAGCTGCACACCACAGCCCTGCTCTCCTCCACTGTGTAATTGGGGCTGGCTATGCTATGCATTGTTTTACACTCATATCTGGCGGGGAGGGTGCTTAAATTGGTTTGCCCTACATCTTTGACTTGTGTGCCCATCTCATCCAGCGTCTCGTCTGCAACTGCTCATCTGCAGCATCCTCATCCCTCCATCCTCATCCAGCATCCGCATCCTTCATCCAGCATCCTCTCCGTCCATCCTTATTCCACACTTACTCTCCCTCTTACTTGGCCACTCAGCACAGACATGGCCTGGCAAGCAAAGGGCCAATCAGGGACTGGATTGCATCACAGCAATTTGCTCTCTTTGCTCTGCATTTTATGCCACAGCCCCATCTAGCCCCTGTCCACCACCAGTCTACCACTAGTCCACCTCTAGTCCAGGCTGCCTGGCCTCTTCCAAAGTGGACTTCATTACCATTGTCATTTTACTGGCCTAACTCAATTTTGCCCTCCAAACAGGATAGAGTTTAAAAACTTGAAAGCTTCCACTTGGCCAGTGTACAGTTTGTAGGTTGAAGTATGTATGTGGAGCCCCCATGTATACTAAAACCATACTAAAACAGGCATGCTATTGCTCCTCGTCTCTACTACTATGGACTTACTAATGTGGCTGTCTGCTTTGTAGAACTGCAATTGGCAAAGCAATGGCAAAGGAACAGGAAGAGGCTGGCTGAGCCTCCAGTGTGTCTGTTGCATGACCTTGCTAGTCTTAGACATCCTCAGACCATCAGTCTGTAGATCCACATTTGTTCTCTGGGATGCAATTGATTTATCTGGAAATAGGCGGAGGGGTGGGGGCCACGCGAGAGTTTACAAATTGTCCCATCGAGTTGTCATATAGATCCAAAGAGCAAGGTCAAAGCTGTGAGTTTGGTCATATTGATTGCTGCTGCAAATATCTGCACAGAAAGGGCCATAGACAGGTCATAGACAAGTCATAGACAGGGCCACCCAATGTCATTGGGCCTCATCAGACACTGCCAAAGATGCTGGCCTTTTTGTGTTGCTCTTTGGTTGCTCTCTTGCTGTCTCATTGCTCTTTGGTTGCTCTCTTGCTGTCTCATTGCTCTTTGGTTGCTCTCTTGCTGTCTCGTTGCTTCTTCATTGTCCTCTGACTACTTTACTGTTCCCTTGCTGTTCTCTCAATATTCCCTTGTTAACCTGTTGTTCTTAAGTTCTGTGGCTAACTCATAATATTCCCTTCCTTCTCATATTGTTCACAGCTTTTCTCTTCTATGAGACAGTAGATCTGCTCTATTTGTGACAGATAAAATGGTCAGGAGCATACTTTGTGCAAAAGATGACATTGTAATGTCAGTTCTAATTTGGTCGAGTCTGCTGGATCATGTTAAATGTTAATTGTCCAATTGCACTTCTGTCAATGTACTTGTAGTGATGTACAATAGAATGGAATACAGAGGGATCTATTTTCCCAAAATGAGACTGGATTGACCAAAATGGAAGAAAAAGACTGATTTTCACTTCTTGTGCTTGTCACGAGGATAATATTTGTTATCCTGAAGCCATATTTTTGTTCTCACATTGTGTTCTCTTGCTCTGGTTGGTATTGCTTGCTATAAAGCTATAGATCCTGTGTATATTCAGTATAGCTGCTTCTGTTGTCCTCTTGCTTCCATACATTGCTCTCTTGTTTATCCCCTTCCTGCTCATGGCTCCTCTAAGTGTCCTCTTCTCCCTGCTCTAGCTCCTTGCTCCAGCTCCTTGCATGACTCTGTCAGGGTTGGTCATTCAGGGTGTCCACAGGGATGTCCTTTCATGCCCTCCTAATATCCCGCGAATAGATGACCAATAAACTGGGAATTCAACTGTCAGGGCCTGATGAGTCCACTGTATTGGGTGCTACTTCTTAGGGACACTCCTACGTGCACAGAACTCTGGGCAAATTAGTTTAGCCTCCATTTGCTGCTATTCAGGCTGTGACTCAGCTGAGGTCAAGAAAACCTTGAATTTCTTGCTGTGGAGAACCATTTTGTAAGTGATGAATGAGAGGGGGTCTGAATTGGAGGCAGTTGTTTCTATTTAAACAAGTTCTGTCATTTTGGTGAACTACTCGGTGATGAATCTTCATATATCATGCATTTAAATACACCAGTCTGATGACATCCATTTGCATAAATAGATCTATCTACTCAGTCTGCATATATCTATGTATAGTACATGTATCTATCAGATACTATACCTAGATATGCAAACTGAGTTTTGTGTTTTATAATCGGCCATCTGATTGCTAAATGCTCCATCATTGACTCTACGGAATACTCTAGTGTAATTTCCCCGAATGATTTACGATTATGATACAAACTATTCTGGAAACAATTCAGTCGAACTTGTTTTCAAAACCAGCACTGCATGTATTTTGCTGGTTGCATGGAAATTACTCAATCCTCGAATGAGATTAGATACTAGAGCTGCAGCCTACAGATCGAGTTGCCAATGCTGTTTCCAATGCAGTGTGTGATTACCACTGCAAATTACATGCTACATACAGCACAGCAAAGAGCACACATAAAACACACCGGGACTGTTTGCCTTGGATTGATGCATTGCTGCGGCTGGCTGGATTTAATATAGCCAGCATCACTTGCTGTAATTTGCAGCCAACACCTGCGCTACATGTGATCTCGCCAGTCATTGCAAGCCCCTATTGCAGCTTTCTACTCCGTTTTTAAAATCCTAAGTTCAGAAAAAGTTTCCAGATTACATGGATGGCAACCAGGCTTGTCTCCATCTCCATGATGAAGCTTTGTCGAAGTTGTCACAATCGTCATTTTGCTTGAGGCTCTGTTCAGTTTCATTAAGCAGAAAAGACTACATGGAGGTCCATTTGGAATTTTGAGAACTTTCCATTTCTCCATACTGTCCTTAAGGAAATTGTGCCATTGAAGTTTAAATGGCTATGGTATAGATTTGATGTCAATATTAAATTAAAAAGGATATCATTACCATCCAGTTTTGTTTAGTGGCGCATAAACCTCAATTGCAGTATACTTTCTCATTAGGGCTTGTTCTAAAATGATGATGCTATTAAATAAAGCCTTAATATGAAGATGTCAGGTCGAATCGTTTTAATGCAACATTTGGTTTGCCACAAGTTTCTTAATGATGAATGAGCAACAGCCTAATTGGAAGGAATTGCCCTCTCTTTCTTTTTCCCCGAATCCCAGTCCTGCTAACTAATGGCCATGCAGGTGATTGTTGACACTTTTCTTGCCTGGTTCAATTTAAGCTCCTCAGCTCCTGAACATGTTGAAAAACTCCCATTAATTTTGACATTTTTCTTGATTTTTGGGCTTGTCAGAAGCAGGTTTCCATGCAATTATTCATAATAAACACTTACAACCTCTATTTTCAACCTGCTTATAACAGTAATTGATTGCCCTATAAATATGCTAATAACCTCTTTTGGCACTTGACTCCTTCGATATGAATGTTTGGTGTCATTATTTTTGGCAAATAACGATGATTAGTTGCTACATTTTGAAATCGAGGCAGATGTTTCTATTTTAATCTTTGTTAAAAGAACCTTCTGGTGGATATATTCTTGGTTCTTTCTAAGTGCCACATGCAGTAACGAAATTGTATTGGAAAGAGTAAATAAACTTGAGTAGCACGTTATTTCGAAAGTAAATTATTTCTTTCTGATCGTCCCAAACAGCAAACAACCTTTCGCAAGATGTTGTTTCTCCACAGCGAGCTTGAACAAACTTTGGGGTTAAAAAAATTGACCAAGAAAACGATTAGCGCAATGATGTAGAAGAAGGTCAGACGAACATTTTGATGTATCAAACGAAAAAATCTGTTGGGAATTTTTTGAGATATTTGAGTTTTAGATTTTTTATTTATCACACCCTATTCTTAGCATGTAATCTCCACGAAAAAGTGGTCAAAACTGTCCATTTTTCCTGTTAGGTAATATCTAAGATAAAAGTTATAATTCAGAAGTTAAAATAGGCAGTCATTGTCTCTGCAGATAGTATGTACCACTTCATCCAGACTGATAGGGTGTGATAAACCTATAACAGCTAACATTTCTGGCTAAAGGCCTGAGAAAATGTTTGCAATACCAGGTTGTGTTAGTAACATAATTCTGGTAAATGATTTAAGCAAATTTGGTCTCATCATCTCATTGTAACAGGCTTTGTTGAGTTTTTTGTGCATTTTATCACAAATTTTGCCCCCATGAAACAAGCATTTCATAACAATGTAAAAGGATAGACAAAGTGGAGTAAATTATCAGACAATGCATTCATAGAATATTTGTAAGTATCTGCTTCACCATGAAGTTGAATCTCCTGATATTACATGAAAAGTCTTTGCAATTGTTAATAAGACAAAAATAAGATTAAAAGCTATAAATTAACAGTAATATTCATGCTTAATGTATTTTGAGTACTTAAAATGGATGTTGGGTGTTTAATATTGACGTAGGTTATCTGGCATCCAAAATCAACCTCTTTAATTGTATAGAACAACAAAAATAGCATAAATTCAGTAAATTATGTGAAAATGTAGTTGATACAAACATGTACAACTATCGCACATTAAGACTGCAATGTCAAAGTATTTTACTCCTCACTTAAATAAATGCTTCTAAACACTCTATATATGTGTTTTCAGATGATTCACTCAACATTGGCTACACTTTACAAGGTTGCAAAAGTACTTGTTTCGCAGTGTTGAAATTTCTTAAAAACACATAAAAACCTAAATAATACACCATAGAGTTCAAAAGTGAAGTCGATTTTACTACAATTATTAAGCAGAATGATGAAAGTGAGGACGAGCTGGCAAATAAACATATTTTATAAATTTTCTGAGAAATGTTTACTGTTATAGGTTTATCACACTCTGTCAGTCTGAATGAGGTCGTATGTACTTGCCATGTGGCAATGACTGCATATTTTTACTTCTGAATAATGACTTTTATCTTAGATATTACCTAACAGGAAAAATGGGCGTTTTGATCATTTTTAGATGGAGATTCCATGCTAACAATAGGGTGTGATAAATAAAAAGTTTAAAACTCAAATATCTCAAAAAATTCCCAACAGATTTTTTCGTTTGATACATCAAAGTGTTCGTCAGATCTTCCTCTACATCACTGCACTAATCGTTTTCTTGGTCAATTTTTTTAACCCCAAAGTTTGTTCAAGCCTGCTGTGTCTCCCTTAGAGTAATGTTTCGTTGCTATCCTCTCTCTGCTTGATTTGCCCATTCTGCTATGCTGAAAAGGAACAGTTGCATTGAGCCATTGACGACAGAGAAGCAATGATATTGACAACAGAACTTTTAACAGATGTGCTGATTAGCATTCTATCCAGTCTTTTTAAAATGCATGTTGTGTCTTTCTGCTGGCTGCTATCCACATTTCCCACATCAGAACCTGCAGCTGGTGGCAGCTGGATATGGCTTGCTGTCTGCCTCCTACTTGCCTGCTACTTGATCTCGTTTGCCTGTTACCACGTTAAAAGCAGTTTCAGGCTGCAATTCAACTTATTCAAGATTTGTCATGTCTAAATTTGGCATTAAAAGTTTGCAGAATTAAGCTGGAGAAACGAGAGCTGAGAGTGGTTAGCGGAGATAGAGCAGCCTCTCTTGTCAGCCTGTCTTGTCAGCCAGCTTCAACGTTTGAAATGTATTTAATTTCATTTTTAGGTAGCATCTAACATGTCTGAAATTAGTTCAAATGAACTTCTTTCCCAGATGATTTAAGGCGTATGTTTGATGTCACACTTGACAGAGGATTACATACAAGTTTAATGAATCCTATTCTGTTAACGATGCCTAATAAAGAAAATTGTCTTCTTTGATTGTGCAATTTTGGCGACATGAAATGATGATCACAGGTGCATTGGTTTCTTGACAAATCTTCACTTGTGTCTGCGCTACGTTGTCTCTGCGGCAAGTTTCGTCGACATTTTGAAGCTCATCTGAAGTACTTGCACATATTGCTTGTGTGATGGTCATACAGGCTGCTGATGGAAGTTTTTCTTTTATCAGTTTAAAATAGGTTGATACTTTGGTTGACATATGAGGGTAGGCAGATCTAATCTGTTATTTATAAAATTACCAAAGAAAAGACACAATATAACAAATTGTCTGATGCATTACTTAGTGTTGAGATCCCAGAACCTGACCTTGCAAAGGGCAGAGGAAGTTAGCCAAAACAAACCAGAGTCAGGTGTAAGGTGGTGTGAGACTTAGAGCTACTTAGGACTACGGCTGTTTTGATAATGTAAATACATCCCTCAAAGAGTGATCTTCTGCTTCAAACGACATTGGCATTTCATTGTTCAGGGGAGTTATCTTATGATCGATTTGATAAGGATGATTTCACTGATCTTATAATTAGCAGGCTTGCACGACCATGTGGAAGCACTATCACTTATGGGTATTGAGAACTGTCTAAGAAGAAAGTAGCAAAAATAGAGCGCATCACATATGCAGGAGAAAGCAGGAGCACAGGGCTTGGCTGCTTCAGGGCCCGCCTACCAACCATGCTGGGAGCCTTATTCAGCCAAGCACCAGTGAAAGCAGGGCCGTCCATTCTCCTATGTAGTTGGGTGCTCGGTCTGCCCACAGCCATTGGCACCCATGAGGTCTGGGAAGCAATTGGCAGCAAGGGTTGGAAAGGATTTATACAGGTTTCAGTTGCTCAACATAGATGCTGATAGTTGTTAATGACATTGATCGTAAAAGAAAAGTCACACAGATTTCAGAAATGTCTAAGGATAAGATAAAATTTGATCGAAAGTTCAAGAGATTTTTATAGGTACACCTAATATTTGGAATTTTCGGACTAAAAGAGACTCACTACGCAAGACGTGTTCAAAAACTGTCCTCCGCAAAACGTTGTAAAACTAATTCTTGGTCTTGCGGAGAACAACCGTTATTAGAAAAGAAGTGGATTTTTTTACCATCTGCCGTAGTTGGAAAGTGATGAAAGATAACTTCAGAAGAATCTGGATGACTCACCAGGTAACTATTTGCCTTCGCTGGAATTTTCTTCTTCGCTTGTCAGTTCTTTTCGTTAAACGCTCTTCAGATATTTATTTACTTTTCATATTTTAATGTGCACATTATAGTCTTTATTGCATGTTCCAAACACAGTCTATACCACTGGCAATCGTTGTAGTCTTGTAGAAGTTCTGTTTTTTTTCTTGATAAGATTTAAAACTTAAAAGCGATTGTTTCTGTGAATTTTGCCAGCTTAGATCTGGTATCAAGTGTGCCTTTGGATTTTGTGTTAGTGCCAGAGTTGTTTTTCCTGTTGATGTTATTTTAATGTTTGTATTTATTTTTGCTTTGTGAGCCTGTAGGTGTGCCAGAATAGAATTGTCAGCATGCAAGTGTGTTCCATGTGGTACAGATTCCAGACACATCACCACTAGGAGTCCTGCCAGTCTGGTCTGCACTTCCACATTCTCCCTCTAGTTGCAAATCTGGAAGGCTTGTATCTGCAGTGCTATAGTTCCAAGGCTCTAGTCTATTCTTTGTTCATCTACTAGATTGATGTTGTGCATGTTAAATATTAGATGTCCAGCTTTTGTGTTTTGTTGTAACTTTAAGTTCAGTTTACATTTTTGTCTGCGTTTTCAAGATTTCATTTCCGGCATGATTTTGATTTTTAGTTGCATTGTTTGAGATTGCACTTTATTATTTTTCCCTTTCCAATAAAGATACAGATTGTGTCACAAAGTGTGTTGTGTTTCTTGTATTATTCTTTGCATTGTGAAATTTTGTGTTCTTTTCTGCTTTGCTTTGTGTGCTACAAATATTGAGAAACTTTATTTTGTTTGTTTCGTTTCTCATAATGTTTGCGTTTTCGACAATCATTGCGATTAAGAGTTTGCTCAAACTTTTGTTCCATGTGCAGAAATAAGTTTCTCCACTTGTTGCTTTCTGTTTTTACACCTGCATGTTCTTTTGTGATATTGCTTCCTGAGTCTTTTCCAGTACCTTTCATTTTATTTCTTGTATCTTAAGATTTTCTAAAGCCTTTGTCATCCATTTCTTGCAGTTGCCAATGCCAGCGACACGCTCCTCGAGCTTACCATTGAGCCGGAGATGGTTAATGTTGGAGACAATGTACTCCTTCGCTGCCAGGTGACAAATCTGGTGATGGGCCAGTTCATCCGCTGGTCCAAAGTCGTAGAAGAAGATAACCAACCTATGACATACAATGTCGCGACCAACGGACTATTGGAGTCGGAATTCCAAGGGCCCAGATACTCCGCCACTTTCAAGTCGCTGGGGCCTGTGAAAGTAGAATTCAAGTTGTCCATAAATGGTGAGTTGCTTTGAAGACTACTAGAATCTAGTCTCATTGAAAGTGCTTTTGTATTCTCCTAGTCGTAGATTATTTAACAGTTCTTTGGATTTCATATCATTCTTTCATATTTCAGATGTGCGCAATGAGGATGGAGGAAAGTACAGATGTTCCATGGGAGACATTGTCTCTGAAAGTGAACTTGTTGTTTATGGTAAGCTCAACTAAGCCCAACTAAATATATCCATGTGGCTTATAGTATGGTCTCTTAAATTCAAAAGCCAGTGTTCATGACAGGTAACTCCAGGTAGTGGGACTGAACAAGGGTAAAAATCTCCACAATCGAAATGGGACGTAGTCTTTGGTAAAAAAAACGCATTGCAACAATAAGGTTCTTATCTGGTGAGGGACGAAAAGCGAATTTACTTGTTAAAAGTGACAGGCAACTTCATCGGTATTTCTTTTAACAGCCTTGTGTGGATAAAAAGTGACAAAAGGCAAAGATCTGTTTTTTTTGGTTTTTTTTTTGCGTTTAAATCTCTGGATGTAACGCCTTGTCCATTTTCTTGGACCCTGTTGACCCCCCTGATTATGAGTCGAGATCATTGACAAATTTGACATATTGTGCATTTCTTATTTCAGTACCCCCTGCTACCATTTCAATGACGCTGACACGCAATGGTACTGACCGCATCGTCGAAGATGGCGAGGAGATAAAATTCGAGGATGGCAGTCTGGTGTCGCTCAGGTGCGAAGTCGGAGGAAGTAACCCCAAGCCGGAGGTGGTCATCAAATTGGGCGACGGAATTCTGGAAGAGGTGCAGCTGTTCCCAACTAACAACATGGACGTGGTCCAAGGAGATGCCAAGGGTCAAGTGAGGTCAACTTGGTCGGTGACCGCTAAAGCGACTGACCTAATGATCAGCCATGAGACGGCTGCCAACGCTAAGCTCTCGTGTGAGGCAAAGGTCAGAGACGACATGAGCATCGCAACTGGCTTCACTGTCAAAATGGAGGGACGTAAGTACCATATGTTGAACTTGCAAAATATAATTGATTATTCGCGAAATAGCAAAAATATCTGATGACAGAAAATGACACACAGAAATTGTAACTGCTCACATTTCCTCGTAATCTAGTCAAACAGTTCGGGGCCTTTATGAGATTCTATCATGGTTTTGTTTGATGCAAACTGCTTAGTCTCAAGGACAAGTATGATGATACATGGCAGTTTCATGTAGCGTTAAATTAATCTGGATGATCGATTCACATAAGTCTGTCATGTCGTTTATCTCTAATGATGTGTATATGTATACTTTCCAGGCCCACCAATGTTCTACTGCGACGCTGTCGATCAGATGGCAAGAGTCAATGAGAGAAATGTCATCCTACAGTGCACAGCAAAAGCCACACCCCCAGTGACCTCAGGGAAAGTATACTACATGTTGAAGGACAAGACTAAAGTCACAGTGGAGCCTGACACCTACGATCCCAGCTACGAACTCTTTATGGAAACTCATGTAAATGAATGACACAGTCATTTATGAAAATATTACTAATTACTTAATATTCAATAAGGCATGGATAAGTCACTCGAGTTCCATCAGACGATTTCGTAATACTTGGTCAGTCCCAGTAAAAATTAATGACTTACAATTACAATTTGATACAAAGTAGACCTGTGTAGCACTTCGCCTCTATGCAGCCATTTGTTAATCTCTGGATAATTCACAGTGAAAGAAGATTGATGACTTGTGACCTACACTCTGCTGCAGTGGACATACAATGCAGTTGTTGTAGTTTCTCTTATTCTAGTTTTTAGTCAGCCTTATTCCCTGCCAACTTAAGTCAATTAATCTTAATTATTGATATTTATTTCAGGACGAAACTGGGGAAACAACAATGAGATTAATAATCGCACGAGTGAAACCGCAAATGTTTAGAAACTACACCTTTTATGTCTACAATGAAATTGGACAAGCTGAACACTCGATCAAACTTAACAAAGGTATGACTGGCTTCTTCCGACATGAACCCATCTGGTCATTTTAACTTGTTAAATGTTAAATTATTTTCATGATGCCTCCAAGTTTCCTTCAACTTCCCAATTATAACATTTGCATAATTCATTGTAATTGCGCATTTTGTAGATCATCAAATTATGTTCAACTTTGCAATTTCGCTTTGATAATATGGTAATATTAAGATGCAATCCTTGGTTTCAGATCCGTCCCAGGCGTATTACGCTGACCCCTCATCTTCGTCTAACCTGTTGGCGTCCATGCTGGTCACTGTAGTTTTTGCAATGCTCCAGATCTTGCTATGAATGTTATTGTGTTTTTAAGTCAGTTGTTGAGAGTATAAAGAGTTTTGTATGTTTGGTGTATTTGTCTTGTTGATCTATAAAGGAGTTGTACTTACAATGTCTGTTATGGTTGTCTGAACTGTTAACAATTTAAGAATTTGTATAAAACCAATTGCAGTTTAAAAAGTGCATTGAATTCCAACTCAGGCTGTTAATATAAGAACTATAGCGATTAACACCAATTAACTATCTCATTATGATTTAGCTTATTTACCACTGAAGTAAAGTAGGGAGATGTGTCTTTACTGAAATTATTATTCAGAAAATGTTTATTAAAGCTGTGGCGTTACAACACAGAAATGTACAATTCTGTTGGTTGCACATCATTTCTAAATTTAAGAGGATTTTAAGATTGTGTATATATAAGTAGTTGTCAAATAACACACTTGTCAAATAACACACAACAGTTTATGCTTGCCTTCTTGTTGAGAAATTATTGACTCAAATGTGTACCTTATATTGGTGGTGAAAATGTAATTTATGCAGATAGTGTGCAAATGTTTACTTATCGTAATAATCCTGAGTTAGTCTTGGGAAGGATTGAAGAATCTTCATACAAATGTATATTTAGATTTTATATTGAGCTAATTGTACATACATGAAAAATATCGTTAGGCCTACTCCATGTATGTAGTATTCAGTTGTAATGTTTGTACATAAGAAATATCTGAAGATGTATCAACAGCACCACATCAACAATTGTTCCTCCATTAAAAATTCATTAGTGATTTGAAAATGGAGATCTCCTATATTGTATATAATTATGCAGAAAAATATTGTTCAAAGCCTGTGCAATCAGCGTGTCTTTAGAATGATAAATAATGATGAAATTTGTCATTTTTCTAACTATAGATTTTGTTTATAAGATTTATCCGTTATCTACTGTTATACAATTCTCAACTATTCTTCTTTCTCAATCTGTTCCAGTACACCTTATTACCTTGTACCAAATTGAATGTTCTAACTTGATTTTCGCTGTTAATAAGCTGCTATTTTTCCATTCTGCATTTATACACTTTACATAACTTTACATTGCTGTTTTAAATTGCTGTTTTAATGACTTGCCCACTGATAGCAATTGTGTCAATAGGTGCATGCCTGCTCAAAATGTTTATATATATATATATATATATAACTGTAAATCCAGTTGAATTTTATGTCTGCTCAAGATTTTTAACTTTTACCAGATGAATAAAATGTTAAATATTCATTGGAGTTGTTGTTTCAAGTTATTCTTGTAATTCCGAATAGCAAAGGTTGTTATCCTCAAATTTTCTTTTTCATCAAAGTGAGTATCTGAATTCACTGTATATTACTGGGTTCTAGTGGTACTAATCCCTTAAGCTCTTGTAAAGATGTTTCATCTTTTACACATGTTATAGGCCTAATTATATTATTGTTGGTGTTTGGATAATGGATATATGTTTATGTTTATTTAACCTTACTCTAAGTATAACCAATATACCATCTGGATGAAGAGTCAAAACTAACATTACCTTTACTAATATGCTTACCAACCTATTGGCCTGGCACTATAGTGTGTATAAATTTAACATAATGTAGACAGCTTATAATTGTGCAAGTTGATTAATCCCACAAGTATGTCCCATATCACTGATATCAGCTTACCAAATTGTGTAGTAAGTTGATATAAGAAAATTAAAGTTATAAATAATTAAATTAATTCGTGTAATGCTTGTTCAATGCTCATTGGATTTCAGATAAGATCCTGCATTGTAGTTGATAATCTGTTCCTTAAAAAAGGTGAAATTTACTGAAGGTAAACTTTGTTCATTTTCAGGTGCCTCATCGCAAGTGACAGTTAATCTGTTCTTGACAAAGGAGAAGGCCGAAGTAAATGAGTCCATCAAAGTGACATGTCACATCACGGCAAAAGGCAAAGTGCCGTCTTACATCACATGGGTAAAGAGAGTGGGCGACCAGGACATGGAGGAGACAGAGATTGGCACAAACCGTTTTGTCAACGAAGCTTTCAGCAAAACCAAGAGATACGAAGCAGAACTTAAATATGAGAAGAACCAGCCCAAGGATAAGCCTGAAGTCATCGATTTCTTTCTCACCATCAAAAGTAAGATACTCACCATTAGATAAACAAATAAGTCTTCTTTTTCTGTAACGCTCTTCCGTCCTTGTCAGAACATAGCGCAGTACGTATGAACCATGACTTCTTTTATGTTATTCAGGGAGAATTCATTCTCCCTAAAATAGTGAGGAGTCGCCCTACGCTGCCGGCTTCAATAGTTTTCAATGGTTTTATCGACTGTGGGGCTGCTTGAAAGTTGATGTCTTGTGAAAAATATAAGTCTTTGCTTTCAAAATTCAAAATGGCATTCGTTACTAAGTGCCAGAAAAAGGCCTACGACATGTCAACAAAATCAGCAGATTTTGATTTGATTTTATTTTATTTGGTTCATGTATATAAATACAAAGAAATACAATACAAACCATGGATAGCACAGAAAGGGTTACCTCATATTTCCACTAAATATAAAATGTAACTAAAAAAATATTTACATTCATATATATACAGATAATTAAGAATATATACAAAATCATCATTTTCCATGGCATGACCTTGAGTTTTTAAGTAGGTGCGAATTGCTCTTTTATAAGTGTCCTTATTTAATAAAAGTTTAATTAATATTGGATGGTAGTCCATTCCATTCTTTGCACTGATAACATTGAAATTGTGCTTTGCTATACCTTTAGTTCTTGGAATAATGAAAGAATTGTCTATTGATCTTGTATTATATTGAGAGTGATTGCGATGGAAAGTGCTACACAAATATACAGGTGCTGTGTTATGATGGATGTCATACATATGATGAAGGATGATTTGTCTAGCTCCATCTCTAATACAAAGAACACATGCTCTGTCTAACTTGTTTTGACCGATGTGGGATCTGCTGTTAAGCCCAAGCATGAACAGTACAGTTTTGTTTTGTGCAACCTGTATATTGCCCCACAAGTCTAGATGAACTCCAAGAATTGATTATGTTCGATGAAAGAGAAGGGTTGAACACAGCCCATGTTCAAAATGAACAAAGCCGAAAGATATTTTTAATATAATTAATAATTACATAATGATGTATGTCATATGAAATCCCTTCATAAGTGAAAGGACAAGCCATATTTCTGATGATTTTAGTCTTAAGAACAGCAGTATCTTATAACGTTTAAAAAACATTATTACTTGTTAGTCAGGTTTTGATAAACTGATTCTCAACAACCAGCCTACTTGAATATGATATAAATTGTTTTCCAGTATAGAATATTTCTCTGATGTGTACTCTAAATGTGCCTTTAATTTTCAGATGTTACGGCCAGTGACTCCGGACAAATTGGATGCAAAATCCCAGCCAATAATATTGAGGTCTTCAAAGAGTTTGTTGTATTCAGTAAGTACAAGAGAGAGAAAATTAGCTTTATTTAGCACATTTGTATGAAGTTTTTACATGTATTTCATATCTGAGATAAATAATAATAATCTAGGCTTTATGTCATCAAGACTTTTAAAATTATGTGCTAGGAGACACACTGAAGCAGTGCCTGTGGTTGTAAATATGCTGATAACAGTGAAAAACTTAGTTATAGGTCCCCTTCCCCCCATTCAAACAGCATAGGGCCCGAAAAAATGTAGTTTTATTACTATTATTATCCATTTGCCAAGCAAATCTTATGCTAACAATGTCAGAACAATCACTCCACTGCTTGTTGTTCAATTGTGATGTTATCACTGGTGAGGTCATGAACGTCATGAGGCAATTTTGACACCATGACTGATGATGTCATAAAAACCAGCTTACCATTGTGTCGTCACCATTGTAAGCCCTTTGACACTTCAAATTCTAGAACGGCCCTCT
Organism: Platynereis dumerilii; assembly: GCA_026936325.1. Lineage (NCBI taxonomy): Eukaryota > Metazoa > Annelida > Polychaeta > Phyllodocida > Nereididae > Platynereis > Platynereis dumerilii. The sequence goes on from JAPTHN010000002.1 coordinate 101,989,756, forward strand.
GAAAAGTAAACAAGGGCCGTTATTGGGAATTGAGGGTCGTTGTGGGGAATCAGCAGCCCTCTAAATTTTGCTAATGAACTAGGGAACGGCCCTGCAAGTGGATAATAATGGAGTAGTTGTTAGAATGGATTTCCCTTTCTAGAGAGTTTATTACGGGACTGACATGTACCAAAAGTTGAATGCTTCACGTGGATGCCCATCACATGGTACATGATAAATGTCATTAGGATTGAAGAGGGTAGGCAGCAGATACCTGACCCACAAGATATTGCAGAATTTCAATCTAATAAGCGGCTCCTCTTATACTAAGAGGTCCGCTAAAAACAGTACATAGTAATGTTATTTATAACAGATGTTTCAAAGTAGGTATCTGGTAAAGGAAAAAAAAAGGAAAAAAGATGAATAAGAAAAAATAATCAATTAAGGCGACACATAATTGATTCTTAGCTTCGTGGACCCGCCGACACAATAGATTTCCTGCCGACAGAAAAAAAATAGAAAAGAAGAAAAAAGTTTTTTTTTTGACATTATAAAATTTTTTTTGTCCTACCGACCGACCCTAAAAAAAGTGCCTTGAGAGGATCCGAGAAGCTAAAGATCAATTATGTGTGGCCTAATTAGAAAAATAGAAATAGGTAAGTAGAGAAATTTTTTAAAACCAATAGGGAATTTAAACATAAACATATATATATAAAGTTACAGAAAAAGAGAAAAATAACAGAAAGGAAGTACTTATGTTGAAGCTTTTGAATAAAAAAAAAAAGCACAGTGATAGTGATTAATAAGGGGAGTTAGGGAGTCAGGGGACTGCATCTCATCTCTTTTCCCTACATGACTTGATTTCTAATCAAAACTTTTGTCTTTTTTCAAATAGGATGCTTTTAAATATTTTGGCCTCACCCTGATACTTTTAGCATTAGAACAGCTGGCATTCAGCTGACAATTTTGCATGTTAGTGCCTTGCTAAGGATGAAAAGTACAAATCAAACAATCAGATTATTATTTATTTTGCCAAAATTATAACTTAAAAATAAAGTTCCAGAATGAACGGGACCTCACTGAAAAAAAAAAGCATGTTAGAACCCTCCAAATCGGCGTCCAACTAGAACATAAACCTATCCTCACTCAGCTTACACCCCTGAATTTGGAGGCTTATAGAAATTCATAGAAATTCAAACTTATATATACTTAATGTTCATTGAGCTGCTGTATTCTCCACAGGTCCCATCTCGGCGGTATCGATGACTTCACGCGACCTTGGTGGCACTCATCATATGATCCACGCTGAGGGTCAGAACGTGACTTTCAAGGAAGGAGAGAAGAGGAAGTTCTCATGCTGGGTTAATGGCAGCTACCCAGCCCCTGAGGTCACCATCACGGTTGGCAAAAAGGACATTACTGATCTCTTTGTCAAGGTGTGTAACAAATGAACAATTTCCAATTATATGGCACTGCAGCAGCATTATTTGCGAAGATGTCTGTGCTTTCATATGTTTGTCTTTTCATATGTTTGTCTATTAGGTGAAACACTGATTATTAAAAATAAATGAAGCGATTATAGAAATGTTTCTCAAATTTTCTATCAATGTGGAATAGAAGCAGACTAATCAGAGACTGAAATTGGAGCAGCACCAGCTATAATTTGAAAGCAATGATACACTTTCTGATCCTATGACAGTGAAAATCACGGATCAACACAACTTAGTTTAACTTCAATGGAAACTTATTTTATATCCTACCTTTTTTCATTTGTAGGAAGAGAAGCTGATGAGGAGAGGGGACACCCTTGGACTGAAAGCGCTCACCTACGAAACAACTCTCTCCAATGACAGCCTTGTCATCAGCTACGAATTCTCTGACCAGAAACTTCAGTGCAATGCTAAAGTGCCCGACTCCCCGTACAATCCCATCAGCCAGTCCATCCTTGTCGAACTCGATGGATGTAAGTATTTATGCGAAAATGATCAAAAGCCATCTCCTTAATTGGCTTCTGGTGGAGTAATGATTTTTTTTTAATGATACCGTCTGTAACTGATCGCTCACTTGTTGCATCTTGAGTCAAGATTCTTGACCATTCATTCATGTAATATCCATGAAATGCCCGGACTGACTGTCATTGAAATGGCCATGTGTAAGTAATCCTTACAGTTTGAGGATAGCAGCCAGATTCATGTGTTTATTCTGTAAACTTGATATACAAACAGAGTGGACTGTTGCGCCGTGAAAATGGCACTTCATGAATCATCATGCTGATGATTTTTCATGATCATACCCAATACTTTCGTGTTAATTTAATTTGACTAATCCCGCTAGTTGATGACAGGCAAATGAAATGCTTATGCATCTGATTTTTACCATAAAATCAGTTATGACAAAGCAAATGGCCTTCTCTTGATCATGACTGATCAAACAGCCTCTATGTTTCCCATGTTGAATGTAGAGAAGATGACACTTCATCGGCTATTATGACTCACAGAGTGCCACAATCTGTGCGAAACAACACTGTGACTCATTTTTGCATATCAAGTTTGCAGGCCGTAATGCATTGATCCATGTAAAATATGCAAGTTCCATGCAGACTTTTGGGAAATAGTTTAGGTGTAACTTGGAAAACAGGAAAATCTTGATAGTTTGGAGTGATTAACATACATTTATGACAGGACATTCCTGCCTGGTTTGTGGAACAAAAATATGTGGTCATGAATCTTTGTGATTTATGGAAGAGATAGATTTTTCTTTCATGTTCAAATTGTCTTTCATATTCAAATTGTATGCATTCAAACCTGGGACCGGACCCAGGTATTGGCATTCCATCGCGCTATACCACTAGACCAACCCTCCCCCCAAAGTAAATGATAACATTAAATCAATGATGGTGCAGTTTATCTCGACAGATCTGTGCGTTCTGCTTAACTTTTCCCTCGATCAAAATTAGAGCTGGATCGATTCATCGTTATAGTGATAATAATTTCACATGTTATCGTGACATCACGATAACTGCATGTGACAAAAGTTGTTGTTTTTCGTGAAATTTGACCAATTTTTGGGCAAAAATTACAATTTTTGTGGCAAGAAGTATACTTTTTGACAGCATTTATGTCACAAACTTGGCATTTTGCATGATTGATGCTGCTCAGTAATCGCGATAAATATCATAACAAATTTAGCGTGATATTATCATATCATTACAAATTGAACGATGTCCAGCAGTCCAGCACTTATCAAAATAACGATGTGGTATGAGCTGGAGAAAGCATAGAGCCTAGCAATAAACCATACTGTTATTTTTTTACAGTCACCCCCAAATTCGAATGCGGAAATGTCCACATTGCCAGCCTGCATGATGCTGATGTGCACATCAAGTGTGTGGTGAAGGCGGACCCTGCTGCTGCGGACTTCAAGGTCTACTGGTCAGAAAAGGGCGAGAACCAATCCTCATCTCTTTCACAGGGCAAGAGTGACGGCCACTTCACTGCCATGATTGAAGATGGAGTAAGCTAGCAATATGATTTGTATTTTCATTGTATTATAATTTGTAATTTCAAAAATAGTGTGGTTTGCAGCTTGATTTCACCTGATGCATTACATCAGCAGCATGACACCTTCTATCTTAGTGTGAAATTTGACCCAAACAATACAACTTGATAAACGGATGTAATGATTGATAATATAAGATGTGACTATTTTGCTGATTTATAACAATTGATTGTTCAAGAAGTAGAATCTTATTTGTTTGTACTTCAAAAACCTTTTTTCTTCTTGAAGGAACTTAAATTTTCTTAACTTGGCTTTTTGATTTCTTTGATGGTCGCGTGTCACAAGGTCGTACAATTTGCGTTACATGGCGGTTTTGGACCAAAAATTTTTTTCTTCAAAAGATTCTAAATTAGGTCTTAAATATCCTATTCAAACCAAAAACCAGCGTAATTTCGCAAAAATTAGGGCTGTTTGTCTTATTATTTGATTTTATTCGCCATACAAATCAATGTAAAGTTCAAACTTTAAAGGCATTTTTCTCAAAAACGACTTTATTTCAGTAACATTACTATAAAGTACAAAGTATTCCTTGTATTCCCATGAAATTTTCACTGAAGTTAGTTGAGAAGATGGTCCTACTAATCAAAGCAACAACAAATATGTCCTCTTCCCCAAAAGACTTTATATACGTCAATGAATTTATGTTACTGAAACAGAGAAAAAACCTTTCTCAGGCATCATGTTTAAAACTATGCCAGAAGCCTGATTACTGTCCAAATCTCAAGTAAAATGTTTAAAAACATTACCAAGACACCTGAGAACAAAATCTGATATTGAAAATAAGATATTATAATATATTTACATGACATGTTACTAATATATCTTAAATCAGTTATTGTCTAGTGCAAGAAAAATCAAAATCTCAAGTGAGCATACCATTCTGGAGCTATCTGTGGATTTAACCCATATGTATCTTTTTTTTTTGGCTATATGAGAGCAAGATTATCGAATGTGGTTGTTATTTATTCAATTGATGATGTGGCCTGCCCTTTTTGTCCTTTTGGAAGTCCATTACATCAAGTGAAAAAATCGTGTACGCTTCAAGCATGTGTGTGTTACATTTGGTTCAGCCTTGTTCAGAGCATCACAGAAGTGAGAAAATGATTGAAAACATAGCAATATTTTATACCATGGTAAAATATAGCTCATGAGCATTTAGGCAATAGCCTTATCTACAGGGTGTGGTTAACCTACTTCGAGTTCTTGTCGTTTAAACTTAGAACCCCTCTCCAATTTTACAGATTTTTGCAAGTGTTACGAAAAGTTCAGCCTAAAGTAGACAAGCAGCACACAAAGAATTTTACCTGCAAGCAAAATCTGATAAATGCATTTTAAAATAGAACTTATGAGCATTTAATTGATATATATTTGAACTTCCTAGCTTTAATATTAATAGCTAGAGACTAAATATAAGAAAATGTGTTGAATTTTTTTTGCCAGCGGGACAGGTTCAAGTCGCTGCACGTTAAAGGATCTACAGAAGGAACTGTAATGGTTAGATAGAAAATTTCAGCTTCAAGAGCTTAAGTAGGAATCAGGTACTACTGCAGAGAAAACCAGATTAAAATATCTTTTGTCGCTGGCAAGAAAACTGACTTTCTAGATGATTTTTTCAAATCTGATGTAACGCGGGACACAAAAAGATCACTTGTTTTCCTAAGGTTTTTGATGGCTGGAAGCCTCATTTTGTTAAAAAGTTGACTTTTTAAAACCTAATATGATAAAGAAGAAGTCAGGCATTCCAATGGTGTATAATATTGCATAATAGATATTTGAAAAGTACATGTAATCATCATTTAAATGCAAAATTTCTGAATTGTACAACATTACGACACGTGACCTGATACATTTTTTGCTGTCAATGGCTATCATAACGGCTCAATAAGTCTCTCGTTAAGTCTTTGAATAATCAAATTCTTGTATTTAACTTCCAGGAAACTAGTAACGAGCATGTCATGTCACTGGTTATCGACCGTGTCTACGACCAGCACTTCAGAGAGTACGTTTTTGAAGCGGAGAATGACCTTGGACGAACTCAGCACAAAGTCTTGCTACGGAGTGGTAAGCTCATCCTTTTCATACTTTACATTGTTCTTAAAAGAAACTCCTCATTAAAGCATATGTAGAAATTATTACTTAGGCCTTAGGCATTGCCTTGCATAAGATGTAACTTTCAAGGGATTCATAATCTAACAGTCATGATTATCGAAGCCATAGTATCAGCGTAGCAGTGATCAGTAGTTAATCTTTTTCTGTTAATGTTTTTTGTACACAGGGTAGACTCTTTACAGTTTCTCACATTACCATTTATTTAATCATTTTGAAGTTTAGAAAGTGTTTCAATGTTTTGTGACTTGTATTAGATTTTTTTCTCTTTATGTTATCTTTTGAATTTGATATCATTTGTTCTAAAGCTCCCTCTACCACCACCACAAGCACCAAAGCTCCAGAGGTCGCCACTGTCAAAATGGCGGCAAATTTGAACAGCCCAAGTATACCAACACTTGTGTAGTGCATGTGAAGTGCAATCATAATCAGTTTCACCGTAATTCTCCAACTAATCTGACCTGTTTAGGTTATCTGACCTGTTCAAGTGTTTGCAGACTTTGCATTTAAGGACATCACGCTATTACTTATTCAGTTAACTTTGCTTCAGTTTACTTCAAGAGCCATTTGACATCCAGTGGCCAAAACAAGTTTGATTTGAGTGCAGGTTACTCAAATGAGAACTTTCTCATTTGTTTTGTCTTCCACTGTGTGTGCTTTGCAATATATATATATATATATAGCAATGAGTACCCATGGTCATAAATTATCTTCTGGTATATCCAAAAATAAAAGACACAGTAGCCTAAGCAGGTCATGTTGCATGGATATTTTGCACCAAATCAAAATTATCCATGAATTGATTACAAATTTCTATCATCATTCAGATTAACAATGCTTACATGCATAACGTGACCTTATGGTGGCAGTTTGTGAAATATCCTATTTATTGTTATTTTACTAAATTACTTCTTTAATAGCGAGGTTAATAAAATGATTGTACAGGAATATAATATTATATAATCCATATTTATGATAGGCACGGTATCAAGACATTACTAATGATAAAGAGGATTCTGTATATATAATTATACTGTTAAACTTAACAACGAATTGTTTGTCCTTGAATGGTGTTGGTTTTAAGATTTTCACAGAATGGTGTTGGTTTTAAGATTTTCACAGCATGCAGTTTTTGACAAGTTCAGGAGTCACTCTTTTATGCCACAGTGTTGACCATAAGGACAATTTTAAAAGCCTCTCTAATTAGGTGATCCGAAATAGTGTGATTTTGGGTGAAATCAGATACTTAGGATCAAAACCCATGTCATTCTTCTTTGTCTGACAATGCGTCCTTGACAGGACATCATGAAAAATTACAATGATGCAAATTTTTGTCATTTCCAAATTATTTATTCGGAAGTTTAATATTTTGTCAATTACCATTTTTTAACCATGAAAAAAAGTTAATTCACATACTGTGGCATGAAAAGATATATTTCTTAACTGGTCATACCTCAAGATGAGACGCCTTGTCATCTAATTACTAATTTGGATTTAAGAGCCTTACTAATTTAAAGTCAAGTGCATGTGACCGATCGACATTTAGTTTGTAAGATACATCAAGAAAATTCTCTTTGAACACACAATAAGAGATGTTTATAATTTATAAGACTCTTCGTAGCTTGTGTTAATGTACCGTGGATATGTTTCAATTCATGTCGAAACTTGTAATCTCAATAAACATAAAGTCTATTCAGTTTAGCTAATATATTTTCACATACTACGTAGAAGATCCCATAAAGTGCTGTGTCAAATTTATCTTTATAAATTAGCAAATTAAATCGGGACATTTTCAGAGGCGCTGGAGAAAGAAGTTCCTGTACCTGAAAGAATCTCAGTTGAAAATGATGTCTTATTCCAATATTCCATGATATGTTTGTGGATGTAAGAATTTTAAAAGTGAGACAAATATGTGTAAATATACATGATAAAATATGTGAGTAAATGACAGTTCCTAATATTGCACTGTTAGATCCAAATTACTGATATTCTTATTGATTTAATTTCAGACAAAGACCTGTCATCCACAGACGACTCCACCAGGATGTGGGCGTCCCTCCTTCTAACTCTGGTGATGTCCCTGCTTGTGCTATTGTGAGGACCCACCTAGAGAGCTAATAAGTCATCATCCTTATCTCCTTGCTGTGAAAATGACCATCGGTGTATCAACATCTCTCGCAAGTCAGAGCTCCAGGATTCAAATTGGGGCCACGGAATCAAATACGAATATGGATAGCCACAAACTTGAGTGTTTAATTTACTGCTTTCTGATGGATACGATCACCACAGAGCTAGAAGTTGGATAAGTTATAAATGGAGTAGGATACAGAATAACTCAACAATGAAAATTGGATATACAGAAGAGAAGAGAAGACAGCAATATTGTTTAGCAGCTTAATAATGGATAGAATATTATGACCTTTGCTAATATTAAGACCACAGTGAAATATACTAATCTTAACTTATTATCAATTACTACTATGTTGTAATGTCAATTAAGAGCGATTAAGCTAATTTGATAAAGAGTGGTTAAATTTGATCCTGCTGCTCTTGACTTGAAATGATGACTCAAATATTTCAGCCAATATAATATTGATATAAATATTATATCTATATATATATTATATATCTTGTGTAAAGAAACAAACCTTGTGAGATGATGCTAATTACTTGATCAAGGAGTGAAGTGTTAGTGATTGTCAGAATAAATCATTCACATTACTAAAACACCATAATGTATCTAGGGAGTCAACTTGTAAATGTGTAGTTTTATTGCAGAATTAACATAATTATGACCTATCAATTCTCGAGGTCCCACAAAAATTACATGCTTTGCAATGATTATTCAAATCTAGCGGTGTTAATCAAGTAATGATTCGATTCTTATATTAACAGTTTTTATCATGTTTTCATGTTGGTGAAAGACAAAAAGCTCTGAAAAGCTCTGAAAATCAATGATTGGGATCTCTGCTTCTGAGTCAGGAGACTTTTAACAGTGTCTCTTTGCCCCAGACCAGTAGTCCCATTCGGTGTTCTACCATCTTTTCAGGATGCCAGATCTTAATTTTGAATGTTCCAGCGTTTGCATCCTTTGTACCAAGTGTTAACTGTGCTTCTGTAAAAGTGGATGGATGAAAGATGAATGCTCAAAGTGATGTTACAAACTTTTTGCATAGTTTTTCTGCATGTGTGCTGTAGTATGTTATATCTTTGACTTTCGACAGATCTGAGATCACAGTGACGTGTGTTCTTAGGGGATCATTGCAACAAATAAAGGTGAAAAAAGGTTGTACAACCTGTAGAGAATGGCAGAATACATTGGAAAATGTTAGTCAGAGAAGGATATGCCAGTTATATCAGATGAATCAATGTCAGATGTGTGACTGTTATAGCAGACGAGTATGGAGTAATTACGAATGACCTTGATGAATAATGTTATTACTAAGCTGTAAATGTTCAATCTGTCTTATCACAAGTGAATGACCAGTGGATAAAATTATTTGTTGTGAATACTTGTCTGGCATGGTGTGTGAACTGATACTTAAAAGTTTGAGCTTATGATAGAATATCAGCGCGTTTTGCTGAAGTACTATGTGAATATATAAAGTTGATACAAAGTAAATATATGACTCCCGGAATCCACCTTCTTTAGTCAGGTATATATATGGAAAGTTAAAAATCTGGTGTCCATAGGTCTAAAATACTATTCCTGCACCAACAGCTTTAAATTGTGAAGCTAGAAAAACTTAGAAAATGATTAGAAAGTTTCAAGTATGGGTTAATCCGCTATTGATAAATTACTAGCACAATCAAACGTGTGTATACTTTGTACATATAAGTGTGTCAGATTAGATTTTAGCATTGTAGTAACTTGCTGATGTTTATTTCCTTGGTTTTATCATGTACTTGTACAGTTTGACACTATTGTTTTGTTTGGTGAGCAGCTGTAATAGTGAATTATTATTATTATAACATTTAATACAAACATTTTAGCATGGATTATCCACCTTGGTTATTTTTTCAGTATAAATTTATCATGAATCACATTTATCAAATACGACATTATACATGAATGTGTATGAAATATGAAACATACAGGCATACCAAACCTTGTACATATGCAAATAATTTAATTCATTTAATCACAATGTATCAGTAGGTGATACTTAAGCATGCACCCTTTATTGTATTCAAGCCGTTGTGCGAGTCTGCCTCAGACATTGAAATGAGTTCTTGAATTGCTTCTTACAATAGCTGATAGATATTTTGTAAGTTGAAATGGAGTCCTTTTAGGGTATAGTGTTAACTTCACCGCGACAAAGCTACTTGTTGTTTTTTCCACTCTTGCCCCATATGAAAAACATGTTATATTTCTTATAAGCATTATATAAACTTGTGAATTGTCTCCCTGTAAATTAACACATATTATTATATATATAGTTATTAAATTGATGGTTATTTTGTCTTTGAGTGTAGGCCTACCCATAAGTTGAGATCGAATTATGTAAATTGAGTTCGATTTCCAATCATGAGTAAATTAATGTCAAGGCATAGGTCTGAGCAACATGATAGTTGATATTTTTCAGTGAAATCCCATTTTCATAATAGGAGGTGCTTGCTGTTATTTTGTATGTATTGGATTGAAGTTTCATAAATATTATTAACTCATCTAGCGGGCACAAATGGTGGCAGTTTGTCGTCCGATGCATCTTGGTGAATGGTTTGTGCAGATATAGTAATTAATTCGACCTTCTCTATTTCAAAAGATACATGGAGGAACTACTGTACAGTAGAGCCCAATATTATCTACATAATATATTATATGAAAGCACTGTTGTCAGCTTCTGTTACAGGTTTACCTGTACCACACAATTAGAAATATTTATTATGGATTTAAAGGACACTGCTTAAGCTGTGGGGATATACAATGCTTCTGATCACTTTTATCCATTGGTCTGTGCCATTTTCAATATTATTGTCATGTGAATTGAAAGATGCATCTTATTTATTTAATAACAAGTATTATGAGTGTGAGAGTGTGTTCACTGTGCAATATCCAGCACTCTGCAAATAAAAGTCTTGCACAGTTATTTATTATGCTTATTACATGCTAGATATGTGTATGAAACTGTATAATATGATATATAAAACATCGTTGTAGCTAGCTTTTTGAGAGATGAATGTGAACATGTCTGAACCCCATATGACTTTTCAGTGTAGCTCCTTGAAGAACAAATTTGTCTTAGGATTTTGAATATGTAATATTGTAACTTATCTAAGATGGTCCAAAAATTAACTATAGTGTGAATTGTTGTGCATTCCATAACTTCATTCCATCAACTGAACGACATAATAGGTCATGAACTTTTGGACTAAATTTAAGAGTTAATAAAAAATTGCTCTATTCAATCGAGATATATGCTGTTGATGGTCAAATTGGTCAATTTTAGTGACCTCGGTCACTGAGGCACTGGCTGCAGAAAGCATTTCAGATCTCTCCAACATTTAGTTTGCAACTAGCAAACATGGCAAAGTGAAGTACAAGACCAATTATTATCGAATGATAAAAAGAAGTTGCCGATTTGACCATCTTCACCATTGTAAATCCCAGTGATTCTTATAATTATTAAAGTCTTGAACTCTTGGACAAAACAACTTTGAAAAACATGTTGAAATTATACACCTGGATTTGCCAGTCTTAGGCTTGCTTTGTTAAAATCCAAGTGGTGCAATTTTTTTCTCAGGTGCCACTGCTCTTATTCGGTGTATGTATGAGTGTCGCCAATTCTAATAAAATATTATTTGGTAAATTGGTTTTCTGTTGTTATTGAAGTACATGTATACCATTTAGCATTTAGATGCAGAAAGTGAGCATAGGCCTACTGACAGAGGAAATTAATCCATTGGGTAAGTTTGCAGGACAATGCATGTTTTTTTAAGGCGGTTAACATACTTGATCAGCTCATAATTATGGTTAGTGCTGCCCTAAATTTGAGATTTGTAAATCATTGAAAATGTAGTGTAGCCTATTATATCGGTGTTGGGGTGAAATGTCATGGTGTGATATTTCACCTCCAGCTGTTTTTTAAATTCAACACAATCATGATCAAGGTAACTTAGTGATCATACGTCCAAAAATTAGTTAGGCACCAGTATTGGAGTCCAGAACAGGTCATCCAAGACCGAGACCGAGCGATGAGCACCCGAGACCAAAGCATCAGCTACCGAGACTGAGGCTGGCTGAACAAAAATTATGGTTAGGTTGACTGCCAAACTAGTTTAGCTTGGTATATTATCAAGCACAACTGTGTTCAAAATGAATTACTCTAATTTGTGTGCTTGGCTGTCCAGATGGAAGGAGTGCACTTCTCACCAATGCAAAAATACTAATTAACCAAATGAAATTTAAAATAAGTCAAGAGCACAATAGCAACAGGCAACATACTGGGTGGCAGTGGGTGTCATCAGAATTCTGACAGAGCTGTGTCAACCGAGGCTTTAACCATTAAACCAACTTGTGCAACAGCCGATCGATATATTTTGCTGACTCGCCTCAAGTCTAAAAGAAGGACAAGTTCAAAGGGAACAAGTAAGTCTCTTTAAAAAAAAGAGACTTGTAGCGGCATGGACGATATGTAACTGGACGGGTTTATAAAAAGCAATTGTAAAAACAAGCAATTCCTCTACACTGTTTGATATAAAACTAGTAAGAGTTATGGCAAAGCAGTTGTGCAAAGCCATGTTATAAATTGGCTCTGGCTCATAGGTTGTACACTAACTTGCAAGGAAAGTGATAGGTTTACAACAAAGTAATCATTAGCCTTTTTCTCTCAGGCATAAGTACAATTTGAGATTTTAGAGGAACACAAAAGGGGAAAGAAACTTGAGTATGATGCGAATGGAACATCATCATGGTGTGAAATTAAAGCATGGTATGCTGGGCTTTTTGTCAACCGTTACTGGTAACCAAAGAATTGTGAGTTGAAATTGGGTCCAAATGACAAGTGACACCTCAAACTGAGCAAAACCGAAAAGCAAATCAGGCTAATTAAACCTCTTTTCACACGCTGCAAATAGATAAGGAAACACAAAATTGAGAATCAGAGCCAAATAGCTTGGTTATTTTGGCAAGTGTCATGTTTCCAATATACTGAAGTGAACACCAAATTCGCATTACCAAACTCCAAATTCGCATTACAATGAAATTCATATGTTATGCCGAAGGAAGATTTTCTGATTTCAATTTACCAAACACCAAATTCGCATTACAATGAAATTCACGTGTTATGCCGAAGGAACATTTTCTGATTTCAATTTACCAAACACCAAATTCGCATTACAATGAAATTCACATGTTATGCTTCAGGAACATTTTCTGAATTCAATTTACCAAACACCACATTCGTATTACATTGAAATTCACATGTTATGCCGAAACATTATCTAATTTCAATTTACCAAACACCAAATTCGCATTACAATGAAATTCATATGTTATGCTTCAGGAACATTTTCTGAATTCAATTTACCAAACACCACATTCGCATTACATTGAAATTCATGTTATGCTGAAGGAACATTTTATCTTTTCAAATTACCAAAACCAAATATATATTACGATGAAATTCACATGTTATGCCGAAGGAAGATTTTCTGATTTCAATTTACCAAACACCAAATTAGCATTACAATGAAATTCACGTGTTATGCCGAAGGAACATTTTCTGATTTCGCATTACAATGAAATTCACATGTTATGCTGAAGGAACATTTAATTTCAATTTACCTAACACCAAATTCGCATTACAATGAAATCCATATGTTATGCTGAAAGAACATTTTCTCATTTCAATTTAGCAAACACCAAATTCACATTACAATGAAATTCACGTTATGACGAAGAAACATATTATCTAATTTCAATTTACCTAACACCAAATTCGCATTACAATGAAATTCATATGTTATGCTTATTAAGGAACATTTTCAGAATTCAATTTACCAAATGCCACATTCGCATTACAATGAAATTCACATGTTATGCCGAAGGAACATTATCTAATTTCAATTTACCAAACACACAATTCGCATTACAATAAAATTCATACGTTATGCTGAAGGAACATTTTATCTTTTCAAATTACCAAAACCAAATATATATTACGATGAAATTGACATGTTACGCCGAAGGAACATTTTCTTATTTCAATTTACCAAACACCAAATTCGCATTACAATGAAATTCACATGTTATGCTGAAGGAACATTTTCTAATTTCAATTTACCAAATCAAAAAATTCCCATTACAATGAAATTCACGTGTTATGCCGAAGGAACATTTTCTGATTTCGCATTACAATGAAATTCACATGTTATGCTGAAGGAACATTTAATTTCAATTTACCTAACACCAAATTCGCATTACAATGAAATTCACATGTTATGCCGAAGGAACATTATCTAATTTCAATTTACCAAACACACAATTCGCATTACAATGGAATTCAAATGTTGAAATTAGATATAATGGTTATGCTAAAGGAACATTTTCTAATTTCAATTTACCAAACACCAAATTCCCATTGCAATGAAATTCACGTTATGTCGAAGGAACATTTTCTAATATCGCATTACAATGAAATTCACATGTTACGCCGAAGGAACATTTTCTAATTTCAATTTACCAAACACCAAATTCGCATTACAATGAAATTCACATGTTACGCCGAAGGAACATTTTCTAATTTCAATTTACCAAACACCAAATTGGTATTGCAATGAAATTCACATGTTATGCTGAAGGAACATTTTCTAATTTCAATTTACCAAACACCAAATTGGTATTAAAATGAAATTCACATGTCATGCTGAAGGAACATTTTCTTATTTCAATTTACCAAACACCAAATTGATATATTACAATTAAATTCATACGTTATGCAGAAGAAACATTTACTAATTTCAAACAGCAAAACAACGAATACGCATAATAATGAAATTCACATGTTGTGCCAAAGGAACATTTTCTAATTTCAATTTACCTAACAACAAAATCCAATTAGTGGTAATAAGTTTATTAGTTCCACAAAAGAAATTGATCACAAAAAATTTTCTTTTCCTTTATTTCAATAAATTGAATCACTTTTTTAAATCAACATCTTGTAAATTAAATCGGGGGATACAATTATCAAGGATTTAAAAAAAAATATGCAGCAAGACGAAGCCATCTGTAATTTATTAATAGATATTAGACAGCATCCATGTTTTATGCTAAATATTAAACTGATCTTAAAATATTAAAAAAATTCTTACATGGGCATCACTGGGCCCACAGTGCCCGCTTTACCAATATTAATAAATATTAAGTGTTCAAATTACATCAATCACATAAAAATATCCCATATAAAATATTATCACATCATCCATTGCTCAATCTCCTGGACTTAACATGTGTTCTAGAAGAGTAGCAAAATTTGAGTCTGTTCCAGAGGCCATGACACATGGCATGGAGGCGATGATCATGAGGACAGCTGGTTAAACCTTCGTGGTACAAATACCTGGAATTCAAAGTAAAAATGCATACATAATTTGGAGTCTATTCCAGTGGCAGCTATTGTATGAGTCATAGGAACCCTATTCATCAGTCAGGGAGCTGGGGGACTCCTGGGGGAGGCATGTTATAATTAGAAGTAATTATTACCTGATAGCATATTTGGCCCTTCTGAGATGACCTCTTTGCATTAGACTTTGTGCATAATACAATCTGCAGCGAATGATGAGCCCAGGATCTCCCACATGGACGGCTATCTTCAGTTGCTTGAGTGACACTTGGGCTGCCGACTGTGCCTTAATCAACGGACACAAAATCAATGTTAACACCCAGATTTTTAGGGGAAAAAACATGTAAGCATATAGCAGTTAAACCACGGGCATATATACACATGTATAAAGACAAAAAATTTAAATACTACCGCATGTCCCTACTAGTCTATGTATAATATCATGCGAAACACTGCGAGCGATGATGCGAATTACGAAAGGGAGAAAGCATGTCTTTAAGAAATAGTTCAAGTGATATTTATTTTTTAAATATTAAATGATAATATTTTATCAACAGATTGTCACTCACATGATGTGTGAAGTAATCCCCGAGAGCAGAATAACCCCCTCCTAAAGTATTCAGCCAGGCCATGCCATCTTCAAAAGCAATGTGTTTGTAAACCAGAGTGTGGACAATACAGTTCCTGCAATGAAATTGTACCAAAGGTTAATTCAAGTTCAAGTTCAAATTTCTTTATTGATGTAATTAATAATACATACAGAACTTCTTAACGTTAAAATACATACAAATAAATCACATCAAAGAGACAAGATGTCTAAAAGACATAATTATGTTGCCTTTGTTCAGTAACACCTAATAAATTGAACGTTGATATTTTTTGCAACAATAAAATAAAGTGGAACAATAACAAAAAGTATCAAATAAAGAATAATATATATGTTATATATATATATATGGTATTATCTATTAAAATCTATAATAGTTGTACAAAAAGCAATCAGATTATATTAATTCATTAGTGATTAAATGTAATTGAATAACTCTCTTGAAGGTATTTATGGTAAGTTTCCTACAATTGGTATGTAATCATTCCAAAATGTTATACCAATCCAAATTACAAAAGAGAATGACCAGTAAAATTGTATAGATTAAAACTAAGCTGTCAAAAATCACTCACATGCACCACAAGTGCAAAACTTATCAATCTCAAATGTTGAAGACGGTCAACTTAAAGTTAATTAAGCTTAGGATATGGAAGACAAGTTTTATAGAGCTATATCAACATGATTGAACAAAAAGGCACTATTGACTTGCGTAAAATACATACCAAATAAAATCCAGCCAATATCGCTTTGGGTTGTTCATGTAAATAGATATCACAGTATCACAGTTTAGGCGAACATGGTCCCCTGATGCAAGTGATGTATCAATGTCTTTTTTGAAGCCATGGTGCTTGCAGTATTTCACGAATGATTTTGCGAAGTTTTTAGATCTTTTACAGGTATATCCTACAGCACTTCCTATATCCGAGTCTGCATGTATTTCAAATGAACGTTTGTAAGACCAGTTGCCAAGAGATGCATTACCCGTGTAAATACTGTGTCCCAATTCAAATGACAGCGGTTCATTGTTTTTTCTGTTCTCATTGATCTCTCGCAGATTAGCCAATTCAGTTGATTCAAGACTCTTTGTTGAATTAATCAAAACATCTCTTTTACTGTGTTGTCTTTGTGAGAGAGTAAAAATATCTAAAATGTCACTATCAGTATCACCAGCTGAAGGTACATGTCTAAATACAATTAATTTCAGTTTGGATGAAGTCATTGTGACTGATTGACAAGATTACTTGTAGCTATAATGAAAAACAATCTCAATACAGGTATAAACAATCTTTATAAAAGTTACACTGATTCATGAAAAATATCAGTTTCAACAATGTTCAACAACAACACTTGTGGTGTCCAAAAAACTTCAGTGATATGTTTAGATTCCATGTAGGCCACCAAAATTATGTCTTATATAACTGCCTGTGGATCAAAATTCCAGAAAAGTGTATTTCTGGTGCCTAAATTCAGAAAATAAAGAAATATCAAATGAGCTGTCAAAATCTGACATTTCTGCAAGCAGACGCTTTTTATTGCCTCAAAATAAGATGTCAAAATATCTTTATAGTTATTAGTATTTTTTTAAATATTTGTACATTAAGAATTTATATAAGTATTTTATTATCATGATTAATGATTGTAAGAGTACATAAAGAAAAACGATTTAATTTAGCGTGATTTTCGAATACTTTTACGAGGCGATTTCCAGATGTTTTGATGGCGCCTAAAATCGCCCGGTTGCAGCTTTTGATGAAGAAGTTTTAAGAAATTCCGTTTCAATTTTCCATATATCTATGCCAAACTTTCCTTTTGAGTTAGAAGAAGTGTGCTAGATTCTAAATTTATCGGAAAATTGGCCTAATGTGCTGGGATTATGGTGATTTCCCGGCATCTTCTGTGGTGAGGAGCACGTCTGGACATGCTTGGAATATTTGTGGAATTTTATGACATCTAAATGTGGTCAGCTGAGTAGTTAAGAAAGTCAACAGTTGCACCAGTTGCTGCCAAGGCCAAAGGTATAATTATTGATAATTTAATATAACATGGAATGTAAAACCACTAGACCTATTGTCACATAATTGTGAAGACTACAAAATTTACTATTGTCAGTAATACATGGTATACAGACTACAACAGAGTATTGATTTTCTGTGATTTGAGAATTGAGTTTGTTTCATCAAGACTCTTTCAGAGTATTGTCTCATTCACAATAATCATGTCAATGTCAGAAATAAAAATACAAAGGGCATCCCACAGTTTTATAACCCTCAAAGGCACAAAGCCGCACAATATTTAGTCTTGGCTTAATCAGGAACTGAAACTATGGAAATATTTATAGTAGAATGCAATTATGCCATCATACTACTTGTGATCTTCAAAATGTAATCATTGATGCTATGGTGTTACACATTGTAATTTAGATGTTACTCATTTCAGGTTTGCAACATGATTCTGATGTAGCACTTTGAATATCGCTATGAATCCAGCTGCGAATGTTGGATATGCTGCAGTTGACCCTCTTGGGGGTGCGGCGAAAACATTACCAATGTACCCACCTGTGAGCACCGGGGTGTGGAATCCACCACCTGGCATGATGAATGAGCAAAATATGTACGCTCAATCAGCTAGGTACCCTATGGCCCAACAAGAATCTTACAACAATATGATGATGCCTCCAATGTCCACTGCGAATATGATGACGGCTGCTGCTTTGAACCCTCAAATGTTGGCTATGATGAATGCCCAACAGTGCCCCCCTATGAACAGCGTATTGATGAACCTTGACCTCCCTGCCAGTAACTTCAATAAGGCCGTGAACTTTTCTAAAATGAATGATGGTGCGGCTGGACCTGAACATGACTTGAATCACAATGGATACAGTGGAGCTTATGGCAGCATACCTGACCAGAGGCATTTAGGTAATTAGTCTGAACTGTTTTAAGGGCACATGCTGGTCGAAAAATGTGTGTATGCTGTCCAGAAGAAACTGTTGCAGCTAGAGCTATGAAATTTTACACAGGTCTTCAGGGCACCAAATTATGACCCTACGTGAAATTTTAAGTTGCCATGGTTATGGTTGCCATGGCAACAACAAATTTTACATATTTTTAAGTATTCGGCCTTACAAAAAATTCATCTCAAGACTGAGCTATCAGAATAACCAGAACTCATTTATTTTCATTATTAGAGGTATTCGGATCCGCAATAAGACTATTTTCAGACTAAAAATATGTTTTTATAGGGTTTTTCTTGGTTCGCGAACATGGGACTATGAAGCTAATTCACAATCTTTCAGGTTTGAATCACTGTCCCACGGCCTTTAATCCAAATGAAGTTCTGAAAATAGCCTTATTGCGGAAGCGAACTTGTCAGTAAGCAGTATGCCAAAATTCATTATGATGCCTTCAACGGTTTTTGAGATTAATTTTTTGTAAGCACTCAAAGTCACTAAATTTCGAAGTTTTTGGAAAATGGCAAAAAAAGAAAATAAACTCTTCATAATTTTAACTGTAAAGGTAAGATTGGCAAGGTTGTTTACAGGGTTAGAATAGGAATTTTTGCGAAATTTCAGTTGCATTTGTTGTCTGGACATCTGTCTTTACTGAAACTGTCAAAATCAGAATTTGCATTTTCTAAATATATTTCACCATTTTTCGACCAGCATGTGCCCTTAAATTATGGTCCTTGTTAAATAGTACTAGAATTTATTTTAACACAGCAGGATGGAATTGTAGTTGAAATATCTTTATTTGTCATATTTTATTTGCAGAGGCTGATAATAGTTTGGCTGAGCAAAGTCAAAGCAGGGAGCAAGCTCAATTGCTGGAACAGTTCAAACAGCTGCGCCAATGGCAACAGCAACAGCAGCAGATGTTACTGCAACAGCAGCAAGCTCAACTTCTGAAACTTCAAGAGGAGCAGCACATGATCCAGAAGATGATCAGCAAGCAGAGGCAAGCACAGTGGGGTGGGGGACCCCCGCAAAGTGGTTAGTTATTATCACTGCAGTTCAGCTTGCTGAAGCAGTGATATAGTTTTCCTTGGAAAGAAAACTTACACACTTTGGAAATTTCTTGACAGTGCTGCTTCACCCTACAGTCACTTACAAGGTTCCCCTTTCAATATGTTTCCCAAGATGCCCCATTTCAATGTGTAGGCTTACAAAATGTATTGTCGCTAACTTCACTTTTCCATAAATGGGTAAAATAATTGTGACTTTCCCTGAATATCTCTCCACTGTCTTTTCCTCCATGGTCCTAATTCCGCCCCCCCCCCTTTTCATACACCCCCCCCTCTTACCTCAATCATGAATATAAGGCCAGCCCCTTCTCCAGGACTGCCCAATCAGGGCTGCAAATGGCTCATTACCATAAAGCATGTCACATGGTTTTGTTTACATCAGCACAGGTGGCATGCAGTAGGACTTTATACCGAACTCCACCTGGTGGAAAAATTTGTAAACAGGTTTGGGACAAAATCTGTGCTGAGAAAAAAAAATCTTCAATGTCAATCTATTTCATTACGTTTTCAGCTTTTACATTTTGCTTCTTTAGACTTAACTGGCACTAAGTTTTTTCATCTATTGTGGCAATAAATGGCAAACTAGGAATTTACTAATTTTGGCTATTTTAGCAATACGTATAAAAATCTGCCTTTTGAGTCAATGACATATATATATCACATAGACCACTTTTATTTAAGTAATTAATAAAATATATTCTATAAATATACTTCAGTAGATCACTATAGGTAATAAAACACAAATTAAAAATTTTTCATTTCAATCATTGCATTCTCAGTACACTTTTTTAATTTTAAAAACTAGCATAAAACCCGTGAAGACATGAATCCTACTATTAATAGTATCAAGCCATATTTTGCAAAAAGAAATAAATAAAAGTTTTATTGTTGGTTACCTGATCACATAAGGGGGAGATCATTTAATAACCGGGGGGGGGGGGACGCTTGGACTTGGAGTTTCTTTGAAATAAATAATTTCTTGCTCAATTTTGGTGAAATAAATAAATAAGTTTTGGCCCTCCACAATCGAAACATGGCAATGCTGCTAGTAAAACTGAAAGACAGAAAGTGTGACACCAACTGAAGAATGCAAATCAAAACACCAAAGAATTAACTTATAGATATATTCTCTCTTGAATTTTTCACACTTCACTGCTTTTCTTGATAAACCATTGATTGTATTTCCACTTCCTGGGGGATTCATTATTTTGTTCAGTCAGACTAAGTTCTTAGTTCAATTTATCAAGTAGGCTTCCACAGCTCTGTGTGTCAATTTTGAAACACACACAACTGACAGTATATTTTAAGCTACGCTTGATACAAGGCTGAATGACAACAAGCAGCAGTACTTCATTGGCTCCGTCCAAAAAGGCGTGTAAAATAACTGCAGTGAATCACACACTGCAAGCAGTTTGTATGAGAGGCACTGCACCTAATTGCTGCAGTGTATCCCGTACCCATTAGTGTTACGTACTCTTTTCCTATGCCCCTATCATGTTGACCTCTAGTTGGAATACTGTTGTGTTGTTGTGAATCATTTCATCACAAGAAATGTCCTGATTCTCTTATCATTTATTGGTTACTTTGCATTTAGTCAAATATGTTTTCTTAGCCTCTAGCGCAGTATTGTGTATTAGAAAATCTTGGATTTTCTGATCTATTTTTGTTCATGTTTCTTCAACTATGACTTCAGAAGCCCTCTCAAGACAATTGTTTATTATTCTGTGTGTAGACATGTGTTCATAAGTTGATTTATCCTTTTAGGTTATGCTCCAAATGAATCTGCCATGGAAGGTTACGGATCGCCGAAAAAGACCACAAAACCAATGTCGTCAATTCCTCAGGCTCTGGCTCATGGAGCTATGGCGATGGCCCACATGGATCCTATGCACGGGCAGATGCCAGTCATGCAGGGCCCTGGACAGGTGAGGCAATGTTTGTGATGTTCGTAGCAAGAGCAAGACTGCAGGACTGGGATGGGTACACTAACACTTAAATTGTTATTGACTTATCATCAACATTTGTATTCAACTCTTTGTACACGTTGTATGTGTATGATATCGGCTGGTGTAGGTCTACATGTACTTCTTGAAAGTGTATTTTTCTTTTCTTTTGGTTCAGATCGAATTATTATTTAATTGATGCAGCTCGGTTTCATTCACATCTGTTTACAGTTTCCATAGAATTCTAATCGGTTGGCCTATCAATGTCAAATTTAGTATTCATGAAAAAA
The DNA here is from genome assembly GCA_026936325.1 of Platynereis dumerilii. NCBI lineage: Eukaryota > Metazoa > Annelida > Polychaeta > Phyllodocida > Nereididae > Platynereis > Platynereis dumerilii. The sequence continues at coordinate 102,011,819 of JAPTHN010000002.1, forward strand.
AGAACCAGTGCTTTAATAAGCATGTAGATTTTGACTTTGGCTTGCCCTGTGTTTTAGGGTGGATATCCAATGCACCCCAGTGATAACTTGCAGCACCCTGAACATCATACGGATGAGGATGCTGATTCCACCATCATAGAATCAGCCAGTTTATATGCGGACAATGATGGGGTTGCTCCTCTGCCGGGGTCGGAAACTTGGCATGCGCAGCAAAAGTTACAACAACAAAAGACTTTGCAGAAAAGCCATGTTCGACAGGCTGCTCCAAGAGACAGTGATGAGTATGAGAGTGAGGATGAGATCAAGAGCAATGCCAGTGAAATGAACATGGAGGCAAGAGATGACGAATCTGACTTTCAGGACAATCAAAATGATGAGGAACAGAACTTAGAAAACTATGAGGACTATGATCATGATTACGATCAAGACTATGACCAAGACTATGACCAAGACAGAACTAATATAGACTCTGACGAAGAAGGCAAACCATTCACGAAACCAAAGTTGTTGAGACACAAAGATGACGATTGTGATACACGTTACAAAGATGACCATTTAGCAGGACATGAAAGCGAAGGTGATAATGATCATTTTAACAAGGAGGACAGTTTTGAAGCTGCTGGGGTAAGTGCTTTTCCTCTCCAAAGTATTCCATGATAGAATTAGCTTTTCTGGCAGTATTTTGCTGCTTTGCTAATGAAAATACTTTCCTGGTAAATGGGGGACTTCAGTGCATCAGGGGTAACCATTAGATAGTGAGTAAACAATGGTGATGTCATCAATTGTGTCATTGTTGCAGTTGTGACATCAACATTGTGACAATGGTGACGTCACAGTGACTCTCTAGTACAGTAGCGCCACCACCAGCCACTGAGAAGTCTCCCATTTATGTTATGTTTTGCAAAAAAATAAATTAAAGAACTAGAGCCTTTTTCCCAATACTTCATTAGTTTGCATGTTCGTAACATTATTTATGTTATGTGTAAATAGAGGCTACATAAATGTATGCTTAGTCTTTCAGTTAATATATTTGATGCTATGTTCACTTTCTTCACAGCCTCCAGAAGAGCCCACACCTGACGAGCAGCCTATCGTAAGTCGCCATAAAACTTTTGAAGCTCTGTTAGAGGAAGAACTGCAGAAGGAACGGGAGATGGTATGTTCTTTTGAAGAACCGATCTCTCCTGATAACACGCTTTTTGGAATTTGTCAGATTAATCACCTAGTCGCTGCTTCAGAACCACATGGGCTCTATGTTAAGGGTGTATTGTGGGCTTAGCTTTAGGCTTTTTGATATACCTATTGCCTATGTTTCAGTTTCCCCTCCTTTTTAAAGCCTTTTTCTATAAGGCGGTGGTCGCCGGTGGATGCCTATAGCCCTGTGGCAAATACTTATGAAAACTTAAATTTTAAGATGCCACATCAAATTGGACCCATTAGGTTCTGACTCAGCCTCTCAAAGAGAATTTTTGACTGCGCTCAATAGCTATTTTTTGTCGATCAATTAGCAGATACAGGAGGAAGAAAACAAAAAACAAGCGAGTAAAAGAAAACTACCGTTTCTGAAAAAGGGGCAAGGGATAGCAAGGTTCGGTCTCTTCAAGTCCCTGAGAAAAAGTTTCCGAGGAGCAAAAGGATCCACAAAGAACACTCCCACTGCCAGCACTCCAGTCCGTCCAAAGGTGATTGATAGATATTTGTACTTGTGCTCTTACTGTTTTACACTGTAGATGTACCTGCAAGAGATGTGATGGACACTAGTTCATTGTCTCAAAAGGACAAAAATTCTAGTATTTTTGGCAATTGTTTAAAACTGATCAGTGATCAGGCTGAAATGTATTGTGATTGGATAATAACTAACTATGGGATTCCCTCAATTCATTAGAATGATTTCATAACAGCTTAGATCATAATATTGTGAGTTTTGATTTCAGAGTGAGAGCCAAAGCAAGAAAAGCGATACAAGTAAACCTGTGAAGGAAAGTGCAATTAGCTCAATGGGTGCTAGGCTATTTGGAAAATCTTCTCAGCCAAAATTGAAAGCCAGCAAATCTGTGTCAGAGACTGTTTTGAATGCCAAGCCATCCAATCTGCTTCCATCCAGCAAATCTAGTTCACAAATTTTAGCAGCAGCTCAACCTGAATCTTTAAGTCAATTGCCGCCCACTGCCTCAGGGTCAAAATCATTACGAGGGACACTTGATAGCAAATCGGTTGGAGAGAAATCATCCTCGGTTCTGTCACAAAGTGGCAATACTTCATTTCTGAGGAAAAAGGTATGTGATATCAGTAATTTGCTTTTATTATTGATTGTCAGTAATCGATATTAATTTTGGCTGGTTTGTGCGATGTTGGTAAAATGTCTTTTTTTTTGCCTTTAACCAGTTCTGACACTTCGAAAATTAATCTACACGTAAAAACAATTAAAAACAAAATTTGCTCACCTGCTACATTTTCTTCTCCCAAATATCTGTCATCCATAATATTGGTTTGATTTTGACTTGGGCTCTGATGAATGAGAAAATGAAGATGATCTCTTAGCCGCAGAGGAGTCAATTACTTGTTCCATATAAATAATTTAAAAAAAATTAATTCTGCATTCCAGAAAGAACAAGATGAGTTGGAGGAGTTTGAGATCTTGGAGGAGTTTGCAGATGACAATGCGTCCTTCCTGAGCAACATGTCGGCTGTGAATCGGGCCGTGCTAACCAAGAAGACCGAACGTTCCTCTAAACCCACCACTCCTGTTACGAACATTGCAACAGCAACGAGCGTCAAGGATGATAAGTGAGTTGGTTGAATTGTGAAGACCTGTCATTTTGTGGGCTGTTAGCTGGTTAGTGATTGGCAGCAACATTTGAATGAACAGTATGCACTAAAGTTAAAACTACCCATTCCACAAAAATATTTTGCATGTTTATTCTTTACTGGCTTGGTTGTGATTTCATTGCAAGAAAATGATAAACTTTTGGTTAAGGCTTAATCTACAGTCCATCACATTACTCAGAATTTTTTTCAGAATGTCAACTTGTTATTTTTAGTCTCAGGTCTGGTTTCTTTGTTTTTGCTTAGGTAATCTCCATAATTTTGTTGATCAATCCAATTATTACGTGGGAGATAACATATTTACCTTTGGCTTTTTTCCAGGCCAGCAGAGGCCGCTGAGAAGCAAGAGGAGACTGATGAAGACGTGGAAGACCTGCAGAGCGATGAATTGTCAAATTCAGAGGACGAGGAATCTGAGGGTGAAAATGTGCGGAGTAAAGGTCGAGGAAAGAAGAAGAAAGAAGAAGAGGAAGAAGGGGGAAATTCAGACTGTGATGACACTATGAGACAAGAGGATTACAGTGAGGATGAGAGTGAAGATGAACTGACGTGTTCTAAGAACTCTAAACACTTCAGAAGTGACCTACCGAGGAAGTTGGCCAGCTTAAATAATCCGTCCAAGATGGCCGCCGCCAACGCAAGTTCTAAGTTCGACCCCTCAGCTCAATTGAGTAAAGTGATGCATTGGAGTGGATCTGAGTCGGAGGGCCATGAGGGTGATAATGTACACAAGACAAACTCAGACAGTTACAACAGCAGTGAATCTCAAGCGACCCCTAATGGAGACAACATAGATTTCGGTGATGATGAGGAATGGGGTGAGCCTGACACTCCAGTGAAACAAGTCAGTGGAGCGATACCAGGGAGGTCCGCTATCACCAAAACTAAAGGTGAGACCATCAGATAATGCGTATCATGTACAATGTTTTGCAGTTGATTATTGTTCTGTAAATATTACCTGTAGACTGTGTCAAAGTAACAAGTTTATCAATTAATTAAAAGTATTTGTAAAAACCTAAAATAAATTTATTATGTTTATTTAAAGTCATCATTCTTCAAGTAATGCCGTGGGTATGCATCAATAATATGAGTTTTTAAACGATTGTAGAATTTCCTGTTGAAATTGACAAAATAAAAACAGTGTTCATCATGTCATATATGGCCTGGTGCAAATAAGAGCGTGACAAGATGGTGAAAAGTAAAGGTGTTGTTTTTGCCTGGAATTTTGCTGCAATTTAAAGCACATATACGTGGTAGTAAGTAGGCAAAAAATCAGAGTTAAGTGATGATTTCCTACATAGCTACGGTGATTTTTTCTATGGAAGACGTAACAAAAAAAATTCTATTTTGGAGTGATTTAGTTCTTTTATATGTATTGTGTTGGTCATATCTGATCACTTTCTGAACCTGTTAGGCCATGAATGACATGCATGCATATTTTGGTGGGACACAGAACTGTTTAAATTGTTCCAATATTCAAAACTGTCGTTTTTCAGAGATTAGCCCATTTTAACACAAGATAGAATTGAATATTTCCCAAATAAAGATTTACATATTTAAAAATTGATAAAGATGACGAAATGTTGCTCTGCATACAAAGCCTAGTATTCAATTTAAATTTTTTAATAGATATAGTTATTAGCCTAGGAGATATAACATGCTTATATGGCACTGAAAATTTTATTGGAGGCGTCAGGGTCGGGACACTAGCAGGCAATCACAAAATACATGAATGAACTGCAACCAGTGGCCATGGTTTAGTCACTTTGCTGGTCTAACATTATTCCTTACTCAATTTTTAACTTTTAATAGCTTGTACATTCATCAAAAAATGTTGTTTGATAATCTTAAAGTATATTAATATTAATCTTTATTTATAGTCTTTTTTCATGGTTCTGGGTCGAAACTGAGTTTAAATTCGGTCTCAATATACCCAGTCTAGGCAAGTTTTGTCAGACATGAAAATTCGGCTTTTAAACTGGGTCTAAACTGAAGTTAAACTTGGTTTAATTAAAGGTGTTAGGGTCGGGACAGAGGTGTTAGGGTCGGGACATGCAGTAGTTTTCAATATTAGCTAAATATCCAGACAGGCAGATGCATCCTTTTTAGTGCTAAATCATTAAGCAACTTTAGAAGATAAATGTTGAAGTGAAAAGGTTTATGTAGCCAGCCTATGTTGGACTGAGAGCAACTACTAAATTAGTGTTAGGGTCGGGACAACTTTTACAAGTCAATAAAAAATGATGCAAGCAAGTAGCTATGACATTTATATATGGAAATAAGGTATAATATGCAATAGAGGAGTCCTCAAACTAAGTCGGGAGAGTTAATACTATATAGAATACCAAGAGCTAACCGGTACACAGACTTGTTTAACAGAAATTGCTAAAATTTCAATTTTTGGCTTCATTGGCCATTTGGAGTCTCATTGACACTATTTGACAAATACCCAGAGCATCAGATTGCAATTGATAGTCACAGAACCATATCTCCCGTGGCCACAGTCGAGAATACTTTCCATTGACAAATTGTTGAAATTATTTTGCAAATGAAGGGTTAAACATTGCTCAAAATATGCATGTCACGCTAAAATGCCAAAAAATTGCCAATTTTTAACCGGCCAAAGGCAGGTTATTAGAGGAGGGCTTAAACGGATTTTTGGTGAAATGGGACTCTTGTCCACTTGTCCATGTGTAAATGTGTCCTGTCCATGTCCATGTCCATGTCCACACTTGGCTTGCCCCTCTGAACACAGTGCTGCAACCCAGTGAGCAATGGGGGCCAATGTCAAATATGGACCTGCTCATTATGAATGGGGGATTCAGGTAGCTGTAAGGGGTTACCATGGTTACAGGTGCAATGAACAGCTGCAGCCAGCAGTGGGCCTGTGAGCCTCATTGGAGAAGGTGCCCCTGTGTCAGGATTGCTTATAATTCCAAAGCACTGTGAGAGTCAAACCATTTAAGTACTTGTGTTTTAAAATAATCGTTCATGCCTAGATGAGGCATGTTTGTTCAGTTGATCATTATGTTTGTATAACACTTGGCATTGTCTACTTCTTCACCAGCTTTCTGTACAGTGCTATGATGATACAGCCTGTAAATTTGATATGCATAAAATGAGTGTTTGCTTCCCACAGATTTTGGCACTCTTTGACTGTGAGTCATAATAACTGATGAAGTGTCATCTCCCCAAATTTATGTTCATGCCTAGATGAGGCATGTTTGCTCAGTGGATCATTATGTTTGTATAACACTTGGCATTGTCTACTTCTTCAGCTTTCTGTACAGTGCTATGATGAAGTTATGTACCATTGCCAAATTATTCCTGCAAGCAATGTCTATCAACACCCATCCACTAAACTCCACCAAGAGACCAGAGCCTTTCTCAGTGCATTTCTCATTCTGACGTAATATTTTGACAAACTTTATCATTACAGCCTGTAAATTTGATATGCATAAAATGAGTGTTTGCTTCCCACAGATTTTGGCACTCTGTGACTGTGAGTCATAATAACTGATGAAGTGTCATCTCCCCAAATTTAACATCCATGGGAAACATAGAGGCTGTTTGATTAGTCATGATGAAGAGAAGGCTGTTTGATTTGTCATGTAAATAATAGAGTAAAACTATCGTGACAAATCATCAATATGATGATTCATGAAGTGCCATTTTCACAGTGCAACAGCCCACTCTGTTTGGATATCTGTTTTTAACCGACCTAACGTCGGTTATTAGAGGGGGTTGGGTGGTGAAAGGGGACTCCTGTAAACCATGTCCATGTGTCCATGTGTCCATATGTCCATATGTAAACATTTCTTGTCAACATGTGTATGTGTCCATTTGTGACCTTAGTTTTGAACTTAGAGTAATGAAATTTGGTACAGTTATGGTACTATGGGCATGGATCGGGGACATGTTGAGAAATCCAAGATGGCTGCCATTTTGTGGCGGCCATTTTGGCAGCCATCTTTCTTCATTCTTGAAGTGCCCATTGTGACCTTAATATTTCACTTGCAGTTATGAAATTTGGTACAGGTATGGGACTTTGGGTATGGATTGGGAAAATGTTGAGAAATCCAAGATGGCTGCCGTTTTGCGGCGGCCATTTTGGCAGCCATCTTTCTTCGTTCTTGAACTGCCTATTGTGACCTTAATATTTCACTTACAGTTATGAAATTTGGTACAGGTATGGGACTCTGAGTGTGAATTGGGAACATGTCGAGTAATCCAAGATGGCGGCCATTTTGTGGCGGCCATTTTGGCAGCCATCTTTCTTCATTCTTGAACTGCCAATTGTGACCTTAATATTTCACTTACAGTTATGAAATTTTCTACAGGTATGGGACTCTGGGTTTGAATTGGGAACATGTTGAGAAATCCCAGATGGCGTCCATTTTGTGGTGGCCATTTTGGCAGCCATCTTTTTTCATTTATTGAACTGCTCATAGTGACCTCAATATTTCGCGTAGAGTTATGAAATTTGGTACAGGTATGGGCCTGTGGGTATGGATCAGGAACATGTTGAGAAATCCAAGATGGCGGCCATTTTGGCAGCCATCTTTCTTCATTTCTTGAACTGCCAATTGTGACCTCAATATTTCGCTTAGAGTTATGAAATTTGGAACAGTTATGGGGATGTGGGTATCAGTCGGGAACATGTTGAGAAATCCAAGATGGCAGCCACTTTGTGGCAGCCATTTTTCTTCATTCTTGAACTGCCCATTGTGACCTTTATATTTCACTTACAGTTATGAAATTTGGTACAGGTATTGGCCTGTGGGTATGGATGAGGAACATGTTGAGAAATCCAAGATGGGGCCGATTTGGCAGCCATCTTTCCTTTTTTTTAGAAATCTGTTCAAACTGCATTGATTCTATTCTAATAGTCTAGCACCTTCCAATCAACTATATCTCCTATCTTCCAATATCAGCTGCTCAGTGGTTTAAGCAATGGCACCTTCAATTTCATTGCGCTAGGTCGGTTTTGAATCCGCGGATTCTTGTTGGATGTTCAAGACCTCTGATTTCTGGAACCAATACTCCGATTGCCCTGAAATTTGAAATATTTACTGACAAAATAGTGTTAAAGATAACAAAGTACTGTGGAATGGAACATACATATTTTGTATGGTTTTGTAGCAGATAAAATGCTGGCTTCACCTGAAATACGCAAAAATCTGCACCAGGCCATATCTTGTTCATTACAGTTAGTCCAATAAACATGAGCCGTCCAGGGTATGACAGCCCTCCCCCAACTTCTCAACTTGTGAATAAACTGTTTCCGAGTCTGAAGCAGGAACAGGCCAAACTGCAGCAAAAGAAACAGGTGAGAAAATGTCTCTTGTGGTTTTGTGGCAAATTAAGTTTGTATACTGTACGGTGTTGTAATTTCAGGAGTCTTAGACTTTGGAGATTAGTCATGGTTTTGTAAATGACAGCAGGTCCGTAGTTTGAGTCACAGGCCACCACAAAAAAAAAGTTGGGCTTGCAAACATATCAATGCAATTCCATGAGCAGATGTCACTTCCACAGATGTCACTTAATCCTTGTTTAGGCCTACAGTCTGTCTCATCTAGCATGCGAACTGAAATATAACACATGTCTGACGGCCTGTATAAAACCAATGCATGAACTTAAAGCAATGCAAATAATTAAGATTAGTAGAACTAAGTCGTGAGTGGCACTGCAGTGCATTTTTGTGACGTCACGGCAGTTTTGGCCATTGTTATGGTTGCGTCAAGAATGTAAACAAGTGTAAATGTGCTGCCGTTGTCTGAAATTGCCGAAAATCAGCAAAAAAACGGCGACAAAACATCACAAAAACGTGATTTTCAAATTACAAATCAGCTGATCTAGAAGCAGGTATGTTCATTTCTGCTCTTGGACTTCTGGAAGCTGAGAAATCAGACCAAACGTTAGTTCGCGTGTGAGATAAGACAAAATGTAATTTTAATTTGTGATACATCTTAGTACTATCTGAAAGTTTTTTGAAATTTTGAATCTTTACTATTTCAGGAAGAGATGGCTGAGAAACTAGAAGCCACTAAACAAGCAGGAGCTGCGAATGATGGAGTACAGTCCAAACTTATCCGTGATAAATTAATGCAACTTGAAAATGAGATAGAGAAGTTCAAGTCAGAAAATACCGCTCTGAACAAACTCAGAAAGGAACGAGAGGAGGTAAAATTATTTCATAAGGAGTAATGTTAATGTAACACTAATATTTGGTATAATTATTTTAGTATGCTCAACAGCGGACTCTATGACAAATAAATGATTAATGATTAATCTATCAATGAGTAATTTAGTATACCAGTATTGAGTATGAGGGGTATGTTTGCAAATAGAAGACGTCAGTTGTTTTATCTCGAGGCTCAAGGTTCATTTGTCTTTTCAGGGCTTACAAGAGTTGAAAAAGGAAATGACAGAATTCGAGAAACAGAAAGATGAAGAACTGAAGAGACTACAAGAATTCAAAGCGGAGGAAACCAAGAAATTAAAGTGAGTAATGCCGTCCATGTGATGAAGACCTTTATTTTATTCTGGACCCGTTGTATATATTAGTGCATTATAAATGTTTCATTTGTTACAGGAGGGAGAAAAAACAATTTGAAGAATACAAGAAAGCAATGAAGACTTTGCCGGATAAAAAAGAAAGAGAAGAAATTGAAACCTTAAAGAAACAGGTGAGATTAGTGGACACTGACCAGCTGACACAATCTGTATTTTGAACTGTTGTTGAAAAGCTGCAGCAGGTCATGTTGTGATGGTAAGACCACCATCCTGAACACACAAGTGGACAGGATACACCATAAATGGGGTTCCCTTTTGAACTTACAAAAATGTGCAATCTACAATTTATATTTTGTGTATTTTTAGGTAACAGATTTACAAGAGGAGATGAAAAGAAAAGAGTCGAGATGGACATCGAGTAACACTCGCCTCCGCAACCGAGTGGAGGAACTGGAGACGGAGAACCAAGAACTGAAGGAGGAAATACGACTGATGGAGAAACGCCGTTTGGAACAATGGCAGCAAGGCTCTGGGAACAAAAGCAATGTGAGAAAGGTTTATTTTTGTGTTTATATTAATTGAAGAATTTGTCAAGTTTAGAGACAGGCAACATGAATGGAATTGATAGAAATCCATGATTATGAGCCGGTGCCACTGCACATTTTAGCAATTATTTATCTTGTCAATTTCCTTTTATTCATAGATTCACAGTAAACCTTTGGCCAAACATCCACAGACGTCACCAATGCCAGAATCCAAACCAGATCAGTACGATTCACAAGACAACAATGCTCTGAGGCTGAGCAACAACATGGACCAAGACTCACAAGGTAAAATAGCATACACAATTTGTAGTCAGAGGACTGTAAGCCCTTCTTGGCTTGTCCTTGTTTACCTTAGTTGAAGAGGGGTTTGTCTAGTGGTAGCATGCTGGGCCGCCAATTGCTCGGTCCAGGGTTCAAATCCAGCTCTTTCCGGGTCACCTAGGCCTATGTTTGACGGCTCATTCAATCACCCTTCGTCTCATTGCTGTGTGCTCCTCCTGTCCTAATTAGCCTACCCAGTGCATAAATTCAGGACGTAAAGCTCCAATCGTCCATCCATTAAACCTCAGTTGAAGATTACACATGAACTCCAGTCTCCATTAGACCGCTTTAGATATTAAGCAGTGCCTCGGAGAGTTGCATCTGGCAAATACAGTCTTGTAGAGTCTGCGTAATCTCTGACATCATTAGTTAATGGCACGATATGACTATCTATGGTAATATTTATCTCAGACAATATGCCAACCTGTGCTCATCAGAAAGACTTCTGTAACTTGGTGGGAACCTTTGACAAGTTTTTTTTCAATTAGTGAGTTTGTGGGTATGAAAATCCTACTTTTTGTGGAATATTGGTCTTCGTCACTACTGGATAATACAAAAGTGTTTTATTCCGATTCCATTGCTTCTCCAGCAGACGACACAATGAGCGATATATCAGACTCATCCCACTTGACGACCCCCTCTGAAGCGGCAGCCGTGAGGGCGACCATGCCTCCTGCTCCCTCATCTTTCCCTGCAGCCTCCGGAGCAGCCCAGGGCTTCCAGCAACCCACCGCCATGAGAACTGCTGCTCCCCAACCATTTGCCCAGCCTGATGCTGCCATCACCTCTCCTGCATTGAGGTGAGTCTCCTTGAGTGACAGATTACAAGAAAATTGGACTCATAGCTATTTGAAATTCTTGCAATAGTTCCGTCAAGATATTTACATTTGTAACTCAACTTGGTGTAACTACAGAATCTTGGCTTACCGTAAGACTATCACTTGGTTATACCAGAAAGGAGGAGTCCTGACTGTAATTAATAAAAAAGTACCATGGCTTAGGAATGCGAGGATGCCAACCACAAGACCAAAGAGTCACTGGATGTCACTCAGTGGTCACAATCACCTCATAAATGTTCATGGAGGACAAATTTAGTTTGCAAAGAGTTAAAAATTTGAAGTCCAAATAAGAATAACTTTGAAGTTGTGATTCCAGGAGGTCGTCTGAAGGTCATCTTCCGTCCATGGCAGCAGCCGCAGCCTCCGCATCTCCGTCAGTATTGTCGGATGGAGAAGGGTCTCGGAAAGGAGTGCAGAGGAAAAGGGCCATGCCAATTAGTATCAGCAATACCATAGACAAAGGGGATGAAGAGTACAGCGAAGTCACTCATGCTGATGGAAAGGTATGCCATAGTCCCCCCACTACTGTTTACCAGATTTCAATCGTGTAATCCATAATGCCACACATAATTGATCTTTAGCTTCTCGGATCTTCTCGCTGTATTATTTCTAGAGTCGGTCGGTAGGACCAAAAAAAAGGTGAAATCTAAATTTTTTATAATGTAAAAAAAAAAAAAGATCCTTTTTTCTATTTCTTTTTCCATCGGCAGAAAATCTATTGTGTCGGCGGGTCTGCGAAGCTAAGAATCAATTATGTGTGGCCTAATGTGAATGCGACATGAGAACCAGCGTTTGTCTTGGGGAGATGCATGTTAAATATTTCTGTGCTGAATGAGTTCATACACAAAATAGCATGGAACTTCGTGGAAGTCAGTCAGATGAACTTTAAATAAGTAACGAGTGAGAGGTGACATGGTGTGCACTTACTAGAAGGAAATTTGATTGGCCTATAGTGGTTTAACATACCATGAAGTAGATTGTGACTCATATTTTAATACCTAGAATTTATATTAGGGCCACACATAATTGATCTTTAGCTTCTCATATCTTCTCAAGGCACTTTTTCTAGGGTCGGTCGGTAGGACACAAAAATAAAACGTGAAAAAAATTATTTTTATATTGTCAAAAAAAATGTATTTATTTTTTCCATTGGCAGAAAATCTGTTGTGTCGGCAGGTCTGCAAAGCTAAGAATCAATTATGTGTGGCCTAACTGATTAAATTTTTCCTCAGGTTGAGAAGTTGTACAACAATGGTGCTCGAGAGATTCTGTTTGCCAACGGCACTCGCAAACAAGTTTCATCTGACGGCCAATCCATCATTGTGTCCTTCTTCAATGGAGACATCAAGCAGATACTGGCTGACCAGAGGGTGGTAAGTTGAACGAAGTTCTACTTCTTGCCTGGACTTTAAGGAAAATGATAAAAGTTGCACAAATATAGCACTCAAATTTTGCACATGTATACATGTGCCTTGGTAAATCATACTTGTATGTTCTCTGCTGTTTGCTATCTTTGCTGGACTATTTTAGTGCATCATTGCATTAGTCCTTTTTAATATTGATGATTCTTGTATGAATGTTTATTATTCATTGCAGATCTACTATTACGCTGAAGGGCAAACTACGCATACAACATATCCTGATAGCCTAGAAATACTGCAGTTTCCGAAGTAAGTTTCTGTTTTGTGTCACATTGATTTTCATTTCGATAGGCCACACATAATTGATCTTTAGCTTCTCGGATCCTCTCAAGGCACTTTTTCTAGGGTCGGTCGGTAGGACAAAAAAAAAAAAATTTATAAAGTAAAAAAAAAAAATCGATTGTGTCGGCGGGTCCGCGAAGCTAAGAATCAATTATGTGTGGCCTTATTTGAAAAATATTTTGAAAATAATTCTTTACTGAAAATAAAGAAACTTAAATAGTTTCTGTGCAGTCTTTCTCCATCTGTTACATTTACTTTATGTCTCTTTCATTGCTTTCAGTGGCCAAAAAGAGAAGCACTACCCAGATGGCACGAAGGAGATCACCTTCCCGGACCAGACCATGAAGTATCTCTTTCCCAACGGATCGGAGGAGAGCATATTTCCCGACGGGATGGTCATCCGCCAGGAGTCAAACGGGGAGAAAGTCATGGAGTTCCCCAATGGACAGAGGGAGATACACACCACGCAGTACAAGGTATTTTGAGCTGACTTGTAATGTTGATATATCATCAAATCAGGAGTGCCGACCTTAAATCAAGAAGAAACGTCATACACTTTATTGCTTCCTTCTATCAGTTCAGCCTTTAGAGCGGAGAATAACTGAAACAGTGACTTCTTTAATTGAATGGTCAATATATTGGTCATTCTGAGAACACCAGTACCAGATTGTATCAACACTTAACACGGGTTATCCCAAAGTGGTTAAGTAATCAATGCTGAACGTGAGTTAGATAACTAGTTTTAATTAACTGAACTTATATTACATGTACAAAATCACAAATTTTGTTACCTGTAACCCGGTTAGAAGATAAATTATAGGAGTTAACCACTTTAGGATAACCCGTGTTTAGCGTTCACACAATTCAGTTCAGATTGTCAGACAGTTTAATTTGCACAGCATGGTACATACATTAAATTTGAGGCCCTACGAATTGATAGGTTTCATGTTAGGCAGAGCATCACTCAATTGCTGGTTACTTCAACTGTCTTTAATGATTTCTTTGTAGAGACGAGAATACCCAGACGGCACAGTGAAGACAGTCTACCCCGATGGCCGCCATGAAACTCGTTATTCCTCCGGAAGGTTAAGAGTCAAAGACAAAAACGGATCGGTGCTTGTTGACAAAAGAATATAGCGTGAATAAGATGTATGTACAACATTGCTATAATTATGTTCATTGTTATTTAATAAGTAGTACCATAAGCAGTTGCATGCATTATAGGTTCGTGGAGGATTTTGACCATGTAACATAATAGTTTAATGGATAGGGATAGAATTTTACACATTTAAATGTTAGGTAAAATGATGGATCTAATTGTTTAAAAAAGTCTTTTAGAATTTGATTTATATACCCCGCTAATGGCTGGGATGAAGTCTTTGTAAAACTAGTTTAGTGACCTCGTGTTGCTGTTACTCATGTTGAGGCGCAGTTGCTAAATTGTATTGTTAATATGAATCTATTCGGTTGCTTGGGAAATGATGTGTAGATTATATTTTGACCCAGTATTTTATACTGGGAATCACGTAAAGTTAGGCAATAACCTAACACAATAGGACAAATTTTACCAATTTACTGATTCAGAGTGACAATACACACATGAAATGTTTCATGATACTGCCTCATGTTTAATACTGTGATAAGTTATTCAAATGCTACACTACACTGTCTCTTCACCACAAGCACTTTATTTCTTTTGTGCACTGCGCTTAAATATGTCTAATTATTGTACCATATTATTTATAATTTTGTTTTATGCTGAACTATTCGATGCCATACTGCCATAGACTTATTTTAAAGCATTTTACCAAGTAATAAGACTGATCGCTTTCAGTATTATTGTATTGAATATAACTATTTTTATCTGACTTGCAGAATATAGCAGTATTTCTTGTTCAGTTTTAATGTGCATTTTGTAAATAACACAGTATGTGATAAATCAGCGTGTTCTTTTTTTAGTTGAAAGAAAATTTTACTGAAATATCACATTATTGTTTGTACAGCATGCTTAGCTTGAGGCTTATATTAGACAATGTCCTTCTCTCAATATGGAAGTTCCCTTATTTAGTGAGGCTATTTTTACCCTCAGCAATGTATACATTGCCGACGGGTATTGTAGTTACTTTGGGAAAATTTGTCCGTCCATCCGTCCGGCGGGCGGGCGTACGGATAACGGGCGTCCCACTTGTGTATTGGGAGTAAAACCAAAACTATGGGATGTATACTTTCTATTTTTGGGACATTATTGTATCTTTTATCCTAGTTGTGCCTTTTAGGGGTTTAATCCACATGAGATTAATACTTTTTTCACAATTGTTGAAAAATGTGAAAAAAAAAAATTTGTGTATTGGGTCTCAAGCCAAAACTATAGCATGTATATTTATAATTTTTGGGTAAATATGGTATCTTTTATCCCAGTTGAGCCTTTTATAGGTCTAATCCCCATGGCATTAATACTTTTCCTACAATCATTGAAAAATGTGAAAAATTGTTTTTTTCTGTTTCAGGGACAGGACTAAAAAACCGCTGTACTTTTGACTCTGAAATTTGCATATTGTATGCATTAAGGGGAGGTATGGGTGAGAAGGGCACTTTTCTGCAATTTTAAGTTTAATGAACAAAGTTTGGTATAAAAAGTTAGGTTTTAGTTAAATTAGATGATTTCAGGTGATTTTGCATTGTTATGATGAATGGTTGCCATGGTAACCAGTTTAAAAGGCGAAAAAAGGCTGATTTTTACTGCTCACGGGATGTGAAATTTCTGAAGTTACAGACATGATAAAAAAAATTTGAAAAAATTTACAAATGAAGACAGGCAAGACGCAGGGAATTACAGAGCGGATTTTTGATATTTCTTTTCATAGTGTCAGAAATTAGTGTAAAGTAGTCCAAAGTCATTTTTATTGAAAAATTTCTCGTTTCTATCACTACGATGTCATATAATTTTGCAACGAAAAAAAAATTTTACAAATCTGGTCTGTAATCTCCAAGACAATTTTTCGAGGATTCCGATGATGTATCCCACAGGTTCCTACGACAAATGGTTGTCAAGATTTTTCACATCCCGTACAGGGTAAAAGTTGATTTTCACATGTTGCGGAAAATGGCAAAAATGTGACGTTAACGTCATTTCAGGCAATTGACCACTAGATAAAATATTTGTGGCTATTTCTCCAAATCTAATGAAGCTACAGGAACAAAATTTTGCAACGACTTAGTTATCATTGTTATGTTTCACCACAGTAAATTCCATGTTGCCATGGTAACTATTTTTTTGTGTGGACATCTTTGAAGTGACACAACGCCACTATTTACTCACGAAAATTTGGCGATGATTTGGTATTTGACATGGCTTTAAGTGATGACAGAGACATATTTTAATATAATTGAAGCTTGGACTGGCTGCCTGGGTTGGTGTTGGTCAAAGATGTGCCATAAACTGAATATGTGAAGCTTACATATATTTGGGGAATTTCTCACCAATACCTCCCCTTAAATACCCAGAATGTGTTTTTTGTGGGTCTAAATGCTCTGAGAAAGTTGAAGTGATGACAATTTACCAAAAATATAAAAAAATATAATTATTTCCAACCTGCATGATTCAGTTATTTTTGGAGTTAAATCTATGAAATTTTCCAATTAGGTGTCTAAATTATGTCTCTTTAAATATCTCAACTCAGTGGAAATGTTGGTCTTATGAATTTAAAAAAAAAACCAAAAATGAGAAAAAATCCCAATTTTCCAACATTTCTGAGTGAAAAGCCAGAAATGTAATGGGTTAATTATTTTAATTTAAAGCTTATTGTAGTTAGACACACTATGAACTAATATTCACAGCCATTGCATGAGTTATTGCAAATTTTTCCATTGAAAATTGTGAGCTTTCAGATAGACATCCGTTTTAAAAATTTGAGTTTTCGACCGTTTTTGGGGCTCTGCCACCAATTGTGTAATAGAGATATTTCAAATCTGACACCAGAAACTGAAAATATGGGTGCAATTGTCCTAATAACCGAAATATTAGACCTGTAGTTGCAAAATGTAACTTTATACACTGCTTCAAAATCGGACGAAAATGCATTTCCCGAAAAGTTACAAAATCACCCTAAATTTCTAATGGTCATATCTCCATGACTTTTGACAGCACAGCCTTCAAATTATGGTCAAGTGCTTAGATTAGGTAGCACTACATCTGAGATATTTTTAAATTTTTTTTTGGGATGATGACCTGAGGCAAGTCTCTGATTCTGGCTGATTTGGCATGGAATGACCCAGATGCATTTGTTTGTTAATATTTTAAAATGTTGACATTAAATCCTGAAGTCCCAATTATTATAACTTTATGGCTAATATCCAATCTAAGTGATGTAAATTTTAGAAGATAAAGTAATGTCAGTCCCTTTTATTTAGTTATTTGCATGAAAATTAAATGTGTATGAATCAGACAGACTGGCTTTTGTTGAATGGAGCACTGGAGAAGTCTTGATTGTGTAATGTTATGTCAGAGGGTCATTGTCTTCCCTGCTAATTCTTTCAATGACTGAAGCCAAGATCACTGGGGTAAAGCCTTCAGTGGATATCAGGCTTGGCTGCTCCATGTGTCTGCATTGTGTAATTGTTACATAATCTTATGTCAGTCACACTTGGTGGTTAAGTGGCTGGCTAATATGCGGACCACATCAAAAGCAGCGGTCATGAAATTATGGAGATATTTTAATGAAGAAAAATGCTTTCAAAATATAATTTTCCAAATCTCCTTTTGTTAGTTAAAATCTACTTTATTCTGCAAATTTCATTTTATTTTACTTTATTTTTCTTCCCTAAAATGGCTATACACTCAATACTACTATAATGATTATCATAAGTTTTTAAAGTATATTTTTATGAAAATAAATCATGGCAAACTGGAACTGGATTTTTAAACATCTTATTATTGTTAGACAACTACACGGTATGACTGACTTATTGTCTGAATCATACAGGCCAAAAGAAAATGTTGATAGAGAAAAAACTCACTTGATAAATAGATTCAGATAAAAATTGGTTCCCATGGAGATTAGTGGCTGAAATATTATAAGCTGTCAAGTCAATCTGAATTCCAAAATTACTAATGGCCTTTCAGAACCTTAATTATTGTCTGTACCCAAGTTTTAACTGTTCTCCAAATTGTTTTGGGAGGCGGCCTGTCCTGCTAACGCCCTCCCCAAACCCCCCGCTCCCACCCTGCAGAATAGCCTGCTGAATAGCCGAGGGTATGCTGCTGCGCAGCCTATGTTTTTATGGTTATAACTTATAACTTATATATATATGTATACTTAGTGCGGCAAATAGGACCGTGAAACTGAATACAAAGGGAACAATATCTGAAATGATACTCAACTGATTTTGTGAATTGTCTCATGTAAATACATACCAGAGTACTTTATTAGCTATTTATATTTTGTGTGCACTGAGCAAGCTAATGTGTACAGTTGTTTTTACTGAATACTGATGAAACGTCCACCTATTTGTTAGTTTGTAGCATATAAATGAGAAAAGTTAGATTGAGAAATCAGTCTTATGGGATGTTTGCAATTTTAGTGTCTCTTATTAATTTTAGACATGTTTTGTAAACATAGACAAATATATAGGTCAAGCATTCCAAAATTCTACTTTAATTGATTAAATTAAAATGTTGTAGTGTAATGATTTTCTGCTTGTGACAAAATGGTGCTAGTCACAAAAATCTATTGATCTATTCAATATATGTGCACAATTATGTGTGAATATTTTATGACAAAATTCTTTAAATGAAAGCACAATCATTTTACAAAAATATGGGTAACTATACATAATTACCTATGTAAAAAGCTAATAACTGAAACTGGGTTTAGTGTAAATGGCTAAATGCTATCTTGTAAATATGTGTCTATTTATATGAAAATACACCAAAAATTTGTAAAACCATGAATCCAGGGTTCAAACCCTGTGCCTGGTGCCATTTTATGCTTTAAGGAATGGTGCCTTGGGTTTTGTACTGAATTTGTTAAAAAAATGTGTAAATGATTGGTTGAATAAATATTTCAACTGAATAATGTATTGTTGAGTTGAATCATTAGAGAACCACCATCTGCAAGTTATGGCTGGTTGAGGGATTTCTCTGGTTTTCCTGTTGCCTTCCCGTCAAATTTGAGATGGGTGCTCGTGCATCCTCACCTGAGACAATTCGAAATATAATTTTAATCTTGAGGGAAAAAGCAAAGTTAATGCTAATTTCTACTTTGGCAGAACTGGGCATTTCCTTGCATTAAGTGGATTTTAGGTTTATTGAAATGTGGCCTAATCTCTTTGGCATCAAAACTGCTCACAGCCTCGCTACCTCTTCGATAAGTGGTGTTTACACAAAACGCTACAACATATATATATAAATATTCAGATTTATTCCAAATTCAACAATAACATAAACATGATAAACAGAATTTTGCACCAGCAATATCATCTCATGTGTGTTGGGCTTTGGTATCACACATAACTCGGTCCGTGCATGCTGGCATTGCATCAAGCATAATGGTATCAGTGGATATGATACACCACTAAGTCTTGATGACACCATAAAATATGCATATTGCGATATTATTACACCTGAGAGGCTCATGAAATTATTTTGACAATGGTCATGAAGCTTTAGTTTCTGTTGAAGCTTTTTGCAGTCGTGCCGCTTTGCCTCTCAAAGGCCGATGCTTCTCATTGTTAACTGTCCAAGCTCCTAAACTGTCATTGGAGTAATAGTCCATTGGGTACTGTTCTCTCTGCCACTCAACTGAATTCAGTGCAACGGAAACCTGGAAAAGAGGAATTAAAATTAATCAATATGATATTGGACTACAAAACAAAAGTAGGCGTAATTGCAGTTAGACTGATAGCCTAAATTTGTAATGAGTCACCAGGGATTTTTTAAATGTATTAAACAACTCATGATTGCATTGTCCGTATTATCACTATGTCACAAATTTTAGGGGACAGGTCTTTTGAGTTTTCTGAAAGCAAGCCAAAATCAGCAGGAGTGACCAGCAAATAACTATGTGAACTTTTAATTTGTTTTTGTCAGTCACTCAAACATTCTTTAAAATGAAAACTTAAAAAAAAATACCCTGGAAAGTTAGAGGTTTTTACACAATTTTGCATTTTAGAATTTCAAACATTTTTATCAATAAACCATTCCACAAATATAAAAAAATAAATAAAATTTTAAATTCTGGTACACTCAGTAAGCCCATAAAGAATTAGATCGTACCTCATAAGGTGTCAACAAGGGCTTTTCAAAAGCAGATCCCCAATCTATGGATAAGCGAGGACATGCAACTTGCACCCATCTGCAAAAAATAGAAATTAATCATTACAAGATGGCACAGACATTGATATCACTGTTTTGTAGTGTTTACTGCTGTAAATTTTACCAATCGGAGATTCTGTAAATTTGTCAAATACTCAATACTTACGCATCAACATCGGAAAATAGCTTCAATCTGTCTGGGAATATTTCTGACATGAGGACAGTAACGCTCTCCAATCCTAAATTTGTGAGTTTTTCTTGAATCGTCTGCAAAAGTAATGAAAAGATAGTATTCCATTGCAGGACATTTTCAAACTTGACAGAACATATCTGGTATAATTAACTTAAAGAGAAATATTAAATAGGGAACTGCCATTGAAATATCTTCTTTTTTGGCCTACCTGCATAACCTTAGGTGAACCTTGTCGTCCCAATGTTCCAAGAATCAATCCAAACTTCTTGGCTTTGGTTGCCACGGCAATAGCGTCCTGTCTGATTTCTTTCATCTTCTCGTGGTCGTAGAATTCTTCACTGAAGATTTTACTGTATGGGTCATACCTGCGGACATTCAAATATCAAAAACATCAGTGAGATTTTGAAACACAGAGAAATAGGCTAAAAATAAGTATGTAAATTGTAAAAGTAAATATGAAAATTAAAACAAAGGTAATGCCGCCTACAAGCAGTCATTATTTAATTTATCCATTTATTACCAAAGAAATCAATCATTACTAGAATACTGTCGTGAACTGAACGAAAAACATGCCCCCCCCCCATCCCCTAAAAAGAATATGAGTTTCAAAAATATATGTTTAAAGAGAATTAAGTTAGACAAACCTGTAAGCTGAGATGGTAGGGTTGTGGATCATTATAGATTCCAAATGAAACCTTCCATCTCCAAGGTATCTTAAAAAAAAATAAAGTCATCATTAAGAATATTTTGTACACTTTTAAAATTGGTGAATTGTCAGGCTCTTATACTTAAATTGTTAACAATTCCTTCAGAAATAAGTTCCAACAATGGTGTTAACTTTCAAATATTAAATTTAATCTTTTTCCCTTAATAATTTATATATAATTTAACTTGTTTAGACAAACTTACACAATTGCTTGCACGTCTTTCGGCAACCGGGGTGAAGTGCATCCAAGAATTTCTCCTGGCGAGAGAGGCTTTGCTTGGGGGATTATCACTTTGTATTCGTCTTTCATCTGCTGGTACACTGCCTTCCAATGACAAACAGAAACATAATGTGTTTTTCAAAGAAAGAAATTTGTATGTACATTGCTAATAAGAATCAGAGAAATTAAGAAAAGCTCAAAGCTTAAATTGACTTATTAATGTATCCAAATTCAGATTTTTAACTATTGGCAATTGCAATATTAACCACCCAGCTATACATTTGTAATAACTTTTAATCTGTTCAACCTGAGGCCTCTCCCAATGATCTGTAAGAATTAATTTCTTAGATAATTTCCAGAGCATAATTACCTGTAGAGTTGGCACAAACTGAATGGTGCTGACTAACGCTAGGCATGTTCCAGGATCAAAATTGAATTTCAGGGTCTCCATAAAATGAGCAGCATCTAATTTGATGTCCACAAAAATGTAGAGCATCGCAATTCCCTTGGTTTGATCTATGGGGACTGCAAATAAAATGAAATCTTCAATTAGCAATGTGAACAGTGAACACAGTAATTATTTAAAGGACCAGGAATAGGTACTTAATTGATAATAATTGCAGTCATAAGTTTCATACTTCATAAAGTAACCAGGTACTTCAGAAATCAATGCTTGGATAAAGTTCAATTTAATCAGATAGATCTATTTGGCATTCGAACATACCCAAGCAACTATGGCCGTAATGAACCATTAAGTCGCACCCGAGCGACCTCGCTGTAAAATCATCGACACAACATGCGCCATAAGTGACATCTCCCATAATCACAGTTTCGGCATCTGTAAAGCTAAGAAAGAAAAAAAGAGGAAAAAATTGCATCATCTGTCACAAGCTCATGAATTAAAAAAGATAAATATAACACACAGAAACCATTACAAATTTGAAGACAAAGAAGTTACCGAAATTTTACCTTTCAATTATATCTGATATTACACAAGCATACAGCAATAAGCCTTCTGGAAACTGCAGGGCAACTGAAATTAAAAATGCAAAGTTGTACTGACGTCCATAAAATCAATTTGAGGATCTTATTTGCAGTTTCACCATTTCTGAATTTCAAATCTTTGATCAATCCATATTATCTGCTTTGATATATTAATAAATCAAATAGGCAAGATAAAATTCAATACCTTTTTTGGACCCAGAATGCCTTATTTTCCATACTGTTTTGTAAATTTCAAAATTGTAGTTGTCTGGCAACTGGAACGGAATAGACAGCAATAGGTCTGCATTATTCAATGAGATAAGGCCACATATAATTGATCTTTAGCTTCTCAGATCCTCTCAAGGCACTTTTTCTTGGTCGGTCGGTAAGACAAAAAAAAAGGTTGACAAAAAAATTATAATGTCAATTTTTTTTCCATCGGCAGGAAATCTATTGTGTCGGCGGGTCCGCGAAGCTAAGAATCAATTATGTGTAGCCTAATACACAAAATTCAATTCACAAAATTGAAATGTATATATCAGTAATTAAATGAAAGTGAGGAAGGCCACAAAGTGAAATTATATAATTATTGAATGAGTACTCAGTACTGTCAGTAGTAATTAATTAAGGTGATGATATTCATGTAAATCTTCTGAGTGAATTTTGTACTATTGGATACCTGTTTCGCAGCATTTTGAAGTTGTGGATCATTTAGAATTTCTTGCGGAATTTGATGAGCAACTCTTCTGGCTGAAACATCAGACGAATGGTTTACTTTTAAAATCACTTTAATTCTGATAATAAATATTTGCAATATCGCTTTTTAATAACCATCAAGAGGAGCAAAATTCAGAAAACACATTTGTGCTTTCTGAAAGTTTTTAAGTCCACAGAAACACATGTCTTGATCCTGTTGTTGGCTCCAATCAAACTGAAGAGGGAGCCACCAACACACAAATTCATTTCTGTACCAGAAATACTGTTATAATTTATAAATATTAAAGTAATTATTACAGGAGAGTCGAGTAAAAACAGTTGACTAAATGAGTAGGCCTAGATGCGGCAGACTCGTTTCCATTCATATCACATATAAGTGGACCAGCAGGTAGCCTACTGGCGACGTCACAAAGCATTTGTAAATTGGCGGATGTTGATGAGTCATGATGACATTGTTCCCTCGATATCAAATCGCAGAAGTCGGTACTGGCTACCATGACCGTGGAGCCCAGATTGACTTCCTAGGATTGACTTGCGGAGTCGAACTTGCAGTGTAGGGACAGTGGGACATCAACTTTTATAAAGTGATTGTGGATGGCATTCTTTCAAATAAAAAGTCGATCAATGGAGTATCAATGTCTGTACCCTACATAGGAGAAATACAGCTCAAAAAGACTCACCACTCACCAATAATAAAGATAAAGAGCCTAATACCCTGAATATCGCCCAGTACCATATTGGATTACTTCTGACACCATCACAAGAAATCATAAATTCGCTGACTTCAATCTGAAATTGTTATCTGGACACTCTACTTTACCTTGGGATTCAACAACTTTCTTCCTGGCAGGATTTGCCTTCACAACAACAGCTTTTTCCTCCATGCCTCTCCTGTCATGTGTCAGCTGTCAAACTCCACCGGATGTTTTGATCCTGCACTTCCGGTGAAGAAAAATAACCTACAAGTTGTACTTTGGGCCTTTGGCATCATCTTGTAAGGTAAGTACCGTAAGTTTGCAGGTTTTGGTTCTCTGTGACATTGCATGGTATAGATCGTAGTTTGTCAATAGCTGCTGAATAGCAGTGCTATTGCTTGCATGTTTGCATTGTAAAGCAAGCAGCAGTGACTGACAACAGATTCACTGCAGACAGTGCAGTGCTGGTTAACTTCAACTTGTTGACTATGTTTGTACAGCTAATTGCGAGTTCACTCGCATTGTGGGCCAACCAGGTTAAAATAAGGGTAGTCAGAAATTTTGGATCGTTCATGAGAGACAAGGGAGCACTTTTTAAAGGTTCTTTCTCTGAAATTAATGAAGAATTGGCTAACTTGAGGCGTGGTCCTCACCTTATATGTCTTTTGTGCCTTGTTTAATTACAATTTGAGTGTTTAGTTTCAACCAAATCACGGCAAAACAGGAAATAGAAATATTTTTGTTATTGTTTTACTGCCCTCTGATTGGCCGAAACAGGTTCGATGTCTTCCCGATAGTTTTCGGACACTTCTACTAGGGCTAGAATTAGAATTTTAGGCTCTTTTGAATCCTGGTGCCTTAATCTTTATGATTTCGTTTTTTCATGAAGATATCTCAATTAATTGCTGAGAATTCGTTGAAAATGCATAGGCCTATATATGGCAGTGAACATATTTTAAAATAATAAAAATAACAATGTACATATAGTGGCTTTGCTATTATAATGTTAAATGAAAGGAATTATTGCAGGGACATTTATCTGAACGAAAAATTATATTAGAAATAACCCCAGGCATCTTGATATATATGTTTACCAACTGGTGTCTCACTTTTGTCTTTGTAACTCACTTTTTAGCTATTTACAATGAAAAACTCGGGAAAATTGTGGAAGGGATTGACAGCTAAAAATACAAGGCATTTTATAAGGCATCTTGATATATATGTTTACCAACTGGTGTCTCACTTTTGTCTTTGTAACTCACTTTTTAGCTATTTACAATGAAAAACTCGGGAAAATTGTGGAAGGGATTGACAGCTAAAAATACAAGGCATTTTATAAGATCATTTTCAAGCTTCTATGTGCTTTATTAATGCACTAGATTAGCATTTCAAAATTTTCTTCTGCACACACATCTTGATAGGACAGCCAAATAAAGCAGGCTTTACTCAGCGCATTGCAATAATGCATTCATATTTTGTTAATTTAAGGGTGATTGAGTCGAGAGACGTTAATGCAATATTGTGCATAAAATGGAAAAACCAGTGGTTGGTCCTTGACAAAATGTTATGAATATATGTGGAGACAGTAACAGTTAGAGTAACAGCTACTAGCCTATCAACATCAACAACACAAGTCAAGTCAGCCGGGGTATACCAGCACAACACAAGCAAAGTCAGCAGAAAAGTTCTTGTATTTTATAACTCAATTTTAGAAGAACATTATTGTCCTTGCATTGCAGTCTCATTGGGTTGAGTGCAGGCTGTCTGCAGCATTTTTGGAATCAAATTCCAGGATTTTCTAGGCTTTTCTTGACCCAAATTTTCCCAAAATCAAGGCCAATCTTCCAGAGAATGCAGATTACTTTTTTCTGATAGTAAAAATGTATCTGCGACCTGACTGTCACAAGAAATTGCAAAATATTCAGCTGTGTTTCTTTTTTTTATTAGTATGAAGCAGATTCCAGGCCTTTTGTGGTAAATGCAATTTTTTTCAAGGCTTTTCAATGACTGGCAGACACCCAGGTCCCTTTGAGTAGTTACAGTCGGGGTAGTGCAAGTGATTACTTCAAACAGCTTGTGTTACTGTGATGTCATTGCATATTCAATAGGTCAATAATGGATCATTTGGAGCCTTCTACCGTTTTAATCAATCGAGTAACTAAATTATTGCCAATATTGCTTCACAAGACTGTGGCATTTTTGAAGATGCATAAAGAAATATAGTCCTACAGACAACTCCTAAAAACATTTTTAAACTTACCATTTTAGATTTATAGGAAATTCACCCTGTACTAGGAGTTCCTACTTTGATATATCTGAAGATTGAGGGATGCGACAAAGAATTGTTTCAGCAAAGCAAAAACTATTTTGTGGAGAGTTTCCGAACCTGGGTCCCAACAATTGGGAGCCCAAGGCTCTACCAGCCGGGCTAGCCCCCTCCCTTATATTCAAGAATTGTAATTGGGTGATGGCCGCTTGGCCATGATGTGAAAAAAACTAGGACCCAGAAATTTGGCTGGGGACCCACTTTTTCAGACCTCACTGAGTCCCCAGGACTCACTTTTTGAGCATCCCAACAGAAACCGTGGTGTTGATGCTGGTCTATTGTTTGGAAAAGGTGTGAAGTTCAAACTTGAATTGGATGACACAGTTGTTTTAATTAGTCAGTCAGTAATTAGTCAGTCAGTAAATACTTAAACCGATAATATAATAATGTATAGCTATCCCAAACATCCCCCCTCCGACTACAGCTCACATTTATCTATGTCTATCTATTTATCTATCTTTCTATCATTCGATCTGTCTATCAATCTATCTATCTTGCTAGCTATCTATCCATCTTGCTAGCTGTCTATCTATCTATGTATCTATCTAGCTATCTGACAATTCTAGCTATCTAGCTTGTAAACTATCTAGATATCTGATCTATCTATCTATCTATCTATCTTGCTATATATATTGCTATCAAGCAATCCCCAACATCTCCCATGGAGCTTACAACAGAAACACATAATTATTTGTCCATCTAAACAATTAAATCTGTCTTTCTAAAATATCAGTTACTGGCTCACTGCCATCACAAGATGCGTTCTGGACTTCACAAGTATGGAGCAAATTAACCAATGTCAAATAAAGTCATGAGAACCAGCCAATCAGAGCACACTAGAATATATAATTTTAAGTTGGCTACTCCCTAGAACTTATCACAAGCATTTGTAAAATTTACCACAGTTTCAGTTTGTCTCAAGTTTATTTTGTCAGCTTTTAAAGCTCTGTCTCTTTCTTCTTTAAACACACATAGATAGATAGATAGATATGGTAAGTGCAGCCCTCTAAGCCCAGTTCTGGGCACTCACAAGGGTCGATTGATGAGATGGGAGAGAGAGCGGGAGTCCTAAACTTGTTACACATTTACCCCATCTGAGGGATCTTTTACTTGCCCAGCATAGACACTGATACAGTAGTCCGCCAATTTAACGTCTCATCTGAATGACATCCAGCTGGGATTTTCCTCATGAAGGTACACTGAAAATGTTGTCTGAAAGAATTTTGAACATTGTACAATGTGCGACACATGACAGAGCTGTTGGTCGCGAAAAACAATTTGGGGAAATATCTTGGTGGTTTGCCCCCCCTGAAAAAAATCCTGGATACGCCACTGGTGCTGGTTACCTTTTGGAAATTTTTGTGGTGTTTTTTGCAAATTTATATCATTCAGGGGCAGAAAAATGGGAAATAGTGAAGAAAAATGGGGAAATTGTGTAGAAAAAATGGGGAAATCTGTTAAAACTCTTCGTATAAATCCCCTTTTCTTTCAGTTTCTTTTTTCTGTTAATTTCCCACTTCTTTTTACCATTTCCCCAATTTCTGGCCATTTCTCCCATTTTTCTTACCTTTTCCCCATTTTACTTATAATTTCCACATTTTGCTTACCATTTACCCATTTTGCTCATAATTTCTCCATTTTTCTTACCATTTCCCCATTTTCGTTTCTAATTTTGCTAATACATCTGCAGAAATTTCCCCAAAATCTGTTCAGGAGGCAAGTTGTTCCCCCTGCCCTCTCACCCCCCCCCCCCCCCCCCTAATGGCTATGCTACTGATCTCAATACCTTTTAGATCTGGCCTTCCTGCTATTGACATAATTTGTTGTAAGCCGCTTGTACTTTCTTTTTTACTGCACCGCCCCCCCCCCTCCTGGTGATACCACTGCTAAGTTTATTGTCTCTCCTATTTCTCTGATCATGTATGAAAATTTAGGCCCCAAATTCTACACCATTTTCCCCAAGAATCTACTCACAAAAATGGCAAAACAACATACGCATAGTGAACTCGCATGTGTTCCGCTTGCGACACAAAATCTAGTTTTATCTCAATACTACCGGTACATGTGTCATTTGTCGCTAGGACACACAGCAACATTTTCTTTGAAAGTATATACAATAATTTTGAAATGGTAGCCTAAACAATTAGTAATAAGTAATAAGTAGATTCATGGACGCAGGTCCTGACGGTCCTCTTTGTCCAGCTCGGGTGTTTTATTCTTTGTTCCCGTGGTGATGAAAGGTGCAGCTATGTACAGTGCTGGTGACGCCCGTAGGGAGGATAAAAACAATGTATATATACATAGTAGTTATACCATGGGCATATGTGGTATACGGAGATATACAGCCGAGGTGGTAAATATAACCCGAGGGCGTAGCCCGAGGGTTATATTTACCACCGAGGCTGTATATATCCCGTATACCACAGATATGCCTTTGGTATAACTGATTTATACCATTATTCGCTGTTTCAGAGGATTATTTTGTAATCATGTGTTTGGAGATGAAGACCGATTTACTAAAAATGTCTTTATTTTATTACCAGAGATACCAAAATGGTCACAAAATTTTTCTTTATTTAACAAAATTAACATTATTTTTTTTAAATCAATATTCCAGTGTCAATAACTTGAATTATGTTCAAGCTACAAAAGCTCTTGTCAACTCCAGAGTGAGGCTCAATGGCATCTGTCATGGCGTCATGATTCAAATGCTGGCTTCTGATTGGCTGATTCAGTGTTTGTGCATTGTGACATCACCACTTGTCACATGACCACTAAATATATGTGATATATGGCGAGATATATCATGGTAAATATTGAAGGATTTATCAGCGAGTATGGTATAAATATATATATACAACTAGAAAAAGTTTTTTTTAGTTTTGATGGACTGGCCGCCTTGCTGCCTGTCATTTTTGTACTTAGAAAGGTTTACACTTAATTACTCGATTAAATATTGGTCGACTGGCCGCCTTGCTGCCTGTCGCAAAGGTTTATATAATTGTAAGTGTGGTAACGTTGTTCTGCTTAGGAGTCAGTTCTAAGTAATTTGTGCATAAAATTGTTCAGTACAGGACTAGCCGCCTTGCTGCCAGCCTATAATGTCTAGCTGTACTACCGATTTTTAAAATTTGGGATTGGTAAAGAAGAAAAAATATTCAAATGTATCAAAATATGATCACGACTGGCCGCCTTGCTGCCTGTCGCTGTTTTACTCGATTGGCCGCCTTGCTGCCTGTCGAATTTGTTTAGTCAAGATATTGATACTTTTCGTTTGTGAGGTGGTTGTCTAGTCGATTTTTAAAACTATTTATTGAGTTAGCGTCTATAACTGACTGAGGGAGACTGTTCCACTTATTTACTATTCTGATTGCAAAACTGTGTTTCCTCATGTCCAGACGCAGTGTTCTCTGCTTAAACAGTTTTTGGCTGTGGCCTCTTCTTTGGTCCGTTGCTCGCGGAAGCACCAGGTTTACACTGGGGTCATACAGGTTATTCATAATTTTGTACACTTCTATGAGGTCTCCGCGCTGCCGTCTGTACATGAAATTCTATTTAAACATGACAGATCATCAGATGCATGTCACCCCATCCCCCAAAATTGCAGAATCCACCCCTGCCCTGGAAGCAGTGGTGGATCCATGGGTGGTCCAAGGCCAGGCCCACCCCTCCTAGACCACAGATAAATAAAAGTATTTTGAAAATGTGCCTCGGCAGGTCAGTGTTATTTACTGTAAAATGCGGACCGCATCTGATCAGGCTCGCATTTTCAGCTTGATTGACCCTGTATAATTAGCTTGATTAAACAAGCAATGCTCCTCCTAACCCCTCCTGTGTTTGTCGAATGTCTGGTCCTTATGGTCCTTATCATAGGCGTACCGGGCACGCGATTTTTGGGGGGGCGGCGAGCGACATTTTCCCGAATTTCAAGATCTAGATTTGATACCATTTCAAATGAAATTGCCTGGAAATCATTAATTTTCAATAATGATTATTAAATCATCTGCCCAAATCTTTTAGCCTTTTTGCCCGAATCTTACTGTTTCCCAAACATTTGGGGGGGCGATCGCCCCCCCTGCCCCCCCCTCCGATACGCCTATGGTCCTTATGGTCCGCATTTTACACTGATCCTGTTGCTGCACCGGCCCACGAATGCTGAAACACCTCTATCCCCCCAGGCTACCCTGTCTGGATCCCCCACTGGGAAGGAAAATAAATCATTGACAAGAATAAGAATTCAACCATCTTACACTATGATGACTCTGCTTGTTTAAGTGTCAAATAATATGTTCTAAAAGATGACCTGTTATATAGGCTTAATACATCCAGCTGAAATAGTGAATGAAATATAGATAATATATTATATATCCATTAGCTGTTAGGAAGTGGTCTCCTCCTGGCCCCCTCCTCCTCCTCCTGACCACCTTTTACTGACCTCTCTTCTGAATCCTTGCTACTCCAGATCTCTCTTTTCTGCCTCCTCCATCTCCCGACCTCCTGTGCCTTTTGACCTCCTGTGCCTTTTGACCTCCTGCTTTCATTCCCCTCCTCCTGACTTCCTCCTCATGCTGACCGCCTTCTTTGGATTTGGCCTCCTTCTTCAGATTTCTTGGGGCGTAAAACACAAACTCACTCACTCACTCTTCAGATTTCCTCTTCCTCCAGGACATGACCTCCTTCTCCTTAGATCAGCAGAGCAGAGCTCAGTATCCATCCAATCTTTTCTTGTGCAATTGCTGCGTCAATGACGCAGCACGCTCTGGAGGCCTTAATATCGAACGCAGCACCTTCTAAGTGGTACCAATGTTTCAGAAATTTAATTTCCTACATTTTGAGCTAAGTTTCTGCTCTGTACGACCATTCTTTCTATGCTAAAAGTGCGTCCGAAGCACTCGAGGTTGATGTCCGAAGTTTTTTTGACAAGTTATATTTACTGTCATCTCTCCATAAATCGGCCTCATAAAAATATTTCAAGAATCCAGTGTGTTTTCTAAAGATAAAAGGTAGATGCTAGTATTTTTTTTAGATTTTTCAAAGCCACAAATCACCCCAAAACCAGGCCCTGAAGATTCTGTTATTTCACCCAAGCAAAGATGGCGTTGGCCCAGACCTGTGTTTCCAGACCTATCTTCTCCTAATCTCCTCTTGACCTCCTCCTGACTTCCTCAATCTCCTTACCTCCTCCTGACCTCCTCATCCTGAACCCCTCCTCCTACTGATAGCTACCTTCGAAACCAATAAATCAAATCAAGCTACTGATCTCCCCTCAGCCTGAATCCCTGGTCATCTTCAGACCTTCTGTTTCCTCACCCACCCAAGCTTACTGACCCCCTCCTCCGACTTCCTCCTGACTTTTCGTTCCCTGATCTTCTTCTCCTCCTGACCTCCGCATCCTGAACCCGTCCTCTCCAGACCTCCTTCTCTGGATCTCCTCCTCCTGACACCCTCCTGACCAACTTCGTTTTCTGACTTCCTGTCTCTTGACCTTCTCCTATACTGCCCTGACCTCCTCCTCCTCCAGGACATGACTACCTCCTCCTCCACTCTGTAACTCCTGTTGACCCCCTCCTCCTGACCTTTCATTCCTGACCTTCTACTCCTGACCTCATCCTCATCCTGAAATCATTCTGTCTTCAGACCTTCTGACATACTTCTGACCTCCTTCTGACCTTCTGACCTTTTCCCGACCTTTTCCCGACCTTTTCCTGAACTTCTCCTGACCTCCTTCTCCTGACCTCCTTCTCCTGACCTCCTTCTCCTGACCTCCTTCTCCTGACCTCCTTCTCCTGACCTCCTTCTCCTGACCTCCTTCTCATCCTGACCTCTATATTTCGACCTCCTGACCTCCTCCTTGACTTACTTCTCCTCATCCTGAACCCCCCTCTTCAAAACCTTTTGTTCCTGACCTCCTCCATTCAGGCAGCTGGATGGTATGGCCAAGGCCTCTTCTGCCTCCTGACCTCCTCCACCTCCAGACCTCTTCTTGATCTCCATATCCCGAACTCCTGCTCATCCTGACGTCCTACTCCAGACCTCCTCATCAAGACCTCCTGATCCTCCAGACCTCCTCCTCCTCCTCTTGACCACCTCAAACCGTCTTCTGACATAATTCTGACCTCCTCCTCCCAGAGGCCCCTACTGACATGCTCCTGACCTCTGTCTCTTGACCTCCTACTAACTACCTCCACTTCCTGATCTCTTCTCTCCATAGAAATACATAGAACGGACATGAGGCTGTATGATGCCACCTCAAGATGAGGTCACCAAATCCGCCATATTGGAACTGCCCTGAGACATGACGTCACAATAGACTAATTATGATGTGACGTCATGCCATTGTTATAAGTGACATCACTGTTATTGTTACATCACGGTTACATTGTGCAAGGACATACAGGGCAGTTCCAAGATGGTGGATTTGGTTGCTTCATCTGCCAGAGCCTCATGTCCCTTCTATGTATTTCTATGCTTCTCTCTTGACCCAATCCTGACCTTCTCCTCGTACATTGTGACTTCCTTGTCCTAAACCAAAACCCCTCCTCCTGACTTCCTTTGTCTTATGACATTCTTTGCCTCCTGACTTAGTCTTTTAACCTCATCCTCCTGACCATGTCCTTAACCCCTCCTAACCTCCTCTGCCTGCTAACCTCCTCCTTCTCATCCTGATTTCCTCCTATACTTACCTTCCCTTCCTGACCTCCTTAATCACCCTACCTCCTGACCTCCTCGATACCCACCCCATCCTTCTCTTTCAATCTTACTAATCGTTGAATTTCTCTCTAATAACTAGGGATGCTACGATGTTAAGGGCATTTACAGTGATGCGTCTACAAGCAGGACATTCCATCCGTGGGCAGTATGCCTACAGCACTTCCACAGCAGTTATTATACGGAGGCCGAAGGCTGTGATCTTCGACATGGGAGGGGTGCTCATTCCTTCTCCTGGACTGCTCTTTTCAAGTGAGTCCTATATTCACAGGCACACTCCTGAATTAGTCAATTGATATTCAGTATAAATATCAAACTGTACAGTCACTCCAGGTGACTGCCTGTGCTATATTCTGATATTTTTGCAACATCAATATCTTTTAAAATTGTTTGCCTGTTTGAAATCTTGTAATTTAAAAATATGTTATGTCTTTTAAAGTTACGATACACTCATGTATTATTATTATTTGTGAGTAACACATAATAATACAGTGTGAGGCATGGACTTTCCTGGATTGTACCTATAAATAAATAGAATTTTCAATGATGATCAATGATGATACAGCAGTTATCGAGCAGGCTTGGTCGGTTCACTGAGAAGACCATACAGATCATAAACTTTCAGATAGTCCAGACTAAAGCCATCAAGCACTGACTAACTATTAAAATCACATTAAAAGATCAGTCAAGATACTACAGCTGGTTGACCTTTGAGAAATTTCTTTGTTTTTAGGTAGCCAATGGTCAACTTTTAAGGTCAGCAGAGTAGTTTATGGTCCTACCCAGGTGTCAGGGTGGGCATTAGCACACTTCCAGTCTCAGTGATCTGCCCAATGAACTGACCAAGCCTGCTCGAAAACTGCTGTAATTCAGAAAAAAAATTTTCCAGAATATGAATCCTCTTTGCAAATGCCAAAAAATACATTGGTTAAAACAATTGTTGAGTCTGGTTCAAATGGAGCATGGGCGGCCTGGGAGAGGGGAGAGCTGGTCGGACCTGACTTTGTCAAAGCCTTCTCTGATGAGTGCTCCAAAAATGTATGTTTCACATAATGTTATTATCGCTTTTTTTAAATACAAGCAAATCACATTACATTTCTTACTTTTCTTAGAGTTTTTAAGGCGCTTGACCTGAATGATTTTTGCATTTTCAGGCTGGAAAACCAGTGGACATGAGTCCATTATTTCATGAGATGGACTCAAATATGGAAAATGAAAATTCTAAAATGTTTCCCGAGATGTTGGATGCTATTCAGTGTGTACGAGCTGAAGGAATCAAAACGGCCCTATTGACAAACAACTCCTTCATTAGCCCTGGGGTCAGCGCCTGTCCTGTTGACCAGGGCCTCTTCGATGTGGTATGTTTAAAAATTAAAAAAATTTTTTTATTGCTTTTGCTTAACTAAAGTGTTTTGATAATCATGTACATTTTGCAATGATTATCTGGACACCTCTGGCGTGCAGATACTGTCTCACAACGGCCTACTTCCTTGTGTTTTTCAGTTTCCTGTTGGCTGAACATAAGACATAGTGGTGTACACAGTAAACCCATCAAACTTACTTTATGTTGCACACACGTGATCCAAGTGACTCAGACTGATATAGCAAACAGATAGTGGATAGATCTACAGATATCACCCGGTGAATTGGTCCTTAACACCGAGAATAGCTGGAAATCTGTGTTGCAATCATGGAAAATTGACTGGATTCTAAATAGGACAATGTACTAGAATTATAACTGATATACAGTCCCTATGGCACACCAGGGAGGGGGGACCAGTCTACCAGAATCTGATATGCTTCAGCGCACACCCGTCATCAACACGCGGTAGCCACCTAGCATGCAAAATACGCACTAATGCTATTGGTTGAGAGAGCTATATAGATTTGCCGGTGTTCAACAACTAGATCATTAGATTGAAACTGGCATGCATAAACAATTTAAAAGGGGGTTAAAGAGCCCTAAAGCTATTGACCAACTTGTGACCGACTTATGCTCAGACAGGATGAACTGTTTTACAACCATGGCCTCATTCACACCTCCTTCTGACCTAAAGAATGGCTTTTTGAGGAAGCATACTACACTGGTCCATTTGTTAGACTAGCAGGGCTAGTCTTTAGGGATACTAGGTGTCGTCCAGTTCCGAGTCTACCATCTCCATGGCAACCACAGTAGTAGTACTGTCTATTTACACAAGGTAGCTACACTTTCTTCTTTTTCTTATTGGGAGTTCTCTCCTGTGTTTTGGAGCTCCCCTATTGATAGTTATGATATGGTCAATGATGTCAATCAATGTTAGTCAGCGATGTCAGCCGGGATATCAACCAGTGATATCAACCAGTGATGTCAGACGGTGATGTCAGCCACTGATGTCAGCCGGTGATGTCAACAAGTGATGTCAGCCACTGATGTCAGCCGGTGATGTCAGCCGGTGATGTCAGCCACTGATGTCAGCCACTGATGTCAGCCGGTGATGTCAGCCACTGATGTCAGCCACTGATGTCAGCCACTGATGTCAGCCACTGATGTCAGCCATTGCTGTCAGCCACTGATGTCAGCCACTGATGTCAGCCACTGATGTCAGCCACTGATGTCAGCCGGTGATGTCAGCCACTGATGTCAACCGGTGATGGCAGCCACTGATGTCAGCCACTGATGTCAGCCACTGATGTCAACCAGTGATGTCAGCCACTGATGTCAACCAGTGATGTCAGCCACTGATGTCAGCCACTGATGTCAGCTGGTGATGTCAGTTGGTGATGTCAGCCGGTGATGTCAGCCAGTGATGTCAGCCAGTGATGTCAGCCACGGATATCAGCCACTGATGTCAGCCGGTGGTCAGCCATTGATGTCAGCCACTGATGTCAGCTGGTGATGTCAGCCACTGATGTCAGCTGGTGATGTCAGCCGCTGATGTCAGCCACTGATGGTAGCCACTGATGTCAGCCACTGATGTCAGCCAGTGATGTCAGCCACTGATGTCAGCCACTGATGTCAGCCGGTGATGTCAGCCACCGATGTCAACCAGTGATGTCAGCCGGTGATGTCAGCCACTGATGTCAGCTGGTGATGTAAGCCGTTTATGTCAGCCACTGATGTCAGCCGGTGGTCAGCCACTGATGTCAGCCGGTGATGTCAGCCACTGATGTCAGCCGGTGATGTCAGCTGGTGATGTCAGCCAGTGGTCAGCCATTGATGTCAGCCACTGATGTCAGCTGGTGATGTCAGCCGGTGATGTCAGCCACTGATGTCAGCCACTGATGTCAGCCGGTGGTCAGCCACTGATGTCAGCCGGTGATGTCAGCCACTGATGTCAGCCGGTGATGTCAGCCAGTGATGTCAGCCGGTGGTCAGCCATTGATGTCAGCCACTGACGTCAGCTGGTGATGCCAGCCGGTGATGTGAGCCAGTGATGTCAGCCAGTGATGTCAGCCACTGATGTCAGCCGCTGATGTCAGCCACTGATGTCAGCCACTGATGTCAGCCACTGATGTAAGCCGGTTATAGGATGATGTCAGCTGATGAAGTCAGCCAATGATGTCAGCCGGTGATGTCAGCCGATGATGTCAGCCAGTAATGTCAGTCAGTGATGAGCTGAACAAACTGCTGATCGAGCCCCTGCTAGTCTTGCATATGGAAATATGCTCCCATCTAGTTTGACAATGTATAGAAACAAAATAAAAAGAATTCTCCCATGATGCATATATGTTTTAATAAAGTAAAGTGTAGTATACATAATCAAATAAAAGTTTTACTTTTAATTTGAAGTTTATAAACTTTATACAGTGTACTTTTAGTAAATGCAGGACAGTTACAAGGGTAACTGTCATGGTAAATGTAAGCTACATATGGGTCAAGCCATAAAGGTGCTGCTTCTGAGCTGTAAAACATGTCCTCTAAGTTCAGAGGTGGCTGGCTAGAAGGGAATTTAATTTAAGCAATCTTAATGAATGCCATACTGAACTATACATATTAGAATAAATTGTGTGAAAATTTGAGGTAAATACCACAAAAAATAAAGAATCTGTACCACTTTTTAGTCCTGAAAACAGGCCAAAAATGACGTTTTTTGGCGTTTGTGGCATGACATGGCCAAAAGATGACTTTACTAGCTGAAGGGAACTCTTTCTTGGTCCATTTTTAAAGTTTAAAATGATAACCCATGTCTTGAACTTTTATTTCATGCACAGTGAACTCCTGGGAACCTCTAATTCGAAGAGATATAAGTAAATCTTCCAGAGTAACATTTTTTACTGTTTTTCGTTACTCGCTATTAGATTGTGATAACTTTTTATTTTACAATAATATTTAACTCAAAACAGTGTACATATGTCGGCCTAAGTGATGCCTACAGGATACAATCCAGTTTTGAGGATATTTTGAAGCAGAAATAGGGAAAAAACAGATTTTGCATAATGTCCTTATGTGTCCCTGTTACACGGCCAAAATTCTACCCCCTGTCCTTTCACATTTTGAAAGACTGTTATGATAGTTTTTATTTCACAAGAGTGCAGAAGAATGATGGAATAAGAAATATGCCAATTTGGAAGTATGGGGAACAACAATTAAGGCCAGGGCATGTAGAAAAAGGGGCATTTGTCCTTTTTTGTCCTTGTTACTCTCATGTTACGCCCCTGAAAAGCCAAAAATGTAACAGGACAGCCACTTTTTGTCCTGTTTGTTTAAGGTAACAAGGACATGTCCTGTTATGTTTTTAACAGTCACAAAGCAGTTTAACAATTTTGATGGGTGTTACAGTTGCCCTATGACTTAAGAAACTTTGAACTAAATCGTACCTAACAGATTTGTTAGATTGCAGCTCGATTGTGAAGTAACTCTTGAAAAGGTTGGCAATATTTGACGGAGTATTTTGTATTAAAACACAGTAACAGGACAGTAACAGGACAACAGCAATTCCTGTCCTGTCAAACTACAACCAATTAGTGGTACTTGACTGTAATGCTTCATACATATTCTAGAAACACAGATACACATTTCCACTATGGTTAACTGCTCACAGGCCACCATTAATACATGCCTGTCCTGTTACATGTCCTGTTACCATATATGTCCTGTTACTTGTCCTGTTACACAGATGTCCTGTTACTGTTTGTTATTTTCTTTCAAATTGTCAAAAATGACACGAAATATAAGCAATATAACTCAGATATAGATTGCATAAGGCACATGGTACATATTTTGAACCATTGCATGGCTGAATTATTAAAATTCTTCAACCTCCAGGGTTTTAAAGACATCAGAATGAGTCCTGTTACTGTCCTGTTACTGTCCTGTTACTGTCCTGTTACTGTCCTGTTACTGTACAGTTAATTACTGTCCTGTTACTGTCCTGTTACTGTATGTTTGGCTTGAATTTTGAAATCTTTATAGTGGCTATAAAAAGGTAGTTGTACCTATAAAAATTGCATAGAAAATACCTATGTATGATATATGCGTAATAAGTACCTGAAGAGTTAACATCTCATCATTATTTCTACAGCTACAGTGCTCAGAACTCTAATTGTCCTGTTACGTTTTTAATATTTTGAACCATTAGAATATTAAATATATGTGCATGGGGAGCTCTCAAAACACTTATAAGGTGACCCAGTGGTGTTATATTTTATTCTAGGCATTTAATTTTGAAGACAATAGGCACCTGGAAAGTTAAATATCTAAAAATGTGAAAATGTTACGTTTTTTCAATTTCCCATTTGAATGGCCATTCCTAAAAAAGTGGAAGGTTTAATCCTTTGACATCATATTTTTAGTATGGGTACATGTTTGCAGAGCAATTATTTCACAATTTCGTATCAAAATTACACAATTTATTTTTGACAGCTGTTTTCAGCCTTGGAGCAGCACCTTTGTGGCTTGACCCATATGCATATACACATACACATACAGCAAGATTGTTGGGTAATTTGAAAGAGGTGTGAAAAGGGGTAAATACATTTACTCTGCCCTTGGTCCATTTTTCTAGGCCAATGTGCAATGAAGTAGGGCAATAGCCTCAGGGCTCTTTGACTTCGTTTAAATTATGCTATTGCTTTCTTTCTCGAACATCTCAGGTTTTATTGAAATCATAAAAGTGGGTCTGCTTCATGAAGATGAGCTGTATCTACCTTAGCTTAAGATGTCCAAAGCAATGATGAGCTGTGGGTGTGTATCTCCTCTGTCAGCTTAACACAACTATTTCAAGTTGTTAAACACACAACTCCATCACACACAATCAAAAAACTTCATGCATCGCTATGTAGCAATTCATTTATTTCTCTCTCTTAAGGCCCATTGGCCACTATGCCCTGATAACTTCTGACTACTGCTATTATAATTCAGCCAACCAGACTACCAGACCAATATTATGTTACAATGTTCAGGTCAATTATCAGCGTCCAG
The DNA here is from genome assembly GCA_026936325.1 of Platynereis dumerilii. Taxonomy (NCBI): domain Eukaryota; kingdom Metazoa; phylum Annelida; class Polychaeta; order Phyllodocida; family Nereididae; genus Platynereis; species Platynereis dumerilii. Next base: position 102,050,830 of record JAPTHN010000002.1, read on the forward strand.
ATATGCAAATTGCAATTTGCCTTCTAGTTTGGATACTAATTTTGGATGCTCGGTAAATGTTTGTAAGTTCTTCTCGAGAATCTGTATTTCTGTACAGGTCGTAGAATCATGCAGAGTTGGAATGCGTAAACCGGAATTGAGAATCTACCAGCACACCCTTGAGAAGTTGAATGTTGGTCCTGAAGATGCTGTGTTTCTGGACGATCTAGGAAGCAATTTGAAGACTGCTCAGAAAATGGGAATCAAGACCATTAAGGTTTGGACCATTATATTTTTGGGGAGGTTCTTGTTTTGAAGAAAAGACATACGTGTAGATCAAAGTAGTATAATTAAATTTCAGGAAAAAAAAGTATCACTTTGACTGTTCAAAATTGGAAGTCACGTTTACAAGTGATTGTACATATGCACCTTTAATCTCAATAAACTTACTGAATAGTTACTGTAGTTTTGGAGTGTCTCCTGAATTTTGATTACCAGTAGTTAATGTGATTCCTTTAGAGCTAACTCCCAGCTAAGAAAGATCTCAGTTATATATTTGCCATGGCATTACTTCAACATGATGATGTGTTACATATGTACAACAGGTGGACAGTCCTCAGCAAGCTGTCCGAGACTTGGAGGCCACTCTTGGCTTTGACGTGCAGGGTTATGCCGAGGGGACGGTGGCTGTGCCAGAGAGATTGAGGATCGATAAAAAGAAACTGAAAAGTTTCCTCAACTGGGTATTGAAATTGCATGCCAAAGGTGATGGTAAATATATTTCAAATATCCTCTTATTTTGAAGAACATAGAATTTTAGCATCTTTCATTTCTACGTGTAATACTGTTGCTGTTAATTTTCTCAAATGAAGGAAATGTTTGTGGAATTCTCCTTCCAGAAATGCCGACTGTAAGGTGTTTTGAACATGGTCAGTCAAATCCAACATATTTTGTCCGTTATGCCAACAAAAACATGGTCCTGAGAAAAAAACCGGTGAGTATCTCCTACTTTTATCCAAATTGGAGTGACGTACCGTAACAATTATCTATACAAATTAATGATGACCTGTTATTTTCTTCATTCAGCCTGGAAAGTTGTTGCCATCTGCCCATGCTGTTGAACGAGAATATAAGGTCATGAAAGCTCTTTATGACTACGGAGTTCCTGTCCCTAAAATGTTGGCGCTGTGTGAGGATGAGAGGTATTAAATGGACTAATGGTTAATCATGAGAATTATTTTGTTGAGTGACTAAATTCATTTGATATACTTCACTTACAGCTTTAAATTTTATAGTAGAAAAGAGCAACTTGGATCCAAATTAACAAATTTAACCAAGCCATGCAACTATCCAGAGTAATAACTAATAGCATCAAGACATTGCGTTTCACTTGCTCTTCAAGCTACAATGAGAGAAATTTTTTTTTTTTGCCAGCTTGATAGGAACGCCATTCTACATGATGGAGCATGTAAAAGGAAAAGTTTTTAAAGACCCACTTCTTCCTGACTGCACCGCAGAAGAGCGAAGAATAATTTATGCCAGGATGGCCGAAGTTTTGGCAAAAATCCACAAGGTCAGCATTGAGAAGGCTGAGCTGGCGGATTTTGGGAAAGTTGGTAAGTTGTATGTTATAAATGCAGGTATCTGTGCTTTTTCCCAAACGCCTGGTTGCTGTTATGTTGTATATATTGATTCTGTCTCAGCCAATGGGAGAGATGAAGAGAAGAACATCATTCCTTAATCCTAGCATTAACAGCTTGTTGGAACTCCTGCCTCAGCAAGTGTTCCATATAAACAAATAGAATTTTTTTTCTGTTTCAGGAAATTACATGATGAGGAATTACACAAGATGGGCAAAACAATATGAATCGTCAAAAACAGGAGAGATCGATTCCATGAACAAGTTGATGAAATGGCTTCCTGAAAATATGCCAGAGAAGGAAATGACCACTGTCGTGCATGGCGACTTCAGGTATTGAAACAATTTCTCCTTAATATGTTCTTTCACTGAATGACTTGCCTAAATCTTCAAGGTAGTGAAAAAAAATTTCATTGGATTAAAAACAATGACTAAATGTCTGAAAATTCTCTCATTTCAGACTGGATAACTTGATATATGACCCTAAAACTTTGGAAGTTGTAGCCATTTTGGACTGGGAACTGTCGACTTTAGGAGATCCTATGACTGATTTGGCCACAAACTGCTCAGTGTACTACTTTCCTGATTCTATAAAACAATTCAGAGGTAAATGATATATTATCTCATATTTTTCATTGATGTTGTATTGTTGTAACTGTGTTGTAGGCATCACTGCAGTATTACAGTATTTCTAATAGATCTATGGGCCCTCATCTGTATTCATTTGATTAATAATTATCTTGCCATAAAATATCTGACTTTACAGTACTGTAAGAATAGTCCCTGCAGCTGGCACTTATATTTATGCAGCAGAAAGTTGGATATCATTATATATAGAGGTTGCCAACTGGAAATTTCTCCTAATTACATGTAACATATATGGCAGTTGTTATAATTTAACTTGTCATTCCTGTGACAACATTTTTTTGTTGCAGGGTTTGGTGGGGCTGATCTGAAAAGCCTGGGTATCCCAACTACGGACGAATATGTGCAGATGTACTGCCAGCACATGGGAGTGCCAAATATTCCCGGCTGGGATTTCTACATGGCCTTCGTCTGCTTCAGGTTTGCTGCCATTCTGCAGGGCGTCTACAAAAGAGCTTTGCAAGGTCAGTGTCCAGAACTCTGGTTATTTTACAATTGCGTATATATCTATGCCCTTTCAGTTGTGCATCTTCCGGAAGTTATTAGCTCTTTTCATCGAGCTTGCTCTGATATGAATTTAGTTAATTAGAATCCAATTAATTATATGCTAGTTAGGCCAGACATATTTATTTTTAGCTTCTAGCATACCCAATAGATTTTCTGTCTAATAAAAAGATGTAGTTGCCCACAATAATATATAAAATTGACATTGTAAAAAATCATGAATACAGCTTTTTTGCTTCGACCGACCCTAGAAAAAGTGCCTCGAAAAGATCCGAGAAGCTGAAGATCAATTATGTCTGGCCTTATTAATGAATGTGAAATATTTGCTGTTTAATGGTTTTTCATTTGGACTTCTTGGGATTTTCATTTTGTTTGTGGATGCAAGAATGCTTCGGTTTTTAATGCACATAAGTCGCTTTCTATATTTTCTGCTTATATTATCTTACGAAACGACATACTTTTACTGTTGCGTACCATGAGATAGTCATTAGGCCTACTGTACACTCCAGTTAATAGATTTAATCAATTTGGAATTTAAGCACTGTCGTATTTAAAACTTTTAAGTACTCAAACTTATTTATGGTGATCTCCTATTTTCAATTTATTTTTACAGAGTCATATGTAACAATATTTTCAACTTTATAACAAACAAAATTATTGTTTTTGAACACGCATGTGGTGTGATTATACAGTATACCTAACAAGGGTTGAAAACTGGGACATGGAATCAGTTAATGTCAGGGGCAAAATAAATGTAGGCCAAAAAAACCACACTGTCATGGTTCATAGACGGTCAGATGAGCTGGAGCGTCATTAGCGGGTCAAGTTGTTACTGTTTAAGAACTTAATGTTCCTATATCGTATACTATCTTATCTTCAAGTTATGTGAGTCTAATGTCTACAGTTATATGGCACTGAAGTGTCAGATGATTCTCTTGGTGTGCAGGTATGTTGAAGGTTGATTTTGATGATGTCGAAATTTAGTTTATACAGTGCAGATCTAATATTTTGATAATACACTATGGCTCTAAATGTACAATGCACATGCATGCATGCTGATGACAAGTCAAAGAACAGAGATTAGAGGCCCTATCTTTGTGTAGCAAACTTGGCCTCTCTCAGTGGTAGTTCATCAGCGTAAAACTTAGATTCAGGGCTCTTGAACTTGGTGAAGTTAGAATAAAAACAATTTATTGGAGCGATATTAATACACATATGGGATAAAATTATCAATATAAGGTATTTTTCTACTTCCTTGCTTCAGTGATCTTACTTATTTCTAGATGGGTAATTGGGTATGTAATGATTATATTATTTAAATGTAGTTAAAAGGCAATCTTATTTGTATATCTCATAATGAATTTTTAACTGATAACATGACGAGCATTAGTCCTCTGAAAATTTCCAGGGGCTCTGCATTATAAGACTATTTGGTATTAGATGTGTTTACAAATTCTGTGAAATTTCGCTGTTTGGACGATCTGCTGCTGGGGAGGAGCATTACCCGAACACAGCGCTCATGTTTGTAGAACTGCATGTTCAATGACGAGCATCAGAGGATTGTTGTCAACAAACGCAGTTCTCACTAACACAAAGACTTTGGGAGTGCTGTGGAAGCGTGTCTTAGGTATTTTCTTTTTGAATGATCAATGAGTTATATTAGTAAAAGTATTACTAACTTGTTAAAGATGCTGTATTCAGCATAAAATTGCAATACATGTGTGAATTTATGCAGCACAAGAATGTCACAAAATATTTTCATGTTAGTGGCTAAGGCCTACATGGAATTAAAAAGTGCTATATTTATCTGAAATCTAGGCCTGATATTAAAAGGCATAAATGCCACATATTGATGAAATCGGAGGCAAAAAATACAATTAGTGTAGCTAGCTGTTAAAAGTAACTGCACATGCTTATATAACTTTCAAAACAGAATACTGGGTGGTATGTCATTACTCAGACCAAAATCTGACAGACTCGTTGTTCAGTCAACTGCTATAGCCACCAGTGGGGACTTGTGACTGTGAAAACTTGTAATCCCTGAGATTATTAGAGCAAGAAACTGTAATATACTGGATTCAACTCCCTCAGCCAGTCTGGAGTTGATAAATGTTGTTTTTGACAGGTAGCAGTTGTAGTTGTAAGTTGTGATTACTTGTGGAAGATTAAATTTTCAGCTTCAGTGTTCAGCTGGGAATGTTGTCACTGTGTGATCTTTAAAAATCGTTTATCCATGAAATCCACAGTGGTATGTTTTTTTACCTATGGTGATCATCTCATATGTGTTTTAACTTTCCAAGCTTTGTTTCATATCACAGGCCAAGCCAGTTCCAGCACAGCAGAGCAAGCAGGCCTGATATGTACAGCCATTGCTGATAAAGCCTGGGACATAGCATCTCAAAGCCAGAAGTCATCCTCAGGTCTGTTGGGGTCCAAGCAAGCGCCTATCAGTGGGAAACGAGAATTCAGTACCTCAGCAAACATGGCTCAAGTCGTGGACATACCAGGTGGGTAGGCAGCCATGGTATAAAGTTGAAAAATTATATTGATTGTATTTTAAAATGATTTAAGTATAGCAGTCTACAGAATATTTCATTCTTGACTCTTCCTATGTACCCTGACCAATTGATTCACATAGAATGGCTCAAGTGGACTTAATACTTTAGCGTGTTCCTTTGATATGAGACCTCAGGTTTTAAAATAGCCTTTTTAGTCTGTAGTAATGCAGGGTAATTTTGGGCTACATATCACATATTTATAAATTTCTCAATCATCTCCAATTTCCTTGTCCGACAGGTAGCCTTCCTCTCTCTGTATCAGCTTTGTCTCCCAGAGCGCAAGGCTTACACGCTCGAGTGAAGGAGTTCATTGAGACAAAGGTTATCCCTCTTGAAAAGGAGTTCTTTGACTACCACAGCAATCCCAACACCAAGTGGACTATCTTTCCCAAATTGGAGGAACTGAAGGTGTGTTTTGAAATTTGAATCTTTGGATTAAGCGTCTGAGCCAATTAAGAAAAAGTAGTCTAATTAAAGAGGCTGTAACGATTCTTTTCTCTTCTCAATGATTATTAAATCTCTTCATCATATTTTGACAAAAACAAAAATTTGATTTGTCTGCTGTTAATCACTTTCTCTATTCATATAATTGGTTGTTGGGTGAAATATTTGTAACATTTATCCATTTGTTAAGCAGAAACTCGGGTTTCTTCTGCTTATGAAGGTTGTGCAAAATTATGAACTATTTATCATTTTAACATGTTATGCAAGTTTTAATTTCTTTTAAGGCTGATGCAAAATCACAAGGTTTGTGGAACCTCTTCTTGCCAAGCGAGAGTGACCCTGACAACAAATATGGCGGCGGTCTGACCAATGTGGAGTATGCTTACATGTGTGAGGAGATGGGCAAGTCTCTAATGGCTGCTGAGGTAGGAAAAGATCAAATTTGTGCTGGCTGATAACTGCCTCAGATAAATGATTCTTTCGTTGATTAGGCCTATATTGTGGGGGCTTCTTTTAATTGTAACATTTGGCTGTCTTGGTGATTTATTAGTTTTCTCATATTCATTGCCCTGCTAGTAATAATAGCTGTGCTTTATCCTTCAACTGATATATTTTTGCCAATTGGATTCTCCATTCTCATATTTTGTTCATTAATTCCCCATTCCCAATACAAAATTTTATATTTTCTTCAATATCCTAAAGTTCCAGTTTCAATCATCCTCCACCTCATTGCTGTGTTCTCCCCGTATCCTAAGCAGCTGATTAACTTAGTGTATAAATGCAGGATGTAAAGCCCGTACTATATCTATCCACCATATCCTTGCAGGTGTTCAACTGCAGTGCTCCTGACACAGGCAACATGGAGGTCTTGGTGAGGTACGGAACGGAGCAGCAGAAACAGAAATGGCTGAAACCGCTGCTGGAGGGGAAAATAAGGTCATGCTTTGGTGAGACACGTTTTATACTTTGAATTCCTGACTGCCTTTATGCAAACTTTTAATTAAGAAATTTATAAAACAAGAATTTTTTTTGTTTCAGGTATGACAGAGTATGGTGTAGCTTCCTCTGATGCCACAAACATCCAGTCTTCCATCCAGAAAGTTGGCAATGAGTACATTGTGAATGGACACAAGTGGTGGACGTCAGGTAAATGATAAAATGATAAATCCTATATGACACATGTATCTTCCTATATGACACATGTGTCTTCCTATATGACACATGTGTCTTCCTATATGACACATGTATCTTCCTATATGACACATGTGTCTTCCTATATGACACATGTATCTTCCTATATGACACATGTATCTTCCTATATGACACACGTGTCTTCCTATATGACACATGTATCTTCCTATATGACACATGTATCTTCTTGATATTCAGATGTCAAATAAACTTATATATATACATGTGTAATACCATGTACTTACTGGAAATTACCATTTGGATGTAGGAAAATGAATGGATTGGGGTGGTTAGTATTGATGGGCAGAAAAAGTCAAAAGTAAGACCTTGTTAATGTGGTATGCTACAAGCGCATGCATTTAAAACTCAAAATTGACATAATGTTTAAAATGGTAATGCACACAGATCCATCATGCTATGGGCCCAATGCTAAGAATGGTTTAAATTATCATTAAATGTCAGTTGAAAACTGAGGATAGGCTACTTGTATTTTTCTATGAAAATTCACTTTGTGACATTTCATTTGCAGGAGCAATGGACCCCAGATGCAAAGTGTGCATCTTCATGGGCAAGACAGACACCTCAGCCCCAACTCACAAACAGCAGAGCATGATCATTGTGCCTATGGATGCCCCTGGTGTCACCATTGTCAGACCTCTGTATGTTCTTGGCGGAGATGATGCTCCTCGTAAGTCAATGGACTTTACTCTCAATTGTATTTTAAATTTTCGTTCCAGGGCTTATAAGAGAATATTCCATTACTTTGTTCAGGTGACTTTTGAAGTATGATGTGGAACTAATTTAATTTGTCTGATCAGAAGTTCTTGGTATTTAGGCTTAGATATCTATTTTTATGAGAATTTGTCCTGAAAGCATTGATGCAGTAAAGTTCTTGCATAGTGTGGGTACAGTGCAATACCAATCTTAGTAAATTTCAACAGATTTTATAACCCTACACTGCAATACCACCATTGTTTAATTTATGTTCACACCTGGCAATAGACAGTAGACGTGCTTCATATTGCTTATGACTATGATAGAGTTTTGTTGCATCTACTTCAGATGGTCACGCTGAGGTCAAGTTTGAGAACGTACGTGTCCCTCTAGAAAATATGCTGGTCGGAGAGGGGGCCGGCTTCTTAATTGCTCAAGGCCGTCTTGGTCCTGGAAGAATCCACCATTGCATGCGTCTGATTGGTCAGGCAGAGAGAGCCATTCAACTGATGGTGCAAAGAGTGAGTAGAAGTTGTCTGCTTTTCGCAGATATATTCCTATGATCTTAGACAAATTTATGAGTTAAATCCCTATTGTTTACCTTTGTTTAGGACTCTCTTAAGCATTAAATAAAGTTTCTCAAACTATTTCATTATAATTAAAGAGCAATATCTTCCTCTCATTCTACTCTGAGCCCATTTGTATTCTTATCAGCCTAAAAATGGAGAGTAAGCAGCCTAGTTATCAGGCTACGCTTATGTGAAGACAAATAAATAAAAGATATATGTAATCAAATTAATTGTTACTAACAGTAATGCCAATTTCACTTGTGGCATTTCTTTTTCAGTCTCAACAACGCGTTACATTTGGAAAACCTCTGTCGGAGCGCTCCAATATCCAGAATAGCATTGCTTTGTCCAGAGTTGAAGTAGAGCAGTGCCGTTTGCTCACCTTGAAAGCTGCGTACATGATGGACACAGTTGGCAACAAGGTAAAACATATTGATAATTAATTCACTCTGAGCCTAAGATGAAAATTTACTGCAGTTGTGTCTATTCCAAGTAGACCTACATGTTCTTTTTTCTGGGGACCATCGAATGGACCATTATTCTTTGGAATTATCTGGAGTCTCATGTTATTTTTGACACCATTATGAGCACATATTGACGTGTATGTACAGAGTTATGAAAGTTACTTTGATATTTTGCCTTTTAGGTTGCTGCTCCTGAAATTGCAATGATCAAGATCGCTGCTCCAAACATGACCCAGACCGTCGCTGACAGAGCAATACAGGTAAATGTCATTAATTTAGTTTTCCCTCATATATGAGGGGTTTTCCAAAAGTTCTGTCCGTCTTGTCATAACTTTTGCTAGATTTTATGCAGAAACATGATATTTGGGTCTGATAATACTGAGGTAATTTGCAAATAATTCTCCAAAAATCAGATCATAGCAATGAAAATAAATAGTTGATTTGTTGCCTTGGAAACCAGAAGTCGTGAGATGTGGGCCATGACTTCTTGTTTCCATGGCAACAAATCAACCATTTATTTTCATTTCTATGATCTGATTTATTTCAGTATGTTGTGTTGAAGTGAATCTTTGGCTGTAGTCCCCAGCCAATATAATGAGTAAATGGATCAGACCGGGATTTTGGGACATGTCTTGTGCGTTTGCTAGGGGGTTTTGGTACATGTAATTTATGTGGTAATGCTACATTTCCTCTTAACTAGGCCGCTGTATATGCATGCTGCTGTACGACGTCGTTTTGTGCTTTATCGGACATGGGCGAAAATAGCTACAATATTTGATGATTCATGGTGCTGGGCTGGCTAGCATAGTGCAACACTGCTGTGAGTACATGAGGGCCATTCTGGAATTGACAGAAGCAGTCCCACAATGCTAATTGCAATTCTGGAGGTTCATAAGGCTTGGTGTCAAGGTTCTTGCTTGGTGTCAACCCCAGGTTTCCTAATTGCCATTGAGGAAGATCACTTGAGTCAACCTGGCAGGTGTCAAAGCTGATTGCACTTTGCAACACAATTTGATGTAATGATGTATATTGATCTTACTTATCATAGAGGCTGCTTACATTGCTATAACAGCTGTTTGGGGTGAATTTCCTTTGGAAGTTCTACTAATAATGTACCTTTAATAAATTTAAATTAAAGATCTTTTTTTAAAGTTATTTACATTTAAGGATTTGTAAATTGTGATGTATGCCTATCTAAGCTGCAAAACAAATGCCATTTAGGTTATTTCTTAAATTTCAACTACTATTATGGAGTAATTGGAGTTTGTTCTAAACTAAACTTTAGGCCAATTTATGCTAAGACTTCATTCCTGCAAACAGCTATACACATCACCATTCACCAATGGATATTTGCTGTTGATCAATAGATCTATAAGAACCGAAATGTATACATTCTGAATAATTGTAGGCCTACCCAAGATTGGATATCTCTGGCATGGATTGATGGACGCAAGGCTTCACACCCTGTATTTCATGCACTTACCTTACCTTCCCTTTTGGTAGGCTAATTAGGATGGGGAGGACACATCAATGAGTTGAAGGATGATTGAAATTGTAGTCCAACAAATATGCCAGGTGACCTGGGCCTGGCCAGAATGGGAATTGAACTCAAGACCCAGCTGAGTGGAAGCTCAGGGCACCACCCACTGATCTATACCTCCCCCCCCCTCCCTTAGGAGTCTCTGGGAACTCTCTTGTGAAATAATACAACTTCTTGAAAAAGTCTCCTTAAAAATGTCATGCATGCGCTTTATGAAAAGTGGAGATAGGTGTATTTAAACCAAAATCCTTTACATCAGCACCCAGTCATTTGTTGAAATTTGTCTGCAAGCCACCCTTAGCCGATAGCCAGCTGATTGATTTAGCAGCCGGCCTCAGCTGATTCCACAGTGGCTTAGCCAGTAGCCAGCTGATATTTTGGTCAGCCAGCCACCTTTTCTCACAGTAGCTGGTGCGAAGGTCTACTCATGAGAGTGGTTCAGTCTCTATGAGATTGCTGTACTTCTTTGTGGGCAATGCAAGCATTGCATGGCAATCTCATGGAATTTGTTATTCAAATGAGCAGAAGTGCCATGCTAATTAGCCCTCAACTGGCAGAGTGAACTTGGGGGAAAAAGTATAGGTGAAAGAAAACAAGACAGTTGCAGATAGATAGATAGAATGGACGAATAGAACAGACAGATGGATAGATAGATGGAGATACTACATTGATGGAAAGATAGCTGTGCGGATGGATAAATATCAACATCTTTATATATTATTTATTTAGGCATTCAGTTTCACATATTTTTCACCAGTCCCTCCTTGCTGCCTGGTGAGTGCCCCTGGACTCTGCATTACATTCGGTCATTCAAAATTCTTCAATTATTAAGCTTAAGAATTACATAGATCAACATTTTATTTTGAAAAATGAAAGAACATGTCTCTCATTCCAGTCATAGTTCGATTTGATGAAATTCAGTAATAACAAAAAGATTTCATTACGCCCTATCACTAGATTGATTTCACTCAATCAGCTGGGTGGCTGAGTGCTGAAGGTGCCCATCTGCTCCGCTAAAGGTCTTTGCCAATTTGTCTGTATGATTTTGAAACCTGGTCAGGGAACCCAAAATTTTCAGTGAACCTTCATAGCTCGTCATGAGCAAATCCCTTTTGGATGTCCTTTCAAATGAGACGTTGAATTGGCGACCGCTAGCTTGTGTCCGTATCTATGTTCAACAGTATGTTGGGCAAGTAAAAGATCGCTCATATGTTGAGAACTCCTTCTCCCTCTCCCTTCTCATCAATCAACCCTCGTGAGCTCCCACAACTGGGCATCTAAGGCTGCACTTACCATATCTATCTTACTATCTATCTTCCCACAAATTGCCCCAACGCAATCCAGCTAGTCCCCAGCCACTGAATCCATGGATTCTTGTTGCATCATCTGTTTATGTTTGTCAATTCCTTGCAGGTGTTTGGAGGAGAAGGCGTCTGTCAAGACACCCCATTGGCAAGCTTCTTCACCTGGGCAAGAGTGATTCGTCTCGCAGATGGTCCTGATGAGGTCCACCTCAAATCTCTCGCTAAGATGGAGTTCAGAAAACAATCAAAAATGTAGATTTAATGATTTTTAGCAATATCAAGTGCCACTGCAAACTTGTATTGCATCATAGACAATGTCTATACTACATTCATCCCATCTCTAGAAAAAGTTATATTAGTACAAATTTTGCGATGTGTGATAGAAAATGTCTACCGAAGAAATAAAATTATATTATAAATTTTTTTTCCATTTTGCAGCCAATAGCTAGCACTCAGGAAACTAAATAAGGCGGAGATTATCATGTGTGTGATTTTCCAAGATTGTTTTAATTGTATAATAATATGTATAATAATATTACTGACTGCAGCATTTGAAATATAACATTCGGATGTTTTGGTCAAAATAATAGTGATTTAAATACGGGTTGTCCGACGAAGCTTCTTCATAATCATGATGATCTATAGAAATACATTTATATAAATGAAGTGGCTGAAGTATCAATTGCTATATCAATATATTTATGAATTGTTTGTTATGTGCTGTGATAGGGTATAATTGTTAATGATGTGAATCATGTGATGTTATTTATGTGATTATGTGAATAATGAATTTGAGTAGAAATCTACATGCATTATTTTATTACACTAACCGGTGACTTGTCTCATACATCCGTGTCTGCAAATAAAGTGTGCAAATGTCAAATATCTATAGATTTATATGGAATTCGTGAATTGGAACATTCTGTAAAGGTAGTTGATGAACTACCGGTAGATTTAGAACTAATGCAGAATTGTTTACATGACCAGTAATGGTCACAAATTACAAATGTAATTTATGTTCATAGGAATGCTTGCACACTGTACAGTATGAAAAAAATGTACAGCTATTTTTGGTGTAATTGGAAAAGAACCAGTTCTACATTGAAAGTTACAGTAATTTTACGCATTTCTATAAATTTCTAATGTAAACTGGGAAGGAGTAGCCTAGGCCTAATTTGCAGCAGAATATATATCTTAGTCCAATTGCAGTTCTCTTTGTTATCATGCATTGGTTTCTGCATGAATTAATAACCCAACGTTTTCTGTCTGTAATTGAGATTTGTCTGATATTTTAATTGTGGTGCATGATTTTCCCACTTCAGCAAAGCCTTCTGTGAAAAAATCAGATATGCCAACAATAACCATTCTCTGAGGGATTTGTCTAGGGTGCCCAGAGAAGTGGTCTAGGGTACATTCTCTGCCAATCTCTGGGTGGATTTTCCTTTTAAAAAATGTGCACTATTATTGTTCATGTACTTATGTGATTATTTGTTTTGTTTGTATCGTTTACACGTAATTGTCAAAACAAATTTCATGTATATATGACAATAAATTCTTATCGTATCGTATCGTATCGTATGTGACGATTTGTGTTCAGTAAATTGAAGGTGAATCAAGATATTCATAGTGTATGTTCCTTGAAGAATTCCTTTTGAGCAACTCTTGCCTCAGGACTCATCATCAAAACCAGCAAAAAATTGTTGTTTGTGAAAGGGTGATTTTCCTCTCATCATTCAATTGTATGTTAATTGTACATTCTGCATGCTCAAGAGTACTTCCATCTCTGTCTTCTCAATTTGTTATGATTATTTATGACCACTCAAGGCAATAAAGAGTTTTTCCAAAATTGTGTTCTGTACAAAATACAATGTGATTTAACTAATCAATTCTTCATGCACCCAGGTAATAATTTTCCAAGTAAGTAAAGCACTGAGCTCATAGAGATGGGTTAAGAAATACTTTGAGGATCTGTGATGTCTAATGGCAAAGACTCCCTGACCATATTGTCGGGAAATATATCCTTTCATTATAGGCACGATTTTCCTTAATCATGTTAATTCCTAATGCAGGATATTTGTTAGTTTTCAAATTATGGTCCAAAATGTATCCATATATATATATATAATTAGTCACAAACTATATAATTGATCTGGAAAAAGAGGCAAAACCTTGCCTGCTTCAAATATTACTAAGACTAAGACTATATATGGGAGCTTTCGTCTCAGTCATAGTCTTCATACATTTTTTGGATGTCCATGTCACATGACCACCCAGAATAGATGGATGATGGGGCTTTATATGTGCTGTATTCATGCACTTGGAATGCTGGATCGAAAACTTCTGGAAGTGATTAGATTTGGATTTTGTGTGCTAAATATCCTATGTTAGGATCAACTCCCTAACTTTAAGTCCTTATGACTAGTTATTAGAAGTTTGTTTCTCTGGACTCATTCGTCAACTTAATTATTCTTCGTTAAAATGGTCAGTGACCAGGATCATTATCATACGCTTAGAACTGTAAGTGAAAAGATCATGGATAAATAGGCCCCACACAAGAAGCAAATAAATTTTGTAATTTAGGATATAGTGATGCACTGAATTTATTAAGATTCATCAACTTAATCTTACATGCAATGCCATTGCATTGGCATAATTTTCTCATATCTTTAGCCTTTCCGAGGTTTTTGAATATGTAATTTCACTGAGACACAAGACAGATCCGTTAATTGCTCCTGCCATTTGCCATTGTCCGGCATGAGCAAATGCATGGGCCCACTCCCATTTCCAAGAACTTCCGATTGACCAATCCAACTACCATGCAAAATTACTTGACACAGCACTGAGAGCAGACAAACAGCATAAAAGTACAAAGAAAACCTGCTTAGAAGTTTTTAACTCACTTTAATCTCAGTGTTGAAAGGAATTGTATATTTTACATAAATATCAAAATCTCCTTAACACAAGTATAAATTGTCTTACGGAAAGACTTTAAAAGCCAGCATATCACAAACGACCAGGTAAACGAAAATGAAGATTAATCATCGTTAATAAAGAACTATAATATAAGCAACAAAGTGGAAAATCAAGGTAATTAACATCTAACAACATAACCAGTAACAGAATAAACAAATAAGCGACATAGATAGCTTCTTGAATTTGTAGGTAACACATTCATAAACATCATAAATGAAATAAACGTAATGCAAAAATATATATGCAAAAATTATTCTTCAATAACAAATGCCAGAGAAAAAAGAAGAACAAATCACTGAGTCTAACTCTTCTATGTTCATTATATATTGGTTCAAAAATACAAAAGTATTTGATTAGAGGTTCGTTTCAAGAGTAGGGATTGCAAGCAAGCATTTTCAGTTCAATAGGATGGTTTAATCAAGGTTATTGACTAATCAACATGTGGTCAGTGAAGTGCCACAAACTGCTGCAGAGATTGAGGCAGGCTTTGCCTGTAATCACAACCCGATGCCTTGATTACCCTTGCACTGAGGCACTGCAAACTGGCAATGGGGAAAATTGTCTGTAGAATTTCAGTGACCATCGGGGAGCCCATCCCTTGAGCCACCCGGCGCATGTAGTTTGTCTGATCATGGTGAACGCCTGCCTCGAGCAACAGCCGGACCATGACTGTGTAATTAGTCCTGTCCATGGTCTCAGGTCCCATGTTGGCGGCCAGCACATGGAGGCCGGTGTTGCCCATTTCGTCAGTCTGCTTCACGTCCACCCCACACATGATCAGCTGCTTGAGTAGAGTCACATCAGGAAATGTCACGTACATCTCTAGGGGGAAATCCCCACAGGGGGTGGTTTCATCCAGGATAAGATGCAGCAGGGGGCGGCTGATAGGACCGCAGTAAATGTTCTGCTTGCTCAGTTCTCGTACTAACTCAAGGACCTGTCTGCAGTACCTATCACGGTCAAACATATAGTGCACTAACTTCAGCAGCCACAGCGAGACATAGATATTTGGAAGGAAGTCTTCAGTGCGTCTTTCGAGGCTGATGCTGTTGTCAGTCTCACACTCCTTGAGGCGCAAACGACTGCGCTCTATCTCCTCAATGGCTGTCTTTGTTATAGCACAAACCATGTCCCTATTCAAGGCTCCACTGTGCATCAGGATCTCTGAAAAGACCTCACAAAATGCCACAAGTCTGTGAGTGAGGGAGTCGTCATTCTTCTTCAAGTGATAAAGTGCACGACACCACAAAGCCATGCACTTGTCGTAGTTGTGGGCGTCAGCATGAACAGCGCCCAGCAGAGCAATGGGGAATTCATCCATCTTCCTGTCACCCAGGATCCTCTCCCTCAGGATGACTGCTTGGTATTGCAGTGCCTCCACGTCCGTAGCTATGGCCTGCAGCTCTTCCACGGTCTGACACTCTTTTCTCAGATCATAAGCTTCAATCGGTGGCTTAATCTTCTTCGGTAGGTTGAACTTGCTCCTGTCCTTCATGGCCTTCATCATGTAGGCGTACATTTTTTGGTAGTCTCTCTTGCACATGAAGTGTGCCCCGAGTAACTCGAGAGCCTCCACTCTCTCCTCCTTGCTACAGGAATCCCTACACACCCAGGTGATGATCACTTCCTCATGGCCGTTCTCTGCCGCCACCTCCAAGGGCGTCATCCCTCGCTCATCCACACCAGGACGAGCCCCCAAATCTAACAATTTATTAATGATGTTGAGGTTCCCATGCCTACAAGCATCGCCAAGAGCAGTAACACCATGTTTTCCCTGAAGATTCACATCAGCATTGGCCGTTAGAAGGATTTTAACAATCTCCTCATGACCTTGGCGACAAGCATCATTGAGGGCGGACGCTCCTTGGTCATCCTGCAAGTTCACGTTGGCATCTCGTTCTAGCAGAAGTTTAACAATGTCTGTGTGTCCATGGTACGCAGCTACCATGAGGCTCGTGCTGCCATCGTTTTTAGGAAAGTCAACCTGGGCTTTGTTTTCAATTAGGAATTCCACCATGTCAAGTCTATTGTTGTAACAAGCAGATCGGAGGGGTGTGGACTTGGTCACAGTCATCTGATTCACTTGAGCACCGCTATCGAGCAAGAATGTGGCAATTTCGATGTTTCCTTCTCCTGCAGCGCACCACAAGGGCGACACCCCCTCGTACTGCTTGTCTTCCGACTGAATATCTCCAGTCTCCAACACGTCCAGTCCATAATCTTCCACAAGAAGTCTCACGGCTCCCGCAGCATTGTTGCGACATCCAAGCAACAGCAACGTCTGTCTTTCACCCTCACTTATGATCTGTTCATGGGCAAACCACGGCTGGTATTGCAATAGCTGTTTGGCCGAAATGACATCATCATTGCGGACTGCGCAACAAAGTGCCAAAATGTCCAGATTGGCCATGCTCACGGTGTCATCCACTATGCCCACCATCTTTGGGATCTGAAAATAAGTAAGAAATTATGCAAATTAGGCTTGAAAATCAATTAAAATTTCTCAACATGAATACCACCTACCACCGTAGCTATATATAATGCCAAAATTGACATGCAAATTGCATTGAATGAATGATGTATACATGTTTGAGTGGGTTCAAAACTGACACTGGGTGCACTCGAATCACCGACCGCCGGTCAACCGGTTTATGACGGGCGGTCCTCGTTTGTGCCGGATGTTATGCGCGCACATCAATCCGAGGTATCCCATGTAGTACGGCCAATTTTGCTCGGTGTATGGTGGTCTACCAATTCAAAACGAGGCAAAGTAAACTTCCGGGTTTTGGCAAACACGAAGAGCCGCCAGTTTGCCTGTAGTTGCTTGTTGTTCCAATGTTGGGAGCAGTGAAAAAGTCAAAATAACGCAAACACTTGCTTTAGGAATTAGGACCATCCGAGATCGTGTTTTAATTGTTTAGTTATATTTGTTACGACGGCTGCCATGTGCAAACAAAGTACTCAGTCTGGTACAATGACCGGGCTATCAACTGTCCTCGATTGACCGGTCGTGGTCGGTCTACACCGGTCGGCGTACCCGGGCGAGACAAATGAGCGCACCCAAAGACTGTCACTGATACTATAATATCGTCATTCATCATTCATTCATTGTCATCAATAATCATACTATTTAGATGAAATATCATTTCCCAGTAGGATGAAGTCCATTATCTATGTAGCTATATTCAGCTATTTTGCTAGTACTGTCAATTGTGACAATTAAAATGTGTGGTCCTGTGACAATAGCTGTCAATTCAGGCAATTCAAGTGTTTACAAACATGTATTGTCAGCTTGTCACTAATGTCAGATGATCAAACGACGTGAAAATTACCTATTTTGGCCTCCAGGTGACTCAAAATTCAACCATTGCCATTCAAGAACACATCATCTAAAACCTCTTCATCCTTTTGCTTCATTGGAAGATTCGAAGACCTGATATAACTGGAATTAAATCATTTCTTTCCTGGATCATCCACAACAAATCATTTCCATGTTAATTCAGTCATATATCACCAGAGGCGCTGAGAGGTAATTTTCTCTCAACTGGCACCAGGTGGCCAATGGAGAGAAAAAAATAGGCTGCGTGGCAGCATACCCTCGGCTATTGAACAGGCTATTCTGAAGCCAGTGAATCTATTGACTTGACGTACTGGCAGGGAGGGTTGGCGCCCAGACCCCCCAAATATTGGAAAACGAAACTCGGGCAAAGACTGAACATTTGAGCACATGAGATAATAGGCCTACACTTGAAGTGGTGGAAAACTGCCATCTTGCATGGGGTGGATGGTAACTAAATAAACCTTGATAATGAAATTCAGGCAGGTGAGCCTATTGGTTGGCTATAGCAGAATCGCTGAGTTTAGATTTGAGCAAAAGGGTTGGCCTACAAGTGGGGGTTTTGAGATTTCCTGTCCACCAATGTTTTGAACAGTAAAGCCCTCTGAGTCGGAACTATGTGAATAAAGCATATTTGTATATAATTATACAATATATGTAATTCATTATATTTAACCACATAAATTCTGAGGAAAAATATTATGTGATAAAAAATTATACTTGGGGCACATTGTATGTCACTTTGAGTAACCAAGATCCAAAATTGACTGAAATGTGATAATTCAAAGGTCTATAGTTTTTTTGCCTATTTTCAGCAATTTCTGTCTTTTCCTGTTCAAATATCTGATGATATAACAGATATATGCATCAAAACCATGTGCTTATTTCATGTTTTATTCATTTTGTTTGTAGTTTAGCCATCACACCAACCTGACCAAGTATGAAAAATGTACAAGACAGCATTTTTGTAAGCTTCAGTGAAAACTAGCAAAAAAACTAGTTTAGCCATAACACTCAGCTGACCAAGTATAAAAAATGTACAGGATAGCATTTTTGTTAGCTTCAGTGAAAGCTAGCAAATAAACAAGTTTAGTCATAACACCAGGCTGACCAAGTATGAAAAATGTACAGGATATCATTTTTGTTAGCTTCAGTGAAAACTAGCAAATAAACTAGTTAACCATCACACCAACCTGACCAAGTATAAAAAATATACTGGACAGCATTTTCGCTAGCTTCAGTAAAAATTTGAAACAAACTAATTCATCCATCACCTTCAAGCGCTAGTGAGCAGTTTACTGGAATTAGCGCTATACAAATGCCTATTATTATTATATTATTATTATCACACCAGGCTGACCAAGTATAAAAATGTACAGGATAGCATTTTTGTTAGCTTCAGTGAAAACTAGCAAATAAACTAGTTTACTCATAACACCAGGCTGACCAAGTATGAAAAATGTACAGGATAGCATTTTTGTTAGCTTCAGTGAAAACTACCAAATAAACTAGTTTAGCCATCACTCCAACCAGACCAAGTATGAAAAATGTACAGAATAGCATTTTTGTTAGCTTCAGTGAAAGCAAGCAAATAAACTAGTTTAGCCGTCAAACCAGACTGACAAAGTATGAAAAATGTACAGGATAGCATTTTGTTAGCTTCAGTGAAAACTAGCAAATAAACTAGTTTAGGCATCACACCAGGCTGACCAAGTATGAAAAATGTACAGGATAGCATTTTTGTTAGCTTCAGTGAAAGCAAGCAAATAAACTAGTTTAGCCGTCAAACCAGACTGACAAAGTATGAAAAATGTACAGGATAGCATTTTTGTTAGCTTCAGTGAAAACTAGCAAATAAACTAGTTTAGCCATCACTCCAGCCTGACTAAGTATGAAAAATGTACAAGATAGCATTTTTGATAGCTTCAGTGAAAACTAGCAAATAAACTAGTTTAGCCATCAAACCAGACTGACAAAGTATGAAAAATGTACAGGATAGCATTTTTGTTAGCTTCAGTGAAAACTAGCAAATAAACTAGTTTAGCCATCAAACCAGACTGACCAAGTATGAAAAATGTACAGGATAGCATTTTTGTTAGCTTCAGTGAAAACTAGCAAATAAACTAGTTTAGCCATCACTCCATCCAGACCAAGTATGAAAAATGTACAGGATAGCATTTTTGTTAGCTTCAATGAAAACTAGCAAATAAACTAGTTTAGGCATCACACCAGGCTGACCAAGTATGAAAAATGTACGGGATAGCATTTTTGTTAGCTTCAGTGAAAACTAGCAAATAAACTAGTTTAGCCATCACACCAGGCTGACCAAGTATGAAAAATGTACAGGATAGCATTTTTGTTAGCTTCAGTGAAAACTAGCAAATAAACTAGTTTAACCATCACACCAGGCTGACCAAGTATGAAAAATGTACAGGATAGCATTTGTGTTAGCTTCAGTGAAAACTCACAAATAAACTAGTTTAGCCATCACACCAGGCTGATAAAGTATGAAAAATGTACAGGATAGCATTTTTGTTAGCTTCAATGAAAACTAGGCAAATAAATACTTTAGCCATCACACTCGGCTGACCAAGTATGAAAAATGTACAGGATAACATTTTTGTTTGCTTCATTGAAATCTAGCAAATAAACTAGTTTAGCCATCACTCCAACCAGACCAAGTATGAAAAATGTAAAGAATAGCATTTTTGTTAGCTTCAGTGAAAGCTAGCAAATAAACTAGTTTAACCTTCAAACCAACCTGACCAAGTATGAAAAATGTACAGGATAGCATTTTGTTAGCTTCAGTGAAAACTAGCAAATAAACTAGTTTAGTCATAACACCAGGCTGACCAAGTATGAAAACTGTACAGGATATCATTTTTGTTAGCTTCAGTGAAAACTGGCAAATAAACTAGTTAACCATCACACCAACCTGACCAAGTATAAAAAATATAAAGGATAGCATTTTTGCTAGTTTCAGCGAAAATCTGAAACACACTAGTTCAGCCATCACAAAAGGCTGACCAAGTATGAAAAATGTACAGGATAGCATTTTTGTTAGCTTCAGTGAAACTAGCAAATAAACTAGTTTAGCCATCACTCCAACCAGACCAAGTATGAAAAATGTACAGAATAAAATTTTTGTTAGCTTCAGTGAAAGCTAGCAAATAAACTAGTTTAACCTTCAAACCAACCTGACCAAGTATGAAAAATGTACAGGATAGCATTTTGTTAGCTTCAGTGAAAACTAGCAAATAAACTAGTTTAGGCATCACACCAGGCTGACCAAGTATGAAAAATGTACAGGATAGCATTTTTGTTTAGCTTCAGTGAAAACTAGCATATAAACTACTTTAGCCATCAAACCAGACTGACCAAGTATGAAAAATGTACAGGATAGCATTTTTGGTAGTTTCAGTAAAAATTTGAAACAAACTAGTTCAGCCATCACCTTCAAGCGCTAGTGAGCAGTTTACTGGAATTAGCGCTATACAAATGCCTATTATTATTATATTATTATTATCACACCAGGATGACCAAGTATGAAAAATGTACAGGATAGCATTTTTGTTAGCTTCAGTGAAAACAACAAATAAACTACTTTAGCCATCACACCAGGCTGATAAAGTATGAAAAATGTACAGGATAGCATTTTTGTTAGCTTCAGTGAAAACTAGCAAATAAACTAGTTTAGTCATCACACCAGGCTGACCAAGTATGAACAATTTACAGGATAGCAGTTTTGTTGGCTTCGGTGAAAACTAGCAAATAAACTACTTTAGCCATCACTACAACCTGACCAAGTATGAAAAATGTACAGGATAGCTTTTTTATTAGCTTCAGTGAAAACTAGCAAATAAACTAGTTTAGCCATCACACCAGGCTGACCAAGTATGAAAAATGTACAGGATAGCATTTTTGTTAGCTTCAGTGAAAACTAGCAAATAAACTAGTTTAGCCATCACACCAACCAGACCAAGTATGAAAAATGTACAGGATAGCATTTTTGTTAGCTTCAGTAAAAACTAGGCAAATAAATTACTTTAGCCATCACACTCGGCTGTCCAAGTATGAAAAATGTACAGGATAGCATTTTTGTTAACTTCAGTGAAAACTAGTAAAAAAACTAGTTTAGCCCTCACACTCGGCTGACCAAGTATGAAAAATGAGCATTTTTGTTAGCTTCAGTGAAAACTAGCAAATAAACTAGTTTAGTCATCACTCCAACCAGACCAAGTATGAAAAATGTACAGAATAGCATTTTTGTTAGCTTCAGTGAAAGCTAGCAAATAAACTAGTTTACTCATAACACCTGGCTGACCAAGTATGAAAACTGAACAGGATATCATTTTTGTTAGCTTCAGTGAAAACTGGCAAATAAACTAGTTAACCATCACACCAACCTGACCAAGTATAAAAAATATAAAGGATAGCATTTTTGCTAGTTTCAGCGAAAATCTGAAACACACTAGTTCAGCCATCACAAAAAGCTGACCAAGTATGAAAAATGTACAGGATAGCATTTTTGTTAGCTTCAGTGAAAACTAGCAAATAAGCTAGTCTAGCCATCACTCCAACCAGACCAAGCATGAAAAATGTACAGAATAACATTTTTGTTAGCTTCAGTGAAAGCTAGCAAATAAACTAGTTTAACCATCACTCCAACCTGACCAAGTATGAAAAATGTACAGAATAACATTTTTGTTAGCTTCAGTGAAAGCTAGCAAATAAACTAGTTTAACCATCACACTCGGCTGACCAAGTATGAAAAATGTACCGTAATATGGGGTGAATCGGGACAGTGGGGTGAATCAGGACAGAACAGGAAAACGTTGTATTTACTAAAAAAAACAGCTACTTCTAATTGCCTCAGGAATTTGATTTTTGGCACATGTATAGTACACATACCAGCGCATATTGTGATGGAATTTTATATTTCTAACTGCCGGCACTGAGGAGCTGCAGCACCTAAAAGTCGGGCCCGCCGATATGACATTTTTACATGCTAGTCAAAACTTCGCCTGTACCATAAAAAGTACTAATACTACAGCAACCAAACTTGCAGTAAATTTTAAAATCAGTTTAAAATGGTTGTCGGGGACCATAATTACAGACTGGATGTGGGATGACGTAGGTTTAGTCCTGGGTTCAGATCCAGGTCAATGGCAAAGTTTCAAGATTTACCCAAAAAACCCTACTAATTTTCATTTGAGTGTACTAGCGTGGCTTTTTAATTAATATTATTGAACTTGGCATCATTTACAGTGGATTTAGTCCAGAATTACCAATTACTAGAATTTTTTTTATAAAAGTGATTTTTTAATTAGTTTTCTGTTTTTTATTGTATTTTTAAAATATGCATATTATCAATGAAATTAATTTCAGATTTTCCTCAAACAATTTTTTTGGCTTGCAGAATATGTTTTCTAATATTTATTCACAACTAGCAGTCACTCAAAGAAGGTAGAGAGTATTGATTGTGGAGATAATAGACTGTCCCGATTCACCCCAAAGTAAGGGGTGAATTGGGACAGTGGTTTTCTGGGCCTTGATCATTGGAAATTTAAGATATCACGTGAAGCTCCAGGGGTTAGTTAGACCTTTTACTTGGACATAATTTGACACCATATTTCGACTTCTGGGTTGATTTGTGGCCATTCTATCACAGAAAAAAGGCCAAAACTGTCCCGATTCACCCCATATTACGGTACAGGATAGCATTTTTGTTAGCTTCAGTGAAAACTCACAAATAAACTAGTTTAGTCATCACACCAACCTGACCAAGTATGAAAAAAGTGCAGGGTAGCATTTTTGTTAGCTTCGGTGAAAACTAGCAAATAAACTAGTTTAGTCATCACACCAACCTGACCAAGTATGAAAAATGTACAGGATAGCATTTTTGTTAGCTTCGGTGAAAGCTAGCAAATAAATTAGTTTAGTCATAACACCAGGCTGACCAAGTATGAAAAATGTACAGGATAGCATTTTTGTTAGCTTCAGTGAAAAATAGCAAATAAACTAGTTTAGTCATCACACTCGGCTGACCAAGTATGAAAAATGTACAGGATAGCATTTTTGCTAACTTCAGTGAAAATTTGAAACAAACTAGTTCAGCCATCAAAAAAGGCTGACCAGTGACCAAGTATGAAAAATGTACAGGATAGAATTTTTGTAGCTTTAGTGAAAACTAGCAAACAAACTAGTTTAGCCATCACTCCAACCAGACCAAGTATGAAAAATGTACAGAATAACATTTTTGTTAGCTTCAGTGAAAGCTAGCAAACAAACTAGTTTAGCCATCACACCAACCAGACCAAGTATGAACAAGAAAAGTACCCTTAAAAAGGGTACTGTATCGATTTTATCATGAACCTGAAGGCATGTGGCATGTAATTAAAAAGTTTTAATATCTAAAATGAGTAGGAATTTTTATGAAACAAATGTCTAAGCCTCCCCCTTGTTTCATGCATATCTTACTTAACCAGGAAGGTTGCAAATAAAATTAAATCTCAGTTATTTGAATGAAAATGGTGCATTTTGTTATTTTGTTAATTGCTATGTAGAAATCAGCAAATTTGTTTGTACAGTTGAATTAACTGTGACATATTTGTTGTAATTATGTTATGCATTTCTCTCAAAGCAACTCTATCTTTCAATTCAACTTCACACCTATTCAACACTTTGAAAGTTGATTTTTCCCCCTGAAAAAAACCCTAGATATGCCACTGGTCCATTTCAGCCACTGTGTTTAGCAATAGTTATATCCCCACAGCGGAATGCGCCGACATGCCTATTTGCGAACTTAATACTGCACATAGAGCAAAATTAACTAGAATCGCAAGCGATGATAATATGACCGCCGGCGCTGCTGGACGCCTTTTGCTGATCAAGTGCAATCAAGTGTGACTGTGTCGATCCATAAAAGATGAATAACAATTTGTGTTTTGAGTGCAGCTTGTTTGGACCTGGCTTAAAAAAGCTCAGTCGTATAATAATAATAATAAATAGATATATATTCGTTGTTGTCCATGGCGCAGTGGGGCCTCTATTTGACGGGGGGTTTATTCGAGGGGCGTATATGTGTACATCCATTGTGCATGCCTGTGTACGGCCATCGTCAAGTGTACGCCCATCTGTAGCTCGTCTGGCATGCCCATCTGTGTGTTCACGCCAA
Source organism: Platynereis dumerilii (assembly GCA_026936325.1). Classification (NCBI taxonomy): domain Eukaryota; kingdom Metazoa; phylum Annelida; class Polychaeta; order Phyllodocida; family Nereididae; genus Platynereis; species Platynereis dumerilii. Next base: position 102,075,868 of record JAPTHN010000002.1, read on the forward strand.
TTTGTGTGTACACACCCATCTGTGTACGCACCCATTTGCGTGGGCATGTCCACCTGAATGCCTATCTGTGTGGGCACGCCCACCTGTACACCCATCTATGTGTACGCCCACCTGTAGGCCTATGCCCATCTCTCGAGTGTATGCCCATCTGTGTTGGTACCCTCATCTGTGAGTGCATGCCTTCTTAGTGTGCACGCCCCCCTTTACACCTAGCTGGGAGTACGACCGTCTGTGTGAGTGTGCCAATTTGTGTGTGCACAGCCACCTTCGTGTGCACGCCCATTGATATGGCCATCTGTGTGCGCATGCCCATATGTACAGCCATCTGCATGTATACGCCCATATCAGCACGCCTGTCAGTGTGTGTAAGCCCATCTGTGCGTGCACGCCCATCTGTGTGTGCATGCCCATTTGTATGTGCATGGCCATCTGTATGCCCATCCCAGTGTGGATGCCCATGTGTGTGTGGACGCCCATGTGTGTCTGCAGGGCCACCTGTGTGTACACACACATCTGTCAGTGCAGGCCCACCTGTACGCCTAGCCGTGTGGGTATGCCCACCTGTACACTCATCTGTGTGTACGCCCATGTGTATGCCCATCTGTGTGTGTATGCCCATCGGTCAGTGTATGCCCATGGGTGTGTGTACGCCCATGGGTGTGTGTAAACCCATGGGTGTGTGTACTCCCATGGGTGAGTGTACGCCCATGGGTGTGTGTGGACCCAGGGGTGTGTAAAACCATTGGTACAGTATATATACACCTTTTGATATATATATATATATGAACACCCTTTGGTATAAACTCGCCCATGTCAGTAAACTGTCATGAAAAGTAAGCCAACCGACCTGCCGCCTGACCTGTAATGTAATGTAGTGCTTTAATGCAGTGCTGTAACGTAGCGCTGTAATGCAGTGCTGTAATGCAGTGCTGTAATATAGTGCTGTAATACAGTGCTGTAATATAGTGCTGTAATACAGTGCTGTAATGCAGTGTTGTAGTGCAGTGCTTTAATGCAGAATACAGAAAGAAGTCCAATAACACGTTGCTGTAATGCAGCACAATGATTCATTGTTGTAATTATGTTGTAAAGTAATGCAGTGAGGCAGTGATGTAATGCAGTACAATAATGCAGTGTAATGCAGTGCTGTAATGCATTGCTGTAATGCAGTGCTGTAATAGAGTGATGCAAAGCATGCAGTAATGCAGTGCAGTTATGCAGTGCAGTTATGCAGTGCAGTTATGCAGTGTTGTAAGCAGTGCTGTGATGTGGTCTGTAATGCAGTGCAGTTATGCAGTGCAAAAAAGCACTGTTGAAATACAGTGCAGTAATGAAGTGTTGTGCTGCAGTGCTGTAATGCATTGCAGTAATGAGGTTCTGTGATGCAGTGCAGTAACACAGAGCTGCAATGCAGACTGCAGTGTTGTAATGCAAGGCAGTGATGCAGTGCAGTTATGTGTCCACGGGGGCATGGCCCCGTGTCCGCGGGGGCATGTCCCCGTGTCCGCGGGGGCATGTCCCCATGTCCCCCGGGCATGTCCCCAGGGGTATGTCCCCATGTCCCTGGGGGCATGTCCCAATGGCCCCGGAGGTATGTCCCCGGGGGTATGCCCCCATGTCCCTGGGGGTATGTCCCCATGGCCCCGGGGGTATGCCCCCATGTCCCCATGTCCCCGGGGGTATGTCCCCATGTCCCTGGGGGTATGTCCCCGGGGGTATGTCCCCTTGTCCCCGGGGGTATGTCCCCATGTATGTCCGCGGGGGCATGCCCCCATGTCCCCGGGGGCATGTCCCCATGTCCCCGGGGGCATGTCCCCATGTCCCCGGGGGCATGACCCCATGTCCCCTAGGGCATGTCCCCATGTCCCCTGGGGCATGTCCCCATGTCCCGGGGGTATGTCCCCATGGCCCCGGGGGCATGTCCCCATGTCCCCGGGGGCATGTCCCCATGTCCGCGGGGGCATGTCCCCATGTCCGCGGGGGCATGTCCCCATGTCTGCGGGGGCATGTCCCCATGTCCGCGGGGGCATGTCCCCATGTCCGCGGGGGCATGTCCCCATGTCCCGGGGGCATGTCCCCATGTCCCAGGGGGCATGTCCCCATGTCCCCGGGGGCATGTCTCCATGTCCTCGGGGGCATGTCCCCATGTCCCCGGGGGCATGTCCCCATGTCCCCATGTCCGGGGGGGCATGTCCCCATGTCCACGGGGGTATGTCCCCATGTCCGCAGGGGGTTTTGTGGATATTAAATGGGTGCCCCCTTATTCTTAGTAATAATGGTCGCCCACTCTTTAGTATATTCTATGTATATCTATCAGCATTGCTTAGTAGATATTAAATGGTTGCCCCCTTGGTTCATACATTCTTAGTAATAATGGTCGCCCCCTCCTTAGTAGATATTAAATGGTCGCCCCTTATCCTATCTATCTATCTATGTATCTATCTATCTATATCTATCATCATTGCTTAGTAGATATTAAATGGTTGCCCCCTTGGTTCATTCATGCATGTACTTTTGTTATCTTAGCACCTTAGTAGATATTAAATGGTTGCCCCCTTATACTTAGGAGATATTAAATGGTCGCCCCCTTATCCTTAGTAGATACCTTATCTATCTATCTATCTATCTATCTATCTATCTTCATCATTGATTGCCATCATTGATTGCCATCATTGATTGCCATCATTGACTGCCATCATTGACTGCCATCATTGACTGCCATCATTGACTGCCATCATTGACTGCCATCATTGACTGCCATCATTGACTGCCATCATTGACTGCCATCATTGACTGCCATCATTGACTGCCATCATTGATTACCTTTGTCTACGACTCCGCCACATAAATCCTCCGACACCCTCCGACACATGAAATCCCGCCATGTGACTGCATAAAAACAGAGATCAGCCTAAAGGCGATCAATAAGAGTTTGGCTGCTTTTGAGACATCCCCCAGCAGTCAAGCGGTCCAAGCAGGTCTAATCTGGCACAGTGCCAAAAATCACGAAAACAACATTCAGATAGCCAAAATAACAATAAGGTGGGGTGTTTCACTGAAAAATCATGAATCTCAGAAAGGTATGAAAGACCCCTTGGATCATTCTGGTTTTCAGGGGTTGAGTAAAGAATGTAAAGTTATGTTTATATAGCAACTTTCATGATTGTACATTTAGTGTAACTTGTTCTATCCATCCCCAAAAATGTGAGTTAAATGGTACAATACGGGGGTAAAAGCAAAATGACCGCGCCAGCGCTGGCGGCGGTCATAATAAGTGCATTGATTTCGGAGGAGTTTATTTGATATATGGAGGTTTTTAAATTTTGAAAATCGGACATGTATTAAGGTCTGTAGCCCAATTCGTATTTTTGCCCCTCTGAAAAATGTCTAGCTTCGCCACTGCAGTACACACTTCTTGATGACGTTTAACACGCAAAAAATATTGCCAGACGAACCCCTCATCTTGTTGAATCGATGTACTGTTAAGTATACTTAAATGTAAGTTTTAATACAGGTTAAGACATCGATACAAAAATGTACAGGATAACATTTTTGCTAGCTTCAGTGAAAACTAGCAAATTAACTAGTCTAGACATCACACCAGACTGAGCAAGTATGAAAAATGTACAGGATAACATTTTTGCTAGCTTCAGTGAAAACTAGCAAATTAACTAGTTTAGACATCACACCAGACCAAGTATGAAAAATGTACAGGATAACATTTTTGCTAGCTTCAGTGAAAACTAGCAAACAAACTAGTTTAGCCAGCACATCAGGCTGACCAAGCATGAAAAATGTACAGGATAGCATTTTTGTTAGCTTCTGTGAAAACTAGCAAATAAACTAGTTAACCATCACACCAACCTGACCAAGTATAAAAAATATACAGGATAGCATTTTTGCTATAGCTTCAGTGAAAATTTGAAACAAACTAGTTCAGCCATCAAAAAAGGCTGACCAAGTATGAAAAATATACAGGATAGCATTTTTGCTAGCTTCAGTGAAAACTAGCAAATAAACTAGTTTAGCCATCACACCAACCTGACCAGGTATGAACTGAAAAATGTACAGAATAAAATTTTTGTTAGCTTCACTAAAAGCTAGCAAATAAACCAGTTTAGCCATCACACCAGGCTGACCAAGTATGGAAAATGCACAGGATAGCATTTGTGTTAGCTTCAGTGAAAACTAGCAAATAAACTAGTTTAGCCATCACACCAACCTGACCGAGTATGAAAAATGTACAGGATAGCATTTTTGTTGGCTTCAGTGAAAACTAGCAAATAAACTGCTTTAACCATCACACCAGGCTGACCAAGTATGAAAAATGTACAGGATGGCATTTTTGTTAGCTTCAGTGAAAACTCACAAAGAAACTAGTTTAGCCATCACACTCGGCTATGAAAAATGTACAGGATAGCATTTTTGCTAGCTTCAGTGAAAACTAGCAAACAAACTAATTTAGCCATCACTCCAACCAGACCAAGTATATAAAATGTACAGAGTAACATTTTTGTTAGCTTCAGTGAAAACTAGCAAATAAACTAGTTTAGGCATCACACCAAGTATGAAAAATGTACAGGATAGCATTTTTGTTTAGCTTCAGTGAAAACTAGCATATAAACTACTTTAGCCATCAAACCAGACTGACCAAGTATGAAAAATGTACAGGATAGCATTTTTGTTAGCTTCAGTGAAAACTAGCAAATAAACCTGTTTAGCCATCACACCAACCTGACCAAGTATGAAAAATGTACAGGATAGCATATTTGTTAGCTTCAGTGAAAACTAGCAAATAAACTAGTTCAGCCATCACACCAACCTGACCAAGTATGAAAAATGTACAGGATAGCATTTTTGTTAGCTTCAGTGAAAACTCACAAATAAACTAGTTTAGCCATCACACTCGGCTGACAAGGTATGAAAAATGTACAGGATAGCATTTTTGTTGGCTTCAGTGAAAACTGGCAAATAAACTAGTTTAGGCATCACACCAGGCTGACCAAGTATGAAAAATGTACAGGATAGCATTTTTGTTAGCTTCAGTGAAAGCTGGCAAATAAACTACTTTAGCCATCAAACCAGGCTGACCAAGCATGAAAAATGTACAGGATAGCATTTTTGTAGCTTCAGTGAAAACTAGCAAATAAACTAGTTTAGCCATCACTCCAACCAGAACAAGTATGAACTGAAAAATGTACAGAATAGCATTTTTGTTAGCTTCAGTGAAAGCTAGCAAATAAACCAGTTTAGCCATCACACCAGGCTGACCAAGTATGAAAACTGTACAGGATAGCATTTTTGTTAGCTTCAGTGAAAACTAGCAAATAAACTAGTTTAGCCATCACACCAACCAGACTAAGTATGAAAAATGTACAGGATAGCATTTTTGCTAACTTCAGTGAAAATTTGAAACAAACTAGTTCAGCCATCAAAAAAGGCTGACCAGTGACCAAGTATGAAAAATGTACAGGATAGCATTTTTGTAGCTTTAGTGAAAACTAGCAAATAAACTAGTTTAGCCATCACTCCAACCAGACCAAGTATGAAAAATGTACAGAATAACATTTTTGTTAGCTTCAGTGAAAGCTAGCAAACAAACTAGTTTAGCCATCACACCAACCAGACCAAGTATTAACAAGAAAATTACCCTTAAAAAGGGTACTGTATCGATTTTATCATGAACCTGAAGGCATGTGGCATGTAATTAAAAAGTTTTAATATCTAAATAAATAGGAATTTTTATGAAACAAATGTCTAAGCCGCCCCCTTGTTTCATGCATATCTTACTTAACCAGGAAGGTTGCAAATAAAATTAAATCTCAGTTATTTGAATGAAAATGGTGCATTTTGTTATTTTGTTAATTGCTATGTAGAAATCAGCAAATTTGTTTGTACAGTTGAATTAACTGTGACATATTTGTTGTAATTATGTTATGCATTTCTCAAAGCAACTCTATCTTTCAATTCAACTTCACACCTATTCAACACTTTGAAAGTTGATTTTTCCCCCTGAAAAAAACCCTAGATATGCCACTGGTCCATTTCAGCCACTGTGTTTAGCAATAGTTATATCCCCACAGCGGAATGCGCCGACATGCCTATTTGCGAACTTAATACTGCAAAATTAATAAGTGCAATGAATTTGGAGGAGTCTATTTGATATATCCAGGTTTTCAAATTTTGAAAATCGGACATGTATTAAGGTCTGTAGCCCAATTCGTATTTTTGCCCCTCTGAAAAATGTCTAGCTTCGCCACTGCAGTACACACTTCTTGATGACGTTTTACACGCAAAAAATATAGCCAGACGAACCCCCTCATCTTGTTGAATCGATGTACTGTTAAGTATACTTAGATGTAAGTTTTATTACAGGTTAAGACATCGATACAAAAATGTACAGGATAGCATTTTTGCTAACTTCAGTGAAAACTAGCAAATAAACTACTTTAGCCATCACACCAGGCTGACCAAGTATGAAAAATGTACGGGATAGCATTTTTGCTAGCTTCAGTGAAAACTAGCAAATAAACTAGTTTAGCCATCTCACCTACCAGACCAAGTATGAAAAATGTACAGAACAACATTTTTGTAAGCTTCAGTGAAAGCTAGCAAACAAACTAGTTTAGCCAGCACACCAGGCTGACCAAGTATGAAAAATGTACAGGATAGCATTTTTGTTTAGCTTCAGTGAAAACTAGCAAATAAACTAGTTTAGCCACCACTCCAGCCAGACCAAGTATGAAAAATGTACAGGATAGCATTTTTGTCAGCTTCAGTGAAAACTAGCAAATAAACTAGGCTGACCAAGTAAGAAAAATGTACAGGATAGCATTTTTGTTAGCTTCAGTGAAAACTAGCAAATAAACTAGTTTAACCATCACACCAGGCTGACCAAGTATGGAAAATGCACAGGATAGCATTTGTGTTAGCGTCAGTGAAAACTAGCAAATAAACTGCTTCAGCCATCACGCCAGGCTGAAAAAGTATGAAAAATGTACAGGATGGCATTTTTGTTAGCTTCAGTGAAAACTCACAAAGAAACTAGTTTAGCCATCACACTCGGCTATGAAAAATGTACAGGATAGCATTTTTGCTAGCTTCAGTGAAAACTAGCAAACAAACTAATATAGCCATCACTCCAACCAGACCAAGTATATAAAATGTACAGAATAACATTTTTGTTAGCTTCAGTGAAAACTAGCAAATAAACTAGTTTAGGCATCACACCAGGCTGACCAAGTATGAAAAATGTACAGGATAGCATTTTTGTTTAGCTTCAGTGAAAACTAGCAAATAAACTAGTTTAGCCACCACTCCAGCCAGACCAAGTATGAAAAATGTACAGGATAGCATTTTTGTCAGCTTCAGTGAAAACTAGCAAATAAACTAGTTTAGCCATCACACCAGGCCGACCAAGTATGAACAATGCACATGATAGCATTTTTGTTAGCTTCAGTGAAAACTAGCAAATAAACTAATTTAGCCATCACACCAGGCTGACAAAGTATGAAAAATGTACAGGATATCATTTTTGTTAGCTTCAATGAAAACTGGCAAATAAACTAGTTAACCATCACACCAACCTGACCAAGTATAAAAAATATACAGGATAGCATTTTTGCTAGCTTCAGTGAAAATTTGAAACAAACTAGTTTAGTCATCACAAAAGGCAGACCAAGTATGAAAAATGTACAGGATAGCATTTTTATTAGCTTCAGTGAAAACTCACAAATAAACTAGTTTAGCCATCACACTCGGCCGACCAAGTATGAAAAATGTACAGGATAGCATTTTTGTTAGCCTCAGTGAAAACTAGCAAATAAACTACTTTAGCCATCACGCCAGGCTGACAAAGTATGAAAAATGTACAGGATAGCATTTTTGTTAGCCTTAGTGAAAACTCACAAATAAACTAGTTTAGCCATCACACTCGGCTGATAAAGTATGAAAAATGTACAGGATAGCATTTTTGTTAGCATCAGTAAAAACTAGCAAATAAACTAGTTTAGTCATAACACCAGGCTGACCAAGTATGGAAAATGTACAGGATATCATTTTTGTTAGCTTCAGTGAAAACTAGCAAATAAACTAGTTAACCATCACAGGCATCACATCAACCTGACCAAGTATAACAAGAAAAGTACCCTTAAAAAAGGGTACTGTATCGATCTTAATATGGACCTAAGGGCATATGACATTAATGGCTCTATGTAGGCATTCTATAAAATAATGTCCAGGAAAAAAATTCAACCCCACCCCTTCCCCACATTTTTGTTATTACAATACAACTTGCTTAGCCTAGCTGCCAACATATAAACTAATATTTATAATTAGGACAGAATTATTTGATTATGGGAAACTTTAAATAACTCCCCCCCCTTACAAAATCCTGGATATGCCACTGGTCTGTTTTGATCACTGGGATTGAGCAACATTGCATTCATGCAGCTTAATGCGACGAAAGCTAATTTGCGAACTTAATACTGCAAATATAACAAAACGAATGACTGCATTGAATTCAGATGAGTTCATTTGATACATGTAGGTTTTTAAATTTTGAAAATCGGACGTTTATTAAGGATTTTAGGCCAAGTTTTGCATTGAGCCCCTCTTGAAAATGTACACAATCTTTGATGACGTTTTACACGGAAAAAATTTCATGAACGAAATTCCTTATCTTGTAGAATCGATGTACTGTTAAGAATACTTACATGTAAGTTTTTCTATAGGTTGAGACATCGATACAAAAAGATATACAGGATAGCCATCACAAAAGGCTGACCAAGTATGAAAAATATACAGGATAGCATTTTTGTTAGCTTCAGTGAAAGCTAGCAAACAAACTAGTTTAGCCATCACACCAGGCTGACCAAGTATGAAAATTGTACAGGATAGCATTTTTGCTAACTTCAGTGAAAACTAGCAAATAAACTAGTTTAGCCATCACACTCGGCTGACCAAGTATGAAAAATGTACAGGATAGCATTTTTGTTAGCTTCAGTGAAAACTAGCAAATAAGCTAGTTTAGCCATCACTCCAACCAGACCAAGCATGAAAAATGTACAGGATAGCATTTTTGTAAGCTTCAGTGAAAACTAGCAAATAAACTAGTTTAGCCATCAAACCAGGCTGACCAAGTATGAAAACTGTACAGGATAGCATATTTGTTAGCTTCAGTGAAAACTAGCAAATAAACTAGTTTAACCATCACACCAACCAGACCAAGTATGAAAAATGTACAGGACAGCATTTTTGCTTGCTTCAGTAAAAACTAGCAAATAAACTAGTTTAGCCATCACACTCGGCTGACCTAGTATGAAAAATGAACAGGATAGAATTTTTGTTAGCTTCAGTGAATACTCACAAATAAACTAGTTTAGCCATCACACTCGGCTGACCAAGTATGAAAAATGAACAGGATAGAATTTTTGTTAGCTTCAGTGAATACTCACAAATAAACTAGTTTAGCCATCACACTCGGCTGACCAAGTATGAAAAATGTACAGGATATCATTTTTGTCGGCTTCAGTGAAAACTAGCAAATAAACTAGTTAACCATCACACCAACCAAGTATAAATAATATAGTAGTAGTACGTTTTTATTGACAAAAAAGGTCACATATGACCAAACTGTCAGTTACAAAACAATAAGAACATTGTAAAATGTACAGGGAAAACCAAAAACAACAACAAAGAAACAAGAGCATAAAAAAATAAAAATTCTAGTTATAATACAGACATATATACAAGAGTACATCATATTATGTTTAAATATATATATACAACAAGAGTACTCATTAAGCAAACAATATAATTTTATACAATTTAGCACTTATGCGGTTATTAGAACTATAGAACATATCATTGCATCTTTAAAACAATGAAGGATAATAACACAATATCAAAGTATTTACAGGTTTAAGAAAATAGAACAAATATGATATATAATATATACACACTAATAAACAATTTGCAAAAGTTTATCTCATGCAAGCTTGCCACATACAAAACAATGGTGCCATTAGCCACCCTAACCACGTGGATAGGTACTATATATATACATTATCATAGTTTTTACACTAAGTGCTATTATCAGATTTTATAACAACATTTAAGAATTTACCTAATGCATAGTTTATATCGGATGTTTTATTCTTTATAATTTCAAGAAACTGTGCTCGAGAACTTAATACCACAAAGTTTTCTATAAATTTTGTAGCCACTTCTAAAAGTTCTACCCGTTCATTTTTCCAATAATCACAAATCATGAGACAATGATATTCATCCTCAACTAGTCCCAATGCACATCTTTTGCAAAATCTTTCATCCGCAGGGACATACGGTCGTTTGTGTCTCCCTAGTTCTATTTTTAAATTGTGAGAACTCAATCTAAAGCGGGCAATACTACGATATATGTACTTGGGAAAATTCAAGTTTAAGTAAGGTTCAAGACGCAGATCAGTTTTAAATAATTTGTATGTTCTTAACTTAGGATTTTTCATACTATTATTTATTTCAGCTAACAAATTTTCTCCAGCTTTAGTGAACATGAGTGAGATTATTTTATTAGGACTTAGTTTAAAATCAGTAATTCCCAGATGAGTAAAAACAAGATGTATCTTAGACAACCAACAAGGCAAGTTTTTACTATTCAGTGCAACTTGAATGCTATAACATTCACGCAGTAATTTTGGACAGTTACCCGTCTTTAGTCTATGCCAATATTTAATTGCAGCTGCTTGCTGTCTATATATTAAGTGGAAACGGCCAGTATCTGCTAAGATAGCTATTGTAGAAGACTGACTTCTGACCCCAAGAAGATTTTTGAGAAATTTCAATTGTATTCTTTCCAAAATATCATTTTGTTTTGCTGTGAACCAGATTTCACTGTGATATTCTAGTATAGGCAGGATGTGCGTATCAAACATTTTGAGGCTTAAATTTGGTGTCAGATATCCAACAGTAGATCTAATTCTTTTGAGCTTGTGATGCTAAGTGTTCATACATCAAACCATGAGTTTTGCGACTATTACTAATTATATGTCCTAGATATTTATATGAATCTACAACTTCAAGTTTTCCTTTATCAATTGCAAACTGGTAATCTGCATTACCAGCTCTATGTCTTACACCAGGTTGAATAATCATAACTTTACTCTTCTGCGAGTTGATAAGTAAATGCCATTTTCTACAATATCGTGCCAGATCGTCTAAGAGAACTTGCATGCCAGCGGCACTCTCGGAAATAAGTACTAGATCGTCAGCAATGACTCAGCATACAGCACATGAGTAAATGTTGTATTATTTATAGTAAGACCCTGACCTTGATCAAAATACTCTCCCATGTCAGAAAGAAACAAATTAAACAATTTTGGACTAATAATCCCTCCTTGAAGAACCCCATAAGTGCTTTCTATAGTTGAACCAAGCTGACCTTCCCATCTAACTTTAGCACTGGATTTAGAGAACAGGCTTTGGATAATGTTTAGAATTTTACCACAATAACCTTGTTTAATAAGTTTGTAGTACATGAATGTTCGATTGATGAAGTCAAATGCTTTTGAAAAATCTACAAAAGTGATATATAGAGGTTTCTTTTTTGACATTTGGTAAGAGATCAATGTATCTAAGATAAACACATTGTCGCTAGTTCTACAGCCTTTACAAAAACCAAATTGATTTGGGTCATTTGAGTTTGAAGCTTCTGTTTGAAAGACTAGCCTTTTATTTATAATTGATTCAAATAGTTTACCCATACACGCCATTAAAGTTAGTTTACGATAATTGTCAGGTTCACTGCGACTTCCCTTTTTATGCAAAGGCTGAATGATACCTTCGGACCATTTCTCAGGATACACTCCTTTATCTCAAACATAATTAAACAGAACAGTCAACGGTTCAACCATAGAGTCCGATAAGTATTTATAAAATTCATTACTGATACCATCAATTCCAGGTGCTTTACCAAGTTTCAGACTCTTTAACTCAATCCCTACTTCATATGTAGTAATAGGTGCATCAGTCATAACCAGATCCCTATGGGAGGAATTATCATAACTTTTCATATAATCTTCAATTTCTCTTAAGAACTCAACATCAAATTTGAGATAAACATCATTAGGTGGACATTGAATACTTTTGAAGTATGTTTCAAACGACTCCAGAGTAATTATAAATATACAAGATATAAATATACAAGATAGCATTTTTGCTAGCTTCAGTGAAAATTTGAAACAAACTAGTTTAGTCATCACAAAAGGCTGACCAAGTATGAAAAATGTACAGGATAGCACTTTTGTTAGCTTCAGTGAAAGCTAGCAAATAAACTAGTTTAGCCATCACACCAGGCTGACCAAGTATGAAAAATGTACAGGATAGCACTTTTGTTAGCTTCAGTGAAAGCTAGCAAATAAACTAGTTTAGCCATCACACCAGGTTGACAAAGTATGAAAAATATAAAGCATTGCATTTTTGTTAGCTTCAGTGAAAACTAGCAAATAAACTAGTTTAGCTATCACACCAGCCTGACTAAGTATGGAAAATATAAAGTATTTTTGAAAACTAGCCAATAAACTAGTTGATTCATCACAACAGCCTGACCAAGTATGAAAAATATACAGGATGACATTTTTATTCGCTTCAGTGAAAACTCGGAAATAAACTAGTTTAGCCATCACACCAGGCTGACCAAGTATGAAAAATGTACAGGATAGCATTTTTGTTAGCTTCAGTGAAAACTAACAAATAAACTAGTTTAGCCATCACACCAGGCTGACAAATTATGAAAAATATACAGGATTACGTTTTTGTTAGCTTCAGTGAAAACTTGGAAATAATCTATTTTAGCTATCACATCAACCTGACCAAGTATATGAAAAATATGCAGGACTGCACTTTTGTTCGCTTCAGTGAAAACTAACAAATAAACTAGTTTAGCCATCACACCAGGCTGACCAAGTATGAAAAATATACAGGGTAACATTTTTGTTAGCTTCATGGCAAAGAAATGTGGCCTCACTGTGCAATTAAAAAATCAAAGTGGTTTTGGATTTAATTGAAACTGTTCATACATATGCCTATATTAGGGAGAGTACACGTGCCCCAAAACGAACCACCTAAGGAAGATCTTAATATCAGGATCATGTCCACTAATAAATGTATCAGTTAGCTACTAGATTGTGCAGTAAGACATTTTCTATCAAAATATGCCTATAGGATACGAAATATTACACATTATTTATCTTTTTACAGGATGAAATAGTTTTGGGATAAAAAGGGGCTTTTTAGGCACCCCTGTCTAAAAAGCGCACCCCCTATGTTGCCTAAAAGGTACCCATATTTTACTATAAGTTGCTTTGTTCTTAAAAAGCACACCCCTGCACACCTCACATTTAACATGAATTATAGTTTATTAATGATTTAAAATTATTTTTTTGCACAAAGAATTTTTTTTGGTCAGTATTTGGAAATATATATTTTTTTATTCTGAGGGTTATAATGCAGGATTTAGACAGGGGTGTGCCTCTTAGGTTAAAGTGTATGTTTCTTGATTTTTGTCGTTTTTTTTTTCAAAACCATGGGGCTTTTTGACAATTTTTCTCTAAAATTAGATAGAAAAGAAAGTAGAAAAAGACATGTTGTAGTCTCTGCACCATCATCACCACCATTATTGCCGGGAGAGTGGCTCAAAATCATGCAAATGCTATAAGATATGGAGCCGTTTTCACCTGGTCCTTGTTTCTGGGCACCTATGCTTAGCAGTATTACCAAATTTGATAAAATAATTATATAATCAAACTATTTGACTTATCATATGGTTTGAAACAGTGATGGGCACAATTCAGCTGTGTGCAATTCAATTCAATTCAATTCAATTGGGCATCAGTGCAAATTCAATTCAATTCAATTCACTTGCTTGTGGGAATGAGCTCAATTCAATTCAATTCAATTCATAGGGGTAGTCAATTCAATTCAATTCAATTCATTTGTCTTGTAACTTGTCTAAATGACACATTTTGTAAAGTAGAAAACTGTACGCTCCAGAAACGGGGTTGAGTTAAGCTATCTTTAATAATAATAATAATAATAATATTTATTGATTTAAAGTGCATTGTACATCACCAATGATCTCAACACACACTGTAAATTTTGAATTTTGAGTTAGCTTAATTGATTGAGTGAGATGGTTGCACAATTCCATTGAGCCAAGATAGCTTGTTGTTTGCAAGTTATAACAACATAAAGATTATCATAACTCAAAACAGCAAGCTATCATGGCTCAAACAAATTGTGCAACCATCTCAGTCAACTCAATCATTTGAGCTAACTCAAAATTTCAAATTTTACAGTGCACTGTCAATCAATCAATCGTTCAATTTAAAATCTGTAGATCTATCTATCTATCTATCTTTCTATCTATCCATCTGTCTATCTCTCTATCAATAATTTTATCTATCAATTCTATCTTGAATAACAATTAACAAACAAGTTGCTAAATCAATATATCCAGTAAGGTCACTTTTTCTGTAATTACAGCCAAAATAAATGTGGATAAATACATACAGTCAAGTCAAAATTTCAAATAATTAGTACACTAAAATGGAGATGTGATGTACATAATTTAGCTAAATTGGATACTTTTAACCAAACAATGCCAATAATTTTTCAAAGGTTCACTCTTATTAATTATCAATTCCTCACTTTGGATATTTTTTATGAGAGATGATCAATAATGTATATATTCATATAATCCAGTTGTCAGTTGAATTGAAAATGAATGGAATTAAAACCTCAATTCACAGCCTATCTCAATTCAATTCAATTCAATTCATTGCATTTTTCCAACATGGTCAATTCAATTCAATTCAATTCATCGACTTTTGAAATTTTGAATTAATTCGAATTAATTCAATTCATGAATTGAATTGTGCCCATCACTGGTTTGAAACTCCCAAAATATAATTTTAGCTGCAAAACACAGGAAGCGGTGCGTTTTAGGGCACTCTATATGTGTAATAAATCACTAAGTACTTTCACAGATGGTGATTATGGTGTGTTTTGTATATTTTTGGAGAGGACACAGACAATTGTTTTGTTTGCCGCATGCCGATGTGATACAAGTTCACACAACTATAAAAACAGTTCCTCTTGGAGAATGACACAATGAAATTCTCTGCTGCTTATGGCATTCTGATTATCGTCATAAATTGCCTGTGGTTTTGACACTCATGTTGATGATAACTTAAAATCAAAGACAAAATTTTATATCAACAAACACTAAGTAAACTGAACCAAATTAAACACGCAAAACTAAAGGGTTGTATTTTTCTGGAAATGCTATGGATACGCTATTAAATGTAAATGTAGACCTATGCATATTTGTAATAATTTAGGTAGAATATGACTTGGAAAGGCCAGGGAACTATTCATCAAACCTTTTAGCCCAGATCAAGCCTTTGGGCAAAGGATGTCCGATTACTTGTCTGAGGATTGGGGAAGCAAGCCTTTGGGCTAATAAGAAAAATGTCTAGGAAGTTGACAAAGGATGCCTGATCAAGGGATTGGGCTGATCAAGCCTTTTGGGTGTAACACCAAGGCAGTCTCTTCTGGTTAATATTTGTCTTCTTAGATGCTAGTCCAGGTTTTTGCATTAGCTGACAAAAAGTTAAGCACTTCTCTGTTGGCATCTGAAATCTGCATTTTGTTCCTTTTTTATTTCTGTGCATCTTTTAGATCTGTGTAATAGCTTGCTTAAGTTACAAGTAGTTCCTTCATATATCGAGTATCTCTCTCTACCTGTCACATAACTGCTGTATGCTGCCTAATGCAGACAGAGCATATCATGCCTGCCATGGTGAAGAAACGGTCAATATTGCTTTGTAGTCTACATGGAGTTACTCAAGGCGGGTCTGTATTGCCCCATAGTATATGAATACTGTTTTGGCTTGTATGGTTTGCACCTGTGTCCCTGAGCTTGCCTGTGCCATGGCATTAATGGGGCCCATTGATTCATCTTTCATGGCTTGTGATTCATCTGCAGCAGGGCTGCTGGTTATTACTCAAATGCACTCTAAAAAATGTCGGGACAAAATTGGTTTTTTAGATTCAAAATGGTTTTTTGAAAAACCAAATTTCAATGCAAAACCAAAATGGATTTTAAAAAAAATCCATTTTGGTTTTTTCCATTGAAATTTGGTTTTTCAAAAAACCATTTTGAATCTAAAAAACCAATTTTGTCTGGAATTTTTTAGAGTGTGTAGCAACAGGTAAAAGTGTATTTGAAACTTCAGGATGATGTACCAAGCCATATAGAGTTGTGCTCACTATTGCAATAACTGATTTTGCTCTGATTGTGTGGTGCCAGGGATCCAGACAGGCAGTGATTCTGATATTTTTCCGCCAAATCGGATTACCTTTAAAACAATTCCCCGGATAGTTCGTTCTTGAGCATACTTTATTTTTATTCTTAACTCTATTCCTATCATGCACTCAATGGCAGTTGCACAGATTTGCTGGATTGCAACTCTGTGTATTTCTTTGAGGATGACACAGGGAGATGTGTATTCCTCCACTTATCGGCTGAAGCAAGTTCTGGCAGGCGAAAAAACTTGGTATAGTCTCTACCGCCAATTTATCTTGGATGAAAAAAGGCGCATTGAGTGGCTGGAAAGGTATTTGGGATTATATTTGCACAGGAGTCTTGTTTGATTCTAACTAAAAGTTATTTGAAATTGTGATGACTTGTGTCTTCTGAATAGCAATAAAACAGCCTTTGTTTGGGAAACATTGAAACAGAGACTCTTCTGGCAAGGTGTAACAAGAGCAGGTATACTGCCTCCATATCCCCCATGCCCCATCTATCTATTACCCACTACCTATTTTAGTCACACTAAATATTTCCACCAGGGGAGCAATTGTGCATACATGTATGCACGTGGTGACAAATGTGGGCGGACTTTGTTTTTGAAAATAAACATGGCTGCAGGCCAAAAGCTCAGCAACCTAGATGAAAAATGTATTTTGGATGTGGAAATGGTTGTGATATTTATAAATTATTGTAAGATTTGACAAGTTTTGAGGTGTCTTTGAACATTGGGAAAGGGTGACCATTGTGCAATGTGCATGGAGTGGTGTTTGAGATATTTCAGACTAAAAGTAAAATCTCCCATAGCATAGCATGGGGGATAATTAACACTCGGCTTAGACAGAAGTTGTTTGTCTGTCTAAGCCGAGTGTTACACCTTGCCAGAAGAGTCTCTGTTTCAATGTTTCCCAAACAAAGTCTGTTTTATAATGTAGGGGGAACGGGGGCACATTGGGCAGTTTTAACGTCTACTAATTTTGCTCAATGCTGAAAGCACTGAACAACTCAGAAGTTTGCATGAATATCACCAATACTATTGAGCTTAAATGCAAGGCATAATAAACTAGACTGCACGTACCCTTCTGCAGCGAGAGAGTCGTAAAAATGACTGTCCCAATGTGCCACGGCCTGCACAGCCGGGCACATTGGGACATCAATTAAAAAATCACTTTAACACTCCATGTGCAATAGATATCACCTTTAAGTAGTGCGTAGGACAATATACAGTGCATCAACACCTTGTAGTGCCAATAGTTCATAACTTTAAACAATTTAAACATTTAGCATTATGAACTGTCCTGGGTGCGGACATATATGTAAGTCACACACAGTGCTTTGCGACAAATTTGTTCACAGAGCATGGTAATCCACTATACCTCTATTCACTGTGGCCTGAACACCTGTTGTGTGCTGTCCCAGGTCATTCAGTTGCCTTGGACACTTAAATTCTGCCATATTAAGTGCGTCCCAATGTGCCCCGAATTCGCTGTCCCAATGAGCCCCGATATGACGTTTTCACCAAAATGCTAATTTCTCGGACACCAGTGAGTGTGTTTATCACGATAGCAATTCATAACTGTTCACTACGATATATCAAATTCGTACAAGCATTGAGAAAACCTCATTGCTCATGGTTTGTCCACAGAATGGTTCGAATTGAACCCGTCCATATTTACTTTAGTAGTAGGAAAACAAACTTTTGCTCGCCATACTTCTGCATGTGACTGTAATTTGTCTATAAAACCATGGAAACATCAGGATGTGAAATTACAAGATATGATGGCACTACCATATCATATACCTTGCCAGGATCCAAGAAAACCCCACCGTCCCACAGTGCCCCGTGTCCCAATGTGCCCCCGTTCCCCCTACACATAGTTGCATGCAGTTGCATCACATATAAAACATTTATAATACAATTGAAAGAGGTTTCCTGATTCACATGTTTTTTTATGAAGATTTATTTTATTTGGACAGCTTGCTGGAAGAAACACATGGCATGGTGGAGTCCTTGAGAGATGCCAAAGGTTCCCTGGATGACAAGATGGCCACAAACTTCTTAACTCATCCGACTCAAATCTACAGGTTTATAAATAACTGGCGACTCTTCCAGGACAGTCTTCATAATAAGGGAACCGTTAAAGGTTTTTGAAACATTTTGTGTTAGCTAATTTAAGATGAAGTCATGATTCTTGATTTTTTTTGCATTCTTTCGAAAGAGTTGTAGCCCATTGCTGACTGACTTTTACTAACTTTAAGTCTTATTACCAAAATGTATTCAGTGACATCATAATAATAATAATGTCCAAATTGAACATTCATTTACAAACTGTATGGGCCGCCAGTCTGCAAGGATCTATGAAACGCCAAATGGTTTTACAATGAGACAGTTGCACAAAATACCATGGCTATCACAAATTGAGAGAAAAAGCCATTGCAATATTGCAGCCAAGCCCCAGTTAAGGACAACCTTTGTCTTTAAACTTTTTGGTGATAAGGATATTTTCGTATGTGAAACTATTGTCGATATGATGCTATCTTCAGAATTAGTGTTGAAAGTGATGCACCAGACCTCTCCGGCCCCTCTCAATGAAGATTACCAAGGAGCAACAGTGAGCCTTCTTCGCTTGCAGCACACTTACAATCTGTCGACAGCATCTTTGATGAATGGCATTGTGGCAGGTAGGTAGTCTCAATGACAGATTTATTAGTGTATTTAGGTCATATCTGACCCTTTATAAATGGTCCTTCCTTCCAGGTGACGCCAGTGCTTCAATGAGACCTGAAGACGCCTACCACATTGGGAACGCCGCTTTCAATCTTGGAGACTTTGACAGAGCTGTGGAATGGTTGCAACAAGTGGTCAGCGCTGGGCGTTCCAATGACCTCCATGTGTCTGTCAGCGATTCGCTTTGCACAATGGCTAGGATTGAATTCCAGGTATTTACTTTCCTAATATTACGCTTTTCCTTTCTCAGAAATAACTCGGAATAAATGCATCCTGACTCATTTTGTCCTGATCCCATAGGCCGAGTCAGCGGCGAGTGTCTCCTCTAAGTCCCAACAACAGACATAGATCTATAAAGGATACCTATGGTCCCAACTCTCCTTCAAAATATCTCGTGGATGACTTAATTTTGAAGGAGCATATCTCGGGGAGTTCATAAATGATGGGAAAGCTTGTCTCAAGAACCAAGCATTACATGTGAAATTCTGTCATTGTGATATGATGATTATCTATAAATTTCAATTACAGCGAGGCTCTCCTGATTTAGCAATGAGTTACCTCCATGAAGCGACAGAAATGGGTATGTTTTAAATTTAGCGATTGCTCCGTACTGTGGAAATAAACTTGTTATATATATAATTTTTATTACAATATGTAGGCCTATATGAATTTAATTGCCAGATTCAAGGAATGCTACGTTACAAAAGACAATCCAAAAATTGATCAAGGAGGAGACCCAGCCTGGAAAGTTTGATACTGACCATGTGAAGACACCATATGCAGCGGCGTATGGCATTGCTGCACAGGACTTGGGTGTAAGAAATAAATACGAAGGACTCTGTCGTGGTCCTTTGCATAGAGTGAGTATAAGTTCTATCTGTGTTATCCGTTTTATTGTTCAATTTTTAAGAGGATGGGGCTTTAATTCAACAAAGCCTATTGCATTTTGGTGAAAAAAGGTTATTTTACAATAACTTTTTGTGATGATGCATAGTCTACAAGTGTTCAGAGAAAACTTTTCAACAAAGTGTGTTGTTTAAAATTGACTTTTATTCAGTACCTAAACCAAAGTCACCTAAACCAACGCATCACCAGAAGTTGTGACCATGGCTGTCTGTTGTAAAAGCCTAATGTTTTCTAAATGTTCCTACGGTAAATAAAATTTGATTTGATTTGATGGTCACTCATTGGTGATGAATTTCAGTACTTTATTTCTGGATGAAGGGGGACAGTCTGGATCCTCCTGTGGCATGTATAGTAAACTAACTAAACTTTCTTCTTTTTTTTTCAGAATAGTTCCAAACAGGACGACAGATACAGAATATGTCGTTACAGAGGTGTTGGGCCGTATACTTTCTACAAAGAGGAAATAGTATCTCACAATCCAAGGATCACTGTGATATATAATGTAACAAACGATAGAGAAGTCCAACACATAATAGAGAAAGGAAAAAATAAGGTATTGTCAAGTTTGTGGTTGGTAGAATGTTAATTATCTGCCTTTTTCATACTAAAGATGAGTTGAACATCCTGTCTAGTTTTTTCGCACAGCCATAATAGTGTACTTACTCTCGCTTACAATTGTAACTATTGTGCTGCTGTATCAAACAGCAATACTAATCCTCATTGAAATTTTTTTTTGTAATTTGGTACCTGTTGACTAGCTTGTATAGCATAACCTGGCTGCACAATTTATTCTAAAGGCAATTTTTCCAACTTGTGACCGACAGGTTCTAGTTTTTGTGTTCCTCTTTTAAATTCCTCTATTTAATTTGCATATTGCAATTTTGTGTGTTAAATTTCTGTTTTAAGCTGAAGCGCTCTTGGGTATTAAACAATGACAAAGGAATGGTGGATGATGCTCGAGTCAGCCAGATGTAAGAATTATTTTAATGCGTTAATTTGAGATTTATGTTTCTTTAAAGAACGACTAAATTTATCACAATGGCATAATAAATTTTAGGTCTTGGCTCAGTGAACAGAATGACAAAATCTTGAAAAGATTGAATTTGAAGATATCTCTGGTGACAGGATTGAATGCCACAAACGACAAAAAACTGATGACATCTGAGCCATACCAGGTGGGAGTCTTGAGGGCATAATATTTATGTTTTCTCAGGTTTATTTGTTATAATTAATGATTTAGGGAGGTCTTAATGCACTTTGATTGATTAATAATGCTTGTGGTAATAGGCTGTGTTTACCACTCAAGGATTTTCAGAAACCAATGATCATTGGTCGACCTCATATTTTTCATAAGACATTTTACTGAATTAGTACCAAGCCTGTGTAGCCTATGTCAATGTTTCAAGTTCAGGATGTGCCACTCTGGGGGTGATTGCAGTACCTAGCACCAAACACTACTTGCAGAATCTGAATTCCAGAAAAATAAGAATTTGTGTATATCAACGTTAACTTTACATTCAAACAGTAACCTAACTGCTAATATGATCATACTCTCATTCTACTTAAGTACTCTCATTTTTGTATCGATGTCTTGTATCGAAGTCTTAACCTATAATAACCTATAAAAAAAAACTTACATGTGAGTATTCTTAACAGTACATCGATTCATCAATGTGAGGAAAATGAACTGGCAATATTTTTTCCGGGTGAAACGTCATCAAAGATTGTGTACAATTTCAAGATAGGACTCAATGCAAAACTTGGTCTAAAATCCTTAATAAACGTCCGATTTTCAAAATTTAAAAACCTACATCTATCAAGTAAACTCCTCCAAATTCAAAGCACTTATTAATTTTGCTCTATTTGCAATATTAACTTCGCAAAAAGCGTTTTGGCGCATTACGCTGCAATGCTGCAAAGTTCCAGTGGCCACAGCAAACCAGTGGCAGACTCATGATTTTTTTTTGTGGGGGGGGGGGGTATTTTTCAGGCCTGAAATCACACACTATTAAATAGTACTGAAAAACGTGTACACTGTGCATGTAGCAAATAACAAACTAATAGCCAAACAGGTGGTTTTACACAACAGAGGTTGTTTTTTTACACATCCTTGGCTATGTAATATTTTCATGAAAAAAGGGGAGGGGCTTTGGAATTTTTCTAAGGGTATTTATTTCATAGAAATGCCTACTTTGAGATATTAAAACCTTTTATTACATGCCACATACCCTCAGGTTCATGGTAAGATCGATACAGTACCCTTTTTTAAGGGTACTTTTCTTGTTTTACTGAGAGCCAACACCCCAACAGTACAGAATTACAAGGAAATCAAGAACATGTTGAGTGTATTGCATGCTGCTACTATACTCTGGTTGTCTGTCGCCTGGTTGACCACGACCTACCTAGAGGGTAGCTTGTTTTTATACAATTTTGATATTTCGTTATAAAGGATGTTTGATATGAGCATACCGTGAAGCAGCACCTCCTGCCCTCTCACATTTAGTTACATGTCTTATCAAAAGTATTAGATCTTTGGTAAAAAAAGCAAGTTACAATTTTCCACAATTTTTTTAAATAGGTGGTCAATTATGGACTGGGTGGCCAATATGAACCCCATGTTGATGCTTTTTCAGTAAGTATATTTACTCTTTTGCAATATATATTGATTAGACAAATAAGAAATTACTGTCTCTTCACCATGTTTATTATTACAATGTATTACGCCTACAATGTGTATGTGTTTTTCTTTAATGTAGGGGCATGTTCCACAAAAGGACAAGAATAAATTTAGGAGGGCAGGTGATCGATTGGCAACTTTACTAATTTATGTAAGTGACAAAATAAATAAATATCTCTAAATTAAATTTCTATCGAACTGTTAAAAATACTGATAAAACCGATATTTGCTTTTTTGACGTATTTCAGCTGAGCGATGTTAAAGCTGGAGGAGCAACCGTCTTTCCGGAGTTAGATGTCAGAGTTCCTCCAATTAAGGTGTGAATCACAAGCACAAAAATCAAACAGACTTGACAGATCCAGAGAATAAATAATTTAGCCAATGAAAATAACAAATTTATAAATGGATATGAATTTGTTAGGATTTCTGCTGATTACAATGACACAACTTCAATTGAATGGATGTGGTGAAAAGTGTTATTTTGCACCGTTAACTAACCATGTCAGACACTGTTCTGATTGATGTGTTAGGGAGTTTTAATTAGGACGGTTGTCAATAATCATAAAGTTCCATTGAAGATGGTAGTCATGGAATTTCATTGAGGATGGTAGTCAGGGAGTTGTATTGAGGATGGTAGTCAGTCTGAATGAGGATGATAGTCAGGAAGTTTCATTGAGGACATACTATTAGTTTTGGAGTCACATTGAGGATGGTAGTCAGGGAGTTGTATTGAGGATGGCATTCAGAAAGTTTGATTGAGGATGGTAGTCATGGAATTTCAGCGAGGATGGTAGTCAGGGAGTTGTAATGAGGATGGTAGTTGTGGAGATTCATTGAGGACGGTAGGTCCTAGTTGTGGAGTTTGAAGATGTTAGTCAGAGAGTTAAATCGAGGATGGTAGTCAGGGAGTTGTAATGAGGATGGTAATCAGGGAGTTGCATTGAGGATGTAGTTGTGGAGTTTCATTGAGGAAAGTAGTCAAAGAGATTCATTGGGAATGGTAGTCAGGGAGTTAGATTGAGGTTGGTATTGTAGTCAGATAGTTTCATGGATGCTGGTAGTCAAGGAGATTAATTGAGAATGGTGGTCAGATAGTTACATTATATTTCATTATATTGAGTTTCCTTGAGGATGGTAGTCAAGAGAATTACATTGAGGATAGCAGTCAGGGAAGTACATTGAGGATGGTAGTCAAGGAGTTTCATTGAGGATGGTCGTCAGGAAGCTACATTTAGGATGATAGTCAGGACATTGAGTATGGTATAAGGAAGTTACATTGAAGATGGTAGTCAGGCAGATTCATTAAGTGGTAGAGGATGGTAGTGAGGGAGTTTCATTGAGGGTGATAGTCAGTCTATGATAAGAACCTTGAACAATTTATGGCAGTCCATAATTTGATGTAATAAAAAGTTTATGGCGGTGCTTGGAAAAGCGTTCTAAATA
This sequence comes from Platynereis dumerilii, assembly GCA_026936325.1. Taxonomy (NCBI): domain Eukaryota; kingdom Metazoa; phylum Annelida; class Polychaeta; order Phyllodocida; family Nereididae; genus Platynereis; species Platynereis dumerilii. Next base: position 102,099,988 of record JAPTHN010000002.1, read on the forward strand.
GGACATCTCAAGCATCGCCTAGCCAATTATTTGTCACATGAAAAAGTCCAATGTATAATGTATCCTAAATGGCTGAAATAAAAACCTGTCTGTCTGTCAGAGTGTTTCACTGAGGATGGTATTGAAGGAGTTTCATTGAGGATGGTAGTTTGATTGAAGATGATAGTCCGGAAGTTATATGGAGGATGGTAGCAGGAAGTTACATTGAGGATGGTAGTCAGGTTGTTACATTGAGGATGGTAGTCAGATGTTTCGCTGAGGATGGTATTGAAGTTTGATTGAGGATGGTAGTCAGGAAGTTACATTGAGGATGGTTTCATTGGGGATGGTAGTCAACAAGCATGGTAGTGAGGGAATATCATTTAGGATAGTAGTCATGGAGTTTCATTGAGGATACTAACAAAGGAATTTCATTAAGAATGGTGGTCACGGAGTTTCATTGAGGATGGTAGTGAGGGAATTGAATTTAGGATGGCAGTCAAGGAGTTTAATAGATGATGGTAGTCAGGGAGTTTTATTGAGGATGGAAGTTTAGGGAAATCCTGCAAGTCAGTGATCTGTTTGGTCAGATCAGACAAGTTGGGCAGGGAGTTTCATTGAAGATGATTGTCAGGCCAGGAGTGTGCTTGAAGATGGTAGTTCTGGCTTTCTTTGAGGATGGTAGTCACTGTGTTTCATTTCTAAAGGTCATGGAGCTTCATTGAGGATGATATCCAGGGAGTTGCATTGTGGATGGTAGTCAGGGAGTTACTTTAAGGATGATAGTCATGGAGTTACATTGAAGATTGTAGTCATGGAGTTACATTTAGGATGGTAGTCATGGAGTTTCATTGAGGATGGTAGTCTTGGAGTTTCATTGAGGATGGTAGTCATGGAGTTTCATTGAGGATGGTAGTCATGGAGTTTCATTGAGGATGGTAGTCATGGAGTTTCATTGAGGATGGTAGTCATGGAGTTTCATTGAGGATGGTAGTCATGGAGTTTCATTGAGGATGGTTGTCATGGAGTTTCATTGAGGATGGTAGTCCTAGAGTTTCATTGAGGACGGTAGTCATGGAGTTTCATTGAGGATGGTAGTCATGGAGTTTCATTGAGGATGGTAGTCCTGGAGTTTCATTGAGGATGGTAGTCATGGAGTTTCATTGAGGATGGTAGTCATGGAGTTTCATTGAGGATGGTAGTCATGGAGTTTCATTGAGGATGGTAGTCATGGAGTTTCATTGAAGATGGTAGTCATGGAGTTTCATTGAGGATGGTAGTCATGGAGTTACATTGAGGATGGTAGTCCTGGAGTTTCATTGAGGATGATAGTCCTGGAGTTTCATTGAGGATGGTAGTCATGGAGTTCCATTGAGGATGGTAGTCATGGAGTTTCATTGAGGATGGTAGTCATGGAGTTTCATTGAGGATGGTAGTCATGGAGTTACATTGAGGATGGTAGTCATGGAGTTACATTGAGGATGATAGTCATGGAGTTACATTGAAGATTGTAGTCATGAAGTTCCATTGAGGATGGTAGTCATGGAGTTACATTCAGGATGTAGTCATGGAGTTACATTGAGGATGGTAGTCATGGAGTTACATTGAGGATGGTAGTCAGGGAGTTTTATTGAGGATGGAAGTTTAGGGAAATCCTGCAAGTCAGTGATCTGTTTGGTCAGATCAGACAAGTTGGGCAGGGAGTTTCATTGAAGATGATTGTCAGGCCAGGAGTGTGCTTGAAGATGGTAGTTCTGGCTTTCTTTGAGGATGGTAGTCACTGTGTTTCATTTCTAAAGGTCATGGAGCTTCATTGAGGATGATATCCAGGGAGTTGCATTGTGGATGGTAGTCAGGGAGTTACTTTAAGGATGATAGTCATGGAGTTACATTGAAGATTGTAGTCATGGAGTTACATTTAGGATGGTAGTCATGGAGTTTCATTGAGGATGGTAGTCTTGGAGTTTCATTGAGGATGGTAGTCATGGAGTTTCATTGAGGATGGTAGTCATGGAGTTTCATTGAGGATGGTAGTCATGGAGTTTCATTGAGGATGGTAGTCATGGAGTTTCATTGAGGATGGTAGTCATGGAGTTACATTGAGGATGGTAGTCATGGAGTTTCATTGAGGATGGTAGTCCTGGAGTTTCATTGAGGATGGTAGTCATGGAGTTTCATTGAGGATGGTAGTCATGGAGTTTCATTGAGGATGGTAGTCCTGGAGTTTCATTGAGGATGGTAGTCATGGAGTTTCATTGAGGATGGTAGTCATGGAGTTTCATTGAGGATGGTAGTCATGGAGTTTCATTGAGGATGGTAGTCATGGAGTTTCATTGAAGATGGTAGTCATGGAGTTTCATTGAGGATGGTAGTCATGAGGTTACATTGAGGATGGTAGTCCTGGAGTTTCATTGAGGATGATAGTCCTGGAGTTTCATTGAGGATGGTAGTCATGGAGTTCCATTGAGGATGGTAGTCATGGAGTTTCATTGAGGATGGTAGTCATGGAGTTTCATTGAGGATGGTAGTCATGGAGTTACATTGAGGATGGTAGTCATGGAGTTACATTGAGGATGATAGTCATGGAGTTACATTGAAGATTGTAGTCATGAAGTTCCATTGAGGATGGTAGTCATGGAGTTACATTTAGGATGGTAGTCATGGAGTTACATTGAGGATGGTAGTCATGGAGTTACATTGAGGATGGTAGTCATGGAGTTACATTTAGGATGGTAGTCATGGAGTTTCATTGAGGATGTTAGTCAGGGAGTTTCATTGAAAATTGTAGTCATGAAGTTCCATTGAGGATGGTAGTCATGAAATTATATTTAAGATGGTAGTCATGGAGTTACATTGAGGATGGTAGTCATGGAGTTACATTTAGGATGGTAGTCATTGAGTCTCATTGAGAATGATAGTCAGGGAGTTTCATTGAAGATTGTAGTCATGGAGTTCCATTGAGGATGGTAGTCATGGAGTTACATTGAGGATGGTAGTCATGGAGTTACATTTAGGATGGTAGTCATGGAGTTACATTGAGGATGGTAGTCATGGAGTTACATTTAGGATGGTAGTCATGGAGTTTCATTGAGAATGATAGTCAGGGAGTTTCATTGAAGATTGTAGTCATGGAGTTCCATTGAGGATGGTAGTCATGGAGTTACATTTAGGATGGTAGTCATGGAGTTTCATTGAGAATGATAGTCAGGGAGTTTCATTGAAGATTGTAGTCATGGAGTTCCATTGAGGATGGTAGTCATGGAGTTACATTTAGGATGGTAGTCATGGAGTTCCATTGAGGATGGTAGTCCTGGAGTTTCATTGAGGATGGTAGTCATGGAGTTTCATTGAGGATGGTAGTCATGCTCCCTTCCCGTCTTGAAAAAACGTCTGAAAAACTACCTATTAAGTCTGTAATATGTGATTTCCTTTTACTTAAGCTTGAAATTTGTTATCTCTTAAATTGTTATTAATATATATCACATGTGTGTCAGTCACAAATTTTTGATGAAATTTTTGGCCAAATACGCCGAATGGCGTCAGGCCCCTGTACCTTAATGGTATTAATAAAGACTTGAACTTGAACTTGAACTTGAACATTGAGGATGGTAGTCATGGAGTTACATTGAGGATGGTAGTCATGGAGTTACATTGAGGATGGTAGTCATCGAGTTACATTTAGGATGGTAGTCATGGAGTTTCATTGAGGATGTTAGTCAGGGAGTTTCATTGAAAATTGTAGTCATGGAGTTCCATTGAGGATGGTAGTCATGGAGTTACATTTAGGATGGTAGTCATGGAGTTTCATTGAGGATGGTAGTCATGGAGTTTCATTGAGGATGGTAGTCATGGAGTTACATTGAGGATGGTAGTCATGGAGTTACATTAGGATGGTAGGGAGTTTCATTGAGGATGATAGTCATGGAGTTACATTGAAGATTGTAGTCATGAAGTTCCATTGAGGATGGTAGTCATGGAGTTACATTGAGGATGGTAGTCATGGAGTTACATTTAGGATGGTAGTCATGGAGTTACATTTAGGATGGTAGTCATACAGTTTCATTGAGGATGATAGTTAGGGAGTTTCATTGAAGATTGTAGTCATGGAGTTCCATTGAGGATGGCAGTCATGGAGTTCCATTGAGAATGGTATAGTCATGGAGTTACATTTAGGATGGTAGTTATGGAGTCACATTGAGGATGGTAGTTATGGAGTCACATTGAGGATGGTAGTCATAGAGTTACATTTAGGATGGTAGTCAGGGAGTTTCATTGAGGATGGTAGTCAGGGAATTCCGTTGGTAGCTGCGCCCTCAACCAATATTACTGCTTTGTTAATAAGTTCCATATTGGTCTCCTCACCAACATTTATGTGATGATACCAATCCCTTTTTCCACAGCATTCTGCATTATTTTGGTACAACATGGATCGTTCTGGGAAAGTTGACCTGAGAACCCTTCATGCCGGCTGCCCCCTGCTACTTGGAGACAAATGGGGTAATAAGCTCAATTTTATGTTTTCCAATTGAATAAAGTTAAAAGCAGCTTCTCCAAACATTTCAAACTATTTATAACACCACCTGCCAATGGGCTTCAACAAAAATTTTAGTAATGCCTGATATATTTTGCTAAAGAGGTCAAAGCTTTTCCTTCACTGACTGAAAATATTCAAATTTATGTAATTTTCCCACTAATTTTTTTCTATTGTGTCAAAAACTGGTTAACACTTTGCTCATTGCTTACTTTGATTCTTAATTCACATTTTAAACTAAAGCCCAATTACATTCTCTTTCTTCCCGCTTTCCAGTGGCCAACAAGTGGTTCAGAGAAAGAGGCCAGGAGCTTTTGTATCCATGTGGAAGACTTCCTCAAGACATCTATGAAATACAAAGAGCACTGTAGAAGATGGAACTTTATTGTAAAATTAGCTATGTTTTGTACTGGCTACTGCTCTGAAGGGTTTATGTTTCCCAGGCATTCTATATGAGTGGCATCTAAGCTGGACATTGTTCAGATGAGATGTTGGTTCTCTGTATTCAGTGTCTATGCTTTGGCAGGTAAGAGGCACTGCAATGATGAGGAAAAATGGCTGCCTCATGGCTTCACAACCATACCATTTTATCATTACTTAAGCCTCTTGACAAGCTAAGTGAAATATTTTAAAATCAATGCATCTAAGATTAAGCCTTCTTGCATCGGAAAATGTTTGAGGAATGTACACTTTATGTTCACAACATTACAGTCAATAGACACCCTCCTGGGAATGATCAACCAAGTATGTCTACCTGACAGGCAATTCAGACATCTCATTATGCCTCAGTGCCTATTAAGCTCTGTCAGCCAGCCTTATTAGTCAATTGAGGTGTGCATTGTTGAATCAATGCAATTTTTTAAACAGCGTTCAACGATTGTTTATCCGTCCAGATTCATTGTTGTCAAAGAGTCCAACCATTTAGCTCCCTTTGAATGTATTACATTTTGTAACTGTAATTTTGAAATCTTAATAAATATAGCATGCGACATTATTTTCAAATGTCTCGATCTTCCCCGATTTGTAAAATGCATTAAAATTTATTCACTTCTTTTCTGTAGCACTTGTGATTCCTTTGAATCTTTAGAAGTCCACACTTTCAATCAGTGTCTGTTGTGTCTGCACATGTACTAATGTACTAGCACTATATAATAATGTCAATAAAAGAATAAGGTTTCTCAGATTTAAAATCATTTATTTGGTATTAATTTACATCAGTTTGTCAATCAGTTCAATAATTCCTATGTACACAGTTGATAAAATAATTTAGGCCCTGCAAATGACAAAGCAATGCGACTACATTCTGGTGATTAAATAAATTAATTGTGATTGTCGTAATGTGAAAGAGTGTAGGCATAGCAACTTGTCAGCAAAGCATTAAATGACTAGAATAGCTATTTTCAAGAACTCAAAATGAAATGCCTAATTAAGTGCCACAAAAATATACCAATTAACTAGAACAATGATTGGTATTAAATTAGCAGATTATAATATTATAATAAATAATTTTTACTTTTAAATAATTAAGCATTTCTTTGTGCCATTACCTAATAATATAAGTAATTTACATATCACAGATAATTGCAAACTATAAATGTTGACATAATCATCAGTCCAGAAAGAAGATATTACTAAAATTTGTCGAGCATAATTTCTTTACTTCCTCTGCAAAACATCAAAACATACAGATTAGGAAATTGCAGGATCAAAAAATGTATATTTTGTGTGACCATGGTATAGCGCTATCATCATGCACATCCTGACTTATGACCACATGTTAATTGGAAGGCGTAGAAGAAGAAGACTGCATCATTAATATTTATTTTAAGAAAAACATTCTTATGATCATGTTGAGGTCTAAACTGAAAATAACATTCAAGAAAATAATAGTGCCACTCATGTCTGCTCTCTTAACTTTCTACGCTCAGCAGATCAATCTTTTCGCAGAAGCATTGTATTATAATTGACAATACATTTTGATAGTAGTAACTGCAAAATTTTAAAAAAATTTGAGAAGAAAATGAAAACAACACTCACCATTAATTTCAATAAGATTGGCACCCTTCTGGTTAATGACGCAGTAGAATTCCCTTTGATCAGATCGAATTCCCACCACCCAGTATTCCCCTGAGCCTTTCACAATTATTTCTCCATTTTCCGAGGGGCCACTGTAAAAAGAAATTAGCTCAATTATTGAATTGAACTAAAATTTCAAAAAATTCTTTTTTTTTATAAAGTACATAAAACAAATCAATGATGAAACTAAACTATAGATGTTTCATGTGAAGTTTGTCAGTGATATCAGAGCCATACTTCTATAACTGATGTCATACACGAACATATATCTTAGCTTTAATAATGTATCACTGTTTTGTTATTGTCAATAAAATTTAAATATCAATTTTGATATTAAATTGTTCTGTTTTTCTTGATTATATCTGACAAGTCTTTCAGCTTTAGCTAGTTCAATCCCAAAAAGGCCATATTCAGAGACCTCCTTAAATATTGAAGCATTTTAACTTGAGGATGAATCTATTTTGGCCCATAGTAAATATCCATTAGTTCGACAAGAAGTAGGAAACATTAATCTGTCACATGAGAAATTTTCTTACTTGTTTAAATCAAAGTTCAGATCAGCTATCAATTTGAGAATGTCGGATGGAATGTTGACCGAGGCAGCTTTCTTGCTGTCCGCGTGGATTGTTGTTTTCTGGGCCAGATTCATGTGATTGAAGTAAACATATTTGTATTGCGGTTCTCCAGATCTGAAAAATGTTTGAAAATAATTGATAATTTTATATTAACTTTAACCTTAGTGATTTCCCAAAGACTCTCTAAAATGTTAGTGAGAGGTAACCGCTGCAGTATAAAAAATTTTCAACATGTTCACGGCAATCAAAAGTTTGTGAGCTCAATTAATCAAATAGCAAAAACTTTACTCAACTTTTAAAATTAGATATTTGCAGGATTATGAACGAGCTAAAAAAAATTCAAGTAGTCTTAGCTGCGCACAAGTCCAACAATATGACTTCATAACTCAGAACTTAATGAAATTGATGTTCTTATTTGAATTTGAAGATACTTACATAGAAGACCGCCTTGGGTATTGTTCGCTTATTTCTGATGCTAAATTGCTGAGCAGTGGTCCCAGGAAGTTGTCAAGTTTACGATAGAAATCAAAAGTCAGAGGGACATCTCCTGAAAAAGAATAGATGATGACAATAATATTAATCAATTTTAAATATTTATATACAGGAGCTGTGGTCAAGTGGATTAGGTGTTGGCCTGCTATCTAAGATCTAGAAGGCTCGAATCAAAAGTCATTGCATGGAGGAATTGAGCAGATCCTTCATTACTCTTTGTTGCACTCCATCCCGGTGAAAATGGGTACTTCGTCAAAGGCAGTGATGACAATTTTAGAATGCTTGACCTGAAGATCCACCTGTAATCCTGAATGCAAGCAGTTTCTTTCCCTGTTACCTTATGGGTATTTTCAGTACCTGTATATTGCCCAGGGAGTTGAGGAGCTTTGAGGTTGATGCTTGAGCAGGCCTGCTCAGAGTGTAAGATCTGTTGACATTGGCTGTTCAATAAAATGGAATATAAAAATCCAACATTTACATTTCTTCATGCAAAACAAAAAAGAAGAACTCACCATCAACAAGGAGGCACACTGAGGCACTCAGGGCCTTGTAGACAATCAGGTTGCACTCCTCAATCTGAACATCTGTGTTGATAAAAACCCTCGGCACTTTCCCTGGATTCTGTTCATCATTGATATTAGGCGGTCCTGTGATGTACCTGAAAATTGAGCAAAATTTAAACTTGCAAATTGTTAATTTGTTACATCTAGAAACATCACAAAACTGAACAAATGATTTTAATACTATGCATTTTACACAGTTACGGTTGTTTTTTAGGCAGTCAATAACAATTTAAACATTTAGCAAAAATTATTAATTTTTTGCTCTGTCTGTGTTTCAGACATATAAATCAGAACTTGGATTTACGCTGTAGTTCTGAAGGATCACTTACTTGCCATAGTGCATGTTGGAGGCCGTTGACCCTGACGGGGCTGCCTGGGTGCCCTGCATCTCCTGTTCCATGGTGGAGGGAAACAAACTGGTCGTCAAGTATCGGTACATGACCCTCATGTCATCCTGCTCCAGGCCACTCCTAACAATGAACAAAGGGAGAATCAGTCACACTGTATACAACTTACAAAGCTTCATGATGCACATTGCAATTGTGCACAGAGAAGGACAAGATACACTTTTCTCAAACTTTTCATTTTGCTTTGCAAAAAAAATATCATATGCACACACAGTGCTGCTTAAAAGTAAGTGACAAAGGTGATGTTTCACCATTAGGTCGATGCTAAACATCCCCAACCAAACTGCTTGTATGATCATGGATTGTCAACAGTGATGGGCACAATTCAATTCATGAATTGAATTAATTCGAATTAATTCAAAATTTCAAAAGTCGATGAATTGAATTGAATTGAATTGACCATGTTGGAAAAATGCAATGAATTGAATTGAATTGAATTGAGATAGGCTGTGAATTGAGGTTTTAATTCAATTCATTTTCAATTCAACTGGATTATATGAATATATACATTATTGATCATCTCTCATAAAAAATATCCAAAGTGAGGAATTGATAATTAATAAGAGTGAACCTTTGAAAAATTATTGGCATTGTTTGGTTAAAAGTATCCAATGTCATTTTGAAAAATATTTTGGTTGATGAATATTGAAGCACTTCAAGAAAAAGCTTTGTAGCTGTGTTGCTTGTTTTATTCTTTCATCACCGACTTTATATAAAACTTTAGTTTACTTTACTTTAAGGATACACCATTTTTATTTTTATTTGAACACATAGGCGCCATTTGCTTTTTTCACACCTTTTGGCGCAAATCAAAACATCGTAACTTACAAGCTAGTACTGGCGTTATTATCAAAGATACAGTATTTTAACTTCATCCATTGTATTCAGCTACTTCTAAAGTATATATATACGTTTTTAAATTATGTTTCTAACTCAATTTTAACCATAACTAGAGCCGTTTCCGTTTTAACCATTTTTTGGTTAAATCGACGCTTTTACGGAAATTGGAATATAACATTTAGTCAACATGCTCACCCTACCTTATCTTAATTCTTAAAAGTGTGATTTTAATGATAATAATATGTTATAATTTTATCTAACGAAAAATGTTCTCAGCTGAACGAAATAAGCATCTCTATACTTGCAATAAATTTATATTGTGTTTAATTTTTTCCTAAATCTGCCATGCCAAGCTTTGATATGTGTTTTAACGAATTCTTGGCATTAAAAAAACATATATTGAAATAAAATAAACTTACAGATAGCATCATTCTCACTTCTCAATATATAGCTATATTATTCTTTTTTTAGCTAAATTATGTACATCACATCTCCATTTTAGTGTACTAATTATTTGAAATTTTGACTTGACTGTATGTATTTATCCACATTTATTTTGGCTGTAATTACAGAAAAAGTGACCTTACTGGATATATTGATTTAGCAACTTGTTTGTTAATTGTTATTCAAGATAGAATTGATAGATAAAATTATTGATAGAGAGATAGACAGATGGATAGATAGAAAGATAGATAGATAGATAGATCTACAGATTTTAAATTGAACGATTGATTGATTGACAGTGCACTGTAAAATTTGAAATTTTGAGTTAGCTCAAATGATTGAGTTGACTGAGATGGTTGCACAATTTGTTTGAGCCATGATAGCTTGCTGTTTTGAGTTATGATAATCTTTATGTTGTTATAACTTGCAAACAACAAGCTATCTTGGCTCAATGGAATTGTGCAACCATCTCACTCAATCAATTAAGCTAACTCAAAATTCAAAATTTACAGTGTGTGTTGAGATCATTGGTGATGTACAATGCACTTTAAATCAATAAATATTATTATTATTATTATTATTAAAGATAGCTTAACTCAACCCCGTTTCTGGAGCGTACAGTTTTCTACTTTACAAAATGTGTCATTTAGACAAGTTACAAGACAAATGAATTGAATTGAATTGAATTGACTACCCCTATGAATTGAATTGAATTGAGCTCATTCCCACAAGCAAGTGAATTGAATTGAATTGAATTTGCACTGATGCCCAATTGAATTGAATTGAATTGAATTGCACACAGCTGAATTGTGCCCATCACTGATTGTCAACTGATGAGATGAAAATATATATTGCAACATAATGGCAGATATTTTAGGAAACGGTTAAGTCTGAGACAAATGGTTGCCAATCTTCTTTTTTCTTTGCTGTACTTTGAGTTACATATGGGTCAAAGTGACACAATTTTTGGAGATTTTTAAAAATTGAAGTAAACCTGAATTAAATACTTGATTGAAAATAAAGTATTCTTAACTGTTTTCCTTACCAAACTAATTGATCACTGTACAAGAATGCAGAATAACGAATCTGTGGAAAAGACGCTTCCAGTTGGTTGATGAAACATTGTATTTGCAAGTATGTGTTCTTGTCCAGAGGAAGGAAGCCGATTCCATTGAAGATATCCAACACATCACATTGGCCTAACCGCAGAGTTAAGATGTACTAAAATGAAGATATTGGACAATTCATGTTAATTTAAACACGCTTAATGCATTTGTATATTTTTACACTGAACGAGAAAGTCTTTTTAACAATCGTAAAAATTTTAACATTAATTTCAACTTACTCTATTGTAAAAGTGCTCCAACCTTTGCTTGAGTCCTTGCACTTGATATTTCGACACAATATGATAAAAAGTTCCCATGAAGAGCTGTAAATGCAAGTATAAATTTATTAAAATCTGGCACATCTGCAAAGAACAGGAATCACCTGGAGAAAGCTTAAAACTCTAATTGATACAATGTAGTAGAACACTCACCCTGAACATTTTGTAAGCTTCTTGTAGCACAGATTCATAAACCGTGTCCTGCAAATCATCCTCATGGTATTCCGAGTAAGTTTGACCATCTTTGACCTTCTGACTAAAAGGTATGGACAGCGTCTGGAATTTATCAATGTGCATCATTTAATTTAAAGTTAGCTAAAATATTTAAAAGTAAGCAACTTGATCAGCTGATAGAGTAGACCTATAGAGGTGACATTGAAGTTTGTTCATTAGTAAATGAGTGACAGAAAACAAATAATTTTGCAGAAGAACAGACACATCAACCTTGATATTTTTTGATGAATTACACCATGTAAAGTCTATATTTACCAACACCATCCAATAATCTGGTTCAGGTTGATAGAGAATCTGCCTAGTTTTTTGCGTGTGTAATGATCGACAATCCTTCTCCGTGAAATTTCTGAAAATTGGAAAACTAATTTAATCTACAGAAACTAACAGAACTGAACACCAAGTCAAATTTAATACATTATACACAAAGCAAGATATTCCAGTCAACGTTTCAGTTTACCAAACAGATGAGATGATGACTATACACCATGTTAGTAAAAAGAGGCTAATGGCTTCTTAAATATCAATTATCGATAATAAATCCTCTGTCCTTACTCTGTGAATTTTGCCACTGCCTCACACAATCCAACATTTTTGATCTTTTGATCGATATCTGTTTCAGGAGGGTAGTAGAAAAGAATCTTCTTGTGTTCCTGCAATATAAAAATAATTGTATTACCTCACTAACTAAATTCCTTATTGCGATATCATCAACGGACTTCCTGCTTATAAATTAATTTATAATAATTAGAATTTCCCGATATTGCCTATATAGACCAATCACACAACAATTTAGCACAGGGGGTACCACTTGTGCATTTTAACATACACAGCAATTTTCATATGGAGGGACCTGGGTGACACCAGACCAATATGGGGGACACTTGCCCCCATAGGCCTAATTACATCTAGGCCTAATTACATCTAGGCCATTGATGATTTATTAAGATTTATTATTATTCAGAGAATGAGAGGGTGTGTCAGCTGTCAACTGTAACTTGTCATGAATGTCTATTTCTGTAATCATTAATGCATTTACCTCTCCTTCTCTTGGACCCAGGTTAGAGTTGAACACAAAAAGATTCAGAGTGGCTATTGGAGTTTTTCCTGACATGTTGTCAATCTGCTGGGGAATCGTTACATAGTTCAAAGACAGCATAAGAGTTAGTTTTTGTGCAACTGTCAACTGTCAAAAAAATCAATGAGCGATAATTGATACCACGGCAATTTATCACTAGAGGGCTTCAAGATTGATTTATTTACCGCTAGGCGTCGCCACTTGTCAATTCCGGGCGATATTCAGTGAAAAATACAAAACGTGGCAGCATGGTCCGTCAACTAAAGAAGGTAAATGCAATTTCACAAAGAAAAACTGTTGTTAATAACGATTTGGAAAGGTTGGAGTGAAATGTAATCAAGTCACCGTCTGGCCCAACCCCAGGCCATGTGAATGTGTAGTTTGATATATTTACTTGTGTAACATTGATTGAACCTAAACAGTGAATTACACCCAACTCAATTCTCTAAAAGGGTTACAATTGTATTGACTTTTGTGAAAATTAGTGATATTGCTCTCAATAAATTAATGATAATTCATTGGATGTCATCCTGTTTTTCTGTTACAGTACCAGAGGGGTGCAGCTACTGCCTACCTGAGTAGGAATCAGGCAATCAAGAAACTACAGATCAGTTTGGCCGATTTCAGGTAAATCAATTACGTCGCTAAGAACTGGCAGCAGACGATGTAAGCAAAGAAATTTCCTGCCGGCACTTTGTCTGTCCTGTCGACTCGCTGCCATCAATCGTGGGACATTCTGCAAATCAAAGCGGATATGGCGGGGATCTGGGCATCGTCTCCCCATCCTTCATAAAATTGAGGGATTCGCAATGCTTTTACTCAGTCAGTGTGTGACAAAATTGATCATTGTCGCTTCCTTGACCAGAATGCAGGTCAATCTGAGGCAAACTTCGCACGGGCAACTCAAATCATGGTGTCATTGAATATAACACAGTCGGAGAATGCTTACTGGTCATGTCCAATTAATTTGGTGTTAGAACCTTACCTACATGGCATGTCATTTTGAGACAGGCATCGTTGACGGAGGCAGTCTCGCTGGTTGAGATTATTGAGATCTAACAATAATTGTTAACTTTTCATAATTAACGACCATCACAGCTTGTCATGAGACTGTTCTCAGTGTCAAAGTCTAGATTGGCATTTTCAGAAAGATTGAATGTTGTACTCGTGTGACATAGGTTACATGTGGTAGTTCCTGAACACGCTGGACTTTGCCGGGATGGGATGTCTGCCAGAAAGTGTCGACCTGCAGTTATGCATTCCACTTCTGGTGGTAATGCCGGCTACCCTAACTATAATGGGAAGTAAGAGGGTCATGCACATTGTACCACGGGACAAACTGGTTTCTGTTGGAGGAAAACTTACTTGTTCTGGTTCTCCGCCACTCTTGGCCGTGTTCAGAATTCATAACAAAACAGCTGTTACCTATGTCACGCGGGTCACATGCATAAAACTTTCTGAAAATGTTCTTGATGTTGTCACAGGTTGTCAAAGACTTGATGATTGGACAAGAAACATCCAGGATATCTTAAAAGAAAAGTATGCCCACTACAATGTTAGTTGACTTGCTCAAGTCCTATCGTTTATGTTACAGGAGATTGTGTATTCTGAAGGGTGTCTATCCCCGTGAACCGAAGAACAAGAAGAGAGTCGGCAAAGGAAGCAGTGCGCCCAAGACTTACTATTTCACAAAGGATATCCAGTTTTTGCTCCATGAACCCATCGTGCTGAAATTTAGGGCTTTTAAGGTGAACTTTGATAATTATTCAGCTCATGAAATTTATTATTGTCTTTGAGAAGGATGGGGTAGATGTAATTATTATGAGTTTGTGACAGGGCATAATTATTTAGATTCTAGCTCATGATTTGAAAACATTGATGAAAAGGTGGATTTTGTCCTGGAGAATTGAAATTTAGATATTTTATTCTTATTTGTAGGCTTTTGCAAGAAAACTCAAGAAAGCTATAGACAAAGGGGAGAGAGGCAGAGTGAAGAGCTTGCAAGAAAACAAACCTAAGTACAAGCTAGATCACATTGTGAAAGAAAGGTAAGATTAAATTTCAAAAAAGTCATAGTAAAATTTTGTGTGATATTCGAAGAGTGGCACCACTCCAGCCGTTTATTCCTTGTGAAAATGTTGTTTTGTTTCAGCATCTAGATAATAATCCATGCCTTTGGGATATTTTTCAGGTACCCCACATTTGTTGATGCACTGAGGGACTTGGACGACTGTCTCAGTTTAGTGTTTCTGTTTGCCACCTTACCAAAGAGTCGCAGAGTTCCCATTAAACAGATTGACTTGTGTCGACGCCTCTCTGTAGAGTTCTTGCATTATGTCATCAGTTCAAAGTCATTACGCAAGGTAACTTTCCTTTTGAGAATTATAAAATTAACTGAATTATGAAAAGATGAAGTCGATTTAAAAATTCTTTGGATTCTGTGATGTTCCAGTAAAAGCCTTGTATGCATTGTTTCTGGAATACATTTATTAGAATATCTTATTAATAGAATATTGTTAACCCTTACTGTACTGATCAGTCTCAAAAAACAATTGTGTGCATGTGACGTCATAGCAGCCTTTAGGGACAAAAATGGGCTGTAAATGGCCCACCAGGCACTAAGCTGGGGATATACATAAATGTCCTTTTAGTCCAGTAGGGGTTAAATTTATAGACATTGTACTAAGTTACTAATACTTGGTGTCTCTTTCAAGGTCTTCATCTCCATCAAGGGTATTTACTACCAAGTGGAAATTCAAGGTCAGACGGTCACATGGGTCATTCCCCACAAAGTTGGGATGGATGTATGTTGTTTTTCAGTATTTTCACTTTATTCTTTGAGTCTTGATTAATTGCATAGTGTACAACTGATTGCACCAAAAAAAGTTTTCAAACATCCATTTCATATTTGGCTTTAATAATGAAATTCGATAATAGGTATACTGGCTGAAATATATTGACTGAAACTAAAATTCTATTGTGTATATTACATATATAAAATTACAAGAGAAAAAATATAACAAATTGTCTGGTGCATTACAAAGTGTTGAGATCCCAGAACCTTGCCTGGCAAAGGGCAGAGGAAGTAAACCAAAACAAACCAGAGTCAAGTGTAAGGAGGTGTGAGACTTAGGACTCACATGTGATGTTTTGTTGGATTAATTATTAGTCGATTGGTAAACACAACTTCAGAACTCTGATGAATTAAGAAGTATTTTGATTGGTAGTTCTTTGTGGTCAATGAATGTTAATTAATTGTATTAATTTCTCAGATGCCCTCAGAAGTTGATTTCAAAATCATGGCCACCTTTGTGGACATCTACACAACAATCCTTGGATTTGTGAATTATCGGCTCTATCAAGATTTAGGAATTCATTACCCTCCCAAAGTAAGTTCAACTTAGTTAATATTTATAGATTTCTGCCATATTTAAGTTTAATAATTGTGCCATATTAATTTGAGGTGAAAGTTTAATGTGCCATTTTTCATAGATGTTCACTGGACGTTTATTATGCCAGATTGGGTTTTGTCATCTGCTTACATTTATTGATGACAGAACAAAATAATATTTAAAAATTTTCTGAAGATTAAATAATGTTACAACGAATGTAATCTGTCTTTTCTGCAGTTGGAAATTGAGTCGAGCAACAAAGACGACGAGGAGCTCTGTGGATCAGATGACATGCATGAGGAGGTAATTTATCTGTGCCAGTTATGCTGTACGTTGAATTATAATGGGCCTATTCACTTACTAAATGTTAAATTTAACTATATTTTAAACAAATTTTCTTCACAGAGATTAGCTGCCCTAACACAGACATTGCAATCAGTCGTGGAGCCCATGGATGAAGATGCAGTTGAACCTGATGAGTTTCCTACAGTGAGTGTTTTATAACAAAATATAAAGTGGCCGAAAAAAAGAAAAGAAATGTGATTTATATTTATTTAATTTGTGAATGAAGGAACATGCGAATATTGAGACTGACGAAAACTTTAATTCTTAATCAGCCAGGCCACACGATGTCAGACTTGTCAGTGACTTGTTTCTGCATTAAACTGTCAATAATTGTATTTGAATAATTTATTATTATTATTAATTTTTAGGGTGATAACCCAGACCACATAGAGAAAGCGAAGGTTGAACAAGAGAAGTTGAAGAAGCTGCTAAAGTTGTTTGAAGGTCACAAATTCTTCCTTAATCGAGAAATTCCGAGGGAGGCAGTAACATTCATAGTCAGGTGAGAAAATGTCTGATTGGTCTTACTTTATGCAAGAAATACTTAAAAATGTGCCAACAACTATACAAAAAAGAAAATATTTTTAAAATTTGAAATATTTTGGAATGATGTCAATATCGGCAGAACTATCAAATACATTTTCACATCAGATGTCTCATTCAAAGTCTTAGTAGAGCATAGAATAATCCTGATTTAAAAACTGCAAAGTTATTTGAGTGCAGAATTTGTGATTTTTCTTGAACAGAGCATTTGGAGGTCAAGTGTCGTGGCATAAAACGACGGCTGTCGGATCTACTTATGAGGAGAGTGACGAAACAATAACACATCAGATTGTTGACAGGCCAATTGTGGACAAGAAGTATTTGTCAAGGTAGGTACTGTTAATAAAGTGCTGTCCAGTGTCATAGTCATTATAAGTAAATAGACTTCCAGTGTGCAGTTTAGCAGGTTTGTTTGTTTGTTTGTGTTTTATGCCTCTGCAGCTCCTTAGTGGGCTATATCGAGGCAGGCGATCGCCATATGATGATGAAATGAGAAGAATGTGAGTCTGGCACATACCCTATTAATTCAGGGATGCCCAGGGTCTTTCAGTTGCCCCAGCATAGAACACTGGATACAACCCGCCTCCATTTAATGTCTCATAGGCTCGGACTTCAGTGAGTTCCCGGGGTGAGATTTGAACCCACGCCCTCAAAGCCAGTTGGCAAGCGCACTTACCAATTGGGCCACTGGGGAACTCTGCAGTTTAGCAGGTATGGATACTTGAATATGCATAGTACAGCCTCTAGTTCAGGCCACTGACAATGGTTGATGGATGGGATGAGAATGAGTGGGAGTCCTTAACATGCTACTCATTTGCCCCCTGTCAGTGATCTTTTACTTTTCCAGCATAGATACTGACACAAGGGGACACCACTGTATTCTGTTTATCCACACACCTTGTGGTAATAATTCAAAAGAGAATAATCCTAGCCCTTCAGGGAGGATTTCAAATTAAATTTGCTGCAGCTGGATTGGTGTTCATGAAGATTGTTGCACGATCAGGATTGTCTTATCTTTGAAATGTATTTGCTAACTATTTGTAGCTACAGTGATAATAATTTAATTAATAGTTGACTAAAAAATGGTTTGTTTCAGATATTACATTCAGCCTCAATGGGTGTTTGACAGCGTCAATGCTCGTCAGTTGTTGCCCGTCAAGGACTATTTCCCTGGAGTTGACCTTCCTCCTCATTTGTCGCCGTTCGTTGACGAGTCAGAGGGAGACTATGTCCCCCCTGAGAGGAGTGGTGCGCAACAAGAATCAGGTCAGTCATTATTCAACAATGAGGCAAGACATTATTGATTTCTAGCTTCCAGGATCTTCTCGAGGCCTTTAGTCTGTGCTAAGGTTGGCCAGTAGGACAAAAATTTAAAAAGAAAATAAATCTAAGTAAGCTTCCTCTTTTGTTGACAGAAAAACTTGTTTCGGTAGGTCCATGAAGCTAAATTTTATTAATGTCTGCCTAAGTTCATAAATTTGTTAGTTTCATGATTACAGTAAAAGTCTCTTTCAAAGAGATGCATCTCCTTACTGAGATGAATTATCCTTTCATGGACCCGTATGAGGAAGTTGGTTTTTAACAAAAATATTTAATTGATAGGAAATGCCAAAATTTTGCTGTTTGCAATTAATAATGTTTGTGATTTTCGATATGCAGAGGAAATGAATGAAGAAGAGGAGGAAGAAGAGGATGAAGGTATAGAGGAAGAAGAGGATGAGGAAGATGATGATGATGAGGAGGAGGATGATAATGATGAGGAAGATGGAGAGGAGGAAGATGGAGAGGAAGAAGAAGAAGGTTAGACATTTTTGTAATCTCTAATTCCTGACAAACTGTCTAAGTATGTGTGTCTTATGTTTTATCACACCTTTGAGTGTAATTAACTGAATGGGATGCTGTAATGCTTGGCTAATAAAATCATATACTGGTAGATGTAGAGATGTTAGTATGTCATCATCTATATATATATATATATCTGTCTTTCTATTTTAAGAATCCCCAAGGAAAAAGAGAAAACATGAGGACACCACCAAAGAGGAAAGAAAGGTAAGCCGTATAATACAAGCCATATAATATTACATCTTTTTGGCGAATACCTGTGACCTGTTCAGCATAGTTTGTGTGAAATATTTTCATGCTTGTATATTGTGGTCACACATCAAATCCTTGATAAATTTGCAGAAAAACATGGCAGTCTCCTCAGGGAAACTGCAGCGAACGGATCCAGAAAGGAGATTGCAGCAGCAAGAGAAAGAAGAGAGGAAACTGGCCGAGATGATGATCCCCAAAAAGAAAAAGAGGTTGTACAACAAAATCATGCACTCTAGGAAAAGGAAGGCTCAGGAGGTAGGTTTTAAAATTAATTAACAAGATTTTTTGAGAAAATTATATTTCTTGTTAACTTTCAAAAAAACATGGAAGATTTCACTTTTGTCAGGGTTAAATCGAATCTCACGTGCAATGTTATCCTTAAAGGCATATTGTCTCATATTAGATATTTTCAATTGTTACCATATTGGTGTCATGGTAGCCTTGCTTCACTTATCTTGCTGAAAGGTATATTTATACCAAGACCAAAGCACAAAATGGCTTTTTTTTTTTACCGAAAATCTGTAAGTTAACATACAATTGTCAATGCATTTCAAACTTTTACAGCAAGATAGGCTCTGTAAGTCAAGTTTATTCGGGCTCAATGGTCTTTTCTACTTCCGGGAACTATTTCTCATGTAACACAGCCTATTATCAATTCAACTAAAACAGGAGCAAATTACCTTACAGTATAAATTTCTAACTTGTATTTCAGGTTCGCAAATTGACTGAAAAGAGGCAGGCCTATGAAAAAGAGCAGAAGAAGAAAACCAAACAGAAAAGTTCAGGTTGATTTGTTAAGTCTTGAAGAAATTTAATTTGTTGGTTATTTGGATGGTCATGACTTTCATAGCATTATTTTATCTTTCATTGCAATATCATAATAGCGTCATTAATCATACATTTGCATTAATTCACATACATTTTGAGAATGTACAGCGGAAGCAAATAAATTTTAATTTCATTACATACAAATAACATATGAGGTTTTTATTTTAATTTCAATTGTACACAGAAGTATATATTTCGGGGACATTATGTTGTATGGTTCAATGATTGCTCATCACAATTAGGTTGCATCGTCAATCATTATGTGGAGGATTGAACTTGGTCTAAATGTTTCCACACGTAACCGTGTGTTAATCCGTTATTTTCTTCTCTTGAAATTTGAGGCAGTTCTAATTGGAATACACATTGTAATTGTTTCTTTATGCGGTGATTCAAAAGGTACACTCTTCCTGGATCCCCAATTAATATTGTCCTCTTTTTGGTGCTCAACAGTTTGATCCATCGTGAGATGTGGTCGGTGAAATCTTGGTCATAAAACATGTCTCCAAAGAGGATGACATCCCAAGTGTGATTTGTTGATCCGATGAGGTTTTCCTGGTTAATTTCAAGATGGACATTGTTCAGTTCTGCATTTAGTTGAATGGCTGCACCTGCAACTGTAGAAGAGACATACAATGTACTCAGATGGTGTCTGCAAAAAATGTTGTGATATTTTCTGAAAGCACGTAGGTGATCTGACTACCAAATAGCTGTGAGTAATCATGATTGGCTTCAATCGGTGAGCAATGTTCATTGAAAAATGCAGTACTCTAACATTAGCAGACCACAGCTGGACCACATGATAAGACTTTATTGGAATCCACTTGCCTATGTGTGTAAAATCATTGTGGTTAAATGGAAAAACTTACGTGTATGCTTTTAAAATTCTCACCTGGACAAATGTCGTTGGCTATGACTCTCTTGGCCCCATTCATTGCTGCGGCGATGGATGATGCACCGCAGCCACTTCCTACATCCAGAACTTCTTTTCCTTGAACAAGGTTGGGATTGTCCAATATAAACCTGAAATGAGGAAGGTTTGTTGAACCATTGTGAATTTGAAAGCATGCATCGATCCTGCCCAGCATTCATACTCTTAAGTCTGTTTCTGATGGAATGACTGAGGAAATATAGAGCTCTGAATATAAATACCTGGTTAATGCTTGTCCACCAGGCCAGTAGAAGGCCCAGAAAGGATCTGGAACAGGACATTCCTCTTCTTTTGCGTTCCACAACAAGCATGACTTTGTAATGAGGTGAAGTTGAATTTCGGGCGTCAAATGATTTCTTGTCACTTCCGTGTTGTTCTTGATAAATTTCTCAGTGCTGGATCCTTGGAGATGACTTTGGCTACTACAAAATTTTCTTTCACTGTGGGAGTTTGTGAAATTCCAAGGACTGATGCTGTCCCGTAATGGGTTTAGAATTAAAGCTCTGCTCATCTCCTTCCGTAGTATTCCCACAGGCCAATGTGGACGGCCCACACATATTTTAGTAGCCATGATGCTCATGGATGTCATGATACCTTAACCCTGGGGCCTGTCTGAAAATTACCCTAGCAAATTCTGCAAGCCTAAATGCTTATAGCCTTACATTCTCATGTCGTCGGAATCCTGATTCTGGAATCAGTGCAAGTTGGCAATACAAGTGCCAGTGGATTCACTGGATTGCCCAGTTGCAGCAGCTACAGCAAGGCTGAATTATGTTGTGTTGAGTTGTACAGACAATGCATCTGCTTTCATGAAATGTAAGCCCGTTTGCAGTTGCAAATTAGCTCAAATTGGCAATGAACATGGGAGTCCCTTTGGTGTTTGACCTCCCTCAGGTTTGACAGCTCTGTGTTTTGACAGCGCGCACGTGCTCTTAGAGGGATTTCCCCGGGGTTCCCATTGATGACGTCACAAATTTTGCGTATCCCAAGCGGGAGCCAGCGGAGTCCACACACAACAGTTGACAGTAGCGATGGCGATTTCAGAGAAGCAGGCGTGTTTATGGCATGCCTTCGATGCCCTGGCTGATAGAAAGGACGGTACATGCATCAAATCCAAATTGAAGGTATGGTCGAGCATTATATGTAACTTTCTTGCGTGTTTGTCCGTCCTCCTTGAGTTGACAAAGTTGAGAACTTTCTTGAATGACGCTGGCTTGTAAAGTTGTGGTCAACAAAAAATGGGTCATCTGTCATGAATGGAAGTTTTGTCAACTTGTCAAGTCTTGTGTCTTTTTGACAGGTTGACAAGCGGTTTTCTTTGACCACATCTATCCTCAAGAGTCAAGAGTTCACAGAAACAATTAGCTAAAACATCAAGTCATGTGCACTGGCATCAAGGATGATTGTTGTCTTTGCAAATTGCACTGATTTGATCTGCAAAATTCTCAGACATGTCAGACAAGCAAAGTTCTAGGCCTGTATTGATTTGCATTTTAGATTGTATTTTAATACCATGGTATGTACATTTGATAATTAACAGATATAGTCACTCAGAGTATTCATGGTAGCTATGGTATATTGATAGACTGATAGAGGGGATAAAACAGCTTAAAACTTACTTTCAATGGTATAAAAAAAAGTTTTTTCATGTTTGTGGAATTTGTGTCATGAACCGTGGCTAGATCTTGGCATCAGTCATGATAACATTATTTGGCTATTTTTACCTATACCCGTAGTATTAAGTTTAATAGTTCTCAAACATGAAATTGAAATAGTGCATGCATGTACTAGTGTACAGGCTATTGCTACTTTTAACATGTTCAACTTTAAAGTTTATAATTATTGAAACTTCATACATGTATATGTGCAATGTACGCAATTGTCATTTACATTGACCCTGGACCCTGCATTTAAGATATAACTACTGTAGCTTACTGTCCAAGGTTGACCTTGGTTCAAAGGTCCAAGCGAGTCGCATTAACACACACACCAAAATAAAAGTCTCACCTTTCGATATAATAGATTTTTTGTGTTCTGTTGTTTCTCTAATACACATCAAAACATCTTTAATATTCAGTGACCTGTAATTTAGAATAAGCTTCATTACACTTGGTATTTGTTGCAATTTTCTGACACCAAGAAATGCTTAATTAGCAGTCAAACTTAAACTTATAAATAAAGAATATGTGTAAGATTTAAGAAAACCCCCGCCAGGGCATTCACTTACAGAGTTTTTGCTGATATAGCACTGGACAATGTAGGTCTTCATATTAAAATATCTGTACAAGTTTTGAAAACAATGTATAACAGTGCATATATGTTTAGATGTTTCAGATATGTTTTTGGTTATTCATTAGAACATTTAAAATATTTGGTCTTTTGATTTCAGGTTCTTACACACAATTTGGCAACATGTCTAGGATTTATGAAAGTGGAAGAACAAATAGACACGTACTGGTCGCAGAATTATATGACATTTTCAGACTACACAGAATTTCTGAGCAAGTTTGTCTTCAGTAAACTAGAGGTAAGTTATCTAAATTACTAAATCTTCTTTTCAAGTGGTCTTACTTTTAAGTTTTATCTGGCCGCATTGTCTAAATTTGGCATATTATTGTTTACATGTTGGTAATCCATAGTCATATCTTGATTTTCATAATTATTCATATCTTGATTTTCTTAATTATTCATATTTTGATTATCAAAAAAAACCTGACCAACAACAAGAAAGTTTCAATCTTTTAGAACTTGGGGATTATCTGATGCATGACATTGTGATTGGGCTGTATTTATTACTATTTAAACATTGACCTGGCTGATTAAACAAAACTCCAAAGCTTCACTGTAATCAGCTGATAGATCAGAATGATTTAGCTGTGGTTTTTTAGATAACATTACAGACAATCTAAGATTTGTTTTAGCATTTAAAACTGGTTGCTTCAAGCCTTGCAGGAAAGGTTGAATAACTTGAATTTATAATTCAGACATAACATAATGATATCGTTATTTGAAAACTATTTGTCAAAAGATAAATTGAGGAAATTCTGACTGCTTTAATTGTGAATCAATAAATTGTGTCTCGTTGAAGTTTGTAGTTGAAAAAAGTTTGTTCATTAGGCACACTTCTAGAATTTGCACTTTCAAGGAAGTTGTGGGAATTTATCTTTTTAATAATTAATTAAATCTTGACTTGTTGTGTTGTAGTAGGTACTGTGACATTTTCTGTTTTCAGGTCTGAAATATTGAATGTGTTGAATATTCAAAATTCTAAAGTTACACAGCTGCATTTTATCAATGTGTGCTTAAGTGTATCATATGTATTTTATGAACGGATTTTGTACTAATGCCTGATAAATGCTCTATTTCTACTGATTCAGTGCTTTCCATATCAGTGGATTATGTTATTGACAAACACTAAATGCACACTTCCTGCCCCATTTCAGTGAATACAATATGACATGTGTGTTTCTGAATCAGTAACACTGGGAACATACATGTACAGTATCCCTGTATCATTATATGTACCTACAGCATATGCTGTGCACTAATAAAAAAATCCTAGTGCAAACAATATTTTTTATATTTTTCACATCTGTTTTTGCAAGAGTCTCAATTTTACTTTTCTGCTTGGTCATTAATCATGTAAATGAACAAGGTTCAAGAATTATAAAATTTATAGATTTGCCGTATGATCACTTCACTTATTCCGGTATTATTGGAACCATGGCTATTCCCATGTTTCCGTTAAATTTTTTTTTTATATGGTAAAAAATTTGCTTTCTTCATGAAAAATTTGCTTTCTTCATGAATAATTATATTCAGTTTGATATTGAAGATGGTTTTTTAGATTATCTGTTCCATAGGTTTAAATGTACCACATGAACTACATGTAGACATATATGAATATTGTTTTATTTTTCATAAGAATCAATTAATTTTGCAGAACTTTTCAAGGAAATATTTGCGCAATTTGTTATCTAATCAGCCATGGTGAATTTATTGTTTATTTATAGACCTATCACCTATGCTTATTGATTCCTTCGGTTTCCCTGACACTATTTTTGTGCAATTGACTGAGCTACAGAGTGTTTACATTTAGATCAATCATGTTGGATATGAAATAGCTGCTTGATTAAGACATATATATATACTAGCTGTTCACCCGTAAGGGTTTCTTGCTTTTGAAAAATGCATTGAGTTCCAGGTTCTTCCCAGGTTAGAGTAATGTGAAGGCAGCTCCTATTTGCAGGTTCCATTCAGCTTTCAGTTAAATGAAGGAATGAGGATTGTTGGGAAGTACTACAACGGGGTGTACATCACTAAAAAGACTGAGAGACTGGAGTTGTTGGAAATATGATTTTCAAAATGCATGACACAATTTAATTTGTGGGAGCTGGGTAGTTATATCGGACAAAGAAGTGCAATCAGTGTGCATGGCAAAAGATGCGGAATTTAGTGGCCTGCAATATGATATGCATTACTGGCCTTGATGAGGCAGAGAAATATATAGCTTCAAGATTTGTATGCGGAAAATGTGTTTTATCTCAAACTGCCAATAGGAATATCTGGTAACAAGGTCACTCTGCATATGAAAAGATGTGGAATTTGATGGCCTTTAATATTAAATGCATTACAGCCCTTGTTGTGGCAGATAAATCTACAGGTGGGATATATTTAAGTGAAAAAAACGTGTTTTTGTGGCAAATTCCCAAGATATATTTGTGTAACGATGGAAATAATGAATGTTGATACATAAAAGTTGCCCTATCGGGAACTTCAGATGAATTGACAGGCTTAGGAGTGTAATTTAAGATGCTATGGATTGAGAGAAAAAAGCCTTATGAGTGAGATGAGATTCCTGCTATGACTATTATTATGATTAGATAGATGACAGTACATCCACATTCTGGAATTCGCCCAACCTTCGCCTTATTGCTGTGTCCCCCTGGCCTATTTATATTTAGCCTATGGTGGAGTATAAATACTGGACATAAAGCCCAGATCATCCATCCATCTGCTTTACCTATATCTTTCATTTAAAATGACTAGGTTATGTATTTGGTCTTTTAATATTGAGCAGGTTAATTTGTCCAAGTCCAAAATGTCCGTTGTGATTGCCCAGCTGACAGAGGCAAATTCATCGTGTTCATTTGTTACTTGAAATATTGATTCCCAACACATCATAGTTGTACACTTTCCTCATAAACGTGGATCCACTAAGCTGATCAAACTAAGTGACTGATTTTCAAATATGAAATATTAATCAAAATCGGCTAACTTAAACATGTTAAACAGTTGGCTTGAGTGAATACATACAATTTAAATTTTGTATGTTTATTGATTTGAATAAAGGAAGTACTTTTAGAAAGTAAATTTGTGAAATAATACGCAAGCTGTGGTTATAACATTTTGGCTCATTATACAATGTTTTTCAGTGATTTTGAATTACCAAGTCTGATCATTATTGCTTGACCTCGATTAAGACAAAAGAGGAAATTTATGTCTGATTGCTGACTGAAACATGTGGTACATTACCTTGTCATGTGGCAAAATGTGGACTTATAAACTGCAAAGATAATACTGAAAAGACCCAACATTGCTCAAGTTTTAACTTGATACTTGACTCAAGCCGTATCATTGAAGCATTTAGAAACAAGCTGCAAATGTACTTAATTTCTGTTATTCTTCAATTGTTTAATGCCACAGAAGACTTTTAGATTCACTTAGGCTAGTGACTTACTCACTTAGCTGCTTTTCTTGCATTTTGTTCTTCAAAAAAGTTTCTATTTTCCTTTGCCCGTCACTATGGGGCTTGCAGCAATCACTACCTACAAGACTACCTTACTTAGGCCAATCAGCAATCAGTACCATAGGGGCTTCTAAGGCATGGTAAATAAACATATAAGTATATATAACATATATTATATGTATAATATTAAATATCTATAAGCTTAGAAGTCCCTATGATCAGTACAACTAATAGTGGCATAAGCCGCATTGGCAAAATGGTCAAAAGGGCTTGTGGAGTCTGGGCTTTTGGCCAGTTGTGGAGTCATAGTCTTGAAAGAGGTGCAAAAGTTTACGAGGAAAGCTATTACAAGTATTATTGGTTGTTTTATGTGTATTTCCATGATGGATTGACGAGATTTGTAGTAATTTTGTACTTGGTTTCAGGAAGGTGACATTGCAAACTCAAATGCCAATCTGGACAAAGTGGACGAGGTGTGCTGGATGCTCTGTTCCAAACCTTACTTGAAACAAGAGAACTCCGTTGTGTTGAACATTCCGCCCCATGAGATTTACAAACTGTGGCGCATCTTTAACTTCTTGGCAGAGCCGGACTCTGGCGGTGAAGTGATGTGTCCGGTGGTCATGGACATTGAGGAGTTGGCGCTGCTGGTCCAGCGTCTGTGCATAGTCCTCGGAAATATTACAGACACTTCCCAGTTGGAGGAAAGGACTGACCTGGGGGTGCACTGCTCGTTTGCAGATGCCCTCAAAGTCATCAGTGAGTACTGTTTTCAGGATTGCAATCCCGAGGTCCTCTCCGCCGCTCTCCAGGATATTTACGATGAGCTGGTCATCCACGTTATTAAGAAGGTAAGATCTCATTGCTTTTCAAATTATTCTTTTTTGTGCGCACGAAAATTTATTTGCACGAGGAAATTCATATTGAAAGAGGGCGCAGCCCGAGTTCAATATGAATTTACGAGTGTAAGTAAATTTTCATATTGCACGATAATAAGTGCCGTATTAATTTTATTATTTGACCACTATGCTTCCAAAATAATGTAATTAAAAAAAAATTTCGAATTTTTTTAGTAGGCCTATTAAAAAAATATAAAAAAATTGGAAAACTTTTTTTTTTCAATAAAAACTCATATTGCACTCCAACCATAATATGAAAAAAAATCTGGGAAAAAAAAATTGTAAAAATTTTTTTTGGAAAATATGAGTTCATAGTGGTCATGTAATATTAACTGATAAATATTACTGTAGGGGCCTATTTATTTATAATGGAAAACTGGAAGTGCCCTTATGTTGAATTTGTGATGTGGAGGATGTCACATGTCACAGGGTGATCCGTTGGTGGTATGTGAGTTACCACAAATACTGAATTTGTCCTATTATTTTCTGAATCTTAATGCAGATTAAATAAAAGAAGATAGCTTCAATATTTTGACCTGAAATATTGTTGGACTCAGTGAGACTTGCTTTTACAGGGAGTTAAGAAATCCAAATATGAGTCACTGAAAACATGGAAAATAATCAATGATAATGTGAACATGGTGAACAAATGTGTGCATATGAACATGGCATGGCATTGCATACTTTTGAATGTCTCAAGTCAAAAGTTTGCTGAAGATAAATCCACTTTCATGGTATTTGTTTTATTTATGTGCATTATCACCAAATGCTGTCAATATACAGATATAGGGGAAAAAATTAATAGCCATCATATTATTAACTCTGGTTAACCACATGGCAGATGGCATTGTGCTAACATCATAAGTGTTCAAATTTGATAGATAGTTGATAAAATATGATGTTTATCGGTTCAATCAGTGGTTGATCGGATTGGATCCACTTTTAGAGATGTGAGTTTATCACATTTGGCTCAATGGCTCTCATTGAACTTCCATAAGTAGGAGTGAATGATATTAATCGATAGGTCAGTCAGGGAAATTACCAGCATAAAGTCAAAGTCAAAGTCAAAGTAATCTTTATTTTAAGTCGGATATATATATACAAAAAATAACGCAAGCTGACAGCTTTTGAACCGACTATAAACACAACTTAAATATAAAATAAAATAAATTAGATAAGTAACACAGGACAAAAGCAAGGTAAAAACAGACAGAAATTAATTAAAATTTGACACAAATAATCATCAAATAAAATCACAGAGATAAAACTGAGTATTAAAACTTATCACAAATTAAAACAATAATACTGAGTAATTAAATAAAAAGTGATAATAGCATATGAGGACAATTGCAATTCAAGCCAAGTCCTGGCCCTGACAGGATGATTGAGTGTGTGGGGTTGATCAGTTGGGTCTCAGAAGAAAGTCTGATCCCTTTGCAGCCATCCTCACCACACAGCAGCATGTCAGTTGCGCGCAATTGCGGGACTTAATTCTATCCAATTTCACAAAATACTGCAAAGTCATCAGCAGCTGATGACAATTTCCTAATTTCTCTGGAGCCTTCAGGTTCTTTTCCTCATTATGTAATGGATAGGTCTGCCAAAATTCATAGAGCTAGTTGACACTGTGATACAACTTTATACCAAGTTTGGAAGTGATAGTTGCAGTAGTTCTTTTTAAATAGCCAGTCAAAGATGATTTTGAGCATTGCCAAAGTCATGCCTAGGCCATGACACTGAGAGTGTCATGGGAGGGTGATGACAGTGCTAGGGTGATTGTCATGTGGGGCTGAGGACATTGATATAACAATAACACTACTTTTGAGGGCGCTATGCTGTTTGAATGGCCCAAGGTAATGTCCAGCAGCCCAAGTGATTCAAAGCAGCATGAGCAGCGCGAGGGCTGCTGTGCAATCACGAGGGCTGCTGGACATGACCGAGGGCCATTCAAACAGCATAGAGCCCGAAAAAAAGTAGTGTTATTACTATTATTATCCACTTACTAGGTTTTTCTGTTCTGATTCACCACCAAGACCTGTCAACTCAAGATTGGTGTTAAGTGAAATAAACAAGGGCCGTTATTGACTATAACGGCCCTTGGCTTTATAAACAAGGGCCGTTATTGACTATAACGGCCCCCGACTTTGTAAACAAGGGCCGTTATTGACTATAACGGCCCTGGTGATGTAAATGAGGGCCGTTATTGACAATATCGGCCCTCAGCCTTGTAAACAAGGGCCGATATGGAAAATCAGCAGCCCTCAAAATTTTGCTAATGCTCTAGTGAACGGCCCTGCAAGTGGATAGTAATTGTCATCAGCTGGTGATAATTTCCCTGACTGTAGATACAGATATCTGACTGGATGTTTCACTTAAATGGTACCATACTCTGTAAAAGGGAATTGCAGATGTTTGAAGGGCTTCTAGTGAAGTCGCAATATATTTTATATAGCATTCTGAAATTTCACTCTTAGAAGTATTTTTCATATCAAAGTTGGCCATTATAACCAAATGATATTAAAAAATGGTTTTAGGTCATTCCTGTGTGATGTGTAATGCTGGAAAACAAAAAGTGCCCCAGGCATGGTATGTATTTAATGTGTTAAAGGGCTGTGTTTGTACTGAACTTGACCTGAACCTCACAAAACATGTACATGATGTTGGGATGTATATTATAATCATCATGATAATACAATTGGCGGTAATATTGTGCTTGAATAAACTTCCCTTATATTATTTTATGTGATTTTGGAGATATGATACAGACCAAGATTTGTGTTGCATTGATGTTCTCGACTTTTAGTACATATATATAATATATACACTAAACTTTTGTCTGGTAGTAAACTGCCAGTATTTTATTGATGCTGTTTAACATTCCATATTAGGAGTAAATGCACGATTCGTGTCAAGCTATTTTCGGTTATTTAGTCATTTGTGGTCTGCCCCTTTCACACATGTGGTTACAGAATTATCATAATTATTATGCTCCAGTGATGTCGTATAATCGATAAAAGGAAGAATTAAGTTTCCTGTATGATATTATTTATACATTTAATGACTTAAATAACAGAATAAACTGGCAGCACATATTATGTTTATAGTATCTTTTATTTCATGTGGTTGTTCATGTTCAAATTGGTTATCCTTTGCTCTAATTGTGTCTTTTGGCCCAAGTATTCTCGTGCACATGGATGTCAGTGACAGGGTTGTATTAAATCTTGGGTAACTCAACCTTCTTTTTTAAACTTTTGTTAAGTTACTGAAACAATACCTGAGTCATTGTCCATATATAGTCTTTCCCATATATATTTTTATCCCAATATGACACATCCACGCATGGTAGTGAGCGCACATACACGCGCGTGTATGTGTAATTGCCCGCACAGTCACGGGTGTATATGTGTTCACGATCACCTGTGGACATGTCATCCAGCGCATTCGTGGACCTGCATTCACGCGCATGCGTGTATATGCGATCGTGGATATGCCATCCAGCGCAAGCTTGGATGTGCCATCCAGCGCAGGCTTGGACATGCCATCCAGCGCAAGCTTGGACATGCCATCTAGCGCAGTTTATTTATCAGAACACAGCAGCCCCTCCAGCAGTGGCGTATCTAGAAATGGCCTGAGGGGGGTCCATTACACATGAAATCCACAGAAATGTTGACATACCAATGAAATATTAAAATATAAGTGGTTGTCTGGAAAAAGGTGTTAAATGATTGATAAAAACCTATATTTTGGACTTTGGGCAATTTTAATAATTTTGGAATATGGGATCCCCTGTTTTTGAGTCAAGATTGTACATGGCATCACACTTAAATCTGCACAACACATCATCTTTCATTTTGTACAGAATGACAATATTTATAATTTTTTAATATTTTGCTTAACCAAGTCATGGGGTATAATGAGTTATTCCCACTTCAAAGTATTGCTGCAACCCCCCCTCCCCTTTCAAAAAATCCTGGATCCGCCCCTGTAAACTACCAATATGCGCTGGAAAGCATGTCCACTCATGCGCTGGAAAGCATGTCCACTCATGCGCTGGAAAGCATATCCACTCATGCGCTGGAAAGCATGTACAACAATCCAGAACCTTCGCGCGTGTATGTGTCAAATCTTGCACATTCACGAGTCCCAAAAGCGTGTACGTGCGCGCTAGCGCATGCGTGGATATGTCATATTTGGATAAAAATATACCTCTCTTTCCGCAACAGTTCATTTGAAGTTATTTCTAGTGTCCACCACTACTCCAGCTCTGTACAGTGATGCCAATATTGAGTCTCTTAGCACTGCTTAGTTTCTAGATTTATTTGATATGAATAGTTTGCTAATAAATTGATAGCTGTTGGACAAAAACTTTTATAAGGTATCCAAGACAATATCATTATGGCATATTTATGTTATTTATAGAAACCAAATTTGTATAATGTAATCAGTGATAATGAAAAAAGGCCCATTAGGTTCGAAATGTAAATTTTCTCTCAATTTTGACTACATGTGCATGCACACCATGTACATGAGTTCTATTGTATATCTCCAATTCATTTCTTTGTTTATTTATTGAATACTCTAGCTGCCCTACACGAACATGATAAACACATGTCCCGTTGTGTGTATTTGATCTGGGTGGTTTTCCACTTTGTCTCACATTTCTTGGGAATTCCAGTTGAAATATTTTACAACATGAGATATTCAAGGAAGTAGTGTCCTTCGAGACATGGTCTTACATAGTATTTTAAGGTTAACATGGTCAACGTAAAATGGTTTAACTTGTGCTTCATAGTTGCAAGTCTATACATACTCGTATGATATGCTATCATTTGAGGGTTTATAATTAGTGATGACTATAGTTTGACATTCACTGATCATGCTGATATGACATTTGTAATTTATATTTATGTCACAGTGAAACAATTTTCACTGTGGATTCAAAATAGGAGCATTTCAAACAGCTGAAATAACAGTGAAAATGTCCTTGGGGCAGTGACTGTTTTTCGGTAGAACGTCACAGATAGGCGATCATTTAAATTATTTTGGGTTTGAGTTTGTGCCTTAAGCTGGGTTTGGTACATATTTGTATGACACTACGTGACAGATCTATGCAGAAATACCCACATGTACACTAGGGTGCATCAAACGCCCTTTTTCTCTCAAAATATCATCAAACATGAATGAAATTGTGCCTTTTGATTGGAATGACACTTCTGAGAAGTTTAAGTGAAATCGTACTATGGCTAGGGGTACCACATTGGCCATCTTTCCCAGCACATAAATTAGGTACCGCCGATCCGCGGTTCTCCATAACTATTTCAAATTTCTGTGCAGAAACATGTGGTTGTTATTTTTGAAATCAGCATAAAAAGACCTTTCAAATGAATGGCAACATCAATGGGTTATCTTATAAATTCATCGTCATAATTAACTATTATTACGTTTTAAGGTGGCTCGATACTCGTGAATTTTCTAAGATAGGATTTCTTTAAAATAGTTTAAAATGATCCAAAATATAGTTTATAGCAAGGATATATAAACAAAAGTGGTTGCTACCAGCCTTTCTTTCAAAATATTTGAGGTTATGTGAAAGAAAGTCAGTTCACGCAAACCTGAAAAACTCAATTTTTTTCTTAATTTTTTTACTGTGAAGTTTTCCCTGCCATTCACTGGCCATTCATCCTATGTTATTACATGAAGCATGGAATTTAAGAGGAAAGGTTGATGGAAAAGCTGACTAAAATTCCATAGAAAAGTATATAGTTTAAAGAACTTTTCTAGGGGTTCGGAAAAAAAGTTTCAATTTTGAAAATTAAATATTTTTTATGAACCACAGCGCAAAAAAAAAATGACGAGATAGAAATCTTTATTTCTTTGTCATTTGCTTCCAAATAAAGTGAGGAACAATATAATGATACAGACATATGGCCAAACGGGCCTGGATATTGATACAAAAATTTATTTATGTCACAGTGTCATTTTTGAGAAATAAGACATGCTTGCTGAAAATCGCCTGCAGAAATTTTCTACTGAGAGTAGAGAGCTGAAAGTCTGTCAGTTTATAGTATTTGTCACAGCGCATCTAATGCTTCAAACGAGAAGTCTCTAACCCCAATAGAAGTGGCACAAATTGCAAACAAGGCGGCCGACGCATGAAATTCTCAGAATTAAAAAAATATCTTGAAGCTGTGTCAGCACAGTGGTGACGTTACGTTAGATAGGCCCTGTCTGGCTGCGCGTGAATGTGCGTTAACAACCATTTCACATGAGTAGCGAGCCACCTTAATATCAACAGTCAGGGAAATTATCACCAGCTGATGACAATCGATGTCCTCAGCCCCACATGACAATCACCCTAGCACTGTCATCACCCTCCCATGACACTCTCACAGTGTCATGGCCTAGCCATGACTTCGGCAGTGCTCAAAATCATCTTTGACTGGCTATTTAAAAAGAACTACTGCAACTATCACTTCCAAACTTGGTATAAAGTTGTATCACAGTGTCAACTAACTCTATGAATTTTGGCAGACCTATCCATTACATAATGAGGAAAAGAACCCGAAGGCTCCAGAGAAATTAGGAAATTGTCATCAGCTACTGATGACTTTGCAGTATTTCGTGAAATTGGATAGAATTAAGTCCCGCAACTGACATGCTGCTGTGTGGTGAGGATGGCTGCAAAGAGATCAGACTTTTTTCTGAGACCCAACTGATCAACCCCACACACTCAATCATCCTGTCAGGGCCAGGACTTGGCTGGAATTGCAATTGTCCTCATATGCTGGTAATTTCCCTGACTGATCAATATTTGGCAGAAACATTGTCATGACATTTTATATCAATGACAGACTAATTTCTTGGCTCAGTCATATTTAATAGACATTCTAGAAATTATCTAACATTATAATGTAAGAAAAACAGTGAAATTACTACTGATAGTATGAGATATGTAAAGAAATGCTTAATCTAAAATTGCATCGCATTAAAATTCACTTATCTTTGAATCTGCAATTTCTAAACAATTTTTTACAACATGATCTCCAAAGAAAGACTTTTTATGTAATGATTTTTTAGTTATATTGATTTCAGAAACATTAATTAATTATTTCTGGCTCGTAAAATGTCATCATTTCGAAATTTTAGTGCTGTTATAAAGGAGGCATGGGGAGAGGTACTGGATCTGTAAAAATGTTGCAGAATTGGATAAATTGAATGCCAGATATTCTGGAAGGACAAGTAGGTGAATGTCTGAAAAATTCGGGCGGAAAGCAACATTCAGGCAAAAAATAATTCATTGGCTTTTCGAAATAAATCATGTCCCATACTCTTGTAGTTTCGTGTTCACTTTAAATAACACAATATATGCAATGCGGGTACTCATTTGAAAGCTCTTTCTGAGAGGAATTCAGATATGATAAAATTATTATGATACAGCCGTTATTGTTTAAAATATTCAATACCGCGATTTAGAGATATGTCATTCTGTTGGTTTATTTCAGCCTCTTTGTGGTACCCCTAGGGCTATCTCAAACTTTCTGAAAATGTGCATGAATTTTCTAATAGTCAAAAGGAACCTTTTAAACCATGTTTGGTTGTGATTGGAAAATATGAGGGGCATTTGATGCACCCTAATGTACACTTATAATTACTGTATACATATTCATGAGTCATGAAGTTACGTACCTTCCCACAAAAAAGTCAATTAAATTAAGATATATTTCTATCATACATTGTTCATGTTGTATTGTGTTTGAACTGCTTCAATAGTATTAAAAAAGCAAATAAAAAGTATATTTTAGGAATCATTGTTTATATTCACCCCAGCTTTTGTGGCAAAATGTTTAAATTAGTAGTTTATCATAATATAATAAATTGTGACCTGCGCCTTCGAAATGAGTTCAAAGTCGGTCTCCTATCATATTTAGTTGTGAAAATTACTTTCATATGTATTGATATCTCCATCCGATCCAAAGATATGGCACCTCAAACGTGGATGATGCGAAACATCAAATCCGCCATTGCGATGAAAGAACTAAGAAAATCAAAAAGGGCTCCCAATTTAGATAATTTAAAATCTAATTTCTGGTAAAAATGGTCTTCATTAAATATTCAAAGAAAATCACTTTTGCTAAAGCGTGGTACCAACGTCAAAAAACATCAAAATGTGTCCTTTTCAACTGATTTTGGTGGAGCAGATTACGTATGTGGTTTTAGGATGAATTTATTTTCTTTGATTATTTAGATATTTAAATTGGTTAGAATACAAATAATGTAATACTATGTATTGGTTGGTGGTGTTTAATAAACACTTTTTAAAGCACCTTTCGATTAGTGTGAAGGTCACTGTGAACCTTCAATACTGACTGCTCATTGTGACCTTCCTAGTAAGTCTACTTTCTACGCTTGTGATGTGATGGTGTGATACTTCAATGTTGTTAACTATAAGGAAGTTCCTTGAAAGGTTCAATTTTACAGGTAATATGTAGGCCTATATAATATATCAGCTGGGAATAGTGTCACATTGTGTCATTAATCTGTTATTAATAAGTGATAACATATCTCTACTTCCTGGATATCGTTTGATGAATTCCCCCAGCATTTCCTCTTTAACCGCAAAAGTTTATTTTGTCTGATGCATGTGTATTTCAAGTCTGAATTTATAAAAACATGCTGCTGCTGCAGTTAGGTGGTTGGTCAGTTGGTAATTCTATGTTACTTGGCAGTTAGGAGTAGGGGAAAGTGCCATTCCTAAACATGTGCTGTGGCTAGGCAGTCCTCAAAGCATTAGCCATGGTCCTATTGGTTCATAGTTTTGCCCTGTGGCTAAAAGAAAAATTACACAGTCCTCTGGCACTATGAGAATTTCTGTGAAGGTGTCGTGCCGTTTTCCTTGTGGGCTTTAGAAACAACCACTGTCTTCAACAAGGTCTTAATATGTCAGGAAAAGAGCAAGTTTAAAGCCTTTATTTATCCTTTCAACTCAAAAATATTTTATTATTGAACCCCCAAAATCCTTTTAAGAAGTTTCACTCATGTGCATTGAACTTCAGTCCATATCATAAGGGGTAAAGAAGAAAGTTGGCGTAACCAATGTTAACTAAGATCATAACTTGTAATAAAACTGATCTCATTTGTTTCACTCTTGCAGGGTTATTTATTAAAAAAGGGCCATAAAATCACAAATTGGAAAGAAAAATGGTTTGTGTTAACTCCTCAGAAGCTGTGTTATTTCACAAGTCGGGAAGAAGTGGACATGAAGGGAGAATGGCGGCTCAGCTCAAAGTGCAGCGTCCAGGTGAGAAACTGAAACATTTGTATTTCTGATTGATTTTTATCTCCGGCTTCTTTTCAAATGCAGATTCTCTGTAGTTCTCTTAAGTATTGCATGATTAATATTACTTATATTGCATGAACGTAGAATTTAAATGTTTCAATCCAGTCTGACTTCAACGTTGGCAGTCTAAACCGTCTCTCTAGACGTAGATCTTCGGTAATTATTTAGATGTCATAAGGGATATATATTTTGTTTTAAAAAAAGGATAACCCTGCCTGTACAACAATAGTTATTGCCTTAAGTTGCTTAAATAATAATGAAGCTGTTGATTTGATGATGTGTGTATTACATTTTGACAGTAGTTTTCTTATTTTTTTTATTGTTAAGTGATTTGTGTGATTTCAAAATTTCAAGTTCTGTATAGAACATAAGATAGATTCATAGTCACGATGGAGGGGGCCATTGTTGATTAAGGTCAAATTTATGCAGTTAAGAATGGTTTTTGGTTTTTGATGCAAAGCTTATTAAATAAGCAATATAATGCTTGCCTCTTTTCTATTTATTGTCAATGTTGACAGCAGAAACTACAGAATAGATATTGTGAATTTAGGGTTAGTGTCTTCCTGTCATTAACACCCAATTTCAAGTGTTATTGTTGCACATGTTCTTGAGAAGTCCTGTATCTATAACTTCATGTAAGTGAAATTTGAATGAAAAGTTGGATTGTACTATAAAGTGAATGATCTTCTTTTTTTATAAATCCTGTCTCCTAGTTTAAGAAACTTTTAGGTGACTTTTTTTTATTGCTTAAACTGTTAAATACAAGGAAGTTTATTCTCTCCCAAGTGCCTGTGTTTGATGAGTTTTCAAGTGGTTGTGGGAAAAAGTTTGTATTTAGTTTTGATTAGTGAATTGCTACTGTAAGTCTTATGATGCGCATATATATAAACAGCCCGTATTACAGCGTGTAAGAGTATGCCAAAAAGTGGTCATTTAATTTTAACATGTAACAGAACATGCAGAAGGAAGTTTTTTCGTCACTGAGGTATCTTTCCAAGTTGGCTCACCCTAATCATGCTAATATTTGTTTTGTGCACTGTTTACTATCTCTCTAACCCAATATTTGTTCATAAAAGAGAACAGAGAATAGTGTGTCAGGTTAGCATAACAAAGATCAACTGATATGAGGTTACAATGTTAAACAAGTACACTGTATCATGTGTATTATATGTTGCTGATAATTTGCTGATAATGTGACAAAAGTAGTCCTTGGGTCAACTACGCCCTTGTATATCATATAAACCATTTATACAATGTGCATTGTGCAAGAATACACAACTTTAAGTTAAATATTTTATATTGAAAGGCAACTATTATTTGACAGTGTCATATCCATCATCCAGTGAAAATAGAAATGTGATATATCCTTTATTAGTGCCTGGCACAGTGAGAATAAAATCTTAATTTCAAATCCGTCATTTGTCACTTCGAACTTTTATCATGTTTATAGCAGATTTTTGAAATGTTGCTCAAACTTCCGAGTTGCCTCTGTTTATTTTGTGTTATGGCACTTTTGCTAACTTCTTTCATATTCATGCCGTCAGACACATTACCAACTTGTGAAAAAGTTGTCCTATGATAGAGAATGTTCTTACTGATCATCTTACCATTTTAGAACTTTTAACTAAGATGTATTTCTTCTCCTTGTATTTCAGCTACTGATGGACAAACCTGGTGCTAAACTCAACAGATTTCTGTTCAAATGTGAAGGGAAAGATAATGAATTTTCGGCTAATGACATGAAGTCAAGTAGCGAGTGGATTTCAGGTATACAGCTTTATTTTATTAATATTTGCTTAGAGTTATGAAATTTGGTACAGGTATTGGCCTGTGGTCGATCGGGAACATCTTGAGAAATCCAAGATGGTGGCCATTTTGGCAGCCATCTTTCTTCATTCTTGAACTGCCCATTTTGACCTTTATATTTCACTTAGAGTTATGAAATTTGTACATGTGTGGGTATGATTCGAGAACATGTTGAGAAATCCAAGATGGCCACCAAAATAGCCACTTCAAAATGGCTGACATCCTTGAAATGCTCATTGCAACCTTACTATTTCGCTTTGAGTTATGAAATTAGGTACAGTTATTGGCCTATGGGCATGGATCAGGAAAATGTCAATAAATCCAAGATTGTGGTCATTTTGGCAGCCATCTTTCTTCATTCTTGAACTGCCCATTGTAACCTTAATATATCGCTTAGGGTTATGAAATTAGCTAAAGGTATTGGCCTGTGGGTGATAATCTGGCACACATTGATAGATTTCACATTAACAGACGAGCGTTGAAACCGCTTGCGGTTCTGGTTGTGATAGTAGGTTTTACCCTCTGAATTGTATGCCTGTTCTGATATTTTAAAAATATTCCATTATATTAGGCCTATGGAATTATGATTAAAAGTAGCTTCTCAAATGTATATGGCCAAGTTGAAAGAACAGAGAGATCGAAGGTTTGAAAAGAAATAAAAATACCCATGTCACTTGTATCCCTTTATTATATGATATTGTGGTATTGAAGATGTTGTTCGTTCTCTATGCCCACTTTGTACTTTTAAATACTCAACGTGTTTGTAAATAACAGTGTAGTTATAACTTAGTCACTCATAATGAAGCACACTATTATTTTATACTCAATTACAGCCTTGAAACACGCCATAGAGTTGAATGCCAAACCCATGTCTCCCCAAAAAGCTGCCTTCCTCAAGAGAAGAAATGTGAGGGAGCAAAAAAGAGTGAAGAAGAAACAGGAGGCAGAGAGAAGAAAGGAAGAACAAGAATTAGCTGAGAAAACACGACAATTGTTGTTAGCGGAGCAACAGGTATGCGCCATACAAGTCAGAGACTTAGTCTGAGTGTCTGACAGTTTGTTCGATTTAATCACGCACAGGTCCTGCAACTCTACTATTATTTGTGTGTTATCATGTGGCTTATATATTTTGGATCTTTTTTCTTCTTTTGTGCTTCAAAACAAGTTGCCATATTTATTTCTAAACTTTAAATGATTATGCAATTTCACAAAACAAATTGTGGATCTATTAATCTTTGTTACTGGAACACTGTGGCATTTTGGACTCTTGGAGTAATAGGCTGTGATCTCTGTCAGAGAATTTAGATAATGATAAATTTACATGTTTCCAAATTTATTGGAGCTTGTTCAATGCATCTGTTTTTTAACAAAACTTCGATTGAATTGTCATTTTTGTTTGACAGGCAAGGGCAGATGCTGAAGCGCGGTTAGAAGCTGAACAAAAAGCCAAAGAAATGGAAGCTCAGAGAATCAAAGAGTTGGAGGAGGCCCAGAAAGAATTGGAGATCTTATTAGAGGAGGAGAGGCGGGCCAAGAGAGATGAAGAAATCGTCAGAACTCTTCAGTCTAGGTATGGTTTCGTAAATGTTATATCTGTTGTGGAAACCAGTGTATATTATTTTTGACTGCAATGAGCAACTTAAAACAACATATTTTAAGATTCATGCCTTCTTGATTGTGCATTGCCTTCATGGAATTCATGGAAGTTATATGGTTAGCTACTTTTGGTGAGAATCTATTGACAACATGTCATGTCCCAATGCTTAGGAGGTTGGAATGTATTGTTATAAATACATGGAAAACTTGTGAATGGTTACATTACGATGACATAAGATGAAATTTGCAAAGAAGTTTTGTAAGTAACATACGAAGCCTTTCTTATAGGATCCTGGAAGAGCAGTTCCAAAAATCGGAACGATTGGAAGAGTTGCAAGTTCAGATGGAACAAGAACTGATGGAGGAGCGACAGAAGAGAGAGAACCTGGAGGAACTGAGGAGTCAACAAGAGGAGATGCTCTTCCAAGAAAAGGAACAGCTGGAAAGGATAGAACTGGAGAGGAAGGCAAATGAGGAACGATTAAATGTATGTATTATGACATTACAGTTTGTAATGTAAAGCAGAGGACAGACGTTTGATCATGTATCTCAACTTGTGGTCACAGTAGAAACAAAATTCAATGACCCACCTCAATAATAGCATATTTGGAATAATTGTGGCACATTTCCAGATTCATTTGATGACATTTTTGCTGAACAAACAAGGAGGCATAGATATTTGGGATAATAAATTAGTTTTATTTAATTTAAATTAACAAACACGTGTAGGCATAGAGCCTTTACAAAGATATCAACATTCACATATTTATGGAGATATAAGAAGTGTTACCCTGAAAATGAATACATACAAGTAAGATAATATAAAGATGTAATTGAGTAGAGCAACATTAAGTGGAGGGGTGTTTACAAAGTATGTATGATAGATTAACGATACATATGTACAATTACATAAAATGGAAGTTGGTAACCTGAAATAAATAGACAAGTAAATACAAAGTGGAATATAGACTGGGTTAAAGGAAGGCTGGATCGCTAACTCCCGAGTACAATACATATAGAGAGAAATTTGAGTGAAGTTTTGGGGATAGCCTCATGGAGAGCCAAAAGTCGGAGAAATTTTAAGTAAAATGGGGACGGGAAGGGTGGGTGTTGAAAATTGATATAAAAGGATGAGCTTTTTGAAGATGGATTTGTGCTGTGAGATAGTTTTCTTAATGGAGAAGTGTGATGTGATTGGCTGCTGTGGTCACATGATTAGGTCACATGGTACCAGGGTTTGGTTGGAGATTTAAATGTCTTGTTTGACAGCAAAAAACCAATTGTGGAGCCCAATTGTTGTATTTTTGCTGAACAAACAAGGAGGCATAGATATTTGGGATAATAAATTAGTTTTATTTAATTTAAATTAACAAACACGTGTAGGCATACAGCCTTTACAAAGATATCAACATTCACATATTTATGGAGATATAAGAAGTGTTACCCTGAAAATGAATACATACAAGTAAGATAATATAAAGATGTAATTGAGTAGAGCAACATTAAGTGGAGGGGTGTTTACAAAGTATGTATGATAGATTAACGATACATATGTACAATTACATAAAATGGAAGTTGGTAACCTGAAATAAATAGACAAGTAAATACAAAGTGGAATATAGACTGGGTTAAAGGAAGGCTGGATCGCTAACTCCCGAGTACAATACATATAGAGAGAAATTTGAGTGAAGTTTTGGGGATAGCCTCATGGAGAGCCAAAAGTAGGGACGAAGTCACTACTGGTATCCCCAAAAAAGAATGACAAAACAACGCAAGGGAGTCCCTGCTGAACCCTGGAAAAGAATAGAGGTGGTCAGTGCGACCATTGTCACATTCAGGTAGTTGTTATGCACCTGGCGTGGCCGGTGTGCACAATTGACATTTCCCAGTTAGGAGTCTTGGTTTATGATACAAGCACCTGGCGTGGCCTGTGTGCTGTTACCGGTGTTGAAGTTTGTGATGAGTACGAGCACCTGGCGTGGCCGGTGTGCTGTGGTGTGATGTAGGTCTTTTGTTGATGGTACGTCATTGGTACGAGCACCTGGCGTGGCCGGTGTGCTGTAATTGATGTAGGTCTTTCTTGATGTTATGAGCACCTGGCGTGGCCGGTGTGCTGTAACTGGTGGTCTTCCTTTATGTTACGAGCACCTGGCGTGGCCGGTGTGCTGTAACTGTATCTTTGAGCACCTGGTGTGGCCGGTGTGCTGTAACTGTATCTTTGTTGAAGGTACTGGTCTTCGTTGATGGTTCGAGCACCTGGCGTGGCCGATGTGCTGTAACTGGTCGTCTTTCTTGATGTTACGAGCACCTGGCATGGCCGGTGTGCTGTAACTTTTGTTGGTCTTCGTTGACGGTGCTGTTTTCGCGGCGCTTCTTTTCTGAAATCACAAATTATGACAGCAGCAGTACAAAGGTCTTCAGGGTTAAATTTGCTTGACTATAAATCGGGTGCAAGTGATGGTAATAGCGGGTGGCAAATCGGGTGCAAGTGATGGTAATAGCGGGTGGCAACATTCACGAGTCAGCTGATATGGGAGCAGGTCAAATAGATGATGAATGGTGGGAGACCGCGAAGGATACCATAAAGGCTATATATTATAGTGTAATCACACAATATTGGAAAGGGATTGGATTGGAAAGGGATTGTTCAGTAGACCCAATGGTGTGATGGTAGAAGGGACAAAGAAGTGAAGGCTAAGAACATTTTAGGCGGTCCTGAGGGAATTGGAGACAGTGCCCGACTGACAAGATGATAAATGGTAAACTGGATACCAATGGGCTGAACTTGTGAACAGTCGTCATGGGAGAGTGGCAGAGCTGAAAGTATCATGGTCTTAGATTAGTAATTATCCAGGGCAGGTGTTTGACAATGAAAGTGAGTGCCAGACAAATGGAGGCTAGCTGGAAAGTGAAGTATTATCTTGGCCGCAGACAAGCCTGTAGAATAAGGTGTGTACATACTGATAGGGAGTGATAATGAGGTCAGTGTGGAGGAAGGTCATATATAGTATGTTGTGGTATCAGTCGAGGATGACAGGCTGAATATTGGAGCCGTACCGGAATAATGGGGCAAAAGATGTAATTGGAGGTGTCAATGAGATAGCTGAGTTTATCCATTGAACTAAATACGTTCAGGGAACTGAATGGTCATGGGATGATGGCGGGCCTAGGCAAAGTGCCTGACAGAACCGTTGTGAGATGATGACAGCTGAAAGTGAAAGAAAGTTGTTCCATTAAATAAATATGTAGGTTAGTTGGTAATGAGAGGCTGAGGCAAGTTGTTGGCAAATTGGAGAGTAAGCTGAAAGTTAAAGGAAGTTGTTGCAGTAAATCTAATGGGTAATGCAAGCCGCAAGAGAAAGAAAGTTGTTACAGAAATGAAATACATAGTTTATGTTACAATTAGAGCATTTCAGCAAGGTGGTTGTGAGGAAATGGGAGGCGGGGCAAATTGGTGGCGAGTCACTGAATATAGTGATTGACAAACTGTCGTAATAATGACAGGTGAAAGTGAAAGAAAGTTGTTGAATTAAAATAAATACACAGTTTAGATTACAAAATACACGGTTTAGATTATAAAATACACGGTTTAGATTATAAAATACACAGTTTAGACTAGATTAGAATAAATAGATTTCAGGAGATTGATTGTGGGAGTAATGATTTGGCGGAGGCCAATTGGTAACAAGTCACTGAGTACAGTAAGTAACCAAAGCTGTTGATTGTGTGTAGTAGTGACTGGCCGGAGGCAAAATGGTGACAGGTCACAGAGTACAATGACCGACCAAACCGTTGTGGGGGTGATAACGGGTGAGTGTGAAGTAAAGTTGTTACATTAAATTAAATTAAATACATAGTTTGAGAAATGACAGGCAATTTGGTAACAAATCGATTTGGTAACAAATCACGGAGTACAGTGACTGAATGGACATAGCTGAAAGTGAAGCTTAGTTTGTCAATAGAATAAATACATTCAGGCAACTGTTTGTGACATGACAACAGGGCGAGGCAATACTGTCATAAGTGCTGACTGCTGAAGGTAAAACAAAGTTGTTACATTAAAATCATTGTGCGCAGTGATCGACCAAAAGTGTCGTGAGGTGGTGACAGCTGTAAATGAAACAAAGCGTCGTGAGGTGGTGATAGCTGTAAATGAAACAAAGCTGTTTCATCAAAGTAAGTAGAATGATATAGTTTTAGATTACAGTAAACGGATTTCAGTCAGCAGGCGGTGATGTGGTTGTTACGAAAATGAAAATTTTTACATGAAGGTAAATAAAATTATATAGTATTAGATTAC
The DNA here is from genome assembly GCA_026936325.1 of Platynereis dumerilii. NCBI lineage: Eukaryota > Metazoa > Annelida > Polychaeta > Phyllodocida > Nereididae > Platynereis > Platynereis dumerilii. The sequence goes on from JAPTHN010000002.1 coordinate 102,144,405, forward strand.
AATAAATGGGTTTCAGTCAGCTGGCGAGGTCTGGTTGTGCAGAAATGGCATGCCGAAGCAAATTGGTGACAAATCACTGAATGCAGTGACCGATTAAAAAAATGTTTTGAGATGGAGACTGCTGAAAATGAACTTAAGTTGTTAAATTAAAATAAATGTATATTATTAGATTACATGAATGGGTCTCAGGCCACTGGTGGTGAACTGGTTGTGAGGATGATGAATGGGTCTCAGGCCACTGGTGGTGAACTGGTTGTGAGGAAATGACAGGCCGAAGCAAATTTGTGACAAATCATCATGTGCAGTGACCGACCAATAACTGTTGTGAGATGATGATAGCTGTCAGAGAGAGAAAAATACAATGGGTGAGTAGTTCATTACAGTCGAAATAAATTAGAAATACATTGTGGCGTCAGTCACTATGGGAAGTGAAGGCCAAGGTAATTGGAGACAGTCACGGAGCAGCAACAGACCAGATAATTATGGCGACAGTCACAAGGTAGTGAAGGCCAAGGTGTGTGGAGACAGTTGTTGAACAGTAACAGACCAAATATAAACATTGTGGCGTCAGTCACTAGGAAGTGAAGGCCAAGGTAATTGGAGACAGTCACGGAGCAGCAACAGACCAGATAATTATGGCGACAGTCACAAGGTAGTGAAGGCCAAGGTGTGTGGAGACAGTTGCTGAACAGTAACAGACCAAATAAAAACATTGTGGCGTCAGTCACTAGGAAGTGAAGGCCAAGGTAATTGGAGACAGTCACGGAGCAGCAACAGACCAGATAATTATGGCGACAGTCACAAGGTAGTGAAGGCCAAGGTGTGTGGAGACAGTTGCTGAACAGTAACAGACCAAATAAAAACATTGTGGCGTCAGTCACTAGGAAGTGAAGGCCAAGGTAATTGGAGACAGTCACGGAGCAGCAACAGACCAGATAATTATGGCGACAGTCACAAGGTAGTGAAGGCCAAGGTGTGTGGAGACAGTTGCTGAACAGTAACAGACCAAATATAAACATTGTGGCGTCAGTCACTAGGAAGTGAAGGCCAAGGTAATTGGAGACAGTCACGGAGCAGCAACAGACCAGATAATTATGGCGACAGTCACAAGGTAGTGAAGGCCAAGGTGTGTGGAGACAGTTGCTGAACAGTAACAGACCAAATAAAAACATTGTGGCGTCAGTCACTAGGAAGTGAAGGCCAAGGTAATTGGAGACAGTCACGGAGCAGCAACAGACCAGATAATTATGGCGACAGTCACAAGGTAGTGAAGGCCAAGGTGTGTGGAGACAGTTGCTGAACAGTAACAGACCAAATAAAAAACATTGTGGCGACAGTCACTAGGAAGTGAAGGCCAAGGTAATTGGTGTCGTAATTATGGTGACAGTCAGCAGCGAAGGTAAATGGAGACAGTTGGTTAACAGTAACAGACCAAGTAAATGTTGAGGTGGTAGACAATTAAAATAAATATGTGAGCATGCAGCAATTGGCTGACAGCGACAGGCCTGAAAACAAAGATATAAGGGGGAATGTTAGGCTGGATTGAATGACAGGTACGCTTAGATTGAATGACAGGCATGATTAGATTGGATAAATGCTGTCAGTGAAACCTTGTTTTACAATAAACAAATGAGGTATGATCACTATGGTGACTGCAAAAACTCATAGTGCGAAAAATATGTTATGAAATAAACATAAATGTCTCCAGGTCTGTTAGGGAATATTGTTTTACAATGGAAATTAAAACAAAATAAAATTGATAAATGAATAAATACATGAATACATTGGTTTAAAAAAAAAAGAAAGTAAATGGCAGGTGATTGGTGTTAAGCGTGAAGCGAAACAATTCCTTTCCAGGATTTTAGGGGAATAATGCAGATCAGATTAAAATGTTTAATATTAAAAGTTTTCCTGTGAATAGGAAAATGTTGTCAATTGAAATTAATAAAACATTGTCATAAGATATATGTCTGGTCAGTGGTTAAAAGCTTGAAAAGAGGAAAAATTTTTGAGATTAGTGTTGACAGTCCGTGAGTTGCAGACTGGAGTAAATTATGGCACGTCACAAGGGATGAAGGGCCAAGGCACAGTGAGATAGCAGTACAGTCAGTGAGGGATCAGTGAAGATGTCAGTGAATCTAATGTCAGGGTACTGAAAGTGAAACATTGTGTTACTGCAAAATAAATAAATAAATGTCAGTGAAGTGATAAGAGGTTTGAAAAATAAATAAATAAATGTCAGTGAAGTGATGAGAGGTTTGAAAGAGAAATATTGGACTATGATAACGTTACTGTAAGTCAAGTTGTCGATTGGTATTTAGGGCTTGACATTGATGTGTTGTTGGACGGCTGAAAAGGTCAATGCAAATGTTTTTGGTAACCGGAAATCAGTGTCACTGCAGCTGAAATTGACTGTGCTGAAGTTGACAGCACAATTAATATTTAATTGAGGCGTATACAACATGGAAATGTTGGCATAAACAAAATTCAAGCATGATTAGAAAACATTATAATTGACAGGATTTGAAGTTAAATACTATAAATACTACTAAATTGACTAGGTATTGCTCCCAAATGGAGGTTCGCCTGACACAGAAGGGGGAAATAGTCACAAGAAGAAAAAAGAAGAATGTCATCATGACATACAATAAAACAGGGTCAATGTCTAAATCGCTCGTACGGGAATATATAACAGAGATACATAGTCGGAAATATGCCTAAATGATAGATCTCTTCAGCAGGATCATTTTGATATATAATATGATGGGTTTTGGTTGAATTTAGTGTCTTTGGTTGCCAAAGTTGGGCCTTAGAAAGAGTTGGATGGCACAATGTAAACAAAACGAAAGTGAAGGCAGTGCCCTAGTGGTTGCTTCTGACACTAAAATGTTGAGCGGAGCGCCCCTAGTGGCGGATTTTTGAACTAATATGAATCGGCAAGAGGCCTCAGATGGGCAGAAATAAGTGTTAAAAGTTTAACTTCACAGCACAGTTGATGTGTTATTAATGTATAAACAAAGTACATATCAAGAATCACTTCCATGGTGATTTCTTTGCTTTAAAAGGTGACAGAGCCTTGGCTGCAAGTCCAATGGCAATGAATGCAAACACAAGAATCAATGTAAACAACAAAACAAAGTCAATCTTACCAAATCACATGGATTAAATGTCTTTGGAGAATCCTTTGGAGAATCTTGGCTTTTCCAGCAAATCAAATGGGTGGGTTTCCCAGTTGTAGGTGTGATGAGAAGTGTTGAAAATTGATATAAAAGGATGAGCTTTTTGAAGATGGATTTGTGCTGTGAGATAGTTTTCTTAATGGAGAAGTGTGATGTGATTGGCTGCTGTGGTCACATGATTAGGTCACATGGTACCAGGGTTTGGTTGGAGATTTAAATGTCTTGTTTGACAGCAAAAAACCAATTGTGGAGCCCAATTGTTGTATTTTTTTCGCTCCCATTGAAATAACATTGCAATCGTTTTGTTTACGTCTGCATTGAATTCGTGACGCTACAAATTAACTAACAATTGCATGCCTATGACGTCACGGGAGATGACGTCACAAATTTTTTCTACCTTCAAAGGTGGAGAGCGTACTGTCTCTTGCTATGATGTGACAAACTGTAGAAATTTTATGATTTGCCTACTTGTTTAATTTTGAACTCAGAAGTATTGGGGAAAAGTGATCTGAAAATAGATTGTGTATTATCTTCTACTTGATGTATATTTTGATCCATACACCTAATTGATCGGTCTTTTATGCTTCATGGAAACCTTTCTAAGGATTATGGTTTGTAATAAAAAGCTCTGTTTAGGCGTCAGTTCCAGTCATCTTGAATATCATTCACATCGTGCCTACACGTCAAAAAGTTGTAGGAGTCAGTATGACACACAATTCTTCCATTCATTTGTAATTTTTGTGGTTGATTAAAGTATTAGAAGTTGAGTATTGATGAGAATTCTTCACAGGTCACTGAAATTTGAGTCTTATTTTCTTTCAGGAAGCCCTGACAAAACTCCAGGATGCCGAGAAAAGCAAACAAAGACTCCAGGAGAAAATAGCGGAGGCCAAAAGGGAGAGGAAAAAGTACCTGGTTAATTCGCTTGACATGCCGGACATTTTTGTGAGCCACCGAGGACCTGGTGCCTTCCCCACTCCACCTCAAGTTAACAATCACAACTACTCAAGATCAGAATTATTAAAGAACAGGTCTCCGATCAGTGCATTGGACTTTAGAAGTGCTAGTGACGATCTTGGGTCTGATTCAGAAAAAGAGAATGTGTTGGACAGTAGCTACGAAAAATAGACTCCAGAGTCTTTCATGATAAAACTAGCCGAATTCATACAATTCCATTCGCACATCAATGACATCATAAACTGATACTTCCAAAACTAAGCTGGATTGGACTTTGTACTGCATTGTAATTCATCCTGCTTGGAATTGCTTATCATCATGAAATAAGTTATCTATCTTATCATCATGACAATGGATGTGTACCGTTCCAACATTCATAAATGGACAACAAGGAAGATCTATTTCATAATCTGGAATTAATTTTAAAGTGGATTATTTATTTCTATCTGATTTGTCCTTCATCTGACATTTGTGCTGAAGTGTTTATATTCGTAAAATGTTGTATTAGTTTAAAATCCATTCCAAAATTTCTCATCAACTTTTCAAAAACCATGATATTATACCCCTCTTATATGTATGACTTTTATGCACTCTTTATAGTTCGGTTACATTCGCAATTTTTTTGGTTGGTCTCAATCTTTAACAAGAGATTGCCAATTTTACTTAAATTGCAACTTTACATAAAATTTTCATTTTTTATTTTTTTATGAACAATGTAACTGTGTTGACATGGTGCCATTGTAAATAGTATTCAACCAATCAGGAATGAACATTCCTCAGTATTCAAGTATTGCTTATTTTAAATGCCAATTGTCCATTTATGCATCTGTACATACATGTTTTTGTACATTTGACTTCCTTTTCAAATTTTAAATACACAAAAAAAAATTACACGTTTACAAATTCTTCGCAAATTTTAAAAGGAGTTGACTATGCCTATTTGATTTGTATTTATTTATAGTCATTGTTTGCTTTAATTATTTACATGGCACTTTATTTACCTCTGTTTATAAATGTGAAACTATTGCGAGAAGTCCTTATTTGAATGTTCAATGTACCACTGTGTTATGTCCTTTGTGTGTCCTTCAATATGCAATTATGAACAAAAATGCATTGTCTTCCAGAAATATGGGTTTAATTGATTTATTGAAATGTTGTGATGTGGTCATACAGCATTATTGTGATATTATAATGTACAAAATAGACATGGATGCATTGTCATTTGTCAAAAAACTAAATATTTTGAAAAAAAAAAAAGAAGTTTAAATTAGAATAAATTTTGTTTATAAAGTATTTCTGAATTTGTTGTTGCAGTGAGTTAAATTAATCAGTATTATGATAATAGCAATGCAAGTTGTTATTGAGTCAGCAAAGATGAACGCCACTTCCTTTGTCCTTGGCAACTGCAAGAGAAGTGAATTTACAGATTGTCAGTTGTAGCGTCTACAGAATTTTTTGATAGGGCTTTTCAATTGCTATTTTTGAAGTGAAAGGGTTTCTCTGACATACCGAGTAAACTGCTGTAGAAGGAATCAAATGTTGCTTTTCCTGTCACATTACCAATGGCTGCTGGATTGGTGCGAGTTGTTTTCACATGAAATGCGCTTGCAGAATTAGGGTCCTTTGGTCCAAAAACTTCTATTTCGACTATATGGTTAAGTTTTTCACTGGAACGAAAACATGGAAACTTAGTTTGACACTGATCATAGTGGATGTGCATGAAAGCTTTAATTTATTAAAATAAAGCGTGTGAAGTGCATGATACGTACTTGGGGTCAGCGACCAGTTCTGCCTGGACTGTATCAAAGCCCAAGTTATGAGCAGCAATGGAAGCTACAGCCATAGTGTTGATGTTATTGGGAGCAAGGGGACAAACTTCACGGACTGGACCTGTGAAGAAAAAAGGCAGAACAATCAACTTCATGTGTTGCATAGTTGTTGTGAAGTACAAAATTTAGGGACTGACCAAGATTATGTCCCTGATGTTGTTGCTGTTACAGTAATATAATACCTTTATAAAGGACAGTTCTTTCCTTCAGTGATGCAAGAACATCCACGGTGTAGCGTGCGGCCAAAGAGCCTTCCAACTTAAAACTGGTCGGATATTTGGTCATGGTTACTTTCAAACCCTGTCGAAATTCAAGAAATAATTATCACATATATTTTGACTTATTGAATTTTTAAGTTGGTTTGCTTTAAAATGAAAGAAACCTTCAGAGTCCCTTGTTCAGCCATCTTTCTTATGTCCTCTCCTCCCCAAAATGCCCCTGTGGGAATGTAGAGACCATGAGAACGGGCAGCGTTGTGGAGAGCACATTCAACATGCTGGTCTGCCAGAGCTGTTGGTGATCCACACTGTAATAAGAACACAGTAATGTGGTGCTGTACCCGTGCTGTTATATTATGCAACTTCGAGAACTTCAATGGTTGAAATTTGTGAAACAAGCTCAGCTTACCATGAAATCTGCATGCTGTAAAAACTGCTCCCCATAAGCAGCAGTTATCTTTGGGTGGGCAACTTCCACAATGACATCTGCTTTCCTATATATTGTAAATTATAAAAATCACTATTCAACTTATATTTGTGCATCTTATTTGACTGATATATGGATTAAAGTATGTAGTAATAGATAACATAACAAGTATTACCTTGAGGGGAATTCCTTCAAATCCTCCAGTATATAATTTTTAAACTCATATTTTAATTCATCGGTCAGTGTTCTGTTCCATATAAATGCCAGGTCATGTTGGTTATTTTCCAGAATTTTCTTCGCCAGGTACTTTCCTGAAAACAGAAGATTAATTTTGTACAAAGAATGCCTGGTGTGCTTCGCCTTGGATTCCTTGGATGTGGAAGCAATTGCAATCGAAGCGGCGAACTACTTGGGGAAATTGACTTCAAATTTAGCAATTCTTATCACTAAATCAACAACAAAAAGTATTCTATGCACCTAATTTCCCAAATCCAACTATACCAACACGTCTTTGTTTCTCGGTAGCCATTGTGAAAACATCTGTCTCAGTCAAATGTTGCTGCAAAGTAGGTAAAACGGATCATCTTACATGAGCAGATGACAGATGACAGCGAGCACATGGCCAGGGGCTATTTTTAGCATAGCCTCTAAATGTAAATATTGTCAAGTTAAGTTTATTTCTTGTTGAATATTGAAAAATATGTCGTTGGTGAAATGCCTAGCATCCAATTAAATGATTGATGTATCATATCGATTGAAATTCCATAGGTTATCGGCTGAAAATGCCGAGAATTATTTCATAGCAGAGGCTACCGTCGCCCGTTGCCATTGACGACAAACGTAAACAAAGAGCTGTCAGAGAGAAGAAAACAAGAAGGTGAGGAAGTTTTGCAACTGTTGTGTTGATTATGGCTTTAGTTTTGGACTCGGCCATTTCAAAGGGAAGAGTGTACACATGACCATAATAATGGCATATTGCCAACTCAAACCTGACCAAACTGTACGGCATGAACTTGATGAAGCCAGTAAAGCATGCATGAAATTGAAATGGAGACTGATTGGAGTGTCCGAAACTTTGCCTTATCATAATATTATTATTAACTTAATTTATCAAACTCAAACTTTAGTCAAAGCCTTGACAAAGGGCCTCAGTCCTAACTATGCAAAATTTTATAAACTTGTAGTTCTTCTTTTAAAGCCCTTGAAATCTACAAATAAAACACCATGGCTGGCAAGAAGAAAAAGAAGTCTGGCAAATTGCCAAAAATGACTGATGAAGAATTGGTCCAATACATGGAGCAGCAAAGGCTTGCTGAGGAAGAAATGCGGAAGAAAAGAGAAGATATGTTGACGGAGTTTTTGAAGGTAATTGTGTCTAAATATTGGGTCAATTTTAATGAAATTTTTGCCAAAGTGCCGTATGTCATGTCATTTGCTAAAATTTTGCTGGAAAATCCAAGAAATCTTTAACTGAATTTAAGTCTAAAATGTTTGTCTTTGCTTTCAGTTATTTTGAATTTAATTTTAGAAGTTTTATTTTTGACTGTGCAGGGAAAACTAGCAAAAGAGGAAAAAGCCACCAAATTCAACCTGAACAAACTGAACCACCAATGGAGAAACATAATGAGGGAATCAAAGTCAAAGGAATTGAAGAAAGACATTGAAATCTTGAGTCAGACATTTGAGAGAGTAGTGGACAGAAAGGACAGTGTCATCAAATCACTGGCCAAAGATCTGACTGAAGCCGAAGAACAGTATGCTATGGCACTCAGGAGTCATGTCCAAAATGTTGACAATCTCATAGGTGAGTTAAGTTTTTAAGATGAAGAAAATTTGATGATTTAAAATTATTTACAAACCCTTTGGTGTGAAGTGCTTGAAGTTATGAATGAATACTTTTCAAATCTCCTGCTGTTACTGTTTTTGCGTTAAAATATAAATGATCTAGAATTTTTATCAATGCATGGTTTTCTGTAGATATATTTGGCTGTTGCATCTGCCTACTCTCTATAATATTACCGGTATATTGATTCATTGAACATTGAAGGTAAACGTGAACCCCGTAACTTAATAACATTAATCTCTTGCTTTCAGATCTGCAAAGTCAGAGAATATCAACGTTACGGAATGAATATCACTCAGAACAACAAACCCTCATGACGGAGTTTGATAATGAGCGCAAATTAGTAGTTGAAAAGCACAACCATGAAATCTCGGACTTACAAGATATTATGTTTTCCATGGACCAGAACTTCAAAGATCGTGAAAATGAAGCTAAGTCAGATTTCCAGAGCACTGAAGATGAAATTAGAAACAAGGTGACTACAAGGCTTGGGAACACCAAATCACTTTGTTGAAAATGAAAGAGATCCTTTCTATCCGATTTTAATTTTGCGATTATTCTTACCGAAAAAAGGCAGTAGAAATATTTTTGCATGCAACCTGTGGATGAAATTGCATGAAATTCATGATTAGAGATCTCCAAAATATGTGGAAATATTCAAATATGTTTCTTAAATTCTTATGTATTTATTTTATTTATACAATATTCAGGGTGTGCATCCAAAAATTCCATGTGATGGTGTGCGAATATTTTGGTCCCCATGGGATTTTCCCACCCTGTAAAATTTAAATGCCATTGATGAACAAGATGAAAAACATGACGTAATTTTGAAATTTGTTTTTCAAGAACCAAGAAGAGAAGCATGCCCTGAGGGTTCAGTTGGAGATGGCTGTGGAGGAGTTGTGGGCCCAGTTCCAACAAGCCCTGAAGAATTACCAGGAGACAACGGAGGAGAGGAAAAAAGCTTTTGAAGAATTGAAAGCAAAGGATGACCGCAGTTCAAAAGAGATAGAAACACAGATGAGAAAGCTCCAAAGGCTGACGGTATGTGGCGTGTTTTGTGCACACTCTACTGAACCACTTTAACAAAAATACAAGAGTCAATGGATACTCAAAAATAATTACAATTTTATGACTTTTTCTCCTTTTTTTGCAGGATGGCATTTCGGGTCTTAAAGCTAAGATGGCTTCCAATACTAAAGAATGTGATGAAAGGAACAAGCAGCTGAGACAGGTAGGCCTCTACATAATATTGAATCAGAGACAGCTGACTTCATAATTTACTAATCGGCTCATAAATCAAATGGCCATGAATGATACCAATTCTTCTGATTTCAGGAGAGAGAGATGATGTTGAATCACTTCCAAGAACTCAAAGGACAGATGAACAAGCTCCGAGAATTGGAAAGAGAAAAATTGACAAAACTTACCCTGGAGTCAAATGCAGCAATGCAGGATTTGAAGTCAAAGTGCGAAAAGGTAAGGTTTTAGATTTAGATATATTTTCTGATAGGTTAAGAGATCTTTTCAAGTTATAAACGGGTCCAAGTTCTTCTTTCTTTATCACGTAAAGTTCAATTCAACAGACCAGAAGGGTGCTGCTACTGGGTTCTGAAAAATGTGATTGATGATGTTTTCCGACATACATCAGACTTATCACTTGGGTAGTGGAAGGTTTGGTGTAATTTTTAACTAAATCTGTACAAAACCTACTTTTGTATTCAGGGTGAGCGTATTCTTAAACTGGCCGAGATGTGTCGCAAGTTGGAGACGGAAGAAGAGAAGGTCCTGCCGTTCTATGCCTCCTCCCTCACTGAAGAAGAAAATGAGGACGTGGAGGTAGCCGTCATGGAACAACCCTCTGAGCCATTGGCTGCTGTAAGTTGTTGAAATTAGGCTTACATTGCAATATTGATGTTTTTAAACATGAACATGTAGCCTACGACGATGTTGGTCAACAAATGTTGCGTATTTGAAACTTGCTCGTAATGGAACATTTTGACCTCTACATGAATGTAAGAATGCTTGAAGTCTACTGCAATGCAACTGAGCCCAATGAGTAATTCACGTTTTGGTTCTCATATTTAGTGGGCCAATTCACCTCCAATCCAGATCTCTGGTGGTTCGGGTCAACTACCAGAACAGTGATCCCTTGACCCTCTCATGCAAACTTTATTATGGCCGTACCACCGGGGTGGTACCGGCCATTTTGCAGATAGAGAGGAATGTCGTCCTCTGTCGTCCTCTGTCGTCCGCGATCCCATTCACGATCGTCTGACGTCGAGATCTCAGTTATTAGCGGCCAACGGGGGCTATAACTTGGCACAATACCTTTACTACTCCTGGTCTTGTGCTGTGTGCTGCAAAATTTGATGTAAATCCTTTTTTGGCGGCGTAATGCAGCAATTTCAAGACCGACTTTTCTTTCACGAATTTTTCGAGTGCCTCGCCGCCATATTGCTGTCTTGGTTACCGAATTTACGTCGTGCGGGTGGCGCCCCGGCCGTAAAATTCGGCAAAAACGTCGCGAAAACATAACCAGATGGGTATTCAAACAGTGTTGTCAGTCTGTATAATCCAGAGATGCTTGTAAACCGCTTTATTTAACCCAAAATGTTGTCTTTTGCTTTCCACAAAAAATCTCAAAACCAGGTCATGCCTAATCTGCAGAATGTTGCGGTTGAAAATATATTCTGCTTCACACATTCTTTTTAAAACAGTGTGTTTGTCGTCATGATCAATTACCAATGTATGTGTAATTAATTCAAATTCAGTTTTAGAGTTTTACTGGTTACTTTAGTATTTTCCAGGCTTCAAACAAACAAAAAATCATAAAACAAAAAACTTTTCAACCACTAGTGGTCTGCAGGGTAAATACACTGCTGCCCTAAAAAACAACAGGTTGCCAACGACATGACAAGTTACCAACTAGCCATTTTAGCTATTCAAGAAACGAAATTGACAGATGAAGGTATTATTGAAGTTGAAACAACAGATAAGAAAAAGAAATTCGAACTGTATCACACTGGAAGTAAAGAAAATAAACATCATGGGGTTGGAATAATGGTAGAAAAAGGATTAAATGCAGAATTCAAGACCATTACAGACAGAATATGTACAGCCACAATGAAGTTAGAAGACAGAAATAATCAAAGAAAAGCCGTTTTTATTTCGACTTACGCTCCAACGTTAGAAAACAGTGAAAAAAATCCGAAAGTACGAGAAGATTACTATGAAGATGTAGAAAGAGTCATCAGTTCCGTTAGCAAAAGAGACATTTGTATTATTGGAGGAGACATGAATGCAAAGACAGGCTTAGGACATCAAGATTTTCCAGAAGTGATCGGACGGTATGGAAAGGGAGAAATGAACTCGTCAGGAAGGATACTAGCAGAAATGTTGATGAAAAATGATATTGTTTTGAGTAATACGCAATTTCCACATAAAATGGCACATAGAACTACTTGGGAAGCACCTATGAGAAAACAAGAACACAATGACAAGGATGGAGAAATTAGAAGAAATCCTTACAGAAATCAAATCGATTACATCATGACAAGAGTAGATCAGAAAAGATTCGTTGAAGATGCAAGGTCGTATAGTGGAATTGAGACATACACAGATCACAGACTAGTAAAGGCGAAATTCAATTTTCAATGGTACAAGATGAAATCTCAGAAAAATAAGTCGAAATTGAAATTAGAAAAATTGAGAGAAAATGAAAATCAAAGAGAATATCAAGATAAAGTGAAAAATGAATTGGCAGAGATACAAGCGTCAAATCCTGGTCAAGATAAATGGACGAAAATTGTCGAGATCTGTACGAAAGCTGCAGAAGAGGTTGTAGGAAGAAAAGACAAAAGTAAAAAGAGTGAAAATGAAGAAATTAAAAAACTATCTGAAAGACAGATGAAGATTAGAGATAACATGAATTCAAGTACAAGTAAAGAAAAGAAAGAAGAGTTACGAAAAGAAAGAAACAAGGTTATGAAAGAAATTCGCAAAAAACTTGAAGAAGAAGAGGAAAAGAAAATCTTGGAGATGGTAGAAGCTGTAGAAGACTCAAAAAGTGATTCAAGAAGAATGTTCCAAGTAGTCAAAGATCTGCAAAGAATTAAAGAAAAAAAGAAAATATTGGTGGATGGAGAAAATGGAAAAACAACAGATGAGGTAGAACAAACAAGAATTGTTACAAATTTTTTCCAAGAGATGTTTACCAAAGATATGGAAGAAGAGATAGAAAATATTGATCCGAAAGAGATGGCTGTAAAATTCAGTAAAGAAGAAATCAAAGAAGCTGTCAAAAGACTAAAAGATGGAAAAAGTGCTGGGATAGATGAAATTTATGGAGAGTTGATTAAATACAGTCCAGAAGAAATATGTGAAGAGATAGCTGAGATATACAATCATGCTGCAATAACAGGAATGTATCCAAAAGAATTAAAAGAAGGTGTTCTCGTTCCACTGCAAAAACCAGGGAAAAAAGCAGGTCCCCCCGGAAATCTTAGGCCAATCATCTTATTATCAATACTGAGGAAAATTCTGGCGATATGTATGTTGAAGAGATGCCTAAACAAGTTTCTAGAGAAAATACCATCAACTCAAGCAGCTTACCAGAAAGGACGAAGTACCACAGAACTAGTTTTCAGCTTCAAGATACTAGCAGAAAAGGCGATAACATCGCAAGATTATTCAATTATTCTACTTATGCTGGACATGTCAAAAGCGTTCGATACAGTTAGGAGATCTGAACTGATGAAAACTTTGAAAGAAATACTAAATGAAGATGAATTGCACATGATCAAGATTTTGATAGAAGACGTCAAGCTGAGGGTCAGAATAGGGAAAACTTTAGGAGAAGAGATTGTCACAAATGTGGGTGTACCACAGGGTGATTGTCTGAGTCCAATCTTCTTCATTATATATTTAGCCGAAGCTCTGAAATCAACGCAAGGAATTATGATACCACCACACATTGAGGATCACAGATATACAAAATACAGCAGTAGACTATTGATGATTGATCAACAATACGCAGATGATACAGCATGGATAACGAATGATAAAGAAAGAATTGAAGATATCAGAAAAACAGTCCCAGTCATTTTAAAAGAGAAAAATTTACAAGTGAATGATAGTAAAACAGAAGAATATGAAGTTAAAAGGGGAGAAGATGAAAGCTGGAAAAAATGCAAATATTTAGGAAGCCTTCTAGACACAAGAAATGACATTAACAGGAGAAAAATTTTAGCCATAGCTGCTTACAACCAGTTGAAGAAAATCTTGGAAAGCAAGAAAGTGTCAAAAAAGGTTAAAATCAGACTTTTCCGTAGTCACGTAGAAAGTATATTTTTATACAACTGCGAGTTATGGACCGTGACTAAACAAATAGAGAATGACGTTGACGTATTTCAAAGAAAAATGCTGCGAAAGATCCTAGAAATAACATGGCAAGATAGGATATCAAACGAAGAATTGTACAGAAGAACCAAGTTAAATCCATGGAGTAAGAGTGTTAAAGAAAGAAGATTACAGTGGCAGGCCCGTAGCCAGGGGGGGTGCGACGGGTGCGAACGCACCCCCCCCACGGCCGAAAATGGTCCCAAAAGGTCCACTATTTTGGTCCATAATAGTCCCAGAGTCAAGAAGATATAACTGGCTTAATGTCAGGTAATTCAGATGGCAATAAGTTGTCTTTGAATTGCCCTATTGGTAATAGAACTTCACAGCCTTTCTCAATTGCAATTCACACGTGTGAATGAATCCCAAACCCCTAATTGCAATTTGTCCCTTCTGGGTGAAAATGCAGTCAATTTTTTCCCCAAAAAGGAAGGCTTACCAACGTTTTTGTAGAAATTCATTATTTTTGCACTTAGAAACTGTGCATAGCATTGGTCTATTTTATTACATTGGTACAATTAAATGCATGTAGGGGAAATGTGACTGAGACTGACCACTTGAAGTAAAGGTCCAAGTTTGAAAGAATCTCTAGAGCCTAAATTGTCTGTGGAGTCTTGTAGTGATATGACTATGGAGACATGTATATAAGACCATTTTTTATAAAAGACAATTCCAGATTCAGGTTTTGGCCTTTTGTTCAGTTTAACCTCCTATAATATCCGAAATACACCTATCATTAGATGATCAGCAGATCAGGTCATATAGGAGAGCCAATTTAAATGGTCCATCTCAGCCGCATACTTTACTGAAGTGGACCACTAGCATGATGAGATGGACCACTCATGTTCTGCTTGTCTGTATTTTGTGGTATGCTGATGTGTGAAGATTGACAAATATAAAGATAATGTCTTAAACGGGATGATACACAATTCCCTTGAACATTAACAATAGGGCTAAGTGGCCAAAATGCCTTTTTCCAGAAAATGTGAACTATTTCAGTCCAATTCCCCACTGTCAAGCAGACAAAGCGTACCAAGGGGCACAAACGTAAACACAACATATGTTGGTCAAGTAGAAATAAATCATGGAAGAAATTATGTTGTGACAACATTGTGACAACATCATACTTATTATGCAATTCTACATAATTTTCACCCATGCACATTAAGACGATGCCACAACATTGCTGCAACGTCTCTTGGGTTGTTTCTTAAAGACAGTAATTTGAGAAAAATCTGCTGGATTTGATGGTTATAAAGAGCTTTATCAGACCAACATGTCCACAAATCTTCCAGTGAGAAGATGGTCAATTTCACACAAGTCTCACTGTATATTGTCTTAGTAAGATGGATAAAAACCAGGAGACATATCCCTCCCCTTAAAAAATCTGGCAGCATTACAGCCTGTCACTTTGACCAATTCACTTTGAAAAATGCAGTTTGTGACTCATGATAGCTGATGACGTGTCATCTTCTCTACTTTCAACATGGGAAACATAGAGGCTGTTGGATTAGTCATGATTTAGAGAAGGCCATTTGACTTGTCATAACTATTTTTAGAGTGAAAATCAGATTCATAGTCCTTTCGTTTAACTGTCACCAACAAGCGGGGTAAGTATCCTTAAGTCAAATTAACATTTAAGCTATTGGTTATGATCATGACAAATCATCAGCATGATATGACACACGAAGTGCAACAGTCCACTCTTTTTCTATAGCAAAATGACAGAGTGTAAAGGTCAGCGGTTTAAAAAAGTTGGACAGAAAGGCCCAAAAAAATTTTGGGGGCCGTCCACTAGGGCCAGGACAAGACCAGGAAGCATCAGGAAAGTGAAATTGACAATTCCCCATCCCTTCAGCACGTTTTCCTGGTCTTCCTGAAGCCTTCCTCATGCTGTCCTTGTCTTTCCTGAACCCTTCCTGGTGCTTCAGCGCCTTCAGCAGAGGCAAACTTTTCAGCGTCCAAATTTTGCTCCAGAGCAAAATTTGGACGCTGAAATTGATTTCCTGGTACCTTCAGCGACTTGTCCTTGTTGTCCTGACCTTGTCCTGAAGGCTTCTTGGCTTTCCTGAACCCTTCAGGAACCCTTCAGCATCTTCTTGAAGCTGTCCTGGACCCTTCTGCGCTGCTGACAGCTTCAGGAATGTTCAGGAAGGCTTGCTGAAGGTTTTCTGAAGGTGCTGAATGCATTATGAAGTATTGAGGAACCAATTCTGAAACTACCAAGAAGCTATTAGGAACGGTGAGGAACATCGGGAAGCCTTGCAGACAGCTCGCTGAAGGTGTCAGGACAGCGCAGACAGCATGGAGAATGTGTCAGGAAGGTGCAGACTACACGCAGAAGGTCCCAGGAAAGCACTGAACTATGTGCAAAATGGCTAAGAACAAGATGTCATGTTAAGAAAAATTAGAAAAAATGGCATTCAATTTGCCACCAAATAAAATTCCTCATGCTGTCTGGAGGGCTTCCTAATTGTCCTGTTCCATGTTTTTACCCTTCCTGAAGTGTTCTGCACCCTGTCTGCAGACAGAATGCAGAAGGTCTCAGGAATGGAGCATCTGATGCTGAAGATGCGCTGAAATGGCCAAATTTGCTTCCCCAACCCTTCCTGGTCTTGTCCTGGCCCTAGTGGACACCTGGTCTTAGTCTAATACTGCTTTGAAGGAAGAGATAACACCAATTGGGGGAGGGCGAGAGATATAGGACAAGGTAGAGAAGGAGAATGTAGGAAGAAGCAGACAGAGACAGTGGAGTAGGAAGGAAGAGCTAGAGAAGAGGAGGAAAGACCTTGGGAGAAGGTACAGAGGGAAAGAGAAGGGCAGTTGGGGGTGGCAAGAGCTATCGGGGGAAGCGAGAAGGAGAATTAAGGAGGAAGGGGCAGAGACAGAGATGTAGCAGTCAAGAGCTAGAGAAGAGGAAAAAAGAGCTTGGGAGAAGGTATATAGAGGGAAGATAGAAGAGCTACTGGGAGAGGGCAAGAGCTGTATGGAGAGAGAGGGAATGAGACTGAAGGAGGCAGACACGGGTGTGGGAGGTAGAGCAAGAGAGGAGGAGGAAAGAGCTTAGGAGACGGCACAGAAGGAAAAAAGAAGAATTATTGGGGAGGGCAAGAGCTATAAGGGCAGGCAGAGAAGGATAATGTAGGAGGAAGGTGAAGGGAACAACAAAGTGGAGGAGGCAAAAGCTAGGAGGAGGCAGGGGTGAAAATTCAGAGAGAGAAGAGCTATCAAGAGGAGGCAAAAGGTGGAAAGAGGAAGAAATTAAGAATTAGAGTGGGATGTGAAAGAAAATAGTCATGACTAATTGACAATCGACAAAAAAAGTCTGGGGAAAAGAGTTTTCCAATATTGTGCATTTACTGAGGAATATCCACTTCCACAATTTATTTCATGCCATTCCTGATTGTTCTCGTACATTTACGCGGTGATTACCAGATGATATTTTGACTGTTTTGAGTGACTATATCATTGCTTGCCATATGTGTCTGATTTGCTGAAAATGCACCTCGGGCAATCTGGGTTCCATTGTTCGGGGGGGGGGGGGGGGGAGGGGGGTGAATTACATATCTTTATCAGCACTACTATAATTTGGCCCAGTGGGTGACATCATGTTGCAAAATCATCAGAAAGTCTCAGAATGCACCATTTTCATTGTTTTCTCAAAAATATTCCTGGGGGGGCATGCCCCCAGACCCCCCGAGTAGGGCTTCGCACCTTCGGTGCTCACTAAAGGTCCACTTTCTCCCCAAAAGCACCCCCCCAATATAATTCCTGGCTACGGGCCTGAGTGGTATGGACATTTATTGAGACTACCGGAAGAAACCCCAGCAAAGGGAGCGCTAAGGGAAGCGCGAAAATATGTTCAAAAACCAAGGGGAGGGCAGAAACAGACCTGGCTGAAATTAGTGGACAAAGATCTTGATAAGCTAAGTATAAATGTTACAGTTGTAAATGGTAATGGTAGGAATAATTACACATATGAATGTTTTGATCATGAACAGTTAGCTAAAAATAGAAGTATTTGGCAGGTTGTGGTGCGCCGCGCTATGTCGAAAGACGGAAGAGCGTAACAGAAGAAGAAGATACAGATGGCGCCGCGCTATTTGATGCTGCAGCGCCCCTGGTGGTAGATCCAGTTTACAGGTATTTGCTGGTTGTGACTGATAGATCTATCTATAGCCCAAGTGCAATCAAGTTTGTTTTTTTTAAAGTTTGATGAAATAGTTAATGGCACAGTTAGTTAATTGCTCTTAACACCATCAACATGCCATCAAATGTGCCATCATCTCAATTAGCCTGCAGTTAGTAATTATGCAGGCTTTAAAGCTGACAGCTATTGGGTTAGATCAAAGAGTATTTTTCTTTGTGATTATTTAATCGATCATAATCGCTTCTAGATAAGAGAAATTGATTGACTGTCTTGAAGTTGCTGTGAATTGCACTGAAAAGTTTTTTCACACAGAGAAAATAACAGAAATTAGCAAGATTGATTGAAAATTGTGTGTGAAAACTATATTAAGCTAAATTACTAAATTTCCAAGATCGATTTGCCCCTCAGTCATAAATAAACTCTTTTTGGCCAGGGGTATTTCTTAATATCTTGCTTGCTTTCGGAATGAATATTTGAGGACTTCGCACTTGAAATAAATAAATACTGCCATCGTCACCGTGAAAATAGGCCTAAATAATTTCTCCCCGAGGAAAATCCCTAGCCCCCCTGGAAATTAAATGGTTGCCGACTTGCCGTTTACCGTTCATAAAGAAAATTCATTGAACAAGGCAATATTGGGTTAACTTCTCGAAGTAATCTTTTTTGCGCTTTGAAGTCCCACTAGCGGCTGTGAAACGTCTGAATGGTCAAAGTCCAACAATCGCTGACAATATCGCTCCCTCTAGGTCTGACTAAGGCTCCCGTACGGCCATAGCAAACTGGTTTGCCTTCTAGTTGGCTAATGTTGTACAAACACATAGGAAAGTTTAGCCTCTCCTGTAGTTACTGAGCATCTGGGCACAGACAGAGCTTGGCAGAGCCTGGTCACAATTGATGTTCAACCTGTTTTCGGCATTGCAACATATTCAGTGAACATGAAAATAATACAGAATGCGTTTTTTTCAGGTCATGTATGAGTATGTTGGCCTTGAGAACTTCTGGAAGAGATACAACAAAGTTCTCCTTGACAAAGTTGCCCTTGACAAAGAAAAGATGACTTTGAGCCAAGAGAACCAACAACTGAGGATGCTGCTGAAACAATACCTGGATGGCATCTCCGTCAATGACGAGATCCTCACGCAAGTCAATCCTCTGTTTGTTGTCAACAACAAGACTAATGTCAAGTAAGTGTCCGGCTCTCTGTCATTCATTTTCGTTTATAGACTTAGAAATCACAGAAACTGTTGTCATTGGTTATTCTTTTTATTGGTCAACAAGAAAATTAGTGGTTAATGTAAAATGTAAGACATTTATAAGTCATGACATATATTGTTGACTAGAAAAGGCAGCAAAGAAAACACAACGATATGTTTGGCTCTTCAGTGCAGCATCTTAGTGTTTCGGATATGCATTCTCCTGTTGTTTCATTCTGGTGTGGGGTTGAAAGAAAGACACGATCCCAAAATTCTCAACTTTTATGCAAACGGTAATTAAGTAGAATTTTTGAAGACTGAACCGTGTAATCAATCAATATTCTTCGTTTTCTTCAGGTTGAATGTTCCGGTGATGGATCCCAGGGTGAAGCGTCCCGGCCAGACTGTTGTGGAGGCCGCTCATGTCGTGAAAAATATCCAAATGTAATGACCCATGTGATTATTGATTTATGGCAATCATGCAACTTATCTGTGATATAATTTATTAAATATTAACATATCAACAAACTTTGAACAAAGACTCCTTGAACTTTCTTGACTTTTTCTTGTTTCTAAGAGTTTTGGAAGTTGTATTTTAATATCAAGATAATTTTGGTGTTGTTTTGGAGGAAAATGAAATTGAAATGGCTCAGAAACTGAGAGCCTGTGAATTTCATTGCTCATCAGAATACTTTTTTGGTTCACGTAAAAAGATCTGGCAAACAGTTACTGATTGCTTTCTGTAAAATTCAGATGATTCCCCTTCAAATTGAACAATTGTTTAAACGGTTCATTGGCCTCTGATTCTCATCAAATGTTTTGATTACAATTGGTAGTGTTGTTGTTCAGTCATTTTGTTCCAAAGCTTGGCTTTTTTAATAGTTCCCATTCGTAAGTCAGTGTTGCTACTGGAGTACTGATTAGTAAAGGGCCACTTCACTTGTGGCAACTTAGCAGTATGCAGTTTCCCGAACCCAATCTCATAGTTCAAGGCATTTGTCACTTGGTCATGTAGATGCATTGTAATGTCGCAATGTCTTTTTTAAAAGGTCTCAGAAAGGTGTGCATTTTCCTCGAATCACTTCAAACTCGGTGGTTATGTGTTCTATCATCTATGCATTGCAAGTTTGTGACGGTAAAGAAATCCTTGAAAGAATGTGTAACTGGATATTTTTATTTTGCCATGACTGATTTAGTGTTACTACATGAGCATGCTCAGAAATTGTGAGAATGATTCCACTTCCTCTGCCCGAAATTACATTTAGTTGAGTATAGTTTCTGCCAATTAATGAAAGTTGTTCAGAAGTTACTCTTTGAGCTATTGGCCGTTCTTGACTGAACTTCCATCTAAGCTCCCTCTTGACCTACAAGGCCACCATGTCTTGTTTCTACACAAATTGTTTTGGTGGAAATTGTATTCTGTGGTAATGATGCATTATGTGGTTGGTGAATTTCTTCCAATGTTGAATATATTTTGTCATCGGTTGCTTCCTCCAGTTCCTCATTGCCTGAAATTTGATGGCAAAAACATCCAAGAGACGCCCAACAGGTGTGAGCTCTTATACTGTTTCTGGTATCTCCTGTGTCACCAAAGTAAATAAAAGCAAAGTAGATCTGAAGAGCAAATCTTTTATTTTGTCAATCAAAATAAAATGTAACAAATTAATGAAACTAAAGTGTAACAAATCAATAAGAGAAAAGCAAGAAGAAAACTAAAATAATTAACCTATTGCTAATGATTAAACAAAATGAAAGTAAAAACAAAAGAAGAAAAATCAAACAAAGTAATATGAACCAAAAGGGAGAAATAAAAACAAATAATAAAAAGAAAACAATCAAAAAGAAACAAAATGAAATTGACTTATTGGAAGAGTTACTCCTCAGAATTTTCTGGGTTTTTGGCAGTTAACATTAAAATTGGCAGATTAGATATTATCAGCTTTCTTTGTGAAACAGTCCTTGAATTCTTTCCTCTATTCCGTATGTCCATGCGGCATTAGTGATAATTCTAATCTGCCAAGTATTGATTTTTTTGGTATTTTTAAGAGGGCATTTTACATTGAACATAAAATGTACAAATAAAATGCATGAAAATGCAGATCATCCTACCCCATTCATGTCAGTGAACATATATGTATATACAGTTACAGACATGCTGAGTGGTAAAAACTAAAATGAAAATGAAACTTAAAACTAAAAAATAAAATGAAAAATGAACTAAAGACAGCGTGACAGCTGCACTTTGGAACCTTCTGTCCTTTCTCAATATTTAGGATTTAAAAAACAACTAGTCCAGTATCACAGAGGCACATGGTGAAGTTTCAGATGAAACCAACACGAGTGGTACAAGATTGCGGTGCCTTATCGATGGTCAGTGGCTTTGATAAGACGGATGTTGAAGTCTTGGACGATTCGAAAAGGCTAAGCACCTAGTGTACCTACAAAGTAGTGTTGACTACAGCACGTGGTTCATCTTCTTGGTTGAAAAATGTTACAAAGTCATTTCATAGAAATCAGGTTGTTGGCGATTCCTTCAGTCTCTTTGTCTTAGTGTTGGCGATGGTTGAACTTTGGCCTTTTTGCAACAGGATGTCTCTGCTTCTCCCTGAACGACAGCAGTATTCAATCGCATTGCAAAGCGCTTTACCAGGAGCTGGAGGGTATGGCGTCTACGCACTTGGGTTGGCAGCGGGCTCGGCCATTTCAACTTCAGTGACTTGGCTAACGCTGGTGTCAGCTTCGGTCTTGCTAGCGATGCTTCCCTTGGTGGTGGAGGAGGGCAGCTGGGCTTTTGGCTTGGGTTTGCAGCAGCACAGGAGCCATGGGAAGTGTTTGTCGATCTCAGCGCGGAACTTGGGATGACTCAGGGCGTAGATGATGGGGTTGTACGCGGCGGAGGCCTTGGCCATCATGACGGGGATCTCGGCGAGCAGAGGGTGGATGAACATCTCGCTGTGGGGCTTGATCATTCCGAAAACTCCAACGACGGCATAGGGTGTCCAGGAGAGCATGAAGGTTCCGATGGTCATTGCAGCAACCTTGGCGATCTGGATCTCGGATTTCTTGTCGGCATCGGCCTTGCCAGTGTTGGCGCCCATGCGCTTGGCGGTGGCCATCATCTCGGCGTGGTGAGCGAAGATGGCGCGGACGATTCCCAAGTAGCAGAAGAAGATGATGGCAACTGGGAAGATGAAGCCAAACAAGTACATGCCGAGGACGTAGGTGTAGTTGTTCATGTCCTGGGTCAAGTAGTCGTATGTGCAAGATGTCTGGAATCCTTCAGGGATGTATGCGCCCCAGCCGAAGAAGGGAGCAAGAGCCCAGAGGGATGCGTTGGCCCAGATGATGGTGAGGATGATGAAGGCCCTCTTCTTGGTCATGGTCTGAGCTGCTCCTAGGGGGTTGGTGATCACATAGAAGCGGTCAATGGCAATCCAGGCGAGGGTGTTGATGGACATCAAGCCGAAGATTCCTCCTACGAAAGCATAGAGCTCACACCCTGGAAAAGAAATGGAGAATGTGGTTTAGCATATGATGAAGGGATGGCTATAAATATTGCTTGTAAGATATATGGTTGGTTATACACCTATAGAAGTTAGAATAAGTTAGGATGGGCAGAATTAGGATAGGATACTAAGGATAGAGTAGGATAGGATAAAATAGGATACGACTCTGTTGAAATACTGGTGTGCTGGCAGTTTTTAAACAAGTTTAATGCCTTATTAGTGGATGGTAATCATGAAGGTGTTGGAATTTTAATTGCTTGTGGAAAATGTTCAGCTAAATAATTGAGTGGTTACTTACAGAGTTTTCCCCAGACCCAGCGTTTGTTGATGGAAGATATGGTAAGAAGTGGGAATCCGTTGATTGCTGAGAAGGCCATGTCACCAATGGCCAAGTTCACCAACAACATGTTGGGTGCTGTTCTTAGGGACTTAGTTCTGGAAGAAAAATAGCCAGAGCTTAGTTTGATAGCTGTTGGAGGTCGTTTTACTTGCAATGTCTTCCTTATACTAAGTTATAGGATAGATCTAAGAGCCTGGTGATCAATTGTTCATTCAAGCAGTATTGCATGCATGAAGGTTGAGGTTCAAAAGCAGGAGAATTGTTTCAGGAATATATGGCTATGAATGCACCAAAGCCAGAAGTTAATTGACAGCACAAATTTTTTTTATACATTCTAAGGTGTGCTTGGATATGTAAAAGTTAAATGTCTATTGATCTACGTATAATTTTGCGTTTCTTTGATAGAGAAGTTTTATGCATGCCATTGTATTGGCTTTCCAACTGAGAGCTGATGAATGATAAGTGCTTACAGAATTGCACTGGCATGTTCCTTGTGGGTCATGCCATGTTATTCTCTTTGACCATTCCTATGCTTTCAATGCTATCAGAACAAGTCACCCACTGAGTCACTGCACTCACCCCTGAGGTCACAAGTTAATCAATGACAAATTGACAGTTCATTTCAATGCAATAGCTAGATACACGTATATAGTATATAATATATATATATATAAACTTTTAATGACAACACAAATATCAAATAAGGTATAGTATAGGGCCTGTTGTGAGGTCATTGATGGCCACAAACAGCTGAATATAAGTACTTGTCATTCTTCGACTGTAAGGAAATTTTAAAGTTACATTTCAGCAAATAAGTGGGAAGAAACAAAGCGAAAAGACTTACTTGAGAAAGGTCCAGACTACCAGAAGGTTGCCGGACACTCCCAGGATTCCGAAGAATGTCATCCAGGCAGCCACAGCGTAGTGCCATGAGTCGGGGATGGTGTTCTCAATGTCGAACTGTTGCCAATAGGGATGGAGAATGGTCTCAATGGAGTCATTTCCTATTGGGTGGGCAGTGGTCAGCAGTCCATCAAGGGACATGCTGCCTGGGACGAGAACCTCTGACCGAGACATGGTAAGCTGGTGGTTGTAGGCGACAGAAGGCTGACCTTTCAAAACAAGAAAAAGAATATCGTTTAACTATGTTATTAAATATTTGTGCAGTGCTCCAGTCTTGTTTTGAAAAAAATATATGTCTTTGAGTGCAGCTAATATAGTTACACGTATGCAGACTTCTTTTGTTTTTACCCAGTGCTCATGGAACTGTTCCACATCAGAACTGAGAAGGTTCTATTGATTTGACTGTTTGACACCAACACCAAAAGTATTTTGTTGTTATGAAATATTGAGGCTCTTGCAATGAAAGCCTGACGAGATGATAAGCTTGATTGTATAATTAAATATAATAAGATCTGATCCCATTCAAGACAGCAATGAAAGGATTGCATGACAGAATGTGACATTACCTGTCTTGGGAATTAACTGGAGGAAAGTTGTTCTAGTCAGGGTATTTATAGGAAGTGACAATAATATTTTTATCAGTCTGATGCTGGCATGCGTGCACTTGTGATTCTAATTATGATAATATTTTTTTTTCACATTTTACAATCTCAGATAAT
This sequence comes from Platynereis dumerilii, assembly GCA_026936325.1. Taxonomy (NCBI): domain Eukaryota; kingdom Metazoa; phylum Annelida; class Polychaeta; order Phyllodocida; family Nereididae; genus Platynereis; species Platynereis dumerilii. The sequence continues at coordinate 102,169,069 of JAPTHN010000002.1, forward strand.
GAATGTGTTTATAACAATTTGGAGTAATCAGTTAAACTCGACACTTTTTTGGCTTAACAGGAAATTGGAGCATTGCCAGAGCAAATTGGGATGTTGTGATTCTGCTGCATGTTGATGGCAACTTGATTCTGTTCGATGGGATTAGCTAGGCTTAGACCGGATGAGGGTATTATCTCCTAAACTGGTCAATAATCCATAATCTGTGGTCCCACCCTGGACTCGAAAATCGATTAATAGTGACTTATTTCCAACAGCCATGCCCAACAAGGCACATTAAAATGCAAGTGCTTGCAAGATAGATGAAATGGTAGAGAGATAATACACCTGTACTAACTTGTAGGACAGATAGATTAATATATTAATTGACTGATTGAGTGACTGATTGATTGCTTGACTGATTGCTGATCTAATGTTGCTTGTTATTTAGTAACTGGTTGGCTGAGTGGTTATTTTCCAGGCCTGCTCTGCTGAAGGTATTTGCCTGCATAGGTTGGAAGTTGGAACCCCTGGTTGGGAACCAAGGAAAAGTTCAGTGGACCTTTATGAACACAATCCCAGCTGGTTGTTAAATTGGCAGCCCTCTGTATCATTGTCTGCGCCGGGCAAGTAAAACATCCCACAAAAGTGTAACATGTTTAGGACTTCTGCTCTCTTTATCGTCTCTTCGATCCTTGTGAGTGCCCCGAACTGGGCTTAGAGAACTACACTTACCATGTCTATATAGATCTATCCTTCAAGTTGAAAGTGCTGTTGAATTGAAGTTACAATTTGGTATGGTGAAGCAGCACTGAAGCTGTAGTGTCACATTAATTGTCACTTCTGGAAAAGCTTTTGGTGAATCGGCTAATCGTCTGCTGTGTCATTCAGAGCATGAAATGGGTTTACACTAGGTCTACCTGAGTCTCAATTTGGAAAATTATTTTTAAAAATGACTTTTTGAAATTCCTATACATGTAAGCTACTTGGATAGCACTATTAGCAGAGTGAATAATCATTTCGATATATATTTGAAGAGTAAAGCTTGGTGTTTTTATAATGCAGGGCCTCTTAGAGGAGTCTTCCAGAAAGGAAGTGGCTTGTGCAATATAATGTACAGTTCATGGTTCAATAAGTTTTTTTGTGAGTTCAATGTGATGTTAAAGTTAATTACATACATTTTCTAAATAGATTAGTATAAAAATAATAATGTAAACTTAGAGTAGTTACCTTTAGCAAGCTGGTGACAGCGCTAGGACGGGACCTTCTCTTCGGCCTGGGGGTGAGTGCGGCGGCACGTGATCGTCAACCTGTGGGGTGCACGACAAATGAGCCCTGGAATATCAGCCTTTTATAGTCATCGATGGGAGGTTTGCGCCACGCCGTCACCTTAATCCGGATTATGCCGTGTCCAGCGTCACACCCTGCGCTCTTCCATATTTGGCGGGCTGGGTCACATCACTCATTGTGAGGAACTATAGGCCTACTGTATCCCCGAAAGTTGAGAGATTTGGCGTTTGGAGGGAGGGGGGGGGTTGTTTCTTATTATTAGGTTGATATATTATACTCGGGTATTTCTAAGAATATATGTTGATGGTGCCATTTAGGCCTACTTCGTCATCAAATTTGTGTTTATGGGTTTGGACTGGAATAAAAGATTGAATAAAAGAGCATTGGGTATTGGTAATACTCTGCTTTTTTTCCAAGGCTATAATGACGATGGTGATACTGGATTCATTGCATTGTAGGAATTAATGTAATTGTTATTTTTGTTTTGCTACTTAATTGGCAATCAATATTCTGTTGTTGTTTTTTTAAGTGAAATTTTGCAAAAAGTAGTTCATGCTCAATAACATATTCTTATTTTTCTTCCAACCCCTCTCCTGTGACCTGTTGCCAATATTTCCCAGAGGTAAGGCCAGCCCCACCTCCACTAAGCCACCAAGAGACAGGCGATGATCCCTTGATTTGATTGGATTAACCTAGGTTGGTCAGCAAACAACTGTTTATGGCCACTGTTCACTACACCAGTTGTGCAGATCACATTGCTGCCTGTTTCATAATATGTCAATACAATATCGGGTATCCACCAATTGGATTAATAGTATAGGTCTGTGACTCTACGAGTGACTGTATACTGATATATATGAATGTGTAAGTCACCAAACCAGTCAACATTGCACTTATGACAACTTTTCAAACTTGCATTGAATGACCCAACAATTGACACTGATGACATCAACAGTTGCAGATGACATTCTGCGACATAATTATCCAACCGCAACTGTCCACCAACTTTGCAAGAGGAGCACATCAACGGAATGAAATCATTATATGCTTTATTATCATAACATATATGGAATTATGCGACTAATATAATGAGGTAGGCCTATAGGTTAAGTTGTTTTACTTTAAAAAGTATACTCACAAGGAAGCTTCATGCCTTTCCAGCACTGAATCAGCCTTGAATTAAGCCTAATATTTGTATCATAGACTGAGTGTCTCCATTTTAAACGCCATAATATGCTTATTCTTGGCAAGCCATTTAGATTTTAAATGTTAAACGATCCATTCACTACTGTCTTCACATTTAATGCCGTGATATAAATTGTACTGGCCTATAAGTTATAAAACAAATGGTTTATAGGTTGCCAATGAGGTGGAGGTTTGAGCACTAATTAGAAAAACGGAAAACAAGATATCGTGAAAAACTGGAAACTGTAAAAACGCTATTTTAGTGTCATTCTTGCAGCTTTGCAGACTACACAGTTAAATATAAGTGTTGAAAATGTCAATATGAGTGGTCTGAGATATAAAAAAGCTGATTGAGATCTGTTGATTGGCATGTAAAGAAGCTTAACACAGGAAAATGTGGTCCTGCAAACATCAGAACCCTTTAGACTAATGTCAAATGGCCGCAAAATGCATAATATGCCAGGTCTGGGAGAGTTTATTTCGCATTAGCAGTATATATTTGAAAAGTAAAGTGAAAAATTGTCTTATAATAAAATATGGAGGCTTAGCATATGCCATGTTCCTTAAGAATGAATTGCTTTATGTCTAACTCTGAAATTGTGGCACATGAAATTGAGATGTGAGGACTTGATTGGTCATTGTGTGCCACCAATCTCACCTTGTGTAGATAATCACTGAGGATGCTTTAATCCAAGTATTGTCATGATATTGACAGGAAATGTAGTTGACGTAATAAAATAAAACAAAAAAATGTTGTTTCAGGAACATGCACAGTGTATAAATGGAATTTAGGCAATTACTTCCCTGGTGGTTGACAGACAGCCATATATTTCATTATACATAAAGGACCTGATAAATATTTAGTCAACCTGGATGAATAATACATCAAATCATAGCTAGAGGAGCACAAACTATGTTCAGAACATAAATGCACATACTGGCCAGTTTAAACCCGGTACAGGATCTCAAAAGTGTTCAGTCAAAATTTCGGTAAATTTCGATTATGAAGTAATCTGTTCCCACAAAGCCTTGATTATACGCAATATGACTAAATGACCACGGCAAATATAAATGGCATTGCCTTGAAGACATTCAACCTATCAGCTGACTTTTAAAAACATTTTATGCAAGAAATAGACAAAAACTTCGAAGGAAACAAATTTCAAGGATATAGATTACATTAAGGGTCACTCTGAGGTCAATTTTGCAACTAGGACAAAATCACTTTTGCAGTGTTTTGTCGTAATTATAAGTAAATCTCTGTGTGTAATTTCATGAAGATTGCGTAATTTTCAGCTGCAGTGTGCATTGCTAAAGTTCATTTACAAAAGTGTGAACTTTTTTTTAACATAAGAATTGATTCCAATATCGGTCATTTTATTCATGAATTTTGTGACAGTTGATCCATTTTCTGGCCTTGTCGCAGGTAAAATTTGATTATGGAAAAAATTGAAAGAGGGTTTTGTGGCTGGGTCTTAGTGCTTTAAAGATTAAATAACTATTAAGTGAAAACCAAAACAGGTCGAAGATCAATTGCTGTTTCTGGTATGAGCTGAAATATATTCCTGTGTTTCATGGGACATTTTGGAACCACCATTTTTGAGTGTGTTTGCTGAATTTGAAATATCTAAATTATGTTCAAAAGAATGCCAGCTAGGTTCCTTTATGCAGGTGCTCTTGCTTGCTACTGAGTGTGGCCTTCAAGTCTATTCTGCCTGAGTCTGTTTCCCTGAGTGGAATATCTAGAATTCAAGTTCATAATTTAGAGCCAATTCAATGAGCAATTTGACAGATTTTGCAGTTTTGGCATATTGTCACTATTGCCAACAGGTCGTATGAATTAAATTTACTTTCAATGCAGCTCAAGTTTGGTCTTTGCTGTTTCTAATATGAGAAATTTATGTCTGCTTCCTCTTTTCATCTTTAATGGGAAATTGATTTGTGCAGAGGAACTATATGCTCAAAGGCATAGATGTGGGACCTTGACGTTGTAAAGATCTTTACTTGGTGTTCAACCATTAGATCTTCACTCTCCAGGAGGTTTTTTTTTTTTAATAAATAATTTCTCGCCCAGTTTCAGTGAAATAAATAAATTCTTTCTGGGCAGTCTTGAAAAGTTTAAATAGATAATTCCCAGTGATGGTATTTCTTAGCATGGTGCTCATTGTGCAGGGTGATACTGCCGGCTTTATTTTTATTTGTCCATACCTTGTCCTTCTCTACTACCAAGGTCCTGGTGTCACAGTGATGTGCTATTGTGTTTAAGTATAGATATTTTGTATGGATAATGGAAAACCAAATCAATTGACCGGGAACAGAAACTGTGACTTCACTGTGTCTCTGGATGTTTTCTGTAGAAACTTTCAGCTGGTGAAAAATAAATCATGTTGCACTTAACACAAATAATAATTAATTTGTGATGAAAACATTCTTGGTTGCTACAATAAAGGAAAGTTAAGTCTGCTTTCTCTTTTCATCTTTAATGTGAAATTGATTTGTGCAGAGGAACTGTAAACCATACATATAATATAGCTATGCTCATTGGCTTCTCCATATGAAAGTCCGGACTTGGGTCAGTGTTTGTCTCATGATATAAGCCGGTTATTCACCTCAGGATCTGGAATATGTGTTTATCACACCTCGGACAAAAGCCCTTGGTTGACACATCACAAATTCGCTCTCCTGCGATAATTACCTATAGCCTACTTATATCTTGAACAGATATATCTGAATTAGGTATTTTTAAGTAATATAATATGCAACACCACCCTTCCTCTTTGGTTTTTTCTACATGTTGTAGATAATACTAGATATGACAAAAAGGATTTTTTTTAAAACTTGCCAAACTCAGTGTGAAAAAATTCACTGCAACTAAGGGGCCGACCAGATGATCTTTGGAGGGGGGCTATGGACTTTTGGTGAAAAAAAAACATTGTTTCTCACCTGACACTGAAAAAAAAGTTTGTTCAGCACATGAAAATAAAAAAAAGTTTGTTTCCACTTGTATCTAGGGTACCGTAATGTTGAAATTCCAATAAAAGAGTTTGTTTCCAGTGTGCATGCGAAAAAAAATTGTTTGTCGATGCGCCGAAAACGAAAAAAAAAGTTCGTCCTGGGGGCAAAGTCCATAGCCCCCCCCCCCAACTATCCTCTGGTCGGCCCCTAATCTAGCCTGTAGGAATTGATTTAGTTTATAAAATATTACGAAACCTGTTTGAACTATAAATACATTACTTAGAATGCCATGGCCACGGTTACCAAGGCCTTGTAAATGTTTTTGGCAGATTGGCAGTCTACTGCAAGTAAACTTGGAAACTGGTTGTGTCACATTAGACAGTTTTCGGTCACTTTGACTGAGCATCTTATCGTGTAAAAACTCGAAGCTATTTATGGTCTTTTTTTATTGACACCTAAATGGATGATTAAATCACCCCTAAATGAGTGACATCTCAGGGCTGATTTGAAAGTTCATTTTAAAAGTGTGTGGGATGAAGTGTCAATGAGAGCTAAATGGATTAGAAATATTTTAAAAACCATGATGAGTGAGACACACAATTACTTTAGTTGTTTACTGCTCCTTTTTGTCACAGTTTATGGCATCCCAGACAAAGAGGAAGGCTTCACTCTCATTCATGAGGACTTCAAACGTCAAAATACTATTTTCTGTTCTACACAATCATCAACTGTAGCACAGATGATACAACTCCTTAGTGGTGACGGTGTCTTCGGAATATACAAAAGAGATGACATGGTTTTCCAAGTTTGCTACTGGAAACGAGTTGAAAGTGGTCTTGATGATCTCACATTGCTGAATGGTGGAATGCTGTTTGCACTGCAAGGTAGGTTATTTTAAATTTTCATTTAAATTCACAGAGCTGAATGTAATCTGTACCAAATAAAAACGTACAACTATTTACACAGCTGTATTTTTCGGGAAATGCTTCAGACAGGCAATTTAATGTATGCATATTTGTCCCAAGACCCCCAGCACAACAAACGAGTAAAGTTTTGGTGTAACTCACAGTACTGTGCTTTATTAGAGAAAATTTTTTAATGAACCCAGCTCATCAACAACGGCTGAAGAGAGGGTGAACAAAATTTTTAGAATACAATAGTGAGTAATAATTAGGTTAATTTAGGTAAAAAGGTATATTGTTGAAAATATAATTATTTGTTGATATTTTATGGCAGAATTATGATGGAATAATGGCCCCAGGTCACAGTAATAGTAGTGTAGTATAAATTATCGAGGGTGGTTAGGTGGGGATGTGGTGGAAAAAAGATAATTGTGAATAAGTAAGATATATTTTGATAATAATGTGAGACCAACCATTGAACAGTGTCAACTTGGTGACAGAATAAATAAGAATGGGGTTAAGCAGGGGTCAGTCATGTGACCCCACCATGTGACCTGGGGTCAGTTTATAAATAGATATTGTTGCTGGGTGGCCTCAGACAAATAGATTCATTTCATGGAATCCTGTTTTGTCCCAAGACCCCCAGCACAACAAACGAGTAAAGTTTTGGTGTAACTCACAGTACTGTGCTTTATTAGAGAAAATTTTTTAATGAACCCAGCTCATCAACAACGGCTGAAGAGAGGGTGAACAAAATTTTTAGAATACAATAGTGAGTAATAATTAGGTTAATTTAGGTAAAAAGGTATATTGTTGAAAATATAATTATTTGTTGATATTTTATGGCAGAATTATGATGGAATAATGGCCAAAATGCTAAGGGGAGCTTAGCAGCTGCCATAAGAAGAAAAGAATAAAGGACAGTAACTGTGAGTTCATTTTTAAAGTTGTATGGTCCCTAATGGAAACAGAATCATGAATAGACAGGTGCAGACATGCACGATTAATACAATGTAGAAGGCTAGGTACCTTGGCCTTCATCCCGGACAACTACTTGGCTGCCTAGTGGAATGAGGCTTGTTACGCCTGTAATGAGGTAAACTCATATGCAAGGGTATACCATAATCTGGGGTAAAAATTGAATAAGAAATAAATGAATGTACTACCGGATAAATACATGAAAGTACTACTGGATAAATACATAAAAGTACTACTTGATATATTGATATAAAGGTAGGTTGAGTAATATGTATGTGTGGCTGTCAGTGGACTAATTACAAATGTGGAAGCCAACAATAAATCATATGTTAGAAATTTGGAGGATGTGGTGGAGGCCACACAAGTTTACGATATAAAAGAAAAGAAGTTTAGTATATAACACATATGTAAGAAAATATATATACAAAACAGTATGTAAAATTATTAACGGTGGTTGGGAGCCACTGTGGTGCCTCGTGATATGAGGTTAGTTAAGTGTTTACACGAGTATGTAAAATTAGATACAGCACTGAGGCAGTAAATGTGCTACGAAGATACATGTATTGATGGTAAATTGAAAACAGTATGTAACAATAAACAATTGAGCAGTTATGACTTTACCGAAAATATGATATGGTCACAAGCTAGTGGATTGAGATGTAGTTGATCCACATTGATAAGATACATAGAGAGATGGATGAAAATTTACTCGTCAGTTGTATATTGTAGTGACAGCCAATCAGTGAGTAATGTCTTAGTTTCCTTGATCGGGATAAAAGTATTAAACTACAGACACACAAGTGGAACAAGTATTTGGGTTAAAAATTTTGCTGGTTGGCAAGATCTGTGCTATCTCTTGGATTATATAATAAGATAGTGATGTAGGTTCCTGGCAACTTCTGGGCTACCTAGTGGAAGACAAGAGAGTTAATATAAGCACTGGAGTGATAACCAGTTGGATTAAAAAGTAAAGAATTAATATTCATATACACTGGAGTGATAACCAGTTGTTAGCTTCCTGGCAACTTCTAGGCTACCTGGTGGAAGACGATAAGAGTTATTCTGTACACTGGAGTGATAGCCAAATTTGATTTTGGAAAGCAAAAACTAAAGAGTTAATGATATATATACACTGGAGTGATAACCAGTTGTTAGCTTCCTGGCAACTTCTAGGCTACCTGGTGGAAGACGATAGAATTATTCTGTACACTGGAGTGATAACCAAATTGGATTATGGAAAGCAAAACTAAAGAGTTAATGATATATATACACTGGAGGAATAACCAGTTGTTATCTTAAATGGAGTGATAACCAGTTGTACGAGTGTTATCTTCCTGGCAACTTCTGGGCGACCTGATGGAAGACGAAAGTGGTGATGCAATAAGATTCGAGATAAGGTAAAATACTACACTGGAGTGATAACCAGTGTTTTTGGGTACATGTTTGGTTCCTGGCAACTTCTAGGCTACCTGGTGGAATACACGTAATGGACTAAATGGAGTGATAACCTGTTGTACGAGTGTTAGCTTCCTGTCAGCTTCTGGGCTACCTTGATGAAAAAAGGTGTCAATTGAGAGGCGCGCCATTAATGATAAATTCGGGCCTGGTGTGTTGTTTCGTACGCAAGTATCTTCGTTGTTTGGATCTTCATGGTTCTGAAAAATGAGACAGGTAATAAGGCTCTGTTGGGAAGAGGTATTACAAATTAAATTGTTGAGTCAGTAAAATTGGATGGTATTGTTTACTAAAAAGGGGGAAAATAAGAATATTTGAGTATATGATTAAAATTAATAAATTATTGTAATATAATATTATATATATATATATGCAATTATACTCATCTTTTAATGTAGGCAGTGAGCTTGACTGACAACCATGTTACAGCGATGGCTAGCTGTCAGATCCAAGAAGGTGCTAGGACAGGTGATGTACTGGGCAGTCCTGTCTGCCAGTTGGGATTAAGCGGTATATCAAATATAAGTTGCAGCAGTGACAAGCTGTAGGCCTATATTAAGTATAATTTGCAGCAGTGACAAGCTGTATATCACACATCAGTTGCAGCAGTGACAAGCTGTAGGCCCACATTAAATATAAGTTTTTGCAGCAGTGACAAGCTGTATAGTAAACACGGATTGCGGCAGTGACAAGCTGTAGATTGAAACATCATCTGTAGCAGTGACAAGCTGTATATGAAAGATCATTTTGTAGGAGTGACAAGTTGTACATTAAATAACAATTGCAGCAGTGGCAAGCTGTATACAAGGTGTATATGATACAAATATTTTACTGCAGTAACAGGGAGCATATGAATCATAGTTTGCACCAGAGAGAAGGTGTACATTAGTCGTCGATTGCAGCAGTGACAAGCTGTATATTAATCTTAAATTGCAGCAGTGACAAGCTGTATATCAAACATAATTTGCAGCAGTGACAAGCTGTATTTAAATCGTCAATTTCAGCAGTGACAAGCTGTATATTAATCTTAAATTGCAGCAGTGACAAGCTGTATATTAAACATCATTTGCAGCAGTGACAAGCTGTATTTTAATCGTCAATTTCAGCAGTGACAAGCTGCATGTTAATCTGAAATTGTAGCCGTGACTAGCTGCTTAGTAATCATCATTTGCAGCAGTGACGAGCTGTATATTAATCTTCAATTGTAGCAGTGATAAGCTATTTAATGATCTTCTATTGCAGCAGTGACAAGCTGTATATTAAACATCATTTTCATCAATGACAAGCTTTTAGACACAAGCTGGTGTATTTCGAGCGGTGACAAGCTCTACATCCATGTTGCAGTAGTTACAAGCTGACACGTTGGACTGATGATTTCTTTTACAGCAATGACAAGTGGTGTTGTGTGGGTGGAGATATCATATTCAGTGTCAATCGGCGAATACCTGGCGAGTCTTGTCGTTGTTTTGATCGTCATGGTTCTGAAAAAATTAGACAGGTAATAAGGCTGTGTTGGGAAGAGATTTTACAAATTAAATTGTTGAGTCAGTAAAAATTGTATGGTATTGTTTATTAAAAAGGGGGGAAATGAGAATGGTTTTGAGTATATGATTAAAATTGACAAATAATTGTAAAAAATATTATATATATATATATATATATATATATACGCAATTATACTCATCTTTTAATGTAGGCAGTGAGCTTGACTGACATCCAGTTACAGCGATGGCAAGCTGTCAAATCCAAGAAGGTACTAGTATCTGACGAATAGATTTTTTTTGCGATGACAAGCTCAATATATTCAAGTTGCAGCAGTGATAAGCTGACAAAAGAATATATTTATATGTATGCAGTGGACTAATGAATTAATTTTGCAAAAGTGAGAAGAGACGTGTAAAGTGTCATTTGAATAAATGGCAAGCAGTAACGTATTACTGGTAAAATATGTGTTGAGCAGTGACAAGCTCTAAGTTTCATTTTCAGCAGTGGTAAGCTGACAGTAAATACAGTGGGCTGGTGGAGTAATTTGCAGCAATGACTAACTCCAAGGCACAAGTAGGATGATAAATAAATACATTTTGAGCAGTAACAAGCTCTGTGATAATTTTGCAGCAGTGATAAGCTCTGTTGTTATTCGGAGGAGTGGTAAATTAATTTTACAGCAGTGATAAGCTGTCAAATATAAAATATGAATAAATTGGGAGCAGTGACAAGCTCAGCACACATGTTTGGCATTAATTTTGTATCAATGATAAATGTTATACGATGGACCATGTTAGCCTTTGGACATTACAGTGATAACCTGATGTGCAGCACTTATAAGCCAAGTGGTATGAGAAAAGTCAGTTGGAGGTACAAAAGGAGTGAAAATTGTCAGCGTAAGCATATGATAAATTCATGTTATATTAAATCTGTATAGCAGCAGTGGTTTGCTGTTAAGAGTGGATGGTGCATCCAGCTTCTCATGTAAAGAATAGCATCTATTAATAGCTTTGACAGGTTGTCACCCATCGAGGATGTATAAATGAACTGATGTATTGAGGTCCTTTAGTAACAAAGGAAAGATTTTTGGAATTGACATTGTATTTAACAAATTCACATAATAATAATGAAGCTAATAATATATATTAGCAGAAGTAAGAAACTGATAAATCGTGCATTAATGAAGCGATGTAATAGTAAAATCCATTTGTTACATTAGGCAACTGTCAAGAATTGACAGTATAAAAAATGTATGCATTGATGAAATCGATTAACAGCAGAGAGATATGTTGAGAAAATAGTGAAATTTTTTGTAAGAGTTAGAAGCTGGCAAGTATTGGTGACGTAGTAATAAAGTCATTTTAATGCTGATCAAATTAGCAGCAATGAGAAGCGGTAGGTTGTGGGTATTCATTACTAAATTCAAGTATTAGTGATATCCATTAGCAGCTGTGAGAAGGCCACTAATTGATGATGTTGGGAAGTGTTAAGTGATGTAATGATAATGTTAAATATTTAATAATAATGTTATATGACGTATAAATAAAGTCCTTTTGCATCAGTGAGAAGATGTTAAGAATTGTCAGTATTAGGCAAAAAATGCAAGTAATGATAGAATGAATTAGCAGCAGGGACAAGCTGTCTGGAATTGGTGGCGTAGTGAAATTATTTGTTATTACAACATCTATTAGGAGCTATGTGACGCTGTCAATAATTGACGTTGCAGGCTGTCAATAGCTGATGTTGCGCTAACATTTTCATATAATAATAATAAGCAAAATTCGGGGCGTATTAATAAAGTTCATGTAATGGAGAAGTGTTAGCAGGTTGCTTAGTGTAAAAGGGTTAATTTATTTAATGATAATAATGTATAAGCACTAGCAAGCAGCAGTGAGAAGCTGTCAAGAGTTGAGATTGAGGTAAAATAATTTATGTGATCTATAAGGAGATGTAATAAGCTGTCAGGAATTGACATTGTATGAAGAAAAACATATAATAATCGAATCTATAATGATTGACGGTGTATTAATAAGTTCTCGTAATTATGAAACGTATCATGTAATAATGAAGTCGGTAAGGTGCTTGGACGGTGTATTAATAAATTCATGTAATGATGATGAGCAGGAGCGAGAAACTGTCATATATGGACAGGAGTGTTGATCCATTAATGTAGTAATAAATTATGTTAACAGTAGTAATAATAAAGCCATTGGAAGATTATATTAATCTTAATTAATGGTGTATTGAGTATTGATTTAAGAATAAGATCCATTAGCAGCAGTGAGAAGCTGGGTGAATTGACAGGGTATTGAGAATATCCATTAAATGATAAAAATTCCTTGGCATGAGAGTAGATGTATATCTGATCAGATATGAGCACAATTTGGTAATAGTTGATGACACAAGTTAAGATATGATGAAAAAGTATGCCTGAAAAGAAAGTGTTTGGGGTAATAATATGATGGAATGTGAATCAAGAATTGAATGTGAAATTGTGTGTTCATGAAAATGAGATATGCAATGATAATTGGAGGCCAAAATGGATATTGTCGGCCAAGAATGTTAGAGATCTTGTTAATTGTGAGGCCTGGAAAGGAAAATTATTGGTGAATGTTAGATGAGTCTAACTATAAGAAGGTGTAACCAATGTAATCAATTGGGAATTGTGACAAAGTGGCCTAAGAAAAAATCCGACGGTTGAAAAGCCTAGGTGTCGTGTCCATGGTTGTGTGACATGTGGTTTTTCAAATTTTGTAATCCGATATGCGGCATTTTCAACATATAAAATGACAATATTTGGGATATTGAAAGTATTTATCAAAACACGTGATTATTTTGAAATAATAATAAGCAGATTACATCAGAACATCAATGAATTTCAAAAATTGTATAAATAATAGGAGATCCGAGAGCATCTTTTAGGAAAAGGAATGACCAACAACAAGTGCTGTTGGGGCCTCCATAGTAAGGTGTACTGTACTCCTGTATGTATCCCGGTAATGTGTGAGTAATTCCAAAAAGATAATTGTGAATAAGTAAGATATATTTTGATAATAATGTGAGACCAACCATTGAACTGTGTCAACTTGGTGACAGAATAAATAAGAATGGGGTTAAGCAGGGGTCAGTCATGTGACCCCACCATGTGACCTGGGGTCAGTTTATAAATAGATATTGTTGCTGGGTGGCCTCAGACAAATAGATTCATTTCATGGAATCCTGTTATGTGTAATCATGTGTCAAAGGACTCAGTTGCATTTTCTTTTAAATCACTCAAGTTTGATTATTGTTCACACATCTATAGTTCATCACATTGGTATACAGGGCTATTGGTCTGGGGCATTACCAGAAAATCATGTGGTTAACTGGTGAAGATATTCACCAGAAAATCATGTGGTTATTGGTGAAGATATTCACCAGAAAATCACATGGTTAACTGGTGACAAAATCACGTGGTTAACATTTTCAAATACATATAGGTCTATCAGTTTTCCATGTGATAACTGAGGGGCAATTTCACGTGATAACTCTCAGTTATAACCACACTTTTTGTCAGCTGGGGCTGATCCGAGCCCGAGAGGCCAAGAATTTGGCGAGTCCGAATACTGATTCCAGGTTCGGTACATGCCTGTTATAAACCTCGCAACTGTATTGATGTTTTGAATTTCAGGCATTGGTAATTTCAAGTGTCCTGTTGGATTCTCTGAGAGAAGTGGCTTCTGCTTCCATTTCGATTCCTCGTGGGGAAACTTTTCAGAAAAGAATTCATCTTGTGTGGCAATTGGCGGATACCTAGCTAAAATTGATTCATCTGTCAAAAATACTGCTCTAATTGATTACATGCAAGGCCAGTATATCCTTCATATTTTATGTTTACCATGTCATGACTGTCCCTGAGTTCCAAATTGAAATAATATGACTCATTCAATTAATCAACTCCCAATTGTAGGCCTACTATACTCTTGTGTGTATGCATTTATTACCCATGCATGAAGCTTCACTGAAAAAAAGGGATTGTCTGATATTAGACAATAATTGTACAATATTATGTCCATTGAATTGTTATTAGGTAAATTCCAACATTAGAAAATAGGCAATAATTAGGTCCCAGACCTCAATAGCGGGCGTTAGTGGAACTCTCCTTTTTCCAGCTGTCCTGTGTTGACGAGCAGAATAAAACTATTTGCGGAAACATCAGCCTGGGAATTTACAATGGAGCCGGGGTTTCTAAGGTCCGTAACAAAGTCTAATCAGCCTGACAGTACTGGAATATGGTGGCAATCCATGCTAAACATTCCATTTAAGACTGGGCAATGCAAATCCGTAATGTTTTCAATGGATTAAAAGTGCCCTGGGGCCTGGAATGCCAGCTTCACTGACTCAGCAATGGTACAAAATGGCAGCTTGTTCCCGGAAATAGTTTTATTCTGCTCTTCAACACAGGAGAGCTGGAAAGAGGAGAGTTCCACTATCACGGCCTATAAATAAATCTGCCTGTCCTCTCAAAGACCAGAAGACACCTAGAGACTCCTACCGGAAAATTCCATTCAGCCTCAGACTCACTCAAGTGTAACAAGTAAAGACTCCAGGGACAGACTAAAACACAAAAGCATCCAAATGCTCTTGGTTAAAATACGAGGGGCGTTCAGAAAGTTCACAGCTTTTTTTTATATGGACACTTATTTTCAATCTAGAACTATGAATTTTTTACAGGATAAAATTCAGCAGTTTTCGAATGGATTTCCAAATTTTTGGACAATTTGGACACTTTTAAGTCATTCTGTGGTTGCCATAGAAACAGAAAGTTTGGCTAGGTGGAACAGGTAGTACGGAGATCAAGAAAATCAATGAATTGCGGCTGAGAGAGACCTCACTCTGCCACTTGTATTAGTAAGATTGACAATAATTAACACAAGAAATATAATATTACCTTTTAAAAATACTCGCAAGTACTACAAAAGCATCAATTTATACACCTGACGCATTGAAATAAATGTTCCTTGAAGCATTCCAGGAAAAGTTTATGTGAAAGCATTTCAGTCATCCAAAGCCTTTTCTCCTCCAGTGCCTGAAACTATTGCCCCCAGTGATTAAGGTAATGGAAAACCAGGTCTTATGTAAAGCTATGTGTCAAAGGAAAAGCTGGGATGGATAATGCTGTCCCTTTAGGTCTCTTGCTCATACCAGTGAATCAATGCTTTGTCATAAGTCCTGATGTAGTTTAGGACTCAAATTCTGGCGCCTGAATCGCTTTTGCCAAATTGGGCATGCAGGAGTGCTTTCCCACATTGGTTCGCTGTAAGAATACAAACATTTGGTATGCTTGAAAGTATATTTAGTAGCTAATATCATATTTCTTGTGTCAAATATTGTCAATCTTACTAATACAAGTGGCAGAGTGAGGTCTCTCTCAGCCGCAATTCATTGATTTTCTTGATCTCCGTACTACCTGCTCCACCTAATCAAACCCACAGAGATCCATAGAGGCGCCCCTAGCGGCAAACTGGCGGCAACAGACGGCCGCCATATTGCTCTTTGGATTGTGACACAACCATCAGTGGCTGCATGAAATTGTTGATTATGAAGGACCCAGGCTTCAAATTACTTGTTAAGGGTATGTATATGACAAAATAAACATCATAGCACTTGCAGAAAGTTTGTTGGTGACAGTTGTCAGTGTATTAAGTCTGTAAAACGAGGATCCCACACATATTTTGGTCCAAAACAGTTTGTTAAGCATGTGTTTTGACAGTGACAGCTGCATTTTTGCGCTCTGATTGATGGACTTCACACGCCTGTAGCTCCTGAAATACTTCACTGACACTTAAAATATTTTGTGCAATATATTATTTAGGCCCCTCTTCGCCATTTTGCCTAGTTACAAGCTTGTATCTGCTATATTTGAAGTGCACTGACCTTCTGAAAACAGCCTTGCAGAATAAGAAAACAAAAGTTTTTCTTTTGGCCTAAGAGTGTGTTTACCAACAAAATTGACTTAGAAAATTATTTGTTCACATCCATATTTTGATATAAACCATTTGCCATCCCTAGGTGCACACTGTCACGTGGATGCCCACTGCCCATTGCCCAGGGCTGCACAACTGGGGGGGGGGACAAAGCAGTAGTAAAAATTTAACAATTTTCCCGGGCCATGGGCAATTCCCAGGGTGTATTATCCAGGGTATACCAGCACAACATACGGGAGCCACCATTGAATCTCTAGTGGGGGAAGGGGGGGGGGGGGGTAGGTCCTGAATGACTCTTTGAGTGAGCAGGATCATACCTAGGGCTAGCATAGCCCTGGGACCCATGCGGGGTGGGGGGGGGGCCTTGGAGTTTTATTTTAAATAAATCATTTCTTGCTCAGTTTTTATGAAATAAATAAATTCTTTTTGGGCAGTCTTGAAATAATTTGTTTGGCTTAGTTATATTCTTAAAAAGGTGTTGCTTGTTTTAAAAAGAAATATTTGGGAGCGTGGCGCACCTGAAGTAAACTCCAGGCCCCCCTGATTATTATATGGTCGCCCCACAAAGTCAGGTCCAAGAGGCCAAACCCCCGGACAATTTGAGGTACTTTAATATTTTTTTTTGTGCAAACATACAGATTGTCGCGATGCAGTTGACTTGTTGAGAAGTCTCTCTCATAATCACCTATCAATCATTCATAAACTCCACCTTAGAACAGAATTGATTTCGAACACATTTGATCCAGGGGCGTCAGTTTCATTTTAAAGTGGTGGGGCAAATAGTGGTCACACCTTCATGGAAGATGTTAGGGGAAAAAATACATTTTTTAATTCAGAAACATGTATACTTTGGCAAAAAAGTGGTGGGGCAGACGCCACTGATTTGATCACCTCAGAATGTATTCTGTGAAAGTTAAATCAATCTCGATCGATACCTTTATCAGTCAAAAAAAATCATAACTCATTATCATGCAGCAGTAGGCTTATAGTCAGTTTAGTTACCAAAGGGTCATTTTGTACTTTGTAAATTTGTAGGCTATTCTGAATTAGCATGTTTTTAAAAAAAAGTGCAGTCTGGACTTGTCAAATGTGGTCCATTGATTCAATAACTTCCTGAAAATATATATATATATTTTTTTAGGAAGTGATATATGTTGGCATCACCCAGAGTGATTGGATTGACACATCGAATGACTAGTGGTCCTAGGCTATTTGACAGTTTATGTTGTTTTTTTTTGTACCTTTCATGATCAGCCTTCTCTCTCAATTTTACAACCAATCATTTTTCATGCTAGAGCAGACCTCTCCTAGCCATACGTTGGTTCCATACATCACAATTCTATTTTATTATTTAGGCCTACATTTTTCGTTATTATTCATCTATAACCCATTTCTGAGCACTTAAACTTTGCAGCAGCGGAGGATCCAGAAAATTCCGGTGGGGGGGTCTATCGGGATATTGCGTCGCGGAACGCATAATTCGCGACATAACGCGATTACGCTCGGATAAAATTAACATGTAAAAATACATAAATTTTGGTCTGGTGGGGGGTAGATGCATCCCCTGCGTCCGTCCCTGCTTTGCAGGATCATTCTATAGTTAAATGCCATGAAATTGCAAATTATTTCTGCTGATTTAATTCATTAGTTTGGTAACAATAAGGCCTATTCAAACTCTACAAATCAACTTCAACATGAATTCCTGTTAAGTCTGCTATAAAGTTTGAGAAAAAAATTTCAAACCAAATCCATCATGAAGGACGTCGACCGTCCTTGCAGATTCTAGAAACGTAAAAAATAAATTTTTTGAGAGTCTAGGGGTTGCTGATTTAAGGTTAGATGTGTTTCAGAGTGCATGTATTACCGCAAAAATAAAACCACAGACATGAGAATGCCAGCCTTTGAAAGAATAATTTCTTTTGGGAACCTGATACAACAAATCAATATACAGGCTTATCTTTTCCCCACATTTTGTCTTTGTTTTGTAAAAAGTTGGTGCTGTGCTCATGCTTTTGCATTTTAAATATTAGGCCTGTGTCAACACTGTATTTATAGCTATTTATTGTGGGCTACTGACACAACACTGTCAACAAGATCTGTTTTTTTTTTTTTCACCAAAAAGAAAAAAAAAAGATTATAAATATAGCTGAAACTTTCTCCTGAACATGCAAAACATCATTAGAGACTACACTGGGAAATAAAAACTGGGATGACAGTCATGAAATATCCATAAATCATCATTTTTGGAGCCAATTCCTTGCTGAAAATTATACAAATTCAATAAACAGCCCTCGAAGAAAAAAAAGCAATTGGAGTCGGGAAGCTGGAAATGTGCTGGTGAAAAGGCCGTGTTTCTGCTGCACACAATGGTGAAAACCAGAAGTCTGTAACTTTATTAGAAGTCTGTAAAATGGCAAAAAACTGCAGAAATGCAGGCAAATGCAGCATTATTCTTTGCAGCTGCTCCAAAGTCCAATATGGCGTCGTGACGTTACCATGCCAGCCTAGCGCTAGCAGTGGGTAGGGCGCCTCTATATAACTCTGTGATCAAACTTTCTGTTTCCATGGCAACCACAGAACGACCTAAAAATGTCCCAATGTTCCGAAATTTTGGAAACCCATTCCAAAACTGCTGAATTTTATCCTGTAAAAAATTCATTGTTCTAGATTGAAAATAAGCGTCCATATAAAAAAAAAAGCAGTGAACTTTTTGAATGCCCCTCGTAGCATTATTTTGCATTTAGTATAAGCAGACAGGAATCGGAACATGCTGACAATTCCAACTTGCTTGATCTATTTCAAGTTTCTTTAACTGTGTATTCCAGACAAATCTGGCAGTAACTTCTATATTGGACTGCGCGATATTGTGGGTGACAACAAACTAAGCAGTTACCAATGGGTGGTGGACAACTCGACAATGACCTACTCAAACTTCCACAGTGGTGAGCCTGGGAAGATGAGCGAAGCTTGTGTTGTTGCCAGGAGGTCTCGTGGGTTCACTTGGGATGATTATGGCTGTCACGTCGTCCTTCTTGCCCTGTGTGAGGCTAATCCAGTAAGTGAAATATATGACTTTCATACAGTATCTTGTTTCTTTCTTCTTTGAACGTGATAATGTGATATTCACATCCAGCAGGTCAATAAAATTTATCCGTATTGACCTGACAATTGGCACAGGAAGACCTACATTGCAATCATGCCCCAAAAAATTTGAGATGAGAGTTGTCAAACAAGCCTTGTATAGTTCTGGAAAGATTTATTGGAATTGACAATAGAAAAAAATTGTTCTATTCTTGTACTGATGTTATGCGTTTTTTTTTTCAGACATTTGTTCAGATTTGAATATCTGTGTTTAAAAAACATCGTAGATATCAATCTCGAGGAACAGCAGAGGAGGGACAAATGCTGCGCTCCTTGAATATTTTTGGAAATGACTGTTCAATTTGACATTGGGTCACATGTTGCAATGATGTGGACTCACCAGCGATACGAGTGATATGATTTGTTTACAAATAACATAAAACAGATACTTGAGTGCAGTGTTCTGGGGAACTGAACATAAAAATGTATATGTCCTACTTATTCAAAGACAAATTATAAGGTTGATTCTTTCCATTATGTATTATATATATAACCATACCCGTGATAATGCGTATAATGAGAGAATGGCATTGAAAGAGTGAATTCCAGGATGAGAATGCAAAGTGTTACATGATAAAAAAAATGTTAGGGGTCGCCAATGTGGCATGCCACGATGCCATCTGTAGGCAGAAGGATGTAGAAAGTGAAAGTGGCAGAAAAGTTTGATGTGGTTGTTGCAGGTAAGCCTGATAGTTTACGTATATGGAAGCTTTTGAAAGTGTGGCTTTCATAGTTTGGAGTAGCTTAAAGCATCCATGAATTTATAGTATGATGATGATGATAATGCCTGGGTAATGTGATGCTTTTGAAACTTAAAGGTGTTTTTGTATTTTGTATGTATTCACTTGGCCTATAGGCCATATATATTTATAAATTTATGTATACATGTATCAATATTTATTCACTTATATTCATATACAATTGTACACATAATAAAGTGCTGCAACAGAAACAAATTTACTTATCCTTTGCAATTACTTATCCTTGGCATAAGTGGGCTGTACTCTAGTTTTTGTGAAGAATTCTGTCTGCAGAGCAATATGAAGTGCTTGCAAATATGAATCAATCTGGGAAAAATACAACTTACGTTGATGCTTAGTTTAGGTGAATTCTTATTGGCTATAGACGCTGGGTAATCCAACAAAGTATAAAATGAAATCACAGTTTGTGGCTGTTTACATTTTGCGATGCTAGAGAATAGGGATGCAAGCTGTGACACTGAGTTAAAGGGCCACAATCATGTAATATTTTTATTTGATATTCGAATCAGACTTCCTTTTTTATATGCATTGACAGAGCCACTTGTGTATTTGTGCTAAATTAAGTCCAGAAAAGTTAATATCAATTTCCGATTTTTGCCCAAAAAGATGGCACAATTATAAGCGACCTCTTGTGAGCCATTGGCAGGCTTCCCACGTCATGCTGGGCAAAAGGTAAACAAATGGCAATGTGGCATGCTGAAGACAGTCTCTGGCAGTGAAGGGTTATATATGTAAGTCTGGAGCCTTGCATGGAAACGTATGCATGGGTGAACCAGACATGCCTACAACTGTTTGTTCAATTGACAAGATATAATTAAAGCAAGGATGTCTCAAAATCTCGGACCTACCAATTAATATGTTCCAAGAGATGGCAGCACTTTACAGTGCATGACCATAAGAGATCAATGATCACCTAATGTCATGCCTGATATGACCAGAAGGTGAGCCACAGGTCTATTAATTTTTTCATCCAAAGCAGTGCAATATATTGTTATCATACATTTTTTATCTTCAGACATCATGTTAAAAAAATAATGAATTTATATAAAAATTAAATTAAAATAAATATTTTTGCCTGCTTATATCTTGTTGCATTGGATTTGGATAATAGTAGAAATCCCAAATAAGGCTTATACATCATTTCCACCGTGGCTTTATTCTGTCTTCAGCTGTGTCTGCATGGTCCTAAATATCACCATTCAAGTGATGATACAGGTCAAGTGATGGTCCTAGGGTGATGGTACAGATGAATCACTCAAGCATAAGTATTTTACACTTTCCCAAGGGCCCTATTTTGATCGTGACAGAATAAAATCGAGATGGAGGGAGGCAGGGTGGTATGTTTGTTTTGGTTTGTATTAGTGTAACGAAACATTTAAATTAATAAAATTTGTGTAAGTTTCTTTACCCATAATACAACCCAAAACCACTGACAAGTCTATGCATTGTGCATAACTACAATTTCTCCGGTATTCAGTGGCATGCATGACTGGCCAGTGGTCACTCTTGACTGGCTGGCTTGAGGCTCCCCAACCTTACGTCACACATATTAAATGAGCCAGCTGACTGAAGGCCCACGAAGCAGGACCAAAAGAACAATTTCAGAGCTCCTTTATAACGTGTAGACTAACAATAACATTTTAAAAACTACCTCTGTGTATTCATAAGAATAAATCCTAGCAATGAAAGGGGAATTTAGTCAAAGTCTGTATTTGATTACTGTGTGCCTTTAACATGTGACATTACCCCAGCTGACAATGCACGTGAAGTTCACGTGATAAACATGGGGGGAAACTGGTGAACATGACATAACTGAGAGTTATCACATGTTTTTATTCACGTGAAAAAACTCCCCAACATTTTCACGGGATAACCATGTGATGAATATCACCAGATTGACACTTGACAATCTGCATGATATAACTGAGAAATAACACGTGTTTCTCTTCATGTGGTTAACTGGTGAAGATAGCTCCCCCAGAAATATAGATACAGTCACCTGTACTAGAAACACAGCTGTGCACCGAGTTCCGCACTAAGGTTAAATTAACTGAGTTTAAACTAATTAAACAAATGATTATGATTTCTAAATCTGGATTAATGCACAGTATATGGCGGAATGATGCTTATTAGCTCAAAAAGGAGCGCGTATTGGATATTATTACAGAAGGCTAGTCATCCGAAATGTGAATCATGTATGACTGCTTGATTCTGGTAACCCTTAAGAAGACTGAAAAGAGCCTCACTGCATCACACTGGTTGTGACAAATTTTCAGCAAATTGCCACTGCCAAGTTCTTGTGGCTTTTACTTCAGCCCCACAGCTATTGAAAGCCCAAGATAATGCGTAAAACAGTCTAAGTTGACTGGCTTGATGAAGAGCTAATTTAACCAGTAGGAAAATTTGTCTCTTTTCAAATAATTCAACTGGTGAAGATTGCCCCCCCCCCAGAAAATCACGTGGTTAAGTGTGAAGATTGCCCAAGAAAATCACGTGGTTAACTGGTGAAGATATTCACCAGAAAATCACCAAGTTAACTGGTGAAGATATTCACCAGAAAATCACGTGGTTAACTGAAAGATTGCCCCCCAGAAAATCACGTGGTTAACTGGTGAGAAAATCACGTGGCTAGCGTTTTCAATAGCCTTTTCAGTTTTCCACATGATAACAAGGGGCAATTGCACGTGATAACTCTCAGTTAACCACCAGTTTTTGTCAGCTGGGACAGTTCAACAGCATAGAAAAGGGCTTGAGATTTCACGTAAATATGACAAGCACTGCAACAAAAAAACTTTAAAAACTTCAAATAATTATGGCAAAAATTTACATGAAAGAATGTTCAATCTTGCACCACAATTAGTAAATTTTAAATTTTCAAATACTTTTGGAGATATGGTGCTGCGTAACCTGGGCCACGTAATGACTTGGTACTCAGGATAGAATATATAAACAGAATAGTATTCTGTCAGATACAAGTAAGTATGTGTGAAAATAGGTGCCTTAGGTTTGGTAAACTGTCAGAAAATTAGATTAGTCAGACAAAAATATCTACACATATATCCGAGGCCAAAGCTTTGAGACCGAGTATGAGACCGAAGCCTTAAAAGTGTGGCCTCGAGGCCTCCAACATGGATGCATGGTCAGTAATATTTTGTTACATATTCTATTCTGATACATATTTTTTTGTGATTATCATAATGAATAGTTCGGCTAAATATGCGAGGGTATTGAAAAATCACAAGCCAAGCTTTGGTTAGGGGGAACGGGGACACAGTGAGTCACTGGACTCAGTGAATCAGTTCCTATTTTTGGATGCTGAAAACATAAATTGCTAGAATGTGCCATCTGCAGGGCAACTCTTTAGTCCAGCATACTTATTCAATCATGATATCCAAAATTGCTCATGTTGCTATGGAGTTCTGGGGTAAAATATGATTTTGAGCACCAAATTTTGATATTTTGGATTATGAACTTTTGTAATATAGTACAGCCTGTACTAGGTTATCCCGGATTAACTAGCGTACTTGTCATATATGTAAAAGGAACATGTAATGATAGTAATGCATTGGTATTTCAGAAGCACTTGGTTGCAATTATCAAGATATATAAAGATTTTAGTTAAATTGATCACACTCGCCACAGTGAATCGGGGCTGCCACGGGGCACAGTGGATCACTGCATTCAGTGATTCACTGCACCTCAGGTAAGTATAATGCATAGTTTATAGCTGCGATTGTTTTTAAGCAGCAATAAAAAAATGTATGTACACTGTAAATACCCAACTGTCAAATATGCAGAGAAATAAACCTCACCCTTCTTTTAGATGATTATATTACATGTAAACAATCCTATGATAATGCTGTTTTGTGTTTTAGAGTAATAAGTCAGTTAATGGCTGTTAAACCTCAGGAAATGTTACTGGCGAAATAAACTTTGGTCAGAGACACTATCTGGTTTGTTTTATTTATTGACTTTGCACTAGATGGTTATATTCATAACACTGATTCACTGCGCTCTGGGTGCTGATTCACTGTGTCCCTGTATGTTGCCAAAGTGAATCAAATTTTTTTAAAAGAATTTTGGATTACAACAGAAAATGCTGAAGCCCTGCAAATACTTTGATACCATAGGTGTATAGGGTGCACATTAAACTTTCATTTAAGCCTAACATCGAAAATGTGGATAGAAGCCTTTTGAGACGCTAAGGAAATAAACATTGCTGATTGATCACTGTGTCCCCTTTCCCCCTATAGCTTTGCTGTGAATTGATATGGTCGATAGGCCTATATAGAACTGGTAATTTGGATTTCTGGTGCATTGTGATTAATCTGTGTGAATTCATTGATATTTCCAGAATCAAGAGTATGTAGGACAGTTGATACTGATCACAGTCAATAAACTACTAGGGGGAGTTGGGCACCATGACGTGTTTTGGACATTTTGCATTGGTGAGCCTTAGTTAAGTACATTACATTCTTAATTTTTAGATAGTCAAAATATTGTCTTCAAAAAAAGATCAAGCGGCTCATTGTTCCCCGACACTGGGGCACCATGAGCCACTGGGGGACCATGAGCCATCATAAACTATGCTATATTTATCAAAATATTAGAGTATTTACCATCACATAAGGAAAAAACCTCTTCATATGTATTGTGTTTGCCTATTATGTTTGCCAATTGTGACTTTTAAAACCATTAGTAAATTAATTTTAAAAGGAGGAAAACTTCAATGAGTGTGATTTGCCAGTACAAGAATAATGTTCAGCATCAGTTTTTAAAATATTCTAATGTAAGCAAAATAACTGACTCTTGTACTGGGTATTATCTTATCTCTAACTACCATATTTGAGCCGCCTTGATAAATAGAAATATAATTTAATCAAATTAAATTTGAGGGAATAAATTTGACAATGCCTGTCAACTCAAGTTTATCGGATAAATACATCATCTAGGCTGTTGTCATGTTATCCCTCTCATTCAACTGTTAGGAGACCTCATCAACCCGATAATTTACATAAAATTCCCCCTTAATTGGTACATTCGAGGTCATGGTTCAGATGGATTTTACATTAATGATCAATGAAAATTGCACAAATATGTCCAAAATAACTGTTAATGTCCAGCACGATAGTTCTCCAATTACAACAGGAGAACAGTAGAGTTTTTGCTACAGCCAAGTTTAACCTTTGTTGTAACTGGATCAAGGTGCCCAAATCTCAAATGGCTCATGGTGCCACATTTGTAAATTTCATCTTTTGGTGTACTATATCACCATTTTCAAGTTTGTCCCGGTGTCAAAGTTATGACATCACATGCCTTACCTTTTCTCAGCATATTAAGTTTTATGAAGATGCCAGAAATACTTAATTTAAGTACCAGGAGAAATAGTCTCATCTCAATATTTTACTTTTCACTGATCAAAAATCAAAATTTTTTTTCAATGCTTGGTCATGCATTAAAAAGAAATATTATGGTTGCTACTTTACCTAATTCTATGCTAATAAGGAGTATACACAGTCGTATACCTCCAAGCGAGCGATTCTATCACACCGTTTGCTGAGTATGGGCCGTGGCTCGCCGTGCCCTGTGGCTCATGGTGTTCCATTCTCCTCTACTGTTGCTGATCTTCGAGAGTAACTTCCTTTGTGAAATTATCTTCTGAAAATCCGATAAACAGCTTCTTCTTTTTTTCAATGCCAAAAGATGGAAAACTGATGCTCTTGACACAGCCTGCATCAGTCGCACTGTACTTAGGTTATGATCAATCTTTAGTTATTCATTATGCATGGTTCTCTTATCAAGGTGGTCGGATATAAGCAGACACAATTTAAATCATACTTATTTGTTGGGGGTTAACATCAAAAATATTTGAACTTGGAAGGTATTTATAAAGTGGATAGAAATATGAAAATACTTTATCACATCTGTTGTTTGTTACCACCACTTTTCGTCGCCACAAGTGCCTTTTTAGATAAAGAAAAAGGCTTTACTCTTGTTCGAAAAGACTTCGATCATCCAAATGTTGTTTTCTGTTTACCACAAATTAAAGACACCTCTACTGTTGCAAAGTTGATACAGCTGCTGGATAACAACAGTGTCTATGGGATATACAAAAGAAATACCACCGCAGCTCATGTTTGTTTCTGGAAAAAAATTGGAAGTGGACTAGTTGATCACAAAACTCTCAGCGGTGGACAGCTTTATACACTTGGTTGGTATTGTGCACAAATTAATTTTGATTCACAGCATATTTGACTTTAAAGCCAAACACTTCGATATAGAACTAGATTGGACTGTGGTGCTGTGAAAATGGCACTTCGTGATTTTGTGTGTCATCATGCTGATGATTTGTCATGATCAAACCCATTACTTACAATGTTAATTTGATTGAAGGAGACTTATCCCACTTTTTGGTGACAGCCAAACGAAAGGATTATGCATCTGATTATCGCTCTAAAATCCGTTATGAGAAGTCAAATGGCTTTCTTTTGATCATGACTAATCAAACAGCCTCTATGTTTCCCATGTTGAAAGTAGAGAAGATGACACTTCATCGACTATCATGAGTCACGAAGTGCCATTTTCACAGTGCCACAGTCCACTCTAATTCTATATCAAAGTGTTTGGCTATAATATATATATAGAATTTAAAGATTTTAATTAAACTGTTGCATATTCGCACACAAGAAATCATGTTGTCTGTTCTCGATAAAGCGTAACAACATGCAGAAGATGAAAACAATGTATGTATCTACTATCTAGTCATCCTTTTAGCTTAATCCAGTCCTAGATCCTTAGTGGACCAAGAGCATTGGCTAGCTTATTTACTGGTTTGTGTTATTCCAGTATTTAGTTGTTGTGATTCTTGCCCTTTTATGGCTTCATGAACTCGTTATGGACAGCTGATGGATTCTTTAAAGTTAAAATAATTACCACTTTTTCTTTCAGGCAATTTGGAATGTCCTGCTGGCTTCTCTTGGACGGGGAGCTTCTGTTTCCACGTGAATTACTCGTCAGGAAACTTTTCAGTAAAAAATTCGGTCTGTACAGCAATTGGAGGTTTTCTCGCTAAAATTGATTCATCTGAGAAAAGTGCTGCTTTAATTGATTACATGCAGGGCAAGTAATATTCCAATCTATGTTTTTTGTCATCTTTGTAAAGCTTATGAATAGTTAACTTCCTAAAATGGAAATAGTATTGATAAACTGTCAAGTTGACTTGCGAAAGTAGGCCTATATATCAGAACTGAAACTTGTCATTGACATCCTCTGTTGTATAAAAAATCTTTAGACATCGCTGCTTTGTCTAGTGCTAGTAAGGATTTTTGTATTTATATGTATAAATTTTTAGATCAAACGATGGCCGTAATATTTTCTCAGGAACATAAATTATGCATTTGCACTCCTATTTTACAAACTGTGCTGTGTCTGAATTTTTTACTCGTGCATTAAAAAAAATATATATCCTTTTTTTCTTTTTTTGGTAAAGATTTCAATGTTTAATATTCGCGTGAGCGAATGGGCTGCGAAGCAGCCCATTCGCGGAACGCGAACTTAGCGCAACAGGTGCCTTACATGTTGTTCAACTTGTTGACAACAGCTTTACTGACCTGATTTGGTGAACCGCCTGAACCTGCGATGCGAGAGCCATTCGTCACCTTCAGATTTAGTTTAGTAGGAACTTCCATAACTTAAGTTTATCATTCCAATGTATCCGAATATTTTCAATGGGTGTTATAATCACTCCTTATTGCGTAATAAGTGAATTTCAGAGGAAAAAGTCTCAGTTAATCTCAATTTTCTAAAAAAAATCGGCGACGGTTTCCGTCATTTTCCGCCAGATGGCGTCTGGTGTAGTGAGGGCTACTGTGGCTATCCTGTGATTTAGTTAATTAACTAGATCACTTCTTTGTTAAGTGAGTTTTTATCGCACACATGAGTTTTTGGTGTTGTTTTAAAGCTCTTGAAGAGATCTAATTGATGCAGGTAGGCCTACTACATAAAATCAGGCTCACGCGAATCTTTGGCTATGCCAACTACATATTATTATATATATATATATCGTTTTATTGACATTTTCTATATCAAATTGAAACATTTGTCAGTAGAAAACAGTGAAATCGAAAACAACTCTACATCTACACGCAATACAGGAAAATGCAATACAATTTTTAAGTACATCAGTTTACAGTTAACTAAATATTAAATATCAGCCCCAGTTCTAATTGTTAATGTATAAAAGTCCGTAAAATGCAAGTAAATTCAAATTATAAATTGTTCATGTATCAAGAGTTTATCCAAGATCGAAAATGATTAACATGTATTCAAGTGTCTTTTTAGTCACTGTGATTTTTGTCGAGAGCTGAAAAATGCAGGCTAGCGGCAACTGCTACAATGGCTGCGTGATCCAACCCTGACAGGTCCATACTGTTAGTATAGTGACCATACAATGGAGATCATTCGTAACAATCACAGAAAAAAAAAAAAGTAAATACATTTAAGTCAGTTGGCTCAGCAGATGGAGAGGCTACTACCGATATTTTAGTCGAGACAAACATTTTTGCAGTTATTTTTTATTTATTTTAGCTTAATTCATTCATTCAGTTTATTCAATTTTCTATTCTATGATATCCCGTAATCTTGTTGAGGTACAAGCCTAATGCATGTATCAATTATAATTTTCCGATATATTAACAGCCAAATCTGGCAGTAAGTTCTTCATTGGGCTGTACGATGCTGTGGGTGACAACAAACTAAGCAGTTACCGATGGGTGGTGGACAACTCCACAATGACCTACTCAAACTTCCACAGTGGTGAGCCTGGGAAGATGAGCGAAGCTTGTGTTGTTGCCAGACAGTCTGATGCTTATGAGTGGCATGATTATGGATGTAGTCTCAACCTGCCTGCCATCTGTGAGGCAAGTCCAGTAAGTGATAATTAGGTTTTCATCACAGTACAATATCATAATGTTGAAGAATGCCAAATCATGATCGAAGCACGACATAACTCAGATGAGAGACTACTTGATGATGAACTGTAGTTTGCAGTTTGGAGGCCATGCATGAGACCGAGTTTTCCTTTCTTTACTCGTAACTAGAGGAACCACTGTCAGATGACAAGTAAAGCTAAAGGCAAACAGAAAAATCTGGTCAGACTTATAACGGGCCATTGATAGTCTTCAAAAGTCAAAAATGTGCTGTCATTGATTGCTGCAAGCTACATAAAATTACAAAAAACTTTTGTTGTTATAATTGATGTGTTAAAAGTTTTTGTGATTTTCAGATTTTTGTTCGGCTTTGAGAGTTGGATTGGATAAGCCATGCATCTGGTCAAGCAGGATTATGATTTATTATTATTTTTAATGGGAATGAGACACATTGTATATATATCACTGATTAGCAGTTCACATTGTTTTGAATGTCAGTTTTATCTCGAATAAAATAAATCAATAAACCTTGAAGATCACATGGTGTTTTTGCGATTTAAAATATATCTCACGCATGATGACAACATTTCGTGACAATTTTTGCTCTGCTGAAATTATGGTGGCCATTGAAGTGTTAAATAAGTAGATCATGAAATGCGAAAACTTATATGAAAAGAGCATGCAAATTGTCAAGTGCATTACGGTTTTTGGGTAATCAATAATATGAAATGACGTTGTGTTGATGCGAATGACAAGACTTACATTACATCACATAGGCTAACAACACTTGTCTGTGGAATCGCTGATTTCTGAGGAGGTGGTTAGAATGCAGTGCACACTGGGAACACGTTGTGATTCATATAACTTGGCAAAAAAGATGCCTTCTTTTTTAGTGTTTATGCTGAGGCAAATGAAATACGGAAATACGCCATCCTTTTGGAAGAGGGAGTACATCTGTGTCGACCCAATTGCCTGACCCAGTTAAGAGCTCAGTATATTAAGAGACAACAAGTTACTCTAAATCTGTAAAATACTATGACTTGAACGTGAGTTAGGTTTGGAAATGCAATATGATATCAGTACTCCTCATATTACCCCAAGCCTGCACATCAGCTGTTGTCTTTGTACCATTGGCGACTGTTGATTTTGACACAATAGTTGATTTCGATGTACACCAGGGGTTCTAAAGTAGCATTTGACATGTTACCCAGCAAGTGGAAAGTCCGCTTTGGTAAGTGTCGAATTCAACTGTTGTGGCATTTGCTTCTGTAAACTGAATCTTTGGACAACTAAAGATGCCCATTATTTTCCAAGGATAGATGGGACATTTGACAGATAGGCTGGATCTTCGTGGTTCTCGACACTTAATTCAAAGGCTGGATATATGGACAGGTGGACATGGAGCAGAAGACAGAAAATACACTGCCTTTACAGCTGGTTGTCTTGGGTTTTACGAATGGGTAGGACTACCCATGGGACTATACAATTCTGCTGCCACATTTCAGATGGTGATGGAGATTGTGATGGGATCATAAAATCTTGAATGTTGCATCTATATTTGGATGACTTGATCATTTTCAGTTTGGATTTTGGATTGAGCAACATCTCCATTAAATGGTCATGTAATGAACTCTTTTGAGAAAAAAAATATTCTTATGTGGCTGTGTGAAAGTGTCATGACAAAAATTTGACATTTGGTCTGAAACATCACTAAACGGAAGCCTATGCGCAGTAGGGTTACTGCTAGACACACCTTTAGGTGTCCACGGTAAGAGGCTGGTGGCTCCTTCTCCTGTTTTTCTCATTCCTTGCAATCTTTTGGGCCCTGAAGAGGCTCAAGAATCTTATAAATGAAAGTCAAACAAACTGTATTTTTATTAACATAGTGACTGGAATGAGAAACACTTTCGTCTATCGGTTGTCAAAATATATTAAATTTTGGTCTCCCAGTCATTACTAATGGCATGGGTGTAACTGGGAGTACAAAGAATACTTTGACAATGTTCAAGTTTTTTGCTGCAGACCTGCTTTGCATTATGCTGCTTTCATGCATTAATTGCGATGCGACAAATAACTCTTAATTTATATGGTTCTCTCTCTGAGAGACAACTTACTGAACTAATAATTGAGTGACATGAATATTAAAGTCACAAGGATAACAGAAATGCAGGTTGAGGAACCCGAAAATTTATGGACCTTCATGAGCAAAATCCCAGCTGGATGTCATACTGATGAGACATTTGCAACAAATTGAGGACTTCTGCTATATCTCCCATCTCATAATCAACCCTCGTGAGCACCCAGAACTGGGCTAAGATGGCTGCACTTACCACGTATCTGTCTGTCTATCTAATATCGAGAGCCCTTTAATTCTCCCTGCCCAAGAGAGAGCCATGTCAACACGCACAAGAAAATCTAGATTGCCTGAAAATTCAAGTGGACACTTACATAACTAAATATCTATGGAGTTCACATGGGTTTATTAGCCTCGTGAAGGTCACCAGTGTATAGCAGTAGAGATTATTGAAGCCAGACGGAGGGCTTTGCTGCTGTTTCTGTATTTAAATTGGATAGGTATTTTTCCCAGTTTCACCATTGTGTTCATTCCAACTCTTTCTTTAACCTTCTGCTAATTCTTTATCCTGTTTCCTTCAGAATGCCTCTCCCTTCCTTCCTTTTCCTGGGATTGCGTCTTTCTTCAACACACTCCCAGTTCTCTCTCTCTCCCTTTTCTTTCTTCCTATTTCGGAAGTTTTTTTTTTTTTTCAGGAAAATGTTGTTTTCAAAATTTTCTGTACGGATATAATTAAAAATATACACATACACATTATACAGTGTTAAATGTACAGGAATGTGTATTGTGACCGAAAATCAGACCAGTTTTTCATACTTGGTTTGTTGTCGTATACATCTTCAGGCTGTAATTTGAAAGCAAACTGCTTAAAAGTTTTGCTACCTGTATTTATTTTATAGAATATATAACAACGGTGTGTGAACATCAAGTGTTTTACGTCTCCAGATTCAAAACAATTTGAACAACCTAAGGCATCACATGCTAAAGGAATATTATTTTGCATTAGGAAGCATCACCATTATGATATTTCTTTTGTTTTAAGTGATTGCAATCAATTAATAATACTACATTTTGTAATTTAATTATTTACAAGTGATATCATAAATACTTTGAATGTTTGATAACATTTGTAGACATATTATATATTGTACTACACAAATGACTTAACATTGAATTCGGTGCAATGTTTATACATCCAGGTATGCATTGTGTAAATAACAATGTATGAATAATATTATTACTGATAATTTTCGATAAATTAACATAAATTAACATAATATCTGATCTGAGTTCCAGCCCAGCCTCACATTATGAGTATACTCTTAGTACACATGTATACCAATTACAGACAAAATAGCCAAGTTCACTGCCAAAAATATATATGAGTACATGTAGTATACATTAATTTATATATGTTGGCGTATCCACAGGCGTGTAATAGTATTGTATTTGACTGGTCTATGAAGTATTATTGAAGTAGCCAACGTGTAAGTCTCAAGTGCTAAAATATTTTAGGAAAACTACTTTTAAAATTCCATAAATCGTCTTAGAGCTCATTTGTTGAAGTTTCAAGTCATCAAATGTTACATATAATTATATAAGCATTCTAGCAGTTGACGACATGCAGTGGGGATATCCTCCAAACTTGACCATATTGACCTCTGATTGGCTGTCAAGAGGATTCCCTGTTTGCCTTTTCAAATTAATGGCCCTGTCATACACAAGGTGGCACTTGAGAATTACATCTTCTCCAGTAGAGAGTACTTCATGGATCAGTACAGTCAAACACAATTCTATCACATGCCTGTGGTGTATCACAATAAAACAACAATTCCATATATCATAAATACATAAATGTATGTCATATATAATACGCAAATAGTTTTGTGCTTATATATATCCCTATACAATAGCAAAATGTACACGAAGTATGAATATAATTTAATTTCCTAATTACTGAGTTATAAATTGACTGATTATCTTCAACGCATAATAAGTTGTCAGTGACCAATTAAATGTGATTAATTTAAAGGAGTGAATTCAGTCTTAGTTTGTTTTCAGACCAGGCAGTGGATGGTCTGATGAATATACATCGTCTTTAATTGGACGGCTTAGGTTAATAATACTTCCAGATGTTTCTGGCGATGTCTCAATTTGGACACTTTCACAACCTCAATTCTTATTCTTACGGAGTTAATGAGTGCTGTATTTTATAGAGTACAAGTAAAAATTGATTTAAGTGCAGGAACTGTCATAATCATTATAAGAAAATAATTTACAATATTTTCTAAATGACTTGTTGTAAAACTATAGTTTTTGTTACATTGACATTTGTCCTAAAGTATTGATTGTATTAAATAAATAATGCCCATTGATCTGCTCAAAATGTAAGTGTAGTAATAACGACCAAAACAACAAATAAGCCAACGATAGTAATAAACGACAAAATGTACATGTATATGATTCAAGCAATGTCTGCCCGTTTTTCCACATTTCTTAAAAAATTGTGCATCCAATATTCATAGCCCAGAGACCAAAGCAAATTGCAAATGCAGCTTTGGTACAACCATAAATAGGTCTTTGTATACAGGAATATGACTATAGTAAATCTTTATTCTAGAGTTAATAGAGTTTGTTGGAACTGCACTGTTAGCAAAAGAAAATGTTCAGGGAAGTAGATACCTACTGACAGGGCTTCTTAAAAATGCAGGCTTTTACATAGAAAGTGTGGCAAGGAAAGGTCCATCTAAAATCCCATCAGTTCTGAGCTCTGATTGCTTGTTACTTCCCCTCAATTTACAAATCATTTGTGGAACATTTTCCCAAAATTTGCAGATTCAGCTTAACACCCATCACATAGGCCTCTATGATGGCTATATCAGTATATATACATGAAATCAAAGAAGAAAGTTACATAACATGATAGCAAGTGAGATTGCCAAAGGAGAACCAAGAAAACTGAGGCAGTGAAGGCTTCTGGTAATGGCTGCTGATTGTCTTGATGCTGCCACTGATCTTACTGATGCTATCATCTGACTCTGTCACCGCCCAGACGCTTTCCTCGTCACTTCTTGCCCTTCGAATCAATAGCAATCAGCTTCCCTTTGTCCGGCTGAAACACAGAATAATAACACCACTTAGCTGCAGTCAGCTTCCATATATACATGTGTGATGCAAATGACAACTTAATGCATATCAATTCAAGCTGGTCACAACCGCCTACATCAACTATAAGAAAATCTGAGGACCTGATGCATACACAATATACGTTGAAGTCTGTATGTGATCATAGTCCCTGCGACAAACAACACACCCTTGTTAAGATGATGCGGACGTGACTGCTGATGGAAGCTATTGACAATGACGCTTGTCTGGATGGTGAACACTGGTCATTACACAAACCAACCACTTACAAACTCAGTTCTGTATGCATACGTTTCAAAGAGAACTATTTTTAAAGGGTGAAATAAAAAAAAGTTTTAAATGAAAACAATTCCAACACAATTTTAAGATGATGATTATTATCCTAAGGATTCCTTGTGGCCAAAAGCTATGACCATCAAATTATTATTTATTTGCTACCTGCTCCATTATTGATTTAATTTTTTTGCCCAAAAAGGCAAAGAGGAAATCAAAATGTTGAGGCCAATATGAAAAACTAAAAATGATAGTAAACAACTTAATTATTATCTTGCTTTAACAACTTAAAACCAAACAACATGTTATAATGAGTGGAAGTTTTATGTCCACCAATACAGCTTAACTATAGCCCAAACCAATATTTAAAACCTCCTTAATTCATTGAAAATGTCTTCTTAATAACAAAATTGTAGCATGCACTATCATGCAACACAAAATATGCATTATGATGTATTGTATTCAAATGACCATATAACACCTTATCCGCATAGTATACATGAAACCTCAAGGTCTTACCATTATACTTATGGCTTCCAAAACCACTATGCCTAGAGGTAGAAACAAAACTTGAAACTACAAGGATGCAAGATAACACAGTATACATTATTCTAAACAAACGTGTGTATGTAATGGAATAATAAACTGATACTGCAGGAAAATGCACACGATAATGCCAAGCAATTCCACTGCCAACAAACACCATGCAATCTTAGCTATGGCATTCTCATGAATATTTCACACATTATGCATCTGCCCCTAAGACAAACAGCAAACCACACCATGTGCTCCATAAAGGCTTGCAGGCAAACAGCCAATAAAACCAGTGATCCTCGCTAACCCAAACATTTCAGTTGCAATTTATATTAGCTATTGTGTTTAAATTGTGAAAAATTACATAAAAATAGGCCTGTACAGTATACATAAATACACAAGGGCCAGATCTTATTCAATTCGTGTTCTTCTTTAAAAAAATTACAGATCTGTTGGAATTGATTTAGTATCTAAATTTGCAATCTGATTATGAACCGATGATGAAATCTGTACGCTAACAACGAAGTACGCAAAGTACAAATTTATGTTTGAAAAGTGACATACGTCAGGTCTGGCTGTATGAACTCGGACAAATTCTCAAAATTCTCAATGGGGTTATTCATTTAACCGTTAAACATAAAAAATGAAAAATGTTTGGATAAGTAGAGAGAATCACTGGGCTAGGCCTTGATGAAGAGCACCAGGTGAAGAGTACACATGCAGAGAGTGAGAGAGAGAGATACCATACCACATACATATAAAGTTCTGCAAGATTTGGTTCAAGGCTGAAAAATAGCAGAGTGCATTAGGAGATGAGAAGACATCCAAGACAACACTGGCACAAGGACAATGAGAGAACAGGGCGGACGCTCATTAGTGGACCACAAAAATAATATATTAGAGATAATTGAGATAAATGTATGCATAGAACTTTACTGCATTATTTTAATCAACATTGCTTTTGTATCAAAGATACATTAATTCATTCTGCGAAAAATAATGAAAATATCCAACAAAACTCATTCATTAATTAGCACCTCGTTTATCTAAATATTTATTCATTAGCTCCTCATTAATTTATTCATCGATTGAATTACATTTTAAATAGTGATAGTGCACTCTTAAAGGCTAATCAGCAATACCGAGCGATAATGTATAAGGAAAGACTACATTGAAGAGTGAATATTGCGCTACGTAACCTTGGACAAGATACAGAATGACCAGAAGCACATTTGAGTGACACCTGCTACTGTGTATCAGTGATACAAGTGGACACAGAAATAAGGACATGTATCTGGACATTTTAAAAGACAATGTTTAGTATGCTATATATACTTACTGGTAGGATCCTGAAGGAACACGTCAAGTTTTCAGATACTAACATAACGGCGGCTGCATTATCAAACTCTCCACAATAATTAGGTGCACTGAATAACGTCACCAGCTGAAGCAAAGAAAAGAAAAGTGTTTTGGTTTTAAAAGTTTTTAACTTCGGAAGAGTACCATGATTAAGAGGTTGCAAAAGATATGACACACTTATTTCTTTTTAGCACAGGTTAGGTCAAAGGACTAAGCACAAGGTTACTTTTAACAATCAAAAAGTCAATTATAAAATACACAGGGCAAACTGGACCACCTTGTTTTACACCTTTTTTTCATATTTATGACGGCTAAGGGCAAAACGTCATTGATATCTAGCTTCTCGGTACAACAAATCTTCAGCCAACAAAAAAAAAGTAACATATGATTTGATTTTATTGATTGACACAATAAAAATTTTAACAGAAGCCTTTTTTCTCGTTCTTCCAAACGACCTCAATGAAATTGTGGTGAGAAGATCTGAGAAGCCAAAATTAAATATGATGGGCCTTAAAACAATCAATTGAGGCAATTATAAAATACACAGGCCCAAATGGACTGCCTTGTTTTACACTTTTTTGCATACATTTTTTGGAGCTTTTTCGTGCGTTTCTAAACTTATCAGCACCTAAAACTCTTACACACAATAAAACACTACAACAGTGCAAGATTAATTTAGAGTTGGACCTACCTTTCTTTTTTGGAAGAACTGATAACCGTCTTCAACCACCTGAAACGAAGAGGACAGGATTAGCCTTTTAGAGAGGAAATTGAGCACTGTTGAAAATGAGATGTTCAAACCAAAATCATCAAATGAGAATATTGTAATGTTCAGATATATGGATACACTCTATATCTAGTAAGTATATCTTTCTGTCTGCCGTTTAAATTAAGTGTAGAATAAAAAATTATGCGCATAGATATCTATCCATCCGCATGAATCACGAATTTGGGAAAATAACATTTCATACCACCTATTTCTACTTTCGTCATTATAGGATTCATGTAATGAATATAACGTATGAAGGAGATATACCTGATGAGCACGAACAATGAGACTAAAATCATGTCTCTTCAAGAATTGGCGAACAACATCGCCGCCAAATGTGTAAGAAACCCCTCGGTCATTTTCACCCCATCCAGTGATGTCCTGAAATAAATTGAGAGAAGATATTGTATTCATTAGAACATTGTACAAGGTACAATAAAACCGTCAATTGAAAATCATGTCTCTATTATTTTTTTTCTTATTCAAAAGACAAGAGTGCCTGGGAGGTTTTGCTGAAAACAACGTGCTTATTCAAATGATTTTCTAAAAATGGCTGCTTTAAAAAACCATCACTATTGTTCGGGTTTTTTGTACAAGACAAATCGATTAATTCTATTCTAGGGTTGTTTTTTTTTTTTCCAGAACGTGATCAGATGCAGTTAATTTGTGGTCTTTTTTTTTTTCAGTTTGTCATTAGCCATTTTAAGTGTCTAGTCAGATGCCAATGAAGCTGTGTCTTGATAGATCTTTATGAGATGGCTGGTGAAGGGAGCCTCTATGTCTTACAGTCTCAGTGTTATAGAGTCTGGCATGCCGTTGGATTATAAGCCAGGTGTGTCAGAAACTGCCTGGAGAATTATCACCACTTAAGAGAACCTTTTTTTGTGACTAACCCACGACAGGAGATATCGATCAGATAAAAGGAAAGCTCCTTGAAATGGTCTGGTTGACAGTTGAAGGATAGCTTTGCTAGGCAGTGATCACTGAATGAAATCTTGCCTGGAAGGTTGCCAGCCAGCAGGTATGCATCAGCCGTAATAAGTTTCCAGCTGCAGCAGCAGTGGCCAATACAACAGCAGGTCTACAACAGCAGACTGAACAGACACAGCATCAGCAATATAAGACCGAGGCCACAAGCAAGAACTAAGGTTTTACGTCCTGCCAGTATGCACCTCATTAAGCCAATAGCTAGGGCTTTACAATCTGTATTTCTTCACTGAGAATTACCGGACAAAGCAGTGAGGCAATGGATGATGGAAAATGCTGTCTAACATAGGTGTAGCCTGGCCAGAGCCAGAATCGAAACTGGGACGGGCGACTTGAAAGCACCCCAGAGCGCTGCAAACTTGGAAGCACATGATTGAAAAATAAATAAACAGATTGGCTTTACAGACAGAAGAATAAACTGTTTTGGATGGATGGAAACTGCAACCGCCTCCGTCATGTTACATGACTTCATTAAAATTTAGTTGCGTTTTAGAATAAATTTACATTTTTTCTTGTTCTTAGAATTTGCAGCAATGTCAGATGGAAGACAGTTGATAATTCAGGTAGGCTGTACACTGTGTAGAGTGTCATTAGCATAGCATATAGTTGAGATCATGACCTTGAACTGAAGCCTTCCTCCCTCTCCTCAGCAACTAATGCTTCCTAATAGGATGCCACAAGGGAAGCCCTGCCTCCATAATCAAGTTAAGCTTGATGGAGACATCCTTTTTTCTAGCTGCACAAACAGAGGCTCAATTAAACTTGTATGTGTCTTTACTCAGCTCAGCTGTGTTTTGTTTCAGACTATGAATTTGTTATAATTTGAAATCATGAACTGCCTGGAATAAAGTTTTTCGTAAACTACCCAGAATACTTTTTACCCTCGGCAATGTATACATAACGGGCGTCCCACTTGTGTATTGGGAGTAATGCTAAAACTATGGAATGTATACTTTTTATTTTTGGGACATTATTATATCTTTTATCCTAGTTGTGCCTTTTAGGGGTTTAATCCACATGAGATTAATACTTTTCTCACAATTATTGAAAAATGTGAAAAAATATTTTTTGGTGTATTGGGTGTCAAGCCAAAACTATGGCATGCATATTCATCATTTTTGGGTAAATATGGTATCTTTTATCCCAGTTGAGCCTTTCGTAGGTCTAATCCCCATGACATTAATACTTTTCTCACAATCATTGAAAAATGTGAAAAATTGTTTTTTTGTTTGTTTCTGTGACAGCTGAAAAACTGCAGTACTTTTGACACTGAAATTGGCATATTGTATATATTAAATACCCAAGATGTGTTTTTTGTGGGTCTAAATGCTCTGAGAAAGTTGAACGGACGACAATTTACCAAAAATATGAAAAAATACTGTTATTTTAAACTTGTATGATTCAGTAAATTTTGAAGTTAAATCTATGAAATTTTCCACTTAGGTGTCTAACTTATGCCTCTTTAAACATCTCTAATCAGTTGGAATGTTGGTCCTATGAATTTTTATAAAAACCCAAAAATTCGAAAAAATGCCAATTTTCCAACATTTCTGCCTTTAAAGCCAAATGGTAATAGGTAAGTTAGTTAACTTTAGGTCTTATTGTAGTTAGACACACTGTTGACTAATATTCACAGCCATTGCATGAGTTGTTGCAATTTTTTCCATTGAAATGTCAAATGTATGATTGAAAAAAGGCAAAAAATCATTAAAATGTCTATTTACTCTCCATTTCCTTCTGATGTCATACCAGTCGTTGACATTTTTTTGTCAAAATAAACCTGACATGTTTCACATCATCATCATGCTGATTTTGAACAATATGAAAACTTTCATTCCCAGCATAGGTCAATATTAACTAAATTAGATAAATATTAAGGATTTTGAGACAATCATATATATCAGTAAATATTGGCCCTGGTCAATCAAATTTTTCACAATAATGTCTAAATTTGACTTTTTCTACCTCTCCTCATGAAATATTATCAATAAGAAATATATGAATTTATATATAATTATGTGGACTTTCAAAGCATTAATTAAGTATATTCAAAAACATGCATTTGTGTGTTAATATTTTAAAATGTTGACACTAAATCTTTTTAAAACTCCCAATTATTATAACTTTATGGTTAATATCTAAACTCAGTGATGTAAATTTTTAGAAGATGAATAAATGTCAGCCCCTTTTATTTAGTTGTTTGCATGAAAATTAAATGTGATTGAATCAGACAGACTGGCTTTTGTTGAATGGAGCACTGGAGAAGTCTTGATTATGTAATGTTATGTCACAGGGTAATTGTCTTCCCTGCCAATCCTTTGACAAGAAATCTTAAATCTCAATTGTAACTTAATGGTTTAAATCTAACATCAGTTATATACATTTTAACATATGAAGTACTGTCAGCTTACTTTTATTTTGGTCTTTAATGAAAAACATGTAAGACAGACTGGCAATAAGACTGCTATGTATATATAGAGGGTTATCAAAGAAAATTACTTGGGATGCAAACCCAATTTCTGCAAATTTCAGTGTGCAATTTTACATTTCAAGATATTATTGGATAAATCTGTCTTTTAATTCCTTTTAAAACTCACTCCAATTGTATTTTTAGCATTTTAAAGAAATATTGTTTTGGGGGTAAAAGTGTCATCATTGGAAGGGGTCCAGCATTTTTGTGAATGGGCCTGGAGTAATTATGTCTGTGCTTCATTGTACCCCTCCCCTCCAGCCATTCATGTTATGTAACATTGTGTCACTAATCCTGTCCAGTGACCAAAGCTAGGAACAAAGGAGCACAAAAGCAGTGCACAGCACCCTCAACTTTTTAACAAATTTTCTTTTTTCTTAGAAATATGTCCAAACTGCATTGACACCAACTTTGTAGTCTTATATTGAACAAATAAAGAAATTTCCAATTCGAATAAAAGATTTAGGCCAACTAGAAGCTGAGATATGACTTTTTGTAGCCCATACAGGCTGTACACAGAGTTGGGACATGTTTCTCTTGTTTTGTTTTTCTTTACAGCTATTGTTATTCTCCAAAGTTTGACCAGCATTTAACCTTTGTATTAACTAGCAACTTGCTCAGTCTTAAAAGATATATATATATACTGGCATAAACCTTGTTTTAGTGTTACTATTTACAATGGTTTTGGTTGGAGACATCTTATCTATAATTTATGTTTTTAGACCCATATTCCATATTTGTAATTTATGATAAGAATAGCTAAGACTAGATAGACTAGATAGATGGATGGATGGATAGATAGATAGATAGATAGATAGATAGATAGATAGATAGATAGATAGAAAGATAGAAAGATAGAAAGATGGATAGATAGATAGAAAGATAGACAGATAGATAGATAGATAGATAGACACATGTAGATAGATAGATATATATATATAGATAGATAGATTGATAGATGCATACATAGATGGATAGATTATTATAGCAATTTTAATCCAGGTACAATTTCTAAAGCTTTACAATGATTCAAGATTCCTATACATGGATATATCACAAAATCCAATCATCAACAGGAATTATTCTTTTTTCTCAAATTATTCTTTTTACAAAAAGCACAAAATCAGCCATAGGCCTACTTGCCCGAATCACATGATCCAGATTTCATTTTGACTAGTAGATATATCATTTCAAGTTTAATCTCTTGGTAACCATTGATTTTCAGTGATGTTTCATTGGACCCCCCCCCCCCCTCATCACAGTGGCACACTTCTGAGGTGTGTGAAGTATGCCACCCTCCATTCTTTTGTCAGGTTACATAATGGCATTGCATAAG
This sequence comes from Platynereis dumerilii, assembly GCA_026936325.1. Classification (NCBI taxonomy): domain Eukaryota; kingdom Metazoa; phylum Annelida; class Polychaeta; order Phyllodocida; family Nereididae; genus Platynereis; species Platynereis dumerilii. Next base: position 102,211,036 of record JAPTHN010000002.1, read on the forward strand.
GTGATTAAAATATTGGGGTACAGCAGACAATAGCCAATTGATATGGGTGTTAAGCAGCTGAGAAGGGGGACTAAGGAAGCCCCTTTAACCCCTTTAAGGGGAATGTCTGCAAGGATAATGTAATTTAACTGAAATTGTTACAACATCCAACAATTTACATGGCTACATTCTAAAATGGATCCAGGATCAAGATGATGTAGAAGTGAAGTCAATGACACTGTTTGATTAGATATAAGATTTACAGACAGAAATTAATTGAACTGATAGATATCTAATTTTTGTTCAAACAATAGCTACCCTTATTGCAATTCAGTTTTATGCAGTTTTTACCTTCAGCGAACGAAGTTCGAAGAAGGTATTGTAATCACTTGGGTAAAAATGTTGTCCGTCCGCCGGGCGGGCGGGCGGGCGGGCGGGCGGTCGGGCGGCGGGCGGATAGATCGTTTCCGGGCCAGCACTCGGCCTCTATTGAGTGTACATGGATGAAATTTGGTACACATATAGCCTGTATGGTCTTGTTGTGCCTTTTGATGGTCTAATTGATAGATATTCAATACCTTTTGAAATAATTGAGAAAATATAAAAATTATTTTTGTTCGTTTCCGGGCCAAATCTCAGTGACTATTGCATGTGCACTTATGAAATTTGGTACAGATGTGGCCTATATGGTCTAGTTGTGCCTTTTGATGGTCTCATTGATGGATATTTTATACTTTTTGCAAAAATTTGAAAAATAGAAAAATATGTATTTTTTGGTTCTTTGGGCTAAGACTCGGTCACTATTGCATGTAAATGGATAAGGTTTGGTACACACATGGCCCATAAGGTCTTGTTGTGCCCTTTGAAAGGTCTGGTGGAAAATATTAAATGCTATTTGAAATATTTAAAAAAAAAGAGAAAAAATAATTTTTTTGTTTCTGGCCCAAGACTTGGTCACTATTGCATGTACATGGATAAAGTTTCGTACACATATGACTTATGTGGTATAGTTGTGCCTTTTCATGGTCTGACTGATACATATTCTATACTTTTTGTAATATTAAGAAAAAATATTAAAAATACTTATTTTCTTATTGGAGCCAAAACGTGCCCACTATTGCATATACAGCAATACCATTTCCTACACGTATCACCTATAAAATGTAGCAGTGCTTTTTGACTTGTATTTAACACTTTTTGAATGATTGGAAAAACTTTGTACATGCATAAAACCGTACCATAATATAAGTAAATTAGTAAAATAAGGCCTTTCCCTGCTTTTACAAACCCTGCCAAGCACCCTGGCAAGCACACAGGTAGATCGCAGGGCAGCAGGCAAATAACAAATAATAGAACGCCATTACTCGACCACTGTTGCATACCTATAATATACGGTATTTTGGTAAACACACCAATTTTATGATGTAATGTAATCTTCTAAATGTGTTATTCGCTGAAGGTTTGCTGCTGCGCAGCCTATGTTTAAAAATGAAATTGTAATTTTATCTTTTCTGCAGGAATTATGACACATCTTAATAGAAAAACTGATAATTGGATTGATCAAACTACCAAAAGTCTATCTATCTATCTATCTATCTATCTATCTATCTATCTATCTATCTATCTATCTATCTATCTATCTAAACAGTCCCCTACATGTCCTGATCGTTTTCTGACTGTCTTTATCTCAATTGTTGTCCATTTCTAGCTGTCTTTTTAATGGTCATTACCTGTCTATTGTGCACTGCATTGCTTTATTTTCCTGTCTGTCACCACTGTATATTACATTCAGACAAAAATAAGTTTGATAAAAAACCAACTTTCTAAAATGGTAGTGGAAGAGGGGATGAATTACTGTGGGTAATCTATGCCGGATAATATTGTTCTTAATATTGTCACCGAAACCAGTCATCTTCTTGACTTCATTTTTTTTTAAATTTTATTTCTCAAATTGCTTGTTCACAAAAAGGCACAGATTTTGCCACAGGCCACCAACAGCACAGTGGAATACTTACCTGAATTTCATTATCCAGATTATACCAAATTATACCACTTCTACAGTACAATGTAATGTCTTGCTAATTGCTAACCATTGATTTTCAGTTCATTTGATCTTGTGCCACACTTTTTGACTCCTTGCCCAAATTTTAACAGTTTCCCCTCTTTTTCTGGGGGGGACCCATCCTGCAAGCTGATTGCATGTGGATTTTGAATTCCTGCCAATACAAAATGGCAGACGGGAAACATTTATATTATTTTGCTCACAGCTCTTGGCCATTCAATGAAAGTTTTTCAACGGGAATTTCATGTTCATGAGGATATTAGAGTACCCAGTGGGGTCCTGCCTCAATGTATCCCACTGTCTGGAGAATAGCCGCTGAGTAGCCGAGGGTATGCTGCCGCGCAGCCTATGTTTTATTTTGAATAAACTCAATAGGCAACATGCGTTAATCACAGCTGTAATTGACAGTGATGATTTGTAGGGTTTGATATTTGAAAATGGAAACACAGATGATAATCATAAACTCTGATGACAAAATCCTGGACAATCTGCAACCTGACTCCCAGGAAAATCTGTTTTGCATGTACCGGTACCGGGTAATTAATATAACTGCAATACCATTTAGGTTTGTGATGTAATGCGAGTAATTATTTTATCTGTTACACAAGCTCTGACACCATGGGGTCATTATTGACTTATGGCTAATCCTTTGAAGATCCAGCAACATCATTACTTTAAGCTGTTAAGTCGATTTTTTCTGAAGAACCTGAGACGCCATAGGCTTCTTAGAGCCCCAGGGTTCCACTAAAAGTCAGGATAGTGACACTCTGGCCTTTGAGGAAGCCCTTTGAAATACCAACAGAAGGTTGCTGCAATGCTGCAAAGAAGACATCAATGTTATGAAAAAGGGAGTTCTGTCTTTTAGCAGCTTTGCATCATCCTAATATTTTCAGTTTTCTTAAGATATATTTTTCAGTGGTAAGAGATTCATTACCATCCCTCAAATCTGAAGTAGCTTCTAAATTTCGTCTGAATTCCAAGGCAATTTTAAGTATTAAACTAAAATGCATTTGTCTTGAAAATATTGTTCTGCAGGTCCCTATTGCTGTATAAATCAGATCTTAGTGACACTGCTTTATATGTGCCCCAATAGGCTTTTGTAGTTCAAATGCAAGTAGTAGACCTGCATGTGAGGTGAAATCCCTATCCATGCAATGTTATTCTCTATGATTCATACGCATAACTTTGTGAGGTCGTATCCTATACTTTCAATGCTATCAACACTAAGGTCGCGAATAAAACAATGACAGATTAATAGTTCATAGCAATGCAGTATATATAGGGCCCGTCTGTTGCCACAAACAGCTGAATGTAAGCATTCATCATTCTTTGACTGTAAACTAGAATTACTGCATAATTGCCTTTCTCAGAGAAATTAATTTGCGGCTGCAAGATAGGCCCTTGGAATCCACCTACTCACCTTATTAAAGGTGTATTTTCATATAATATGTTTCTGGCATATTATATGTTCTTGGCATATTAGAGACCATTTTTCAAAACCCTTCCTGTTCATCATCTGCGAGCGGATGCAGATAATAACTACCGGAAACTTCAAGTGAATGAGGTGCTTCTTCTACCTGTCTTCCTACCTGCTGACCTGCTCTAGATGCTCATTACACAATGTAAACTGGTGTTGGCAGGTGGCCTTGAAGATGGAATAACTTAAATTCCAACATAGGTTGCTCTATTTTTAGTTCATGCTTCTGGTCTCAATCCCAGGAGAGTTATTGGAATGTTGTTGAATGTATTTCAATGCACTGCTGAAGTGGCTATATGATAACAATCAAGAAAGTGATAGATATATTTATCTCGACCACAAACTTAAAAGACCAAATGTATTAGCTGTATTATTGCCTTTGTCATGTGGAAAAGAAAACTCTGCTCCTCGAAGCATAACTGGGTAAGGTCTGGAAGCAGCATGTGAATGGTCACTGAATATTCAGCTTACAGTTACAGTGGAGGTGGGGGGGGGGATACACAGTTATATCATTTCCCAAAGTTAGAAGAAAAAAATCCTTATCCTCAAAATGATAATGGATCTGGTTAGCAAGGTTTATCCAAACATAACAGTGCTATCTCTCTTGGATCCATGTCTCAAGAATAAGTCTCTCCCTGTTCTCACCACAGTCATCAAATGTTGCATGTGCCATATCACTATCATATACTTTGTATTGCAACAGTACCTGTACTAAAACAATTCCATCTTCTTTAAAATACACATTTATTTGACACCTTTCCCTTCAACTTTTGATCAATGTGCAGAACTGGGTCATATACTTTCTGTCAGGCTATCCAGGTGGCAGCATGGGCCACACACACTCACAAGTGCTGTCACCACAATGTGCCTCAGAAATACAGGAAATACAAAGTGCATTTGCTTTCCAAGCCAAATCTGACATTTTTCATCAACAACATACATATGTGATTACATGTATCACCTTTATATTTACATTTTATGCACACTGTTTGATATTAATGTCCATTAATCCTAACGATCTGGACCACCACGTCCTCCTACAGAGTCATATTCAGGCACACACATCCTAGCCTAAATGGCTTAAATACCTGCTTGCAACGGGTTTTCTAGTAAAATAATTACTTGGACACTCACTGGTCATATACCATCAAGTGACCAATGAAATTTGTGATGAACTTCCACCTTATACCGCTGACATGTAGTAGCTACACAAAAGCATAAATATTATATATATAGCATAAGTATGCACACACATAATATGACTCATCAGTCTTACATGACACAAAGCTTACATTTTGATGATGATTTTCTTCACAAATCCTCTTATAAATATCTGCTGTAATGCGCATCATCATCTTTTCAGACGCAGATAAGGACAAAGCTGTCAAGTTATAAAACCTTGAGCTGTATTTGTAAGCTTTTAAGAAGTCCGCAGGGTGACACTAAATGGCTTTTTTAAGCTCTCTTTTGTGGCTATTTTTTGCTTACATCAGTCAAAGAGTGTTTTTGTGTCAGTGTGTTTTTTTGGTATTGTTTGCAACAACATGCTTTCTGCAAAGGATATGTTTAACTATGGACATATCATTTAGATGCATATTGTCAGAGCTTAACCAGTGTGTAGCATTATATGGATCTAAATATGCATCTTTTCTGATTGATGCACATCATATTCCGGGATATCTTTGTGATCCCATAATAGCGACATATTGCAACGAAGGACAGAGCTGCATTGGTATAGGGTATACTTTACCCACATATAACATGTGCTCAATTGGATATGAAAAAGGACAAGTGGACTCCATACTGCATAGATCTATTGTCCATGAGGGAGTTGTTGTTATAAATCAGTGTTATAGCAACGGTAAGATTGCTGGCATTGGAAATGGATTCAACAGACATAAAGGATAAGATACATATTTGTTTTGAATCCTGATTATCCTCGATACCGAGGGATAGCATTTTATACATTGTATTTGCATCCACCAATAATGATAGATCCTCCATTTATGTCCCCTCAGTCTTATCATTGGTAACATGGACATGTACATGTATATGAAGTTATAAACCCACCTCATCAGGATCGGACCAGAGCAAGTCGCAGACTAACCCGTGGTCAGGCACATCCAAAGGACGCTCTATCGCCCGGAGCTGAAAGAAGAAAGATGCGGCATTAGATGCCGTTAGAATACTGTCCTTCCATGGAATGCTGCCCTTCGAAATAATGCAGCTACATTTATAAACTGTACTATGGCATGCAGACATTGCTGGCAGACCTCATTTAACTCTCAAGGACAACTTGACAAGTAGATATATTGATGGCGATTAAAAAGACAATTAATTAAAAACCGCCATGACTAATTTCCCCTCAATTCAGTCCATTGTATAGTACTGTGACTATGGCCTGGGAAATCAATTTCATAATGCTTTATAATGTGATTCAATCGAGTAACAGCAAGAAAAGATTAAAGTTTCATGAAGTGAAATCAAAAGAGGAAATGTTAATGAAAAATGAGAAATCAAGGCAGTTTTTTCCTCACTTGATTGCCATGACGTGACTTCCCTTCTGACTGATGGCCAAAGTCTCATGCCATGGAGCAATATTCCACTTGAGCTCACTTCATTAATAATAAGGGAGAGTGAAATAACATGATAACTTCACTGAAAAATTTACTGACCTGATCAACATGATTGAGATCAGGAGATAACCCTCCATGCATACAAAATATGGTCCCTTCGATGATGGCAGCTGAAACAGAAAAAAAAAGTTTATTTTAAAATCTCAATAACAATTTTAAATTTTCATTAAATATTTCACATGAATTGTGATTCTACCAGTAAAGGGTTTTCAGTTACAGAGTTTGTGTTCACTGATGGGATATATCTCATATTGAAGAAAGGGGCAACAAAGAGAAGAAGCATTCTTTCATCACATTTATACTATAGTTCATTCCAAATTGTACAGAGGTACAGAATTCCTCACATATATACCTCGTGTGAAATCTGCTGCTGCTTTGCATATGTTTTTGCAGTTTCCAAAGTACCACATTGACTGCTCAGGTCCGCTCAATCTACTCCCTTTGGTATATATATACCAGTATCAGTATATGACTGGCACTAGCCAATCATGACTGACATTTCTATGGTGTAATAATAGTTCAGAGAGTGTGAAGCATAAAACATAAACCTGATACACCACCCACTCACTGCTTGAGACCTCAACTCATCTAAGATTCTGCATTCCAGGGTTTTTGTTTAAGAATGACTGTAGTACACACTGTGTACAATTGCGTACTAGGTGAACTCTCACAAGAACTGTATAGATTGACTTGGGCTTATGTGGAGAAATAATCCCGAAACCAATTTGTGCACACGTTTGAAGCCATTGAATATAGTGCACATTACAGTGTAACGTACAGCGCATGAATAAAACAAAACAAATTATCGATACAAGCCATAATATTGTCATTTAAAGTGTTGACATTTGGACTCATACATCTGCAAAAATGCTGTTGATTGCACGAGGACTTGGATCTACATTGGTCATGATTATATGATTACGCAAACTTACATGAAATACTAGTAGTGGCATCATCATCAATGATTCAAGGGCTCGTGGTTGATTGGTAGACCGCCTTTGTTAAGAATCACTACACTATTCTTAGTTTCACTGTGAATACAAGCAAGAAAGGGAGTTTGAGAATTTCAACTTAACCCAATATTATTACACTGGTTTGTTTTTAGTAGGCAGTTCTCCAAAACCATGGCTTATCAGAGAAAAATTACGCCAGTAGTAACAAGCTCATTGATAAGGAAGAAAGACCAGGCTTACCAGCAATGTCTCAAGATAATTGGGGATACAAAATGACCATAAAACTGCTACATTGGGTGCTAAGCGTGGTCTATGGCACCAAGCAGATGGAGCAATCTTGATACATGAAGCCAAGACTTCTCTTTTACAGACTGATCTATTAACAGCTGACAGGAGGATATGGAAGCCGCAAAAAAAGCCAAGGGGTTCTCTCAGTGGAAGAGATATGCCTGGACAATTTAGGAAGGAAAAGACAAATGTATCACCATCAATTTTTAATTACTGCTCCCTGTAACCTGGCATTAAAAACATGCAATCTATCAACATAATTACGTGGTTTATTAGCTGGAGAAGCATGCAGAGAAGATGAGACAAACTTCTTAATATTGCATGTCTCTCCTCACCAAGAAGTTTCCAGCAGTAGTAAGCAAACATTGGGACAGCTCTTGGCAAACACTCCTCAGAGAAGTCTCTTTTGACTCGTTCTATTCTTGGCACATTGGCACACACAGGCCCATGTGTAATTACAGTGGCAAATGACATACTTCTCTGATTTACAATGGTTTTATTAAAGGGGTTGAGTACAGGTTACTTCAAGGGCCAAAAGAACGGCCAGTTTATCTCCAGGACCCCTGGAAGCTAGAACACTGTAAATTTTGAATTTTGAGTTAGCTTAATTGATTGAGTGAGATGGTTGCACAATTCCTTTGAGCCAAGATAGCTTGTTGTTTGCAAGTTATAACAACATAAAGATTATCATAACTCAAAACAGCAAGCTGTCATGGCTCAAACAAATTGTGCAACCGTCTCACTCAATCATTTGAGCTAACTCAGAATTTCAGAATTTACAGTGAAGGGTGATTTCTGGGAGGACAGAATATTCCTATAGATCATTGAAATATTGGTTCTTCTTTAAAACTGCAAGAGATAATCACCATTAGCCTCGTCATCATCAATACCATCATTGCTGTCATCAAGTATTGTTATTTAAATATTACAGATGAATTAGAACTTGGTAATTTTTCTTTGTTAATGTTAATGTGTCATGTGCAGTGCAAATAAAATACATCATGCTATTAATTCATGGACACAGCTACCATGCTACTCAAGCCAAACTACTGACCATTATGAGTTATGAAAACTTGCAAGCAGCTTTTCTACAATCTACTTCTTCGACAGTATGTGCAATTACATATCCTCCAATCTAAGGGTGATTCAGTAGGCCTATGTGTGGAACAAGACCAACAAGTTTTGATCAACTGCACACTCGGAGGCAAACATGTCAGGTGAGTGCAGCCACTAATAAATTCTTATTAATTAGATGAAGGGATGCCAGGAAATTGATGTGAGCTGTTTTGGCAGCAGCCTGAGCTACAAATGAGCTCATTATAGTTACCATGTTGGTCACACATATGCAAGGCCATGTGCAAGCAGCTTAAGCAAAAATAAGATATATCCAAAATAATAAAAAAATGTTGATGTGTGTGTCCATGATGAAAAACCAGTCATAACGACCATTTATGAGTCCAAGGCTTTATACATGAAAGAAACATCATATATATTTTCCGAAGAGAAAAGCATGCACCAGATCCAAAAGTCTAGAGTTTAGGTTAATGTCAAATCTCGCACAACATTTCAATAACATTTTCATGTATTATGTTTCAAGTAATTTTTAATCAATATTCAGGACTCAGGAGTCTTATAACACTATTTCAGCCCCTTAAGCAAAAAAAGCAATGGTGTTACTTTCTTTTTATGTTTACTCTCAGTTTAATTATATATTTTTGTCAAGATTTGAGATTTCATGTGCCATAACTTGAAGTTTACTTCTCAAGTTTCCAAAGAGCCCACAGAAAAGGCTTGGTGCTAACATTGACCCAGAGAAAGGCATGTTGCTTAGTAAATAATCTAGATCCTTGGTTGTGATGTCAACATGACCAGCAGACACTTACTCACTCTTTGCCTTTGAAGCCAAACACTTGATTCCCCCAACCTCTGCATTGCCGGGCTGTCATCTGCATACATTCAGCATCACTTCACGACATCTGCACTCAGACAAATAGTAAGCCTGTGAGGTAAATCTATCTTATCTCACTTTCAATTCTCTATAGCTGCCTATCTCTCTATTTATCCCTCCTATCCATTTAACTGCCTGGTAGGAACAAAAAGAGGCCAGAAAGAGAAGAAGGATCCTTTCATCACATTTATAATGAAGTGTATTTTGATTTATTTGTTCAGATTTTACAAAATTCCTTACATTTGCAAATCATGTGAAATCTGCAATCTTTCATTATGCAGTTTGCTTGGTAAAACATTGACTTGCCCAGGCCTGATCAGTCTACTCTCTTAGGGATATATGCCAGTATCAGTAGATGACAGGCAATCATAACTGACATTTCCATTGTGTAATTCCAGTTTAAAAAGTGTAAAGCATAAAACATAAACCTAATTCACCTCCCTCTCACAGTCTCACTGCTTGAGACTGCAGCTCATCTGAGGTTCTGCATTCCGGGTTCTTGTTTACAAATAACTATAGTACACACTGCGTACAACTGTGAACCAGGTGAACCCTCACAGGAACTGCATAGATTGACTTGGGTTTATATGAAGAAATAATTCTGAAAGCTATTCAGAAAACCGCCAAATAGTGCATACGTTTGTAGCCATTGAATATTGCGCACATTACAGCCCATGAATAAAACAAAACAAATTATCAATACAAGCCATAATATTCTTATGTAAAGTGTCAACATTTGGACTCATGTTGCTGCAAAAATACTGTTGATTAATTAGTAGACCACCTTTGTTATGAATCACTACACTATTTCTTAGTTTCACTGTGAATACAAGCAAGAAAGGGAGTTTGAGAACTTCAACTTAACCCAATATTATTACACTGACCAGTTTGTTTTTAGTAGGCAATTCTCCAAAACATGGCTTATCAGAGAAAAAATACACAGTAGCAACAAGCTCACTGATAATGAAGAAAGACCAGGCTTGCCAGCAATGTCTCAAGATAATTGGGGATACAAAAAGGCCATAAAACTGCTACATTGGGTGCTAAGCGTGGTCTATGGCACCAAGCAGATGGAGCAATGTTGATACATGAAGCCAAGACTTCTCTTTCACAGACTGATCTATTAACAGCTGACAGGTGGATATGGAAGCCACAAAAAAGCCAAGTGGTTCTCTCAGTGGACAAGAGATGGCTGGAAGATTTTGAAGAAAAAGATAAGTATATCACCATTAATTTTGAATTACTGCTCCTTGTAACCTGGCATTAAGAAACATGCAATCTATCAGCATAATTACGTGGTTTATTAGCTTGAGTAGCATGCAGAGAAGATGACACAAACTTCTTAATATTGCATGTCTCTCCTCACCAAGAAGTTCCAGCAGTAGTAAGCAAACATTGGGACAGCTCTTGGCAAACACTCCTCAGAGAAGTCTCTTTTGACTCGTTCTATTCTTGGCACATTGGCACACACAGGTCCATGTGTAATTACAGGGGCAAATGACATGTTCTCTGATTTACAATGGTTTTATTAAAGGGGTTAAGTAGAGGTTACTTCAAGGGCAAAAGAACGGGCAGTGTGTCTCCTGGACCCTGAAAGCTAGAAGACCCTGGTGATTTCTGGTAGGACAGAATATAGAATACTGCATCTAGAGAGTAATGAGATCAAACATACTGTGAGTGTGAGGGCCTTAATCAATGATAATAAGAAGGAGGCATGCCAGGATAGTGATGTGAGCCTTTTTGGCAGCAGCCTTACAAATGAGCTTATTATAGTAACCATGTTGGTCACACATATGCAAGGTCAACTGCAATAAACAGCATGAGCAAACACCAGATACATGTGATGTAACTACAGGTTCATCGTAACAAATCAGAAATGTTACTTTTGTGTGTGTCTATGATGAAAAACTATTCATAAGGAGTCAAGGACAATCGATAAGTCTACCAGAAGAGATACCATAGTTTGTTGATGGTAAAGGCATTACCATTGTACTAGATCTAAAACGCTAGAGTTTAGGCTGATGTCAAATCTTGTACAATATTTTAATAATATTTTCATTGAACATGTTTACAATTGTTTTAATCAAAATTTGGGACACAGGAATCATTGAACCACATTCAGCATCAGAATATCTTTTATTGTCCTTGCATCAATATATATGTAATATCACAGTATCATATAAGTATAGAAAATTAATGAAATAGTTAAGAAGGACAGGAGGACACTTTAAGAAAAATTAGTTTTCGTTGTCAAGTGACCCCCGTCAGGTAGAAAATAGACAGAGGACAGTCAGCACATGTAAGCAAGTAGATGGTGGTTGTAATAATTTAAATAACTATAAAGTACGAATTTCTAGTAATTAAATAAGATACATAGATAACAGAGAGTACAGCTTCAAAATCTAAAAAAATAAAATTTTAATCAAGTTCTATTGCAAATGTAATAATTAGAAAGTGAACAAGTAGTAGGATAAGACTGAATGACCATTTTTTTAACATAAAGCTTGAAACCAAGAAGACTATGTGAATATATTTTGCTTTTAAAGTTAGGACCCATGGAATTCTGTAGGTAATAGCTTGTCTGTCATACTCATGCTTTATTCTAGGTAATGTAAATAAAGTTGATGCTCTAGTAACACACCTTATGCAAAAACCATGGTGTTACTTCATCTTCTTTGGTTCTAATAAGGTTTATTTTATACTTGATCATTTGGGAAAGAATCAAGATTAAAATTGCCATCATTTGCAGCACACTTCTCAAGCTTCTCACTCACCAAAGACGCCACAGAAAAAGGTTGATGCCAACATTGACCCACAGAAAGGCAAGAGGCTGTAGTGAAGAATCTAGATCCTTGGTTGTGATGTCAACATGACCAGCAGACACTTACTCACCCTTGCCTTTGAAGCCAAACACTTGATTCCCACAACCTCTGCATTGCAGGCTGTCATCTGCGTACACTCAGCGTCACTTCATGACATCCGCACTCAGGCAAATAGTAAGCCAGTGGGGTAAATCTATCTTATAAATCTCACTTTCCATCCTCTATAGCTGCCTATCTCTCTATTTATCCCTCCATTTAGCTGCCTGGCAAAAAGAGCATACACTCAGCGTCACTTCATGACATCCGCACTGAGAAAAACAGTGATCCTGTGAGGATAACTGCAGGAGTGCAGACAAATACAGAATTACATCTATCTATGTCTACCAGTGGTCGAAATAGCCCATGTTATTTGGGGGGGTCTTTCAAGTTCCAAGGCCCGAAGAGTTGAAGCTGTTGTAGCCGGAATTCCGCGGGACCACAGAAGCGCTTTAAAGCCGGAGTGTTTCAGATGATCTAAAAATGTATTCCGAGCACTTCATATGCTTGTTTTATCTCAGAAAATTAGTTTTGAAAACCCTATTGGTGATGTATATAAATCACAAGAGGTTGTAGTTTGCTGATTAGTCTTTACTTGCTGGTTCATGCTTATTCCTCCTACCAAATTCACTATTTGGGGGGGTTTTTTCAGGACCCCCTCTGGGTCCTTCTTAAAAATGCATTTGAGGGGGTCCCAAGAGCATTTGGGGGGGTCAAGACCCCCTTGACCCCCCCTTATTTCGACCACTGATATCTACCTAAATATATATCTATCTATCCAGCGGTCTATCAGACATTGTCCTCACATACCACACAAAAGCTCTTCTCCTTCTGTTATGCGTAAATGTGCCAGACAATTGAATGCCTTGAAAAGACAATCGAAACTAGTAGACGTAACCGCGAGCGGTAACAAAACTTCACCTACTGTGGTACCAGCAACTCGAACAGACACAAGTAGATGAGCAAGTAAAAGGTACATGGAAAAGTACACAGGAATCAGACATAATTATGTAACATGCATACAGACAAGAATACAAGAATGTTTCCTGTACTTTGAGTACATGCAAGTATGCACAGAAAAACGAGTAAATAAACCAGTAGATGAACCAGTGCATGAACCATACAGGAACCGGTACATGAACCAGTACATGAACCAATACATGAACCAATACATGAACCAATACATGAACCAGTACATCCACCAGTACATCTTCTGCGATTTCTGAGAACATCGATTTTTCAGGGTCATGTGATCTCTTTGACCATCAGAAATACATGAAATTTTCAGGGTCCGGCGATCTTTTAAACCGTTATAGCTACGACAACATGTTCAGAAGATGAAAACTAGAGGAGAATTTGGCCTTTTCAAATCTGTTTACAGATTCTCTGTATCTTAATTAGAACCGGACTTATCGCAGATTGAAATTATGGTACAATTCAGTAATATGAACTTTAGAAATGCCTGAAAAAATGTAGTTTTTAATTTAAAATCACTGTATAACCAAAACGGTTCAATGAAAACATACGTAATTTGCCAGGATTATGTAAACAGATGTTACAAATAGGTCAAGGCAGGTTGATCAAAAAGGATGATTCCTTCCATGTCGAAATAATAATATATTGTGAAAATTCGACAAAAAACATGAAATTTTCAGGGTCCGGCGATCTTTTTAACTGTCGGAGCTACAACAAAATGTTCAGAAAATGAAAACTGGAGGAGAATTTGGCCTTTCCGAATCTGTTTTCAGATTCTCTCTATCTTAATTAGGATCGGAGCTACGGCCGTTTGAAATTACGCTATCTTTGAGAAATGTGAAAAAAAAGCATAAATGTTTCGCTCGTTTTTTGACCCTTTGACCTTTACTGTGCAACGTAGGTCAATCCGAGGACCTTGTAAATTTACAAGAAGCCTCTAGAGTATTGTAGCAAGTGCGTCTACCATTTTTGTAACAATATCTAGATTCCTTCTTTGTTAAAAAATATGAAATGTCAAAAATGTAAAAATTTTTTGACATGTTTGACCTTGAGTTTGACCTTGAAAAACATTTTCTAGGTCAAAATAAATATGATTTTCATAATGGCATTGTATGAAAAAGGGGGGGTCAGCCATGCATTGTAACCCTGTACAATCAATATTTCCTTGTCAAAAACGCGGAAATGTATCATTTTTTAACCTTTGTCGGTTAGCAATATTAAAAATTTTTTCATAAATCCGGCGAAGGAGGTACTAAAAATATGATTAGATATTAGGAATAAACAGGCCAATGTTCATCTGTCACTTGTGAATCACGCTGATATCTCAAAAATAACATGGTAAAAAAAATTGTTGAAAATGGCAACTTTTCAAACTTATTCGGGTCGAATGACCTTGAAAAATGAGGTCAAGGTCAAATTTAAAGGTCAGTATGGGCTTATTAGGTGTATGTTTGGGGGGGTTTACTATGACATGTTATGAGCTAACATCGATATTTCAAGGTAAAATTCTCAAGGTCACCGGTTTTGGTGACGCGGTATGACTTTAAAGTTACGTAACTCAAGAACCGGTACTGCCGATGACAAATAAAGGGTCGGGCAGATGTCCCATGACTTTGAGCACGTTTTGGCACCATCGGTATGACTCTACGACTTACGGATTCTGAGATCCCGCGATAGACCTCAAACCATAAAAATGGACTTTGTACAATGTGACCTTGACCTACTTTCATGAAAGTAGGTCAAACTGTGAAGAAAGTGTCTGGGACCTTTCCATGTGCAGGAAAATGAAAACCGGTAATAACCGGATGAGGTACATGCATTTCAAATATTGCAAAATCCGACTTTAAAAGGCTCTGTGACCTTGAAAAATAGGTCAAGGTCAAATATAAAAAAAACGCGTTCTTAGATTATTGTAGGCTATGTACATGAATTTTTTGAAAACTCTCCGATGAGTTTGAATAAATAATAAATAATAAATACTACCGATTACAAGAAACTTCACCTATGTGTAGGTGAAGTTTAACTACTGAATACTAAGACCAAACTATTGGTTTATCATGCATTCATTTCAGCAAATTTTAGGTACTGTCCGTTAGTATGGGTTAACCGCAACAAAACAGACATGATTAAACTCGAAAATGTTAACAAGAGGGCGTTGCGGCTTGTCTATGGCAAACATTTCACATATGATGAACTTTTAAACAAAGCAAAATCTTGCAGCATTGAAGTAAAATGGAAGAGACAATAAGAAGAGGAAGTCTATAAAGCTGTCCACGGTTTGGCACCCCCATATATCTGTGATATGTTCCAGCTGAAGAGCACTTCTTATAATTTTAGATCCATCAAAATTGATCAGCCTCGCTTTTAAACACAAACTCATGGTTTTAATGCATTGAGGGAGTGAGACTGTGGAACAGCTTACCACCACACTGCTAAATGGCAAAAATACTGCTGCTTTTAAAACTTACATTAACTCTTATATCAAATGATTTTAATGTCAATGTAGTTTTTACTTTGTGCTTTATACTGTGTTTTTAACTGCCTATTTTTACATTTTTGTTCTCATGTTCTCTTAATTGTTATTTTATGTCGGTAAAAAAAAATCCCTCGCAGGTATATGTTTCTTTTGTAAATCCGACTTTAAATAAATATTACTTACTTACTTACTTACTTACTTACTTCTTTCCTATAGTAAAATCCTTCTTGTTAGCAAAAACAACATGATTTTGCTCAAGACAATCATAATACTCACAATACTTGCATAAAATCTTAAGAAAGCTAAACTATGTTCTCCATGGCTCTTTGGAAGTAGGAGGATGTCAATGAGCAACTCCAGCCTCTTAGTCTGTTTCGTTTTCACTCAAGCAAATGATAAGAAGCACAGCAACAAGTGTACCAGGATTTTCACTTCACATATAATGGCTCTTTTATGACTTACATGTCAGAGAAGAGCAGTGCTCTCGGCCAGTTGAACCTACCTAGTAATAACACTTGCTGGTTTGGCAAACTGTATGCAGTTTACCCTTCTATCGAAAACTGGATTTCCAACAGCCAATTTATTAAAAAGTAATTTGGAATTTAGCCTCAAATTATCACTTTTTTTTACATATCGAATAATCCAAGTTCATACTTTTCTATGCATTGCACCAAAAGAAAGTTTTAACAGGATTTCGCTGACCTTTTCCATCATCATTTTTTACGACCAACCTATAGAAGTCATGGGTTGTCTAACAACTAGCCTAATATAAAGTAGGGAGGATAGTTCATAAGCTATTTCTGACGCAGACATAAACATTTTACGAATCTGCGTTGATCTCTCTCGACACAGCTGTCATTTTGTGTAAACATCATGTCAGAACCTGTTTGCCTTTGGGAGGTTTTGAGTCACTTCTATGCCTTTATGACAACACCACAGTGACACTAACACAAATAAGGTGAGGCTGTCTTGCTGTCATCCATAACCCGTGCAAGAAAACCTCCTAAAATTGTGGATGCCGAAATGTCACAATGCTTTGCAATAAAGTGGTCCCTGATTATAAGACCCTGTGTAATAAGACCAACAATGGCCCGACATGCCTTATATGGCTGCCTTCATTGCGCACTAAGTAGAGTCAAGGAGGGTAAATCCGTCCACTTTTGGCTAAAACTGTATTTCCAGGAAAATGGTATAAGATTCAAAAATAAAAATGAGTCAGTTGGAAGGGGCATGTTCTGTATTATCATCAACAGCCAAAAAAAGTCAAATATTCAAATAATTTTGGCTGAAACCATGGCAACAAAAATTGAAGGTTAGGTCATCTAAATCCGTCCAGGTTGCTTCTAAATCCGTCCAGCAAAGATGGTAAATCCGTCCACAGGGCATTATACAGCACATACCTTTCATATCTTATGATTTTTTCAATTTTTGCAATCTATTAACTTTTACATAGGATTTTCTGTCAATATTAGAACATTGGGGTGCTGATTACACTTATAACAGAAAGAATCAAATAACAGAGATAAAGTCAATTATCAAGAATTGCAATTGACTGCCTCAATTAGAATTAAAGAACCCTTTTTACCCAATCAAGTGATATAATTGCTCAATCTAATTTCTTTAATCAATGTTATGCCATTTATAAATATTAAAAGTCATAAAAGTACTTTTAAAGACCATTTGAGGTGGGTGGACGGATTTACAATCACCCTTTCAAGCCAGTTTTAAAATAATGATGGTAAATCCGTCCACTTTTATTTCCATTGTATCTCCTTTCCATGTGTTGGAAATCAGTTATTTAAGCAATCCTATAGCAAAAATAAAATTTTTCGTGTCATGCAACAATTTTTTCCTTCAATAATTTTTGTTGTTGATAGAAATAGACCAAAAAGAAGACAACCTGTAATGTGCAAAATGGTTGTGATGACGTCACAGGTTTTCATTGTGTTTTGTCTTTTGTTTTTAAATGGCTCTGAAAGAGCATTTAAAATGCTGTCAACACAATAAAAACGGCAAAATTAGTTGAAAGACAAGTTTATCTTGCTTTTACAACTCACACAACTGTAACTAATGTATTTCTATGCCTATATTAGGGGGTGGACGGTTTTACCCTCCCGGACGGATTTACCATCATTGACTCTAGTATTTTGGGGTACATCCAGAGGAGCGACCGCACCTCCACCAGTGACCGCTTCATGGAAACAGAAGGGACAGTTTTAAAACGCTGGGAAGACCGTATGGTTTATTGGCTCCAGGATAACCCTTTGCAGATGAAAGGTATTTTTAGTAATATTAAAAAACCAACTTTTGTAAAATCCAGCAATTCTATAATACCTTGTACCACACAACCACACGTTGTCCAAAGGTCAAAGCCTAGCTCAGGGTGCTCTCAATCCTCCATTCTGAATACCCACAGATTTTAAGAAAAATTTCATAGTTGGGCAAAAAAAAGTTAAGAAAACACATGCTTGGAATGTCTCAAGATAATGGGCTATACCAAAAGGTCATACAAACTTCATTTACCTTGGGCATACATTAAATTTTGTTATCAATCAGAAGTCAGGAATCATAATAAGTTCTTACCAATATACCAACTACTGAGCTGTAAGTTTGCATGACTATCTATTGGTGGTGATGTCAACATGACCAGAAGCCAAGCAATAACCCTGATTCTCACAACCTCAGTATTACTTGTTAGTCATCTGCAATTTCCCATATGACATCTGCACTAGTTAAGAAAAGGACCCTGTTGCAAAAAAAAAAATCAACAGTGGATTATTATTTTGCAAGGGGAAAAACAACCTTTGGTATAGTCAGTTTGAATTTATCATAACTTCAGAAAAACGTGCCCTTTTATCACAATTTAGGTATGGTATTCTACCATTAAGAATAGAAACTGGACGTTTTCAAGACACTCCAATAGAGTACAGATATTGTCTTTTTTGTAACTTCAACAACATTGAATCTGAAATGCACTTTATCTTTCATTGTCCCTTTTATAGTAAATAGTAAATAGTAAATATTTATTTTGATATAGCGCAGTCTATGGAAATGACCTTCAGATGCGCTTCACAGTAATTACATAAAATTGTGAAATATAAGGAAAATGTAAAGTAGATAAAATAGATAAATATGATATAAAATCAGGTATAAATGTTAAAATTTGGCATATAAAAAAGTCTTCAATTTAGCTTTAAAACTGTCTATGTCTTTGGCCTGTTTGATGTGACTAGGAAGAGTATTCCACCACCCTGGTGCAGCTCCACTGAAGGATCTGCCGGCAAATGTCTTGTGTTTAAAGAAAGGGATTTTCAGCTGTTGATAGATGCCCTCAGATCTCAGGCCTGATCTTCCTGACGAATGCAGTTGAAGTTTATCCCTGATGTATTTTGGGGCACAGCCGTTCAGGGACCGATATACTAGAGTTAAAACCTTGTGCTGGATGCGGAGATGTATCGGCAGCCAGTGAAGTTGTTTTAAACAATCATGAGAGCTTAGATCTGTACCATTTAATACCAGTTTGGCTGAGATGTTTTGCACTCTCTGTAATTTCCGAATGTCACAGTCGGGCAATCCTATAAAAATAGCGTTACAGTAATCAAGATGGGACATGACCATTCTAAGTACTAGCGTTTCACAAGCTTCCTGTGTGAGATAACGACGCACATTTCTAATTTGGTGAATATGCCACATTGCTGTTCTGCATTTAGATGAAATATGGTGCTTGAGACTGAGATTCTCATCAAGGTGGGCACCAAGGTATTTAATCCTTTCAGTCTTGTTCACATCGTGACCGTTGACACTGATGGCTGTTGTCTTACACTTCTCGAGCTGCCGCCTTGCACCAAACAGTATAAATTCTGTCTTTTGCTCGTTCATTTTGAGTCGATTTCTATCCATCCAATCTTTAATTTCTACTGTACAGTCAGACAGTGTTGAGATAGTTTGAATTTCGTTCTCTGGCTTTGATGTTCGAAAAGCTGTTTTGAGGGCGTGGTCATCGGCATAGCCGTGAATATCTATCCCAGGTGGTATTATGCTTGCTAATGTGCTGGCATACACAGAGAAGAGCACAGGGCCGGCGCATGAACCCTGTGGTACTGAAAAGTCAAGTTCCCTGGCAGTTGAATATGCTTGACCCACATTCACTCTGCAGCTACGTGGTCTCAGATAAGAGTCAAACCAATCAAGAGCATGGTTGTCCATCCCGAATCTCTCGTTTAGCACTGCCAGTAGTACACCATGGTCGACGGTATCGAATGCAGCGCTTAAGTCGATCACTGTTACTTTCTGCGTTTCCATGGCCCACAGCAGGTCATCTACCAGATGAGTCAGTGCGGTTTCGCAGCTGTGGTTTTTCCTGTATGCTGATTGGTAGGTTGGAAAAAGATTGTTGATGTCGCAATGCTGGGTAAATTGCTCAAGAGCTGCTTTCTCAAGAACCTTTGAAAGAAATGGGAGGTTACTAACAGGCCTGTAATTGCTGGTAATTAAATCGAGGCCAGCCTTTTTAAGGAGAGGTCGGACAACAGCACTCTTCCAAGTGCTCACAAATTCACCATGCATTAATGAGAGGTTAATTATCCTCACTATTGATGGAAGAACTGATGGTAAGACTTCTTTAAGCAGGTAGGTGGGCATTTTGTCAAGCTCACAAGACTTGGAGGGCATTGACATAATGATCTTGCGCACTTGGTCTTCCGAGCATGGAAGGAAGTCAGACATGCGAGATGTATCATCTGCTTGCGGCATATATTCTGGAATATGCATCAGAGAGTCACGTATGGTAACGATCTTGTCCATGAAAAAATCGCTAAAGGTGTCAGCAAGGTGCTCTTCACTTAGTCCTATTGGAAGGGGATTTTCCTTTCGTGAGCCGGTCATTCGTTTAAAGATTCTGTAAAGTTCTTTTGTATTGCCTTTGCAGGCAAGTACCTCCTCACTCAGCATTTGTCTCTTTGTGTCGTTCAGCATCTGTTTGTATATGGACTGTTGTTGACGTAGGTCTTTCCACAGATGGTCTGTTCTGGATCTTTTCCATATTTTTTCACACTTTCTCACTCTTTGCTTTTGCTCTTTGACAGCATCGGTGAACCAGGCAGGGTTGTATTGCCGGATTGTGAGAGTCATGCTTTTCTCAGGAGCATGCTTGTCTATTGCGAGTTGAACTGCTCTTTCATAATGTTCAACTAACTTATTGAGGTTATCAAATTCAGAAGGATTGAGAATGAGATCAGTTTTCAGAATCTCACGATCTACCTTGGAGAATTTTCTGTATTTCACAGTTTTTCTTGTGATGTTTTCCTTAGGAACTTTGATGTTGCACGAGATGACACAGTGGTCCGAGATGAAGTCCTTGTTTTCACACCTAGTAACCTTAATTTCACCTTCCTCTTCAGTGAATATGTGGTCAAGGATATTGCCAGCTTTGTGTGTGAAGTTTCGAACATGTTGGTCAAAACCAAGTGCCTGCATTACCTCAGTATATGCAACTGTCTCACTTGAAAAATTGTCATTTAGATGGATATTAAAGTCTCCTGCGATCAGAATGTTATTATGCTGTGACATCGTATCGGTGAGGAATTCTGCGAAGTCGCTAAGGAATGTGCTTACTGTAACAGGCTGTACTTGGGAGTAAGGAGGTCTGTAGATCCCGATTAAGGTCAGAGTGACATTTTTCATGTTGGCTTTCCAAATGCCAAATTCGAATGAGCCTTTGTCACCTTTGGACACAACTTTGATTTTAATGCTATCCTTGTACACAATGGCGATCCCACCACCTTTCCTATTTTTTCTGTTAACAGTGTCGATCTTGAAACCATTATTGTTCAATTCACAACCTTGTAACCAAGCTTTATCTGCTTGGCTATCTGACAACCAGGTCTCTGTTAGCACTGCAATGTCTGTTTTATTTTCATCAATTGTCTCTCTTACTGTTATTTCTTTGCCTTTGATGGACTGGGCATTCAGCAGGACAGAGTGGTTCAATGGGTGTGTCACTACAAACAGCGCCATCACAGATATTAGATTTGAGTTCTTCAACAGGATAAGACAAATTAATTTATATTTTGACTTATTAAATGATGACAGAAAAATTTAATTCCTGATGAAAGATGATTGTATTAAAGAAACAGCTAATTTTATATGTAACGCTTTTGAAAAAAGACAAAATGCTTTGTATACATAGTTTAATTTACGTAATTGTCGATATCTGCCAATAACAATACGATACTTGCAATTATATATATGTCGACCTCAAATTAGCAATATATGATATTTGTGAATATGTAAATATTGAAAATTAAAATTTAAGAGTTTGAATTATATATCTAATAGTATAACTTGAACAAAGCTTATATTTTTTGGGATTGCTATTACATATTGGACTAATGTATATATGTATATCAACAAATCATTTCAAATTTAATTCAAATTTGTATTATTCAACGAAAGTTCTTTTTTGATGTACTATTGTTTTGAAGTGAATTGTAAGCCCAAGAGGGCTGGGGGCTAGAATGTGAGCCCATTTCACGTTAATAAAGAATTTCTCTCTCTCTCTCTCTGTAAGATGAGTTCCTAACACTTCATAAGCCATTTTTCTCTTGTATTATTTAAAAGTACTAGGCTGGATTTGAGCACATATTGAATGTAGTCGATGTTGATCTCTCTGCACTCAGCCATCATTTCCAATAAACCTGAGACCATAACCCAGTTGCCACTGGAGGCTATTTTAGTCTCTTGTATGGTATTATTGCTGCATTACAGTGATAGTGTTAAAGATTTAGTCTTAATTGATGTCATTACTGTCACCCTTAGTTTGGAGGAAATGTCATTCTGTCACACAAATCAGGTCATCATAGTAACTTGCTTTTAGCCAACGATTCTCTCAAACATGGCTTATTAGACAAAACAAACACAGTACTACATAGCAGATAAGACAAATATCAACATTGGCATGCCTTTCGGGAAAAATCCCTCATAAAACTGCTATACATTGATACTAAGTGTATGGTCTATAGTCAGTAGCAGATGAAGTTATGTTGTACATAACCTCAAAATTTGTGGAAAAAAAAATCTTCAATTCGCAAACTTGCCTTGCCACGTCATTGAAAGTTTTCTGTTGGTTCCTTAAGTTTCTTATTCAATGAAGTACCTGTTCATCTCAATTCATGAGTTTTTTTATTGTCACCTATGCTGCTAGATATGATAAGCACTGAATCAAGTGATTAACCATAACTGACACAAACAAAACGTTTTTAAGCCAGTGACATCACACGACGAGTTGAAAGTTAATTTTGAAACTGTCTGGACCGCCAATCTGCAAACAGCTATAGAAGAAAATGAAGCAAACTTCTAGACATCTTAATTCAGATTAGTTGAAAAAGTTTCAAAAAGTCCTATATAAACATTGACAACTGCTGTTGGCAAATACAACGGAAGATTGGTTTATTGCATCTTGATGTAAGGCAAATGTCTAAATTTGGCACAGCCTGACCTCAGTTTGAATACAGATAAAGTAACAACATCACTTTGACAACCGTCAACCTAAGAAGTAAATCGCATTCTCATCCGCAAAGGCACTAAAATAAAGAAGGAAATTTACTTCACATTTGCACATGTGCATGTACCGGGTCACTAGTCGCACTCTCTACTTCATGATTAGTAATTAGTAAAGGTGGATTGTTAAAGCGCCCTGTGTTTAAAATTGTCTGATGTGTTTCGCAATGGCTGCCATTGGCGAGACCATGACGTCATAATAAGGGATATCCTAATTATCGCCCATGCTATGCTATGCATAGGGCGATTATGCTTTAGTGCTGAAATCTACTGAAGGGGTGAAATTACCAATGTTGTGGCCTCAACCAGCCAACTCTGGAAGTTCTTATCATATGCATAACACATTGATACCATTGTAGATGTGCACAACAGTTCGTATTTTCAGTTTAATTCAATATTAGAAAATTTACTATTATCAGTTTTAGAGGCTATCAAGGTCCAGAAAGCCTGCATTGTGGTGGCCATTTTCCCTTCCACAGGGTGAGTTTTAGTTCACAGAATGGCCACTGCAAGCAGCTCATACATTACACAAGAGGGCAGCACCTGCAAGTCCTTTGCCACTTCCCCCTTTGCACCACATTCTATTTCTGGGAAACTCAGCAATTCCTGCATCTCAGTATAGTTCATGCATCTTTCCAACTAATTATACAGGTAGCACGGGCTTATATTGTATCTATTTCATATTATTCCATTCTCTTCCCTCCAATCTACGGGCAACTTGCTATATATTATATAAATCTGTTTTATATTTATGTAAATAAAATACTGGTTATAATATACACTCATGTAAACAAAAGATAGACATATAGATAGATAGATAGATAGATAGATACATAGATAGATAGATAGATAGATAGATAGATAGATAGATAGATGCATGGATAGACGGATTGGCAGACAGATAGGATAGATGGATGGGATATACAGTAGGATAGGATAGATGGATAGTATAAACGGATAGGATAAACAGACAGGATAGATAGATAGATAGATGGAGGAATGGATTGACAGATGGATTGATGGATATATGGGTTGACAGACGGACAGGATAGACGGATGGGATAAACAGATAGGATAAACGGATAGGATAAACAGATGGGATAAACAGGTAGGATAAACGGGATAAACAGATAGGATATACGGATGGGATAAACGGATAGGATAAACAGATGGGATAAACGAATGGGATAAACGGATAGGATAAATAGAAACGTAGATAGATAGATGAATGAATGGATTGACGGATGGATTGAATGATAGATAGACGGATGGATAGACAGATTGACAGCCAGATAGGATAGATGGATAGGATAGATGGCTGGGATAAACAGATAGGATAGATGGATAGTATAAACGGATAGGATAAACAGACAGGATAGATAGAGAGATATATGGAGGAATGGATTGACGGATGGCTTAATGGATAGATAGGTTGACAGACGGATAGGATAGACAGATAGGATAAACGGATAGGATAAACAGATAGGATAAACAGATAGGATAAACAGGTAGGATAAACGGGATAAACGGATAGGATAAACGGATGGGATAAACTGATGGGATAAACGGCTAGGATAAACAAATGGGATAAACGGATAGGACAAATGGATAGGATACACGGATAGGATAAACGGGATAAATGGGATAACGGATATGATAAACGGGTAGGAAAAATGGATAGGATAAACGGATAGGATAACGGGTAGGATAAATGGGTAGGATAAACGGATAGGATAAACGGATATGTTAACGGATAGGATAAACGGTTAGGATAAACGGATAGGATAAACAGATAGGATAAATGGATAGGATAAACAGATAAGATAAACAGATAGGATAAACAGGATAAATGGGATGAACCAATGCTTATGGGGTACTGGATAAACGGATAGGATAAACGGATAGGATAAACGGATAGAATAACGGATAGGATTAATGGATAGGATAAATGGGATAACGGATAGGATTAATGGATAGGATAAATGGGATAAACAGGATAAATGGATAGGATAAACGGATGGGATGAAGGGATAGAATAAACAGGATAAATGGGATAAACGGGATAACGGATAGGATAAATGGATATGTTAAACGGATAGGGTCAACGGATAGGATAATGGCTAGGATAAATGGCTAGAATAAATGGATAGGATAAACTGATAGGATAAACGGATAGGATAAACAGATAGGATAAACAAATAGGATAAAAAGATAAGATAAACTGGATAAATGGGATGAACCAGTGCTTATGGGGTACTGGATAAACGGATAGGATAAACGGATAGGATAAACAGATAGGATAAATAGATAGGATAAACGGATAGGATAAATGGGATAAACAGGATAATGGGTAGGATACACAGATAGGATAAACGGATAGGATAACCAGATATGATAAACGGAAAGGATAAATGGATAGGATAAATGGATAGGATAAACGAACGGGATAAACTGGCTAACGGATAGGATAAACATAGGATAAAACATGCGGGGCATGGGCGATGCTGTGCCATTATATGTGCTTGTTTCTTGTGCTGTTTACTGTCAAGTGGATTCGCTGGTGACAAAGTTGATATCACTGCACACATATAGAGTAGGTCGGGGCAAGAAGCCCGGGTTCTAAAGGTGAGAGGCCCCCCAGGCCAAATATCTAAACTTACATTTTTGGTGCATTTTCTTATTGATAGGATTGAAGCTAGAGACGTTTCAGGTGATGTCACAAATTTTCAGGGCAAACAGCACCAAACCATAGTAGAAATTAAAGAAACAAAAAAATATGCATGGTTTTTGTAACTTTGAGTCATTCTTTGAAAGGGGTTGTCAGAAAGAACTTTGGAAATATTTAAAAGTATAATGGATATCTGCATTGCTTCACTTTATGACCATCATATAAATATGATTTCGATCATGTTTTTTTTTCATTTTAGTTCAAAATATAGAGGTCAAATGAAAATATGTGTGTTTGGGGCGAGAGGCCCCACAATGGTATGGGGCATGAGGCCCCCCTCACTGGGGCCTCGAAGTTGCTTCAGGAATCACTTAATAATATGTACTTTACCTTAAATCTTGATAGAATAGCTAATTAAAATAGAAAAAATTTGGCCGAAATTGAAAAAGGGCAAAAAATATTAAAATGTAAAAGTATGAACAGAAGAATTCAGAAATTCAGAAAAAGTAAATAGAATCCCTTATAAATGGAACCCAAAAAAATAACTTTCAAGCTGATTGCGCTCGCAAAAAAAATTGCCATAGGATTATAATAGGGGATCTTCTTGCCCGATGGGTGGGGTAAGAAGGCCATTTGCAATATTTTACAAAAGCGGCAGTAACTCCTTTATCAAAATGGGTAGACGTTTGTTTCACTAGTTATGAGTGGAGTCAAGTAATCCCTTCCTGACAGCAAAAGCATTCAAATAATCAACCATAAAAAGTAGGTCAAACCACACCTCGAAGTTAAGGGGGGCTGCATGCCCCGAGCTACTCTACAAATATCAGTTGGGAAGTAAAATTAATGAATGCAAATAAAACCAAATATAGTTTTATGTCTATTTATTTAAATGAAAGCTTTCAAAATGGACTCAGATGACCAGTAATGAATATACACACAATAAAGCAATTTTCACTCATGACAATTCACCGAGGGGCAGTTGTGCAAATGCACCTTCCCAGTTCTACATGTATCATCAATCACAGTAAAGCTACAGTCATCTGAGTCATTGTCCTGCAATCATAGTATACTTGAGGACGTTTGTTTTGACCATTTGACTGTGCCATTTATTGTCAACTTAGTCTACCCACATGTCATGCGACTGCAAGGAAGAGAAAGATAAGAAAGTGCAGAAAAGGGCCTGGACACTCCGTAGACTGAGTTTTGACTAAAGGTCATGCAGATGACCCAAATGACCTCTCTGCCCCTGGTGGTTTCTGTCGTGCCCCATGTGACCAGGTGTCCCTCAAGGTCATGAGATTTACAACCAAACACACAAAATGCCATGTGCATCAATTTGCCAGCCATATCCATTTCCAGTAACTGAGATTTATTTCGAAGACAGAATCTGCTGCAAGCTTTTACGTCAAGTACATTTAGAGCTCTTTGCAGATTGGTGGTCCACTGGGAAACATTAATTTCTTATTTTTAATTTGCAAACTGGCTTTGCCACATCATTGACAGTTTTCTGTTGGTCTTCTAATCTTCTTATTTGATGATGGACCTTAAGTAATTTAATTAGTTTGTTATGGTCACCTATGCTGCTGGGTATGACAAGTACTGAATCAGCTGATTAACCATAACTGACACAAGCAAAACATTTTTAAGCCAGTGTGATCACACAACCAATTTGAAAGTTAATTTTGGAACTGTTTGGACGGCTAATCCGCAAACAGCTATAAGGCAACACAACAAGTGACACAGAATAACCAAAATATGGCAAAATGAATAGCATACTGGGCAGTTCAATAGCATTTCTCAAACAAAAAAAAACAACAGTCATCCTTATGCATTTTATTTGGTGAAAAATGATTTATATTCTGTATGTGCGCAATATCGATGCACCATGAACAAAGTAATCAAAAAGATTCATAACCACTAGAATTGAAAAAAAAAAACATATTGTATTACCCAAAAGAGAAAATTTCCATTAAAAAATAAAGTCAGGTCCATTGCAGATATCTGGCGTATTTTGGTGGATGGATTAACTACATGCTATAGCCTATAACAGATTCATTGCAGGATCCATTGGAAGTACATGAATAGATGGTAGCCAGTTTATGCATAATACAATATCGTCTCTTGAATGCATGTGTCCTGCATATTAGGAAATTTCTGACGTCAATTGCCAAATTAGCTACTGCAAATAAAAAGGATAAAAATCTCAAAAATTATTTAATGAATGTATTTTTAGCTTTTGCTGGAAGCGAATGGTAATTGTCACTTTTACAGGTTCAATCACTCAAACCGGCTTGTTAGTCTGTTAGAGATTGAAAAGTATATATTATTTAGGGAAGGGACTGAGACTCTATAAAACATCAGACATTGTTGGTTAGAAACTAGTTTTAATTTGCATAATTTTGCATCGTGTATTGATTCAGATATACACGATACATATGCATGAACTGTAATACTATGATATGTTTAGTGGCCAGAGTGTTCCTGTCAGTGTTCTCATGTTCCCGAGGCATATTCTCTGTAGGAAAACACAGAGAGCAAAGGAAGCAGCCTTTTTGGTCTTAACAAGCTGAGAACTACATAGACCTTATGGGAAGTGGCAGGTAATTATTCTGACAAACTGCCAAGCCACCGCCAGGTTAGAACGCTGAGGCAATTTCAATGCCAACACACGAACCAGGCTGCAAAGCAGTGGACACAGACTAGCAGTCAAACAGAGAGTGGCACGAATGAAACACAGGGAAGCACAGACTGCCAGAGTGAAGCAAACAAGTGCATGCATAAGGAACCTCCACTCCACTGGTGTTACCGGGCACCAACATAAAAAGCCATACACATGTATAGATCCAGGTGCCTCTGTGCGTCTGCCGCAACATAATTCAAGATTAACCACCAGATGTCTTTAATGAATTAGAAATATAAGATGTATATTGTATAGGGAACATTGTTAGATGAAACTGAACACAGCTAAGCAGAATCGAACCTACTGACAGAGAGAAAACACGTCAGTTAGGATACATCTTTTCTACAACATTTACACCAATGCAAGCCATTGCATGATTGAGACAATAGCTTCATCTTGGCAAGTTGATAGATTCACAATCCATTTGCCACTTGCAGCTTTTCTAGTCACTCCTATGGCTGTATGACAGCACTGTGGAGGCAATGAGAGACAACCAACAGGTTGTCCTTCAGAAAGTCTTTTTTTTATGCTGGCTTCTTGAACTTTAGGACAAGATTTGTTATAGTACAGTATTGGCTATGCAGCCAGCATACTATACTGATTGCCCCATACAGAAAAGTGTCAACCAGTTTGGTCCCCACCATTTAGTAATGTCAGCTAGAGCATTACAAAATATCTTATGATCACAAATACTTAATATTGTTGCATTGATGTAAAAGTACACCTGCCACTCATTAATCGACCAATTGGTGCAGATACAATTGTTGCAGGACCTGAAATAATTGGGGGTGAGTTGTAACAATTGGGGGTGAATAGTAATGAGAGCAGTTTGTTCTATTTATAGGTCCAATTTCTGGGTGGCACATCCTTGGGGTGATTAACAGACTGTTAGTGACTTACAGTTAGTGACTTACTGGCAGTTCAAGACTAACAAACAGTGAATCAACAACAGTTAGTGCTTACTAACAGTAAGTGACTAACAACAGTGACTTACTAACAGTAGTGACCAACAGATGAACAACAGTTAGGGACAAAATGACTAACAGTCAGGGACTAGCAGTTAGTAACTTACAGTTTCCTAACAGTTAAGGACTAGCTGACTTACATGACTAACTAACAGTTAGTGACTGACTAACAGTTAGGGACTGACTAACAGTGACTGACTAACAGTTAGTGAATGACTAACAGTTAGTGACTGACTAACAGTTAGTGACAATTAGTGACTAATTAACAGTCTGTCACTTACTGACAGGTTTTGACTAACCAACAGTTTTGACTAACTAACCATTTTTGATTTACAGTTTTTGACTACAAACAGTTTTGACTACAAATAGTTTTTGACTACCAGTTTTTGACCAACTAACAGTTTTTGACTGAATAACAGTTTTTGACAAATTAACAGTTTTGACTGACTAACAGTTTTGACTACTAACAGTTTTGACTGAATAACAGTTTTTTTTACTACAAACATTTTTTGACTAACTAACAGTTTTGACGAATAACAGTTTTGACGAATAACAGTTTTGACGAATAACAGTTTTTTTTACTACAAACAGTTTTTGACTAACTAACAGTTTTTGACTAACTAACAGTTTTTGACAAATTAACAGTTTTGACTGACTAACAGTTTTGACTACTAACAGTTTGGACAAACTCCCCCTTTTCACTAACTAACAGTTTTTGACTAACTAACAGTTTTTGACTACTAACAGTTTTGACTAACAATTTTTGACTACTAACAGTTTTGACTAACAGTTTTTAACTAACTGTTTTTCACTATTTTTGACTGACTAACAGTTTTTGACAAATTAACAGTTTTGACTGACTGTTTTTCACTATTTTTGACTGACTAACAGTTTTTGACAAATTAATAGTTTTGACTGACTAACAGTTTTGACTAACTAACCATTTTGACTACTAACAGTTTTGACTACTAACAGTTTTCACTGAATAAATGTTTTTTTAATACAAACAGTTTTTGACTAACTAACAGTTTTGACTACTAACAGTTTTGACTGAATAACTGTTTTTTACAACAAACAGTTTTTGACCAACTACCAGTTTTTGACTGACTAACAGTTTTTGACAAATTAACAGTTTTGACTGACTAACAGGTTTGACTAACAGTTTTGACTAACTAACCATTTTTGACTACTAACAGTTTTGACTACTAACAGTTTTCACTGAATAAATGTTTTTTTAATACAAACAGTTTTTGACTAACTAACAGTTTTGACTACTAACAGTTTTGACTGGATAACTGTTTTTTACAACAAACAGTTTTCGACTAACTAACAGTTTTTGACTGACTAACAGTTTTTGACAAATTAACAGTTTTGACTGACTAACAGTTTTGACTACAAACAGTTTGGACTAAACCCCCCTTTTCACCAACCAACAGTTTTTGACTAATTAACAGTTTTTGAATACTAACAGTTTTGACTTACTAACCATATTTGACTACTAACAGTTTTGACTACAAATAGTTTAGACTAACTGACACTTTTTGACCAACTAACAGTTTTTGACAGAATAACAGTTTTTTTTACTACAAACAGTTTTTGACTAATTAACAGTTTTTGACTGACTAACAGTTTTTGACAAATTAACAGTTTTGACTGACTAACAGCTATGACTAACTCCCCCTTTTCACTAACTAACACTTTTTCACTAACTAACACTTTTTTACTAGCTAACAGTTTTTGACTAACTAACAGTTTTTGACTGACTAACAGTTTTTGACTAACTAACAGTTTGTGACTAAATAACATATTTAGTGGCTAACAAATAGTAACTACCAAAACAACGGACTTAATGACTAAAAGGTAGTGACTAACTGATGAACAACAGTAAGGGATGCCTGATTAACAATTAAGGATTGACAGTCATATATAGTGACTTACTAATTAATAGTGAGTCATATTGAACCTATGCTCCCCCATATGAACTTGCCAACTCCAGCTAAACTGTCATAGGAATGAAAATAACAGTCAATACAATACCTCAGTTAGTGTAGATCAGCAGAGCAGGTATAAGAAGCTATAAGAGGATTTATAGATGAACCCATGATGTGTGTGTGTTCAAGACCTAGTTAGTGAGAAAAAGTATAGTTGGTGTCTCCAGAGTATCGCATGCCCCCCTGAGATGAAGAGATAGAGAGGGTGAGAGATAGACAGATAGATAGATAGATCTATCATGGGTTCATCTATAATTCCTCTTATAGCTTCTTATACTATATCATGGGTTCATCTGTAGTTTCTCTTATACCATATTTTAAAATTCTTTTGGCAAAACATACTCTTATTGTAAATTTTGAAATCGTAATCACTACAGCCAGCATATATCTTTTTTTTCAAAAAGATTTTCTTGTTTAGATGTCAAACATGTTTGTTCAAGACGAGTCATCTGTGTATTCATTCATCTGTGTATTCAATACAAGAATGTCACAATATCATGGCACATTGTCTACCTATACTGTTTCAATGATACTGAATATGAATTCAGCATAATAATCAGATTTACAACACAAAAGACCTCAAATAGGTCTATAAGGCAAAGCCCTTCCACTAGAGATAGCCTGTAATAGCATCTTGTTGAAGCAAACAAGCATCTTGTTGAAGCAAACAATTCTCGAAAACATGACTTATTGGATGAAAAGTACACTAGCAGCAGATAAGGAAAAATACAAGGTAAAGTAAGCATTCCGAAAATGTCTAAAGATAATAAGATAGGCCTACCATATACTTTAAACCATCGCTGCTACATGGGGATCTGAGTGTTGTCTATGGTCAGTAGCAGATGACACATTGAAGCCTTTCTTTCATAAAGTGGTCTTTGAACAGCTGCTGACAACTGAGTATGAAAAATGAAACCATGAAACGGAGCTAAAGGGCTCCTTGAAAAGAGAATGATGACTAAAACTCTCAAAAGGGATTTTATCATTCTATTGTTGTAAATCTACTTGATTCAGTTGCAATAGCAATGTAAATTGTAAAATCCAACAAACTTCCTGATATCTTAAAGCCATCTCTTTAAGAAGTGTTTTAAAGTCTGCATATACATTGACAACTTCTGTTAGTAAATACGGTGGCAGATTGGTCTGATGCAACTTTAACTACAGTCGCAGGTCCAAATTTGGCATGGAGTCTGATCACAGTTTGTTTACACTTGGATTATAGTGTCATAGGAGAAGTAAACCAAAGGGAATACAAAAAAAAAGTTGGCCATTTAGAACTTCTCCAGAAGGGTGAAAGGAATAAGCAGTTTGCACTTAAAAACATTTGGAGAAAATGAAAGAGCACACTGATTACATTGGAAATGAGGAGCCTTCACTTTGAACAAAAACCTCCTTATTTCTAACCAGCCCACGTGACAGACACTATATCTGGTTTGCAATTATTTTCATGTACTGGAGACAATTTTTCACCAATACACACAAAGATCAGCCATGCAGGTGACTAAACATAAAATGATGACATGTTTAAAGTCTATAGGGGAACGAGGGGCAAAACGGACCCGCGGGGCAAAACGGTTTTTTGCGTTTTCTCAGAACGTTTTGACCTGCCTTCTAATTTTTTGATTGGAAAATAAATTAGAATACATGACCAACTTTCCCTGAAAGTTTCATGGATGAGAACGTTACAGGTATGCAGCTATGTTAATTTGAAGGATTTGATCGATTTTCTTAAAAAAATCATAATTTTTGGAAATGCTGTAGTACCTCCAATGATGTTCCCAGCAGAATAATTTATAGTCAGTGTTATAAGAGAACTACTAAGCTTGCTTATTAAGCAAAAAAATGTAGTCTGGTGCTTAGTCATGTGCAAGTAGCTCATTATTAATATACCCTGCATGGTTGGGGCAAGATGGAGTCCTCATGCGGGGGCAAAATGGGAAGCACAAAAAAGCAATCCCAGCCTAGAACAGGTTGAAGCTTGCCTTTGGGTCAATTCAACCATGACATTTGAGACATTTGAAACATTTTATGGATATATAACAGGCAAAAATTAGAAAAGTCACAACAGATTTGTGGAGATAGTCCATGTCATCAATAATCCCTTGAGGATTTAGGCCTAGTGGTAAAACCCTGTATTGTTGAAACTGAAACAAATATAATTACCTTTGAAAAAGCATTGTCAAATCCAATACCAATTTAAATCGTTTAATTATGAAGAAAACTTGGAAATCAGAGTTATGTGAATATTAATAAAAATGTCGCATTTCCCAAAGTTTAACATAATTTTGTTTCTTTTGTAACCTAATGTTTAAATACCTGGTCCAATAAAAAATTGTATAATTACTAGCATCACTCCCCATCTGTAATTACATCCTGTATTGAGATATTGATTTCATTGTTTATCGCTATGTTTACTCTCACTATTCTGTAATAAGCTTACGTTGCAATGACATGAATTAATGCATTTCTGTTTGTTAACATGCTTTTTAGTTAGACTGTTATAAAAACAGCTGATTTATTGTAGAACTTTTTTGATTTTATTTCTTCCCATTTTGCCCCATATGAAATTCCATTTTGCCCCAAGCATGGGGCAAAACGAGATAAAGCTGCATTTGTGAAAATAGAGAAAAATTAGAATTGGAAGTGTTAAAAAAGCACTTTTCTGCTTTTGAACAAGTGGTATTGGTACTTCTTCATAGATCAGACCTTATTTGGTATTCTTACGATATACCGTTTTGGTACAGCGAGCCTTCGAAGTTAGACGTCCCGTTTTGCCCCTTGTTCCCCTACATTTTTTGAGGCAGTAGGTTTTTGGCTTATTGATCAATCTGTTCTTCAGCATGGCCTCATCCCAGTAAATTTCCAGAGTAAGACTACTGTGACCAAGTACAATTGACGCTAATTTGAGGTCAGGTTAACTCCTAGCTATGACATGCAGGCATTCGTAATATATGCTACAATAGATCTGCCATGATATTTCAGAGGATTTGCCCACATTTCCCATTTGCTCTGACCCCCCGCAAAATATATGTCTATGTCTCATGGGATGTTCTAGTATATATAGATAATTTATATCATTTATTTCGTCTCACAAAAGACATACAAATACAGCACAAATCAGCGTGAAAATTAACAAAATGTGATATAAAAGAGAATAAAGTATTTACAATAGACAAAATAAAAATAAAAATGAAATACAAAGAAAAGAGCACTGGTCAGACCTAGCTAACAGCAATTAAGTCTATCATTGCCCAACATTCACAAGTAGTAAGTTTTGTACACCAAATATAGTCTCGCATCTCAATCAATTCTTGTATCTGCATGGAAAGCTGTTCTAATGTCTTCTCTTTTACATTCATATCTCCATTTGTAAAACATACTATTACATAATTCAGTAACTTTAAAAACCTTACATAGATTAATGCTTTGAACAAACCTTCCATCTTTTTCACAACAAGAAAATAAGATATACTTTAAATTCCTACCTAACATTGAAGAACATTTAACAGCTTGATGAAAAATATTACTTTCGATAAATGATAAATTACTTATGTTTTGCATCAATTTTGACGTTATTTTTCGCTCCCAGTTGTGATGTTACCTGCCTTGTGACATCATCCTCCCTTATTAAATCACAGAATCATGTAGGTGACCTCACAATTCCACAACTAAAAGTGGAAGAATAAAATGGCTTCTAGAGCTATATTGACAGCAATGTTATTCCAATGGGAATACCTCAAAACTAGGGTTGCAAGATGCTGTTTGGTCAAGGTGTCAGGGACAGGAGGAGACAAGTTTTTTTCTCAAGAGTAAGGTAGGGTCTATATTTTTAATTATCTGCCAAAAACTTACTGGCGCAAAAATGAGGTACAATCAAATCAAGTAACATGTGTCATGTGTGATGTAACAAGATAAATATAATTTGATTAACTGCGCTGCTACTACTAGACTAATCAATTTAATGTAGTGAAGCCAGGAAAGTAATCTGAGCTGTTTTGCCAGCTTTTTTGGCAACTAATAAACTCATTAGTCAAAGAAATTGCATGTTACATATTATGCAAGGTCATGGCCTCACCGGCAACAAGCGGCACATGCATACAACATGTAGCACTTCAACATCATTAGAGAATTTAGTAAAATGTTGGCCTTCACTCTTTTAGAAATGTGATTCTTTCCACTTGGCATAGGTGTGTTTAACTAATCATCAGTTTGTATCAGTCATGTATGTTATTCAGAATATCTCAACTCAGCAGCAGTAAAGGATATGAAAGCCCAATATTATATAATAACCTGCGATTATGATTGGCATGCACCCTGAATAAAAATATTGGGGGATTCCATAAGATAGAAATAACTGTTAAAGCTGTGGCTGAGCTACCTTACATGCCAAATAATTAACTTTTTATTTTGAGTACAGCAGTTTGCGAAAGTTTTGAAGAAATTTTTGCTCAAGAGTTATCAGGTACCAAGGAAACCATTTTTAGCAACATAACAGTTTTGAACGGAATTATTTTGCACGTAAGCTAGTGAAGTATAAATTGTGAAATAATATCTGGATAGTTGATATGTCATCATTACAAAATGAGAGGTAAACACCGAAAGCTGGTGTAAAGAAACAGAAAAGCAAGCCTTGTTTCCACATAACCATAAAGACAGAGGCAAAAATAAATTCTACCTATCAATCTTTCTGCTGATTTGTCTATCTATAGAACAAATTTCTATATTTGGCAGTTTGTTTCTAGCAGTCCCACCATGACACATGTTACAAAATATAAGATATTATATGAAAAGATAGCATACGCATCTTCTGATCATAGGCCGTAGCCGCTATATATGTTTAGGTATAATCTCCTGTTGCAAAACCAAACAGTAACTGTGAAGGCTAACACCTGTGTTCTGATTGAGGAACATAGAAAGACAGAACTGGCTTCTGTACAAAGGGCGCGAGCAATTGCACAGTGACATCTTCCCATTGTGGCAGTTTGCCTTGCACAAGAAACATATGGCACCAGGACAGTTTTTGTTTATCACTTGGGAGTTGCTGTAGCAGCATCATAAAATCGTAGAAGTGTCTCAAAAAGGCTTGAGAGGCAAATGAGTTGTGACTGGAAGTCGAAAGGCAAATGATGTCTATTCCAGAGAGATAAAGCAAGCAAAAAATTCTTTGAATGTTTATTATGTAGACTAAACGGCAAATATATATTTAGGAGTGTGTAGATTTTCAAAAAATGTCTCTTTCTGTGTCTGTCGTGTGAGTGCAAGGGCTGCAAGAACTCAACCCAAAACTGTTAAATATTAAAAGATGCACAAACCCATCGATTAAGACACCACAAAATCATCCAGCCATCATTGAAAACGAAGAAAGACACTCAAACAACTAACAGTTCAACTGCTTGCTCAAACAAAGCTGATAACTTTCAGTGTCCTGTAATTAAACATCCTCTGTACTTGCATGGAGCCAGTGTGTGAAAAACTATTTATGGTTCAACTTTTTGCAACATTAATGCACCATCAAGAAAAAGGTTTAAAATATTAACATTGGAAAACAGATTGTATTACCCACACAGAGAGAACCTTAACAAAAAGATAAAAGAAAAAACAACTGGCACATTTTGGTGCATATCATGACCAGTCCATTTCAGCTATCAGCTACTATATACGGCAGTCATTTGGATAAACCCTACCTATGCCATACCTCAGATTCATTGAAGGATCTATTGAAAGTGCATGAATAGGTGGTATCCAGTTTATGCATAATACAATATTGCCACAGCATCTGAATGACACTGAATGTATATGTTGGTTTGGTGAGGACTGTGTCCATCGTATCAGGCAAACTGACGTCAATTGCCAAATTAGCTACTGTGAATAAAAAATATATTTAATGAATAGTGTTTACACAGGTGTAAGTCCACAGTTTTTAATAGAATTTGCATAATGTGGTGTGCGGCATTGGTATTGCAGCTAATACATGTTCAATAATAACTAATTCCAGGCATGATCCACATTGAAAATTTCTCTATAGTCCGTCAGAAGTGATACAATATCATTACAGTGTTTATTATACAGGGATGTGACAATGAATTTATATCGAACATCACATTGCACTATGAAAAGTTAATGAAATGGTTCCATTTCGGCCATTGCAACACCTTGTGGCATTTTTTGTGTCTATTTCCTTACTGCTTCCTGCCAGAATAACCCCCTCTGATTGGTCAATAGACAGAAGGTATAGTTTTTTACTGTGTTGCCGATGTGGTTAAGATTCTCACAACCACCAAAAATTCAGAAAAAAAATTTGACAATTTTGATACCAGTCAATACCATGACCAATTTCAGCAACAGAAAGTACAATTGTCGCTCATTTAATTTTCCAAGTGCATTGATGGTAAAAACAGTTTTTGAGGAAGAGGCGACTCAACATGGTCATTTATATTCGGACACATTTATTCTATACAAACTTAAACTAAGCACACTGTAAGCTGGTGTGTCTTGGTACGTCAGATTGTTGTGCCCTCTTGGATAATTTCCTGCAGGGAAATGCAGAGGGCAAAGGAAGTTGCTACATCCTCAGATATCCTTATACATAGCAAGGGACACTGTCAGTTTGTCAGCCAGGTGTCTGGTCTTAACAAGCTGAGAACTGCGTAGACCTACAGAGAAGTGGCAGGCAATCATTCTGAAAAAAACTGCCAAGCAGGTTAGAACACAGAGCAATTTCAGTGCCAACACACGAACCAGGCTGCAAAGCAGTGCACAGCAACTAGCAGTCAACATAGAGTAAAACAAATGAAACACAGCAAAACACAGACTGCCAGAGACAGAGTGAAGCCAACAACTGCATGCAAAAGACTCTCAAATGGTGTTACTTGGCACCAACAATAAAAGCAATGCTACAAACATGTTATTGTATAGATTCAGGTTCTTCAGGGTATTATACCACACCACAATTCAAGATTGCAACCACTTATACCACTGTTTGCTTTTTCTGGCCAATCAGAAGGCAGGATTTCGCTCTGATATAATGCATATCACAGCTCATACACCTGACCATGATATTGCATGCTTGGCTGACTACAAGTTGACAAAATTGAAGGAAACACTGAAACAAAACTGACCAACAAAGGATTAAAACTGAACAACACAGACAGCAAACAAGGAGGAAGATTGTATCAAGTGTGACTTGTCTCAATAAAAAGGCTATATTCACTCTTTTTTTTATAAATACCATTATCTGAAATAATAATCAAATTTAAGGTCACTTGATAAAATAGTACATTTGGGATATGTAAGCTGCAAAAAAATAGCGGAGCAGCGGAGAAGCAGACCAACAATTTGGCCTCATTTGGCAAGCTCAAAGAATTATTTTTTCTTCTTAATTCGGGGGCTGCCGTCCCCGAACCCCTGCTCCTTGCTTTCTGTTATTTTTCAAATATCTTTCATAATTTAAAAATAACATTTGCTAAGCGACTGTAATAATCAACCACCCCAAAGTGACCTTGGCTGAGAAAGCTGCACTATCGACCTACCTATCTATGATAGATACTATCTATATATCTATCTATCTATCCGTCTATCAATTTATCTGTCTATCCATATCTATCTATAAAATTAATCAATGGAATTAATGTATTGTGTTATTTCCATCTATCTATCGATCTTTCTATCTATCTTTCCATCTATCTTTCTATCTACAAAATTAATGTATTGTATAATTTCCTGAGAACAAAGAATTCTGACCTGTTGCCTTCAGGGCTGCCAACCTTCAAATGAACTGAGGAACATGAATGTGCAACAAATACAATGAAATGTTGTCAAACAAGAAGGATTGAAGGCAAACAAAGGGATTTAAATTAATTTGTTTTGTACTAAGTGGTATAAGTTAGATAACACCCTTGTTTGTGACAATATGCAATAATCCTCGGGCTAAAGCCCTCGGATATATTGCATATTGTCACAAACGAGGGCGTTATCTATTACATGTCTTCAGTGAATTAATAATTAATATAAGACTATAGGGAATATTGTTGGATGACTCTGAACTCAGAACATAGCTAAGCAGAATGGAACATATTGATTGAAAATAACAAAATGTATTTGAGTTGAAATACAATGTTATCTTTTTAATGACACTTACAACTATGCAATTCAAAAATGTAATCTTGGAAAGTCGAGAATAGAGATTTACAGAATCTGGCAGAATAGAAATCTCTGGACATGAGAGTCATTTCCTGTGATTACACTTCACAATCTGTTTACTGCGGCAGCTTTTTGAGTCACATATATGGCTTCATGGCAGCACTGCAAAGGCACTGTAAGAGAATGAACAAGCTGTCCTTTAGAACAGTATTTTTAACTCCTCCAAAAATTTAACAAACAGGCTTGTTTCAAGATAATTCATCTGTGTATTCAATGCACTGATGTAACTAAATTATGCCATGTTGTTAAGCTAGATATTGTTGCCATGATACTGAAGTTGAAGTTTGCACAATCAATGGGATATGCAACAAATATGACCAATAAGAATAAAATCTTCACATCGCTATTGCATGAAGGCTCATATCAGCCTAGAAACTTTAAATTGTGTTTACCTAAAATAGGCAAAGCTCTTCCGTCAGAGTTTACATCCTATAATAGTGACTCATTTAGCAAACACTTCTCAAAAACACGACTTATTGGATGAAAAGTACACTAGCAGCAAGAAACAGCAGATAAAGAAATATACTAGGCAAAGTAAGCATGCCAACAATGAAGACCCAAAGATAATACGATACCTTAAACCACTCTGCTACATAGGGTGCTGAGTGCGGTCTATGATCAGTAGCAGATGGAGCCAGGAGGACATATTGAAGCCTTTCTTTCATGAAGTGGTCCTTAAACAGCTGCTGACAAGTGATTATGAAAAATGAATCCGTGAAACAGAGCTAAAGGGCTCTCTTAAAAAGAGAAAGATGACCGAAACTCTCAAAAGAGATTAGATCATTCTATTGCAGTAAATCTGCTTGATTCAGTTGCAATAACAATGTAAAATTCAACAAACTTCTAGATATCTTAAATTCATCCCTTTAAGAAATGTTTGGAAGTCTGTGTAAATATTGACAACTTCTGCAAGCAAATGCTGTGGCAAATTGATCAGATGCAACTCTAACTACATAAGGCGAAGGTCTAAATTTGGCACTACTCTGATAACAGTTTGTATACACTTAGAATAAGACAGTGTCCTCGGAAAAGTAAACCAAAGGCTGGAGAGAGAATAGCATAACTTGTCACAAGCAAAAAATTCAAATTGGACATTTAGGAATTCTCCAGAAGGCAATGAGCACTTTTCCACAAAGATATTTTGAGAAAATGACAAAGCAAACTAATTGCATAGGAAATGAGCATCCTGTACGTCCAAAAAATACAATATATTTCAAATATCGGAAACACAATACAAACAAGGATCAGTCATGCAGGCGACCTAACACAAAATGATAAAATTTTTACTTGCTCAAAATCATGATCATACTGATTGCAAACAATCTTCGTCATATTCTCTGCTTAAAGAGGCATAATTACATCCATTACTATTGTGTCATTTGTGATGTAACAAGGTTTTGTTTTGCACTGTTGCTAATAGACTCATCAATCTAATGCTACGATTAGCATAACAGCCGTGAAGGCATGAGAAGAGAGGGACGAATATTTATAGCAAAAATATCACTTCAGTTTCTTTGACGGTAGGGGAACGAGGGGCAAAACGGGACGTCTAACTTCGAAGGCTCGCTGTACCAAAACGGTATATCGTAAGAATACCAAATAAGGTCTGATCTATGAAGAAGTACCAATACCACTTGTTCAAAAGCAGAAAAGTGCTTTTTTAACACTTCCAATTCTAATTTTTCTCTATTTTCACAAATGCAGCTTTATCTCGTTTTGCCCCATGCTTGGGGCAAAATGGAATTTCATATGGGGCAAAATGGGAAGAAATAAAATCAAAAAAGTTCTACAATAAATCAGCTGTTTTTATAACAGTCTAACTAAAAAGCATGTTAACAAACAGAAATGCATTAATTCATGTCATTGCAACGTAAGCTTATTACACACACCAAACGTGGCTAAGGACCTAGGGGTCCATAAATTATAATAATATGGGCCTATGAGGTAATAATAGCAAAGTAAGTTACTCCTAGATTGCATGGAAAAAAAATATAAAAAGATAGATAGATACATGAATTTTTGTTTTCTTGAGGATTAAAATGTATTGCGTAGACAAATTAGTTGCAGATTCCCCGTAGATGCAGATTGGAATAGAAGAGAACAGAGCAGAAGAAAAGGGACAACTGGTACAGAGCTTGCAGCTGCTGCCCTC
The DNA here is from genome assembly GCA_026936325.1 of Platynereis dumerilii. Lineage (NCBI taxonomy): Eukaryota > Metazoa > Annelida > Polychaeta > Phyllodocida > Nereididae > Platynereis > Platynereis dumerilii. The sequence goes on from JAPTHN010000002.1 coordinate 102,252,900, forward strand.
TTGTGTATTGTACATGAATCAGCTTAATTAGTAATTATCATTAATTAGGACGTTTAGAGGAGTGCAATGGCATTGAAAAGGGGAGAGTTTTGCCGTAGAAGGTCAAGGAAGATTGAGTGTAAATGAGAAGATCAGGCATTGAGTATAACTTGAGATAAATCCCGTACGTTATTAAATGTTACGATTCCAGGAAAGTAATCTCAGTTGTTTTGTCAGCTGCTTTCGCAACTTATAAGCTCATTAGTCAATCAAACTGCATGTTACATAATACATCAGAGAATTTAGGAAAAAGTCGGTCTTCACTTTTTGTTTTTAACCTAATTAATATCTTTTAAAAGCGGTTTACTTCTGACTAATCACCTGTCATTTGTGTACAGCATTTTGACCCAGCGGCAGCAAGGGTGTAAAAAGGTAAACAACATGCAAATAAGGTAAACACTCACCTGATAGGATTTGGAAAATTAAAGGATTAGTAGGCATCAATTACATGGCAAGTTCAAATATGAACTGTTATTTCAAGTATAGCTATTTGTTAAAGTTCTGAGCAATCTAAATCTTACCTCCAGAATTATCTTGGTACCTGAGTTCTCACCAATTGCAACTTTTATGGACTTTTTGTAACAACAGGGTTGAACACAGCTCTTTAATATTACAGCTAAATGTTGATAGTTTGAAGGAAGACCTTTATCATGTCAATAATACTGAGAGTTAACTGATGAAAAGCTGGTGTGAGGAACAGGTAAGCAGGAAGATTTTACGAATAATCTAATAGAGACCAGGTTAGGAAGTCAGCATGACTGGCAGACGCTTATTCACTTGCCAAGCACTTGACTTACACACTGTCTCCATATTGCAAGCCTTCCTTTCACATAACCAGCAAGTCCGCGGCAAAAATAATCTTCTATCTATGATCTATCAACCATATGGCTGATTTGTCTTTTATAAATATTTCTCTATTTGGCAGTCTTTAGCTGTCACACCATCATACATGTAATAAAACATCAGATATACCACAGATGTCATGTAATTTTTCTGACTGCGAAACGTATAGAGATAGAACTGGCTTCTGTACGAAAAGTGTCAGCAGAACAGTAACATTCACCTATTGTAGTTGTTTGTCTTGCGCAAGAAGCAGATGGCGTCAGGACAGCTTTTTGTTTATCACTTGGAGATACTGTAGCAGTGTCATAAAACCACAGAAGTGTCTCGAAAAGGCTTGAGAGGCAAATGGGTTCTGACTGGATGTTGAAAGCAAGTGTGAAAGGCATAGGATGTCTAGTCACGAGCATAAAGCAAGCGACAAATTCATATAATGTTTCTATCCAGTCTATGAATTAGAACACAGAAAATGTGTCAAGGAGCGTTATTAGCCAAGACGTTATAGTAAGAAATAAATATAGCATATTTTAGAACAAAAAAGTGGATGCAAGTACAAAAGGTCACAACCATCAAGTGCCAATATTTTGTTAACAAAATGGAAGCAACTGAGTGTCTGATGTAACAGACAGCCAAAGTAGTTTGGATAGATCCTGCAACATTTCCTTCTTTCCCCACAAAGAACTATTAAGAACACAGTTTAAGTGGCAATTTAGCAGAAAATATGCTGTGTACGCACCACCATGCCTGGTACAGTGGTACTCCTCAGATTTTGGGAACTGTACAGTCACATGAGAGAGGGCGTTATTTACTATTATCAGTAATCAATAGCCTAGCTGCTGCTTAGGTGCAAATAGCATGAAAGGCAGAAGAGCCATTGAAAAAGGATTGCAAGCTTATAATTAACACTAAGGCCCCTGACAATGCAAATAAAATGCGACATAACAATTAACAATGCAAAACAGTGGTCATCAGTAAGGAAGAAGAAATGTACTCCAAACCCTCAAAACAAAATGTCCCCTGTACAGGATGTCTTGCTGGTCTCTTTTGTTTTCAACCCCAAATTGTTTAATATAGCACAAGTGCAATCTGGTGAAAATGAGAACTGCATGCTGCTGCCACCTGGCACAAAGTTGATTTTGTGTGCTACAGCATTGCTGTCCCAAGAAATAGTTCCAATTTCATTGCACATTCACAAAATTTCTATTCAACATTGATGTATACCAGAGTCAGACTCGGCAATCACATTCTCTAAGGAAGTAGACAAGGCCATTAGCACACTCAGAAACAGCCCTGGTTTCTTCCAGACAAAATTGGGTGAGTTCCTCAGACTGAAATGATGTGGACCGCTCGCAGGAGCTCGCAGAATAGCACACTAGTCACTAGGTGGCAACACATGACAGCATATATATATGTTCTGATCTGCCAAGGCTGGAAAAAGAAGTGGCAATGTAAACAATGGTCCACATGTAGACTGGCATAAGTGCCTATCAGGCAGCAAAAATGGTGTAGCATAAAATCATCAATTAAGACACCACAAAATCACCCAGCCATCATTGAAAATGAAGAAACATACTCAAGCAGTTCAACTGCTTGCTCAAACAAAGTTGATGAATTTGAGTATCTTTCCATTTAATATCATCCACTGTACATGAATGGAGCTTCCCCTGTGTGTAGAAAACTATTTATGGTCCAATTTGTGTGCAACATTAATGCACCATCAACACAAGAAGAAAAGGTTTATTGTCTGATAACGTTGAAAAGCAGATTGTATTACCCGTATAGAGAGAACCTCGACAAAAAGAAAAAAGAAAACACAGCACCTTTTTGTGCCTATGAACAGATCAGTCCATTTTGGCTGTCTGTTGTATTTGGCATTCAGTTGGATCAACCCTATGTTATACAACGGATTCATTGAAGAATCTATTGAAAGTACATGAATAGGTGGTATCCAGTTTATGCATAATACAATATTGTCACAGCACCTGAATGTGTGTTGGGGCAGTGAGGACAGTGTCCATCATATCAGGCAACCTCTGACGTCAATTGCCAAATTAGCTACAGCGAATAAAAAGGAAAAAATCACAAATTATTTAATGGTATATTTGTGGAATACACAGGTGAAAGTCCTCTATTCTGTATTGACACCCGTGTATGTGTTCAGTTTGTAGTAGCCTTCACATGTTCAATAACTCAATCCCGGCTTCCTCAACATTGAAAATTTCTCAATTGGAAGTGTATACAATGTACATGATGATTTCACAGTTAAGTGCATACACTGATTACTGGATGTTGCATTGAATAATACGTAGAATACCAAATTTTTGGTAAGAAACCATAATTTTTTAATAGGTACATATTAAGCTGTATCATTCTTTGGACATGCATATGCTTCACAGACCTGAACTGTGATGCTGTGAACTGGTGTGTCTTGCTACTTGGCTTGCTGTCCCCTCCAGTGGTATTACCTTCATGAAAAATCATAAGCTAAGAAAGTTGCAGTATCCTCAAATATCCTTATACATGTGTACATTACATTACTGACACTGCCAGTTTTTCAGCCTGGTGTTCAGTGTTCAAGCTTAGAACTAGAACTAGTCAGACTAGTTAGTAGACTGACAACTGCATTACATCAGACCCACAGGGAAGTGGCAGGTAATTATTCTGACAAACTTCCAAGCTACCGTCAGGTTAGAACGCTGAGGCAATTTCAATGCCAACACACGAACCAGGCTGCAAAGCAGTGCACACAGACTAGCAGTCAAACAGAGAGTGGCACAAATGAAACAAGGGGAAGCACAGACTGCCAGAGTGAAGCAAACAAGTGCATGCATAAGGAATCTCTACTGGTGTTACTCGGCACCAACAATAAAGACAATACTATACACATGTATAGATCCAGGTGCCTCTGTGTGTTATGCCACAACGTAATTCAAGAATCAAGATTAGCCACCAAATTATCCTTGTGAATCAGTAAGTCAAACTTGAAAGAACATAATTCATATATCTTTGGAACTAAAACTAATTTAAAAAACCTAAGGGTTAGAAAATACAAGTCATTTTTAAAGCGAATCTCTTGCCAGCTCTTGCCAGAAGAAATGCAACGTAGCGAAATGGCCATTTATCGTGGGTGAGTCTGTTTGGCTTGGTCACATGAGGATGTGCATTGAAACATGCTGAGGACATACGTATCTGTCAGTTACTTACAGCACAAACTGCTTTTTCTGCTGTGGGTGCCAGTGAGCAGATTTTCACAGAATGGTTGCTAATATGACACAAATAACACAAGAAATTGAGAAAGTAAAAGATGATACAAACAAGTATGCAATTAACATCTTGTTTGGTATTTGCACAGAAATGACAGAAGCTCTCCACTTCAGGGAGAAAGTTGCTTGAAACTGTCGAGTCGGGATAAATTGTTTTTTGGTTTTTTTTTCATCAACTGAGAAAGTTGAGAGGAGAGCCTTACTTTAATAGTGGGAAAGAGATGTTGATCCGGGTCTCAGCAGCTGCCCAGGGATTACAGCAACCACCTGCAGGGTGTGATGAGAAAAGACCCAACACTAAAAATAGAAACAGAAAAATGGTCCTGGTGGGCGTCATCTCCTCAATGAGGCTTTAATCTCAATCATTCTCTTATAAGGGCAATAAAGTACACAACACTGGACCATTCATCAAACTATTTGTGGATCGCCTGTCTAGGGAGGGCAAGGGAGAAATTAGTCATTCCTTACAGCTTCCCTGGGCCCTGCGTGAGTTGCAGAGGACAGCCACCCATTCAAAATATTGGTTTACAGCCGGTCAGCCGGTCTCACTGGCATGGTATGAGGCATAGTATTTTGGGTAGTGGATGACGGTATACTTTGTCAACCCACCGTTAAACACTGCGGTCATTTTTAATATTAATCAAAAGTTATTTGCCAGCTATGCTAGAAAAATAACATTAAAAAGTGTCATTCAGATGATGAAAATGCTAATCAAATAGAGATGCTACATGTATTGTATGCTGGTAAATGGGTAACTACTCTATCCCAGCTGGGTGGCTGAGTAGAACTTTACAGTCTTGGCCTGGTCCGCTTTGCCGAACCCAAAATATTTTCAGTGAACCTTCAAGATCAAAGACCCAGCTGTATATTGTTTGGATGAGACATTATAGTAGTGACCAATGTATCAGTGTCTGTGCTTGGCAAGTTGTTTGTTTGTTTGTTTGTGTTTTACGCCTCTGCAGCACCTCAGTGGGCTATATCGAGGCAGGCGATCACCATATGATGATGAGATGAGAAGACTGTGAGTCTGGCACATACCCTATTAATTCAGGGATGCCCAGGGTCTTTCAGTTGCCCCAGCATAGAATACAACCCGCCTCCATTTAACGTCCCATGGGCTCAGACTAAAGTGAGTTTGCGGGGTGAGATTTGAGCCCACGCCCTCAAAGCCAGTTGACAAGCACACTTACCAATCAGGCCACGGGAAACTCTGTGCTTGGCAAGTAAAAGATCGCCCAGAAGGAGTATATAATATTATGTGAAATGCTGAGAACTTCAACAATCTCTCTCTCAGATTGCATCAATCAACCCCAATGAGACTTTCGTGAGTGACCAAAAGTGGCCTCGGAGGGTTGCACATATCACATCTCTCTATCTCTCTATCTTGCTGTCTTTCTATCTGTCTATGTATATATTTATCTGTGTATGCCAACCCACCATGAAATCCTTCATTCAATCTCGAAGCGAAAACAAACCATTGAGATTTCATGCATTAGGGAGCTGCAAATAATTTCCATTTTGCTGTCTTAAAATTCGAAGTAAGTATGATAATAACATGTTGCCGTATATACCACTGCTGTATTTTTCACAGTGAATACACACTGTGAATCTGGTTTCATTTGGTGTGAGTTGATTACTTGCGGTAACTGCCTGTGTGCTCTATGGTCAGCTGTCAGCTGTCCAGCCAATTGGAAAATGGAAATTCATCAACCCAGGATACACTTCCTGCAGTTTACTGCTGAACCAAGGCTTATACTCAGAGTAATAAAGTTGATAAAGAAAATTGGTTAAAAATCTTAAATGAGGAGGAAGAGGAGGATGACAATGATGAGGACAAGAAATTTTGGCTGTTATGTTATAATATCAGTGAAAAATGTTCATTCAGATGAGAATGCTATATATGCATGTAAATGGGTATCCCAGCTGGGTGGCTGAGTGGTTACAGTCCAGACTTGGCCTGGTCTGCTGAACCCAAAACATTTTCAGGGGACCTTGAAAACCAAAATCTCAACTTTATGTAATTTGTCATTTATCACCGGAGTCATAGGAGTAGGAAAGATCTTATAAGTACAGGTACCAAAATAGATCGGTTAGTATGAGAATAAGAAGAAAGCTTTAAGTACGGTAGAATACTAAAATGAAGTTAAGCAAACAACAGTCAATTGATCGCTCTTATAGTAGGGTGGGCTGAAAAAAACTTTTTTTGGAATTTCAATATGCCAGTGGTATAGAAAGTTGGCTATGGCCAAAAAATGAAAATTTGTGCAAAAAAAATTTTGTGGCATGCGACTTGTGCCGGGCCACTCCGGCTTTTATGAAAATGCATATTTTCAGCAATTTCGCATGCTTTTTTAGACCATTTTTTGGCCTGAGTCAGCTCCCATGGTTTCGGTAGGCTCAATGGCATACTTAAATCTTCTTTGAAGGCCATTTTGCATATTAAACACCATAAACAGGTTGCTCATATTTAAGATATAGCCATTTCCAGGAAAATGTTGGGAATCAGAATTTGGCGTTTTTCGCTAAAAATTGCCCAAAAAAATTGAAAAAATCGGAATTGATCCCACTAAAAATGATTCAGAGTGAATTTTAATTACCCCGGGCCCTCCCTAATGCCTTAAAAAGCACTTCCAGCGTATTACCTGCATCAATTTGTGGTTTCAGGTTCCGGTATAGGGGCAATTCCGCAAAGTCAGATTTACAGATTTGAAACTTTAGCAGCTTGTGTAGTCCTACCATTACACCTCAGTTATTTCATTGCTAAATAGGGATGAGGCCAGGTAATAGGGGTATCAGACAAGCCATCAACCAAAGTTCCAAGTGCATTAGGAGCTGAGCTACAAGACGAAATGTCATCGTGTCACCGATGTGTCGGACGTATATCGTGTGAGTACGTCCGACACAATGACATTTCGCCTTGTAGCTCAGCTCCTATTGCTCTTGGAGCTTTGGTTGATGGCTTGTCTGACACCCCTATTAACTGGCCTTATCCCTATTTAACAATGAAGTTACTGAGATTTAATGGTAGGGCTACACAAGCTGCTAAAGTGTCAAATCTGTAAATCTGACATTACGGAACTGCCCCTATTCTGGAAACTAAAACCACAAATTGATGCAAATGATACACTGGAAATGCTTTTTAGTGCATTGGGGAGGACTTGGGGTAATTACAATTCCCTTGGAATCCTTTTTTGTCCGGTCAATTCCGATTTTTTCAATTTTTTTGGGCAATTTTTAGCGAAAAAAGCCAAATTCTGATTCCCAACATTTACCCAGATATGGCTATATCTTAAATATATACAACCTGTTTATGGTGTTTGATATCCAAAATTGCCTTCAAAGAAGATTTAAGTATGCCATTGAGCATTCTGAAACCATGGAAGCTGACTCAGGCCAAAAAATGGTCTAAAAAAGCATGCAAAATTGCTGAAAATATGCATTTTCATAAAAGCCGGAGTGGCCCGTCACAAGTCGCATGCCACAAAATTTTTTTTACACAAATTTTCATTTTTTGGCCATAGCCAACTTTCTATACCACTGGCATATTGAAATTCCAAAAAAAGTTTTTTTCAGCCCACCCTACTCTTATAGAAAAGCCAGGTAGAAGTATGTGTCCTCTTTCAGTGCAATTGAATGCCTTTGAGAAGTGCAATAGCCTGTATTCATTTGCCATTATGATATCTGTTCAAAGGAATTGTTTATGTAATGTAAACTTGAACCTTTCAAACATACATTAACATCGGAATCCATCCTTCGCATATAATACTGTTGAAGTTTCCTAAAATCAATAGTATCTCCATATTCTTCAGATATAAATGGTCCATCCTGATCAATAGCAAGAAAATAAGGTGCCAAATCTTTTTTTTGTTTTCATTCAAGAAATGCATCTTGGCTTCTTACTGCTGAGCAGATTACTATCCGTTGCAGGTTCACCAATGCGTTTAAAAAGATCTGAAGTTGTTGATATTTCAGCACCTAAATAAAGTACGATTATTTCGTCCTTGATTAACCAATGCATGTCATGGTTACAGTTTCTTTAGGTTTAAACAATTTCATGGTTTAAAACATTCCCTTAAACCCCGATAGCAAAATCAAAATCATGAAGATGTGTCAGCTGCAAGACTTCAGAATTATGAAATTCAATCTTGACAGCACACTGTCCCCCTTCCTTGATGTGAAAGAAAAACACAAAAGGGAATCAGATGAGAGCTGCAGGCAGACTTCATGATGCAGCTTTGAAAACATGCAGTTAGCTAGGGAAGAGCTGAGCAGATTTCATTGTACAAAACAACATTCTGAATGTTTGTTGGTGTTTCAGAATTACAAAGCAATGGGCAGCTAAATCAAGAGGACATGGAATATTGGAAGGCAAGATAGTCCAGTTGTCAGACTCTTGTCTAAATGAGAAAGCAATGGCAAACAACTAGATTTGATACACTCAGCCCCTCGAGTTGCCATGGAAACTGATAAATGCCAGTGAGCAATCAATGTCAGTCTTGTTTTAGCGGTGCTGGACAGTCTGAGACGAAGTAGCAGGCGAACAGGTGATGAATGGTGATGTATTACTGTCTTGATCTTGATCCATTAGTCTCAGGATTTAAAATCACAAAAGAATAGGAAATGCCCAACTCACCAATCGGAAGACAGTTGAAACAATCTGTGAAGGTTTTCCACAGCTTTATGTTATACCGTCGTTTGCATTCGTCGTAAAACCCATATATTCTGAAAAGACAACCAAGAAGCCAGTTTAATTTATCGTTATAATATTTTCCAAATAATGCCTGTCTCAGTGCTCTTTAAGCCAGCAAATCAGAGATAATAATCACGGGGGATCCAGAAAATTCTGGTGGGGGGGGGGCAGGTGAGATCTATCAGGTTATCGCATTGCAGAACGCATATCCAGCGAAATAACGTGACTATGCCCCACTATAATAAACATGTAGGTTCCATTTGGAATCTATGCTTGACGGCTCATAATCGATCAATAATTGAGTTTTCTTTCGAGTTCTCTTCTTGATGTACACCACATTTGAAAAAGTTAACTTCTCACAACATGTCCATTGTCTAGTCGCCCCTTACCACAGAAATCCGCCCATAAGACGTATTAAATTTGACTGGCATAAAAAATCAAACAGGTGGACCGATGCTTTATTGCTTGATTTAATAAGATGTATCTGGTGCTAGTAAAGATAAATTTACAGTGTATATTAGCCAAAAATGCAAGAAATCAACTACGGGAATCTCCAATCCACATTGTTTACATCCAACCGGTGCCATTTTGTACTTCTTGTCTCGCGAGATCTCGTCTGTATGGGACTTAGCTGTCAGAAATGGCATGTAAACTGAACCAAATAAAAAATGCAAAACTATTTCCAGGGCTTTATTTTTCTAGATATGCTTTATATGGGCTGTTGAGTTTATGCTTCTGTGTAAGCAGTTATCAAAGGACTCAGTTGCATGAAATCACTCAAGTTTGACCATTTTTCGCATTTCTGTTGCCAAGTTTATCACATTGGGGTATGGCAAGTGGACAAGGGTATTAGGCACCGGGGCAGGCACCCCATAGGGCAAATCTAATGATTTCATTTTAAAGCTTGAAGAAAATGATGGAAAAGGCCACACAATTCACTTCATTTAGTGCCACCTGACTTGTGAAAAAATGTGTTTTTTGAGAAGTCAGGTGAAAGTTTTCCACACACAATGATATTCCAATGGAACAATGCAACTACGGAAACAAGTTCTCAAACAGCCTAAACAATAGCTATGGAATGAAAAACGATTAGAGTTTATCAGAAAGACTTCAAACAACCTGTGTGTCTGCTGCAGGGGTAAACATCAGCACTTTCTTTGCCCTCCTTTTGCTATTCTCACAACCACACATCTGCCCCGTAAGAAAAGCGTAAGAAGGGCATACATGGTACTGAAATTTGTCTTACAGATGCTATACAGGTTGTAAGCGGTCTTTTTGACTGACCCTAGGCCTTCTTCACTCAGTTGCATGCCTGTAGACCATTTCTTGACCTTTTTCCATAGTTGCAGCATTTCATTGCAATATCATTGTGTGTGACAAACTCTGACCTGACTTCTCGAACAACAACATCTTAACAAGTTAAATGGCACCAACTGAAGCAAATTGTGTGGCCTTTTTCATCATTTTCTTCAAGCTTTCACACTTAATCATTAGCTTTGCTCTATCGAGTGCCTAACACCCCCATCCTTTCACCATACCCCAGTGTGATAAACCTCGCCGCAGATGCGGATACGAAGGTCAGAATTTAACAATTTTAAAGAAATGAGTCCTTTGACACCTGATTATACATATGAATCAACTCACCAGCCCTGCTGATTGATATACAGAAAAATAAAGCCCTGGAAATAGTTTTGCGTTTTTTATTTGGTTCAGTTTATATGAGAGAGAGATGAATTTCGTGATAAAAGTAGAGTTATCATTAAATTATATGGATATATCCACATCATAAGAGGAATGTCTATACTGTCTAAGCTTAAACATTCCTTAGTGACATTTCCACCACAGATCTCATCTCGTAATTAGATCCTTGGAAATTACTGTCAACGAAACTTTCTTGAAGCCAAGATTATAATTACCCCAGATAGCACCAATTAGCTCTCTTCCAATTAGCCCAGGCATTAGAGAACTTGGCAACCTCGTTTCACATTTGATAGGAATTAGTGCTCAATCCTGGATCATTGGAAGTAAATTGAGTAATTTTGTTATGACTCAAATCCCTTGGATGTTACATAAACCAGCGAGAATGCCTCTTTAACAGAAATGACTCATTATCTAAGACATCATCAGTTTGTTCTATACAATACTTACTTGCTTTCCTTTCTCACTCAGCCTTTGACGAGGTACAAAAATAATATCAAAAATTGATTAATTATATTCTCAATTGGTGGAAATGTTACTTTACCTGTTAATGCTGGCACATTCGTGGTTTCCTCGTAAAAGAAAGAAGTTGTTGGGATATTTGATTTTGTAAGCTAAAACCAAACATATCGTTTCCAGTGACCTCTTCCCTCTGAAAACGAAAACAAATATATTTATACAGATGCTGGATAAGGAGGGTATTTGCATGCAGCACCTGACAGGAAGCTGCCGTTATGGTTGAGCAACAGCCCTGAAAGTTGAAATTAACTGACAGCCTCTGCCTCATGGTATGATTCGTCTTAGAATAGCAATATTATTAATACCAGAAACAAAAGCCCAAAGTTTGAGTTTAAACATGAAAGAATTACTTATACTCAGGCGTGACCATGAATTCTGCCAGTCTCTTCACAGCTGGCATTGTATGTCCAGCAGCAAAGGGACTGTGGTTAGTCTGAGACCGTGTGATGGCTATAAGAAGAATGGACAACTTGGAAAAGTTTCTGGGAAAAGTTTGGACTCTTGGAAAGTTTGTCTACTATTTCAGCAAGAATTGAATTAAGTTAATAACTCTCCATTGTTAAAAAGGCCAAGAAATTCCCATAGTTCATCCTGCTTATGCTATACTTACGAGTTTATGTCAATTTATAAGGAAAATGCATAAACAAGACAACATGGCTTGAACATGCATCACAATATATCCCATATGATGACTAATAGTGTAATTTTGTGAAATCTCATAGTCCGAATTAACCATATAAAGTTGTGATGGCTGTTCGAGAGTTTATGTCACACTGTGCCATTTGTTTACATAAAACCACTCAATAAACAAATAATCATCTGAAAAACCATGCAATCATGTAAAGAAACAAGAATCCAAAAGGTGGAAATAGTCTGACACTGAAGTAAGTGAAGTTGTTTTGGCAGCCGGAGAAGAACAGGTGGCCTTCAAGGGAGGTCTGCAGCTCTTTCTGCCAGCTCCCTTTTCATTGGCAGATGCCTTTGGCACTGGAACTACAAAGAGCAAAGCACAAACCTGACCCTTCAAATTAAGCAATTATAAAAGCTCCACAATGCAATTATATGACAATCAATGACTTTGGAAAAAAAAAATGCAGAAAATTCACAAATAGCCTAAAACCTTCATGTTGCGATAAGAAGTTTTTTTTTTCTTGTTTGAGCCACTTCAGCACAGTTAGATCCTCTGGGTGGGTTGTGCCACAACATGCCAACATCCAGCAGCACATGCTTCTGATGCTCCTGGATGCAACTGAGTGTCTGCTGTAAATGGGTTTATGGCTCAAGATGCTCTTCAAAATTGGAGTTATGACAACTAAAATATGCACTATAAACCGCAACATGATGGGCCAAAGGAAGATCTACTGTGGTCTTGGTTGTCTCATGCCCATACAAAATGTTGTAGTCTTTTCCGAAGATTTTTTGGGCCTACTATACCAAATGTAACTTATCCAATTATCAACAGTTTCACAAAATATCAAGCGAAACATTCATCGTGTTGCCAGCAATTGTTATTGTAGCATGATGGCAATCCCATTGAGCAAGCCATCATTCGAAGAACCATTTGAGCATGGTAAGATGATACTTGACAGAGAATGAAAGATTGAGATGCAATTGTTGCAGGGCAAAACATTCATAAAATTTCTCCTGAATTTTGAAGGTTGATGATTTAATCAACAATTTTAATTGTCAGCATTTTAAGAGACCAAGACATTCAATTAAAATTGAAAATTTAACCTTGTGGTATTCTTGGGTGTGCATTCATTAACAAATGAACATTCAATCATCTGTCATTGTCAATCCATTTGGCAGCAGAGCACAATGATGTAGAGTCGTTAAGCAATCTCGTGAATACAGATGATTCGCCATTGTTTTGTTGTTTGAACATTTCAACTGACATGGAGAATAATACGCTTTCAGAACCTTGCCACCTTGCTGTGCCATAATGCAATTTCTTAATTACACACTGACAGCCTTAAAGTATCCTTGGACAAAAATGATTTTCAAAGATATGTTATGTTGCTCTTAAAGCAAAAAAGAGAACATATTGTGGCGTCACTCGGTTGCTAGGAAACGGAAGAAAGGAATATGAAGGACATTTTGGCAAATGGGGAGTGTCATGGCAACAGGACTCACAAATATTCCCAGATATGCAAGATGACGAAGGATGATGAGAAGCAAGGCCGAGGCACTGAGGCAGGCTACTTAAACTATTCTCAGAATTAATATTGGAAATTTATATTTCTAGTACAAGTACATGGATTATATGTTCATAGACATACATATTGTATACAGTATTTAAGACTTAATTTTGTGAATGATCAATTTAGATAGATGTCGCAAGTGCAGCCTTCTATATGCCCAGTTCACGGTGCTCACAGGGTTGATTGATGAGATAGGAGAGCGGTGAGTGCACAATGTTGCACATTTACCCATGTGAGGGATCATGTAGTTGCACAGTACGGTCAGTAGAGACATGAAAATAAGGGACAGCCAATTTTTCAATTCAAAATCACATCCATACAACATCCAGCTGGGATTTCCCTCTTGAAGGTCAAAATATTTTGGATTCCCTGCCTTTGACTAGATAAATAGATACAATATATATTATAAGCCTACACAGAGCTTGTAAGCAAGCTATAACACTAAGCACTGAGTCATCGTTATCACAAATGAGAGGTAATTAACCTGTCATCAAGATCATATTTCATTAGCACCAATACTATAGCATATATAATTGTGTGTTGCACAATTGCCCTCATACCAGTAGTATGATACTACATAGTTCTTTATGGTCAACGATCTAGATTTAATCAAGAATACTGGACAACAAAAAGGTTAAGAGCTTTGGCAAGTATTTTGGTAAGTTGCCGAAGAGAAAAGCAGAACAATTTGCCCCGATCTTCTGCAACATGCATTTATCACTTTAAAAACAAATTATGCGAACAGTGTTAAGATTCCATACTCAAAATATATGTTCATATATCACAATATAACTTTATTCAAACCTTCTGGAATAAGCCTATAAGTTACACTATGTTCAGAGTATTAACTTTTCATTGACCTTCAGCAATAGTTTAAGTGGACAGAAAGAAACAAAAATAAGAATGATATAAGCCATTATCAATTCAGAAATACTTGGTGATGCAATGGCTAATAAATAAACAAAGGTCATTCAATTCAACCAACAAATCTCAAATGATATCTTCCGATCGATGTGAGCAATCTAAATTGTGAGTTTTAACAAAAAAAAGCCTGCTGATTATAACGTTTTGATCTGTCATTTATAACTCGTTAGACATCTACAGAACAACTAGATACATCATGACATTGTGACATAAGCCTGCACTTGAGACTTGCATCGAGAATTGGAGCACGAAATGAATATAAAGTTAAAGTCATAGAAATGACTGACAATTGAGATTAATTGGCTTGGATAGTTTCTTGCACTGGCGAAGCTTTGTTGCTGAGTTTTACCTGTCTAAGAAGTTGTTACTATGGTGAGAAGCTCTAGTTACGTATCAATTCCTCTTTGATTGAAGTAAAAATAGCAATAGGGGCTATAATCCTATATATAGGATGGGTTGAACACCTCATTTTTGCCCCAAGCCATATCAATACATTAACCCCTGGCTTCAGATGTCACTCTGTGTCACATGGTACCAGCCTTTGACCAATGCCTAACTTAAATTTGCCTATTTATAAATATACTTTTTATATAACCTTATCGAGTTAGACATAATCATTCACTTATTGATTGTTGAACTGTGTATGAACTTATATTACATGAAAATCATAATTCTGAAAATAACATCCATAATGGTATATATAGGGCTACAGCCTACAGTCCACATCCAGATCATGTCATCTTTGAAGTGTCATTTTAAATCAGTGTAAATAGGATTACATAGGTCATTTGGTAAAATTGAATTTAAAATGTTCACAACACTACTCCATATATCACAGACACACAAATGGTTGTCACACAGACCATAATATATATGTGCACAATACACAAATGCTACGTGAACACAGATGGAGATGTCACATTTACAGGCAGATATTGGAAATAACCAGAATCTACATATGTACACAAGTTGTCAGTGTGTCTCCGTCCACTGCAAATGGCTTGCATATTCAGCCGCAACAACACAAGAAATAACTCATCTTTCTGTCTTGTTGTCTTGTTGTCTTATTACAAGGGGGTTGCATTGCATTTGACAAACCAGTACAGAAAAATTGTATTTGTATAAACATGAAAAGACAACCATAAAATATAAATAATGTAATGAGAGAAATAAATGGATAGAAGGACTACGGAAAATGTGTGTTGAGGTGTTCGATTATTGCACTACTCTACCCAACATGAAAGAATATCTAGTCAGCTTGACAGCCTTGTCTCCATAGGTAGCAGACATACAGACTTGTTATACCCTGGAAGTTGCACATAACCTGACGTATGTATATATATAAAGTAAACATCAGACAAAAATCAGCTGGTAAGCCTCCTGGCATGCAATGGTTGACTTTCTAAAAGTAAAGAAACCAGTTTGTCCTGTTACAGATCCTAGCTGTGCTATGAAAGCTGTGGTTTGCTTTATATAAAGGTTGGCAACATTTTGGATTGAAGGATGCAGTGCATTGGCTCTGTGGGAAACAGATATAGGCACTTTTTCCAAAGGAAGTATAAGAATGGGAGAGAAAGATAAGAAGAAATGGAAAGAGAGATGTGATGAAGAATGAATACATTTATCAAGAAGAAAGTATAAAGAATGGACACAATACAGAAGAAATATTAAATATAGGACATATCAGGAAACAAGGGAAGGCAGAATGCCAAAAGAAAGAAGAAGACACCATTTTGCCGAGCGGATCAAGTATGGAAAAGAGGCCAGGGCAGGACTAGAGAAAACATGGGGAGCGAAGAACTGAAGTCCAATACTGTGCAGGTAATTTGCTTACCATTCTTGACACTGGGACAGGCCAGTCGACCACCAATTGATTCTTCTTTCTTTGGCTTATTACTTGGAGCTGGACGGTAACCTACTTGAGATTGCCTTCAAGAAATGCCTTTAAACACTCCAAATGAAAAACTGAAAGCTGTTCATGCACACTACAACCCAATCCCTTAAAGCAGCTTTAGCCTCCCTTAACTGGGCCACACAACAGACTTTCGTACATAAATGAATGAGTAAAAGGAGCCACTCCGAAAGTCCTTTCTCATCGCTTGATTGAAGTCTAATACTCCTCTTATTTACTTTTCTCCTTCTTGGCTTTGCTTCCTCCTCTAATCAGTGCTGATCAGAAGATAAATTTCCAACGTCTTTCTATGATGACGCAACAAACATTTGGTCAACAATTTCATTCCAGTGTTTAAATTTATATTTATGGACAACACACATTTTACAATGTCCAGGGTAGCATATACAAAGCTAACCCATACAAGGTGCAAAGTTGTTCTGGTCCATTTTTTTACTATTTTACTATCACTTTATTACTGCTTTGAGCACTATTTTTCTTCATTTTGAGACTAAAGAAAGTCACAAATCATTTCATGCAGAATTGGCTACATTACAAATACTACTCAATTCCTATAGTTCACTCTGCTAATGCTTTACCTGGAGTTTATGCTGAACTATGAGTTAATAACAATGATAAGTTCCTTAAAACAGTTGTCATTGGTCATAAATACAATCGGGTCAGACTATCATGTGCCACAGCAGAAGTTGTCATTTATTTTTAAAATGCGTATAAAGACAACATGTATCACAATATATTCCATATGATGTGTGTAAGCTTGTGAAATCTCATAATCTAAAATTTCTATATAAAGTTGTGTTGGCTGTAGATTTGAGAGTTTATTGGTGCTTGTTGCAAAAAGTGACTAAATGAACAAATAAGCATCTTACAAATCATGCAATTGTGCCTAAGAATCCACAAGGTGGTAATGGTCTGACATTGAGGTTGTTTTGGCAGCCGGAGAAGAACAGGTGGCCTTCAAGGGAGGTCTGCAGCTCTTTCTGCCAGCTCCCTTTTCATTGGCAGATGCCTTTGGCACTGGAACTACAAAGAGCAAAGCACAAACCTGACCCTTGAAATTAAGCAATTATAAAAGCACCACAATGCAATTATAAGACAATCAATGACTTTGAAAAAAAAATGCAGAAAATTCATAGACAGGTTTAAAGCTTCATGTGGGGATCAGAAGTCAGAAAATTTCTTGTTTGTACCACTTCAGCACAGTTAGATCCTCTGGGTGGGTTGTGCCACAACATGCCAACATCCAGCAGCACATGCTTCTGATGCTCCTGGATGCAACTGAGTGTCTGCTGTAAATGGGTTTATGGCTCAAGATCATAGTAATTTCTACGCTCAAGATGCTCTTCAAAATTGGATATGACAACTAAAATAGGCTTATGCCCTATAAACCACAACATGATGGGCCAAATGAAGATTTACTGCGGTTCTGGGCGTCTCATGTCCATAAAAATGTTGAAGTGTATTTTACAAAAATTGTTTGGGCCTACTATACCAAATATAACTTATCCATTATCAACAGTTTCACAAAATATTAAGCAAATCATTCATTGTGTTGCCAGCAAATGTAGCATGATGGCCATCCCTTTGAGCAAGCCTTCATTTGAAAAATGATTTCAGCATGGCAAGATGATACTTGACAAAGATTGAGACATAATTGTTGCAGGGCAAAACTTTCATGAAATCTCTCTTGAATTTTGAAGGTTGATGATTTAATCAACGGTTTTAATTGTCAGCATTTTAAGAGACCAAGACATGCAATTATAAAAATGGAAAATAACCTTGTGGTACTCTTGGGCTTGCATTCATTAACAAAATAATGAACATTCAATCATCTGTCATTGTCAATCCATTTGGCAGCAGAGCACAATGATGTAGAGTCGTTAAGCAATCTCATAAATACAGATGATTGTTTTGTTGTTTGAACATTTCAACTGACAGGGAGAATAATACACTTTCAGAACGTTGTCGCCTTGCTGTGCCATAATGCAATTCATTAATTACACACTGACAGTCTTAAAATATCCTTGGACAAAAATGATTTTCAAAGATATGTTATGTTGCTCTTAAAGCAAAAAAGAGAACATATTGTGGCGTCACTTGGTTGCTAGGAAACGGAAGAAAGGAATATGAAGGACATTTTGGCAAATGGGGAGTGTCATGGCAACAGGACTCACAAATATTCCCAGATATGCAAGATGACGAAGGATGATCAGAAGCAAGGCTGAGGCAGGCTACTTAACTTATCACAATATTCATTGTCATTCTCAGAATTAATATTGGAAATTTATATTTCTGGTACAAGTACATGAATTATATTTTCATAGACTTACATGCAGTATGTAAGGCTTAATTATGTCAGATCTATACATTCATTGTAATTCTGAGAATTAATACTGGAAAATTTGTATTTCCAGTACATAGATTCCATTTTGATAGTTTTATATACAGTATGTAACCTACCAATCATGTCAGGTCTATATAATTTTATTTCATAGCGTTGCGAATATTTGATTATTGAGATTGATGTGGTAAGTGCAACCTTCTAGGCTCTAAACATGGCATTCACAGGGTTGATTGATGAGATGGGTCAGTGGTTCGCGCAGAATATTACACATTTACCAATGTCATGTGAGAAATTTTGCAGTTACCCAGTACGGACATCAATACAAGGGGCCACCAATTTACAAGGTGCAAAAGGCAGCCACCTCCCCCCCCCCATATACATAAACATATTCATACATTGAATTAAGACTTGCATAACAAAATAAATGTAATGCTACAGTCATAGAAATGACTAACAATTGAGATTAATTGGCTTGGATAGTTTCTTGCACTGATGAAGCTTTGCTGCGGAGTTTTACCTGTCTTAGAAATCGTTACTATGGTAACAGAGAAGCTCTAGTTACATATCAATTCCTCTTTGATTGAAGTAATAATAGGCTATAGGGGCTACAGGATGGGTCGAATATCTCATTTTTGCCCCCAACCATATCAATATATCGACCTGGGCTTCAGATGTCACTCTGTGTCACATGGTACTGAGCCTTAAACCAATGCCTTACTTTAATTTACCTATTTATATCTGCTTTTTACATAACCATATCGATTTAGATATAATCATTCCTGCGTTGATTGTTGAGTTGTGTAAGAACTTACATAACATGAAAATCATAATTCTGATAATAATATCCATAATGGTATACAGGGCTAAAGCCTACAGGCAACATACAGATCGTTTCATCTTTAAAATGTCATTTTTACATTGGCTAATACAGGCTTACATGTAGGTCTAGGCCTGCTATCCAAGAGAAAACAATAATTGACAAAATTATATAAAAGATGCTCGCCACATTGACTCCATATGCACATCAAGGGTTATCACACAGATAATATGCGCAAAACTCAAATTTCTCGATAACATAGATGGTAATGTCACATGTACACAAGTTGTCAGTATGTCTCCGTCCACTGCAAATGTCTTGTATGTACATTCAGATGCCACCAGAAATAACATATTTTGTGCCTGGTTGTCTTGTTACAGGGGCTCTTTGTGGTTGCATTGCATTGCACAAACCAATGCAGATGACTTGCATTTGTATAGACATGAACACACAACCACAAAATACAAATGATGCAATAAGAGAAAATTAAAAAGGGTTGACTTTCTGAAAGCAAATAAACCAGTCTGTCAAGAGCTCACAGGCTATTTTAACAGGGGCACCTCATGGCAGTGTGTTATTATAATGCCCATATCAGTGTAAGGTCTTTGTTGCAGATATTTTGTGACACTTAGATAAATTTTTTTATGCAACTGGGAGAAAATATCTGTTATGCTGCCAGCTGGGTTGCCAGCTATCCCAGCGTCGTCTAGCACCTCCCAGCCAGTTGATATGAATAATTTTTTTCCCCGGCCAGCCACCTCAACTGCTTTCTCTTTACCTGACTGCAAATTTCATCGGTTGAGCGCCAAAAATTGACTCCCAGCTGACAACTTTGCCAGCTGGGAAAATCCTAGCTGACGGTCTACCAACCAGGCATCTGATTCATAACAGATAATTGTTATAACAGATCATAGGGTGCCCCAGTTTTAATTATAGATTCTAGCTGTGCTATGCATTTTCCTGTGGCTTGCTTTAGAACACTTTTGAGTTGACAGAAAAAGTGGCATTGACTATGTAATGTGAGAAATGGATATAGGCCAAGGTGTGAAAAAACCTAAAACTCAGCATTCATCCAGAGGAAGCAAGAATTGGAGAGAAAGAGAAGATAAGGACAGAAATAAAAAAGGATGAAGAAAGTATACATTTGTCAAAAAGAAAGTATAAATAATGAACACAGTCCTGGAGAAAAACTAAGTATATGGCATATCAGGAAACAAGGGAAAGCAGAATGCCAACAAATGGAAGGAAAAGAAATCACTTTGTTGAGGAGATTGAGTAAGGGAAGAAGCGAGGGCAGGACCCGAGAACTCCTTGCAAGTCTTTGGGGAGCAAAGGACCAAAGGCCAATACTGTGCAGGTAATTCGCTTACTTGAGGACCAGTCTTGACACTGGGACAGGGTAGTTGATGCCCAATTGGTTCTGCTTTCTTTGGCTTATTACTAGGAGTTGGATGGAAGATTGCCTTCAAGAAGTGCCTTGAAATACTCCAAGTAAAAAACAAGAAGTCATTCACACACTACAACCCAATCCCTTAAAGCAGCTTTAGCCTCCCAACACTGGGCCACACAACAGACTTGTGTACATAAATGAATAAGTAATATGACCCACTCTGAAGGCCCTTGCTTATCTCTTAATTGAAATTGAATACTCCTCTTATTTACTTTTCTCCTTCTCTGGGTTTGCTTCTTTTTCTTGGATCAGTGCTGATCAGAAGATAAATTTCCAAGCTCTTTTCATGTTGACACAACAAACATTTTGCATCAACTAATTCCAGTGCTAAAATTCAGTTCCATCGCACATAATAATTGTTCAATGCAACATGCAACACTAACCAAAGAAGGTGGTCAGTTTAATTATTTAAATTCTGCTCGATCATGGAGTTTATATATATAAGACAAGATGGACGTTTTGTGAAATGCTGCTCAATTCCAGCTAAGTTATTTGTTATTTCTTGTGGTTAAATTTTGTTGTAGTTGTGTAAACACTGTGTTTGCGTGTATTTAAAGGTACTTAGCACATATTGACACAGTTTTTGAACTTGTAAGAGTGTTTTTTAGGCAGAAAATCGGCAACTTATTATCTACCGCAACCGCTACTTGTCTGTAAGTGTAAACAAACCCAATTATCGCCCATTTAATTAGCCTGTAGGGTCCGAATTTTGCCTGTTTTTTTGTTTAATTAATGCCCAGTTAGTATTCCTAAGTTATTACTGTTCATATAGACATTGTAAACCGGCCTAGTAACTAATAAGTACCATACTTTGGATCGACTGGCCTGTGTCTCTGTGTCTACTATATTTATTTGTTGTTTTGCTTGTTGGCAAATTTTCCATATTTGGCATCAAATTAATTGTGTGACCTAGTTCTCTAAACTGTCTTACTCCTTAATTGCCCTTCAGTCATTTGACCTACTTTCCAGTTGAATAACTCTGCATTGACGAGTCCATTGAATTCAATCTACTCCTCACTTACTGCATTTCACTTGGTCTAATTATTAAATCCAACTGCGTTTTCATTAATTCCAGTAAAACCACAGAGTTCTAAAGTTGTGTAAATAAAAAATATATAAATATATATTTATTATTTTTTAGTTGCTTATTTCAAATCAAATTCCCAAAAACTAGTACATCTATAAATCACACAACACAGAAGTTTATACCAACTTTGAAACTCACAGCATATTGATTTAGAACAAAATACTTGGTGAATGTTTTTCTAATATTTTGCAGTTTTTGGCCATGATGAAACCAGAGGCCCGGACCAGGCAGTACTTAACCAGAAAGACGAGGGCTCTCCTTGAATCTGTGCTAGAGGAGGATTGTGATGAGCATGTTCCAGATACACAAGACTGTGATGAGCATGTTCCAGATATACAAGACTGTGATGAGCATGTTCCAGAAACACAAGACTCAGATGCTCCGATCACATCTGACATGTCTGAATCGCAAGAAGTTCTTGTGATCCCCGAGACACAACAGTCGCAGACTAACCTCTTTGATGCGACCCTTGTCAGTGAAGCAGACTCTTTTGATGAAAGCAGCTTACTCATTGACGGTGCCTCTGTAGCTCCCCCGACTGATACTGAGGCCCCCGCTACAGTCACCGAAGATGGTCCCACTGTTACAAATGCTGCCCCTCCCGTTGACCCAGGCCCTCCAGTAGCCAGTACTTCTGCTGTCGATCGCCCCGCAGAAGCTACTCCCTCTACTGCTGAATCCCCCACCCTGACTGTTGGTTCCCCGATTGAAACAGTAGTCACAACTCGCCAGACTGTTACACCCCAAGTGACTAAGACTGTGCACCTATTCAGAGGTCCAAAGAACCCACTGTCAGCCTTCTACCACCAGAAGCTGCAGTGGAATCACATGTCCTTCATCTCAGCGGAGCAGGCTTATCAGCATCAGAAACTATTATTTCACAAAGTACCCCGTGTTGGTCGTAATCGCCTGCTGAGATGTCGCTCGTCGCATGATGTCAAACGAATTGCAAATGAACTTGTACCCTCTCCATGTGATTCATGGAATGAGATGAAGTTTGCCTTAATGACTGAGATTTGCACAGCCAAACTTCATCAGTGTAAACGTTTTCGTGATGCCCTAACCAAGACCGACTGCGCTATCCTTATCCACAACACTGAAACAGACAGTGTATGGGGTTGTGGTGTAGACATGAAGGGCCGCAATATGATGGGCAAGATCCTCATGGAGGTTAGAGACACTGCTCGCTCATATCAGCAAGAATTTCCTCCACTGCCCAAACCAACAAACCCTTCACCTCCAACAGACAAAGCTACATCATCTGTGAAGTCTCGATCCGTCATGGTTGTCGGAAATTCGAACACTCGCGGTCTGGCCAAAGAAATTAATGCTCGTGGAATTTCCTGCACTGGGTTCGTATACCCTGGCCAGACTGCCAAACAGATCAGTAATCGAGTGAAGAACTTTGCCAGTACTACGCCACCATCCGCAATTGTATGCCATGCAGGCGATGTCGAGGT
This sequence comes from Platynereis dumerilii, assembly GCA_026936325.1. Lineage (NCBI taxonomy): Eukaryota > Metazoa > Annelida > Polychaeta > Phyllodocida > Nereididae > Platynereis > Platynereis dumerilii. Next base: position 102,276,144 of record JAPTHN010000002.1, read on the forward strand.
CCGTGATCATTCTCGCTCGCTCTCATCGATCACATCAGACTACAATGCCCTCATTGATAGCATTCGCTCGACATTCCCTCAATCTCGTGTCATTCTGAGTGGTCTGCCCTTAGATCGCTCGCCCCGAGGTTCGTCGCTCCACGTGAGGATTACAGAACTCAATGCCCACTTGTCAACGCTGTGTTCAACAACAAAGAACTGTGTCTTTCTCCCGAACACCAGAGCCAAACTCAGAGACAATATCCACTTCACTCACCAGTCAAAGGACATAGTGGCTCGCACTGTTGCTGGGCATGTTAAACAGTGTCTTTAATTTGCTGCCAGTTGCCAAGATTAACGAAGAGTCCCAGAATGCAAATGTCATCGTCAAAAATGTTAACGCAAATGTAGTTAATACAAATGTAAATGGTAATGTGAAAAATGCGAATCTGAATTATGGTACCCATTCTAAAGATATTAACTCATGTAGTGATGATAGTGATAAATCTCCAGAGAAATTAGAGTTTAATACATTGCTAAATGATCCAATATTGTCATTGGAATGTGATAGTCACTTGCCCAATATGTCAAATTTAAGGGCAATGCCGCCAGAATCAGATTGCCTTGTAGCTCCAGAGAGTAACAATGAATTGAAACTGTTATTTTGGAATGTACAGGGACTAGGTAGTAAGTTTGAAACGCATGATTTGCTCAACCAGGTGTCAGAATTCGATGTAGTGATATTTCTGGAAACTATGAAGTTAGATGATTTCTGTCCAAACACTGGAAGTTATATTTTCAAGCACTTTCAGAGGAAATATCAAAACCCACGTGCTCGTAAACCCTCAGGTGGAATCGGAGTATTAATCAAATCTAACCTGTATGATGACAAAACTGTAACTATAGCTAAAAATTGTGACTTTGTTGTATGGTTAAAGATCTGTAGACCAAATCAGGATGATTTATTTATTGGCGGAGTATATATTCCACCTCTTGACTCAAGTTCCATGGTTGCAAACTATAAGGATAACAATGCTTTTCAGCTCATTCAACAAGATGTTGTACATTACATGCAAAAAGGCAACGTTGCGCTATGTGGTGATTTCAATGCCAGAACTGGTAAACTCTGTGATTACGACCACACCCATGGAAAAGATATAAACTGTGGTATCTCATCTTTCCAGGTTGATTTTCCTCGAATAGAGAGGCATTCGGAAGATATTAAAACTAATACATATGGGAAAGAACTAATTGCACTTTGCAAGTCAAGCCAAATGCGAATTATGAATGGTTTCTTTAATAACGATCATTCAACTGGTCAGTTTACCTGCTGCACAGCCAGAGGTACCAGCCTCATTGATTACCTGATCTGTGACAGAGGATTTATGAATGAACTGACAGAATTTCATCTGTCTCCTATTACTGTAGAATCGGATCACAAGCGTCTCTCATTTAGTGTCAGAAGTGTGAATGCTTCATATGAACTTCAGCAAACACAGCTTGAAAAGTCTAAGCATCACAAACCATTTTACAAATTTATTTACAGTACAGATAAGATAGGTGGTTATATGTCATCTCTAGAGGATGAAATATGTCTTAACTTAATAGATGAGCTGACAGATTGCATTATTCATGATAAGAGTGTTAATATGGCCGTCTCCAGCTTGTATTCTTATCTAGATAAAGCTATTTCTGAAAATTTTGACAAAAGGTATATTAAATCTCCTTCAAACAAATTTCCAAAAAATCAATGGTTCGACCAGGAGTGTAAAGATAGTAAGCGAGCATGTAATGATTTCTCTAAACAAAATGACCTATCTTTGGAAGACAATCGCAACTACTATAACTTAATGAAAAAGCGATACAAGGCGATGATACAAAGAAAGAAAAGAGACTACCAAAAACTGGTTCGGTCGGATTTAGAAAGTTTTCACTCCAAAAATCAAAATGATTATTGGAAACTATGGGAAAAATTGAAATCAAGTAACTGTTCCAGTTCTAAATCAAATGAACTGATAACTTTGCAGTCATTTGAATCTTATTTTGTCAATGTCAGTTGCCCTCCCGAAAGTGCAATCTCCTCTTTCGACATGCCATTTCTGAAAACTGTTGAAACTTATGTTACAGATAGGCTTATTACTAACAATGTTGAATCTATCTTAACAGACCATCCTATAACATGTGAAGAAGTAGACAAGCAGATCAAATGCCTCAAATCAAATAAAGCACCGGGTGTTGATGGTATTAGTAATGAATTTTATAAATGTGCTTCTGAACAGCTGGTTCCCTCTCTAACCACTTTGTTTAACTACATATGGGAAAAAGGTGAATTCCCTGACAGATGGGCTGAGGGAATTATACAACCTTTGCACAAAAAAGGGTCTCTGAGTGTAGCAGATAACTACAGGAAACTAACGCTTATGGCCTGTATGGGAAAAATCTTCGAAGGTATATTGAACAAACGACTCATATTTCAAAGTGAGGTAATGTCAGTTGATGACAATGTCTTCGTCTTAGACACTCTAATCTCACATCAGCGCTCTGTCAAGAAGCCGCTTTATCTTTGCTTTATTGATTTTACCAAAGCGTTTGATTTCATCAACAGAGATTTGCTATATTACAAACTACTGAAAAGTGGCTTTGGAGGCAAACTGGTTAAGATAGTAGTCAGTATGTTTTCTAAAGCAAATGCTAGAGTCCGTTGGAATGGTGAAATTGGTGAGAAAATAGACAGTACTCATGGGGTGTTGCAGGGTGGTATTATTTTTCCAAAATTATTCAATCTATTCCTAGCAGATTTGCATGAGTATCTAGATACCAGTCAAGGGATTACAGTGAATGACACCACTTTCACTCACTTGGTGTATGCTGATGATTTAGTACTAATATCGGAGAGTGAAAAAGGACTCCAAACTTTGTTAAACAACATAGCTGCATATTGTAGAAAATGGCACTTGATTGTTAACTGCAGTAAAAGTAAAGTTATGATTTACAATACTTCCAAAAAAGGTATTACGAATCATAAATTTGTAATAGATAACATGGAATTAGAAATTGTTAATTCTTTCAAGTACTTGGGACATGTCCTAACATCATGTAAGAACATCCATGCATCAATGCATGGCCATGTTGCTACTCAAGCTCAAAGAGCTGTTCACTTACTCTATGATAACATTAGAAAGACTGTCGGGCACCTGTCTCCTACGCTTAGCCTTAAAATGTTCGACACTCATGTCCTGCCTATCGTAGAATATAACAGCGAAGTGTGGTTCAGTGACAAGAAAATTGATGCAATAGAAAAAATTCAGATGCAGTATTTGAAAAAGATACTTGGTGTTAGAAGGCAAACACCAACTATAGGTATTCTGGCGGACTGTGGTAGATTTCCACTTGTCGTCCGACAACAAGTTTCAGCTGTCAAATATCTGCAACGGTTGATTGCACCAGATTGCCCTAGTATACTTAAAACTTGTTATGATATTCAAATTCAAATGCATAATTCCAATAAGGAATGTTGGTACACTAAACTATGCAATGCACTAGGAAAATATGATATCACTATAGATGGTGATCTTCCTGTCGTACCAAATGAAATGTACAAGCATACTCACAATAGGTTACTTAGTGAAATTTCTGAATCAAATATCAATCCGAAGCTAAGAACTTATAAAAACTTCAAAACGGAAATACGTATTGAACCGTATTTAAATTGTGACCTGCCTAAACATCTCTATAGCAGTATAGCTCGTTTCAGACTTAGTTCCCATAATTTACAAATAGAACTGGGAAGACACAAGCGACCATATGTGCAACCAGAAGACCGAAAGTGCAAAAGATGTGATATGAATGTAGTAGAAGATGAAGAGCATTTCCTAATGGTATGTCCAAAATGGACATGCCAACGTGTCAAATTAGTGAAAATTGTGGTGAAACATATTTCAGGCTTTTTAGTTTCTAGTAGGTATCAGCAGCTCTTAGCGATTGCAAAAAGTAAAATTTCTGAAATAAATATAGCCCTGGGACAATTCCTGTATTATTCACTTAATGATGATAGTGCATAGACCTCCTTATTTGACATGACCTTCGCTCTTCTTGGTGACAATTGGCAAATTATAGATACTGTTTTTATCAATGCATGTATCATATTGATTTTGTATTCGTTACTTGGCCTCAGGGTGTGGTGCTACTGAAAATTTGCTGTTTTAATCCTCCGTATGTACATGTTGTAAATTTTACTGTTATTGTGCACTCTGCTATTAACTTACTTTCCATGCTGTATATACTTTATTGGTGCATAATTGGGTGCTAATTTAAAGGTGCGCTACTTGTCTATGGTGCTCAAATTGACATTCTGTGTATATATTTTTATGTGCTTATGTATGGACATTTATGGACAATGAAAGTAGAATGTGAGAGTTCCTTGGTCCGGCCTTATAGCGGTTACCGCTGGCTCGGTGCCTCGGAGCTCTCACACCAACTTAAATTAAGCTGTTCTAACTTATAATTGCTCACAATAATAATCCTTAGTCTCTATATTTTATAACAATTGTTCAGTTTTAATGTAATTGAATTGTATATATACATATATGTTTATGAATGTATAGCCTAATCCCATTAGATTGTAGTTGCTTATTTTTATGCTGTATATCCATATTTTATTTTTATTATTTTATGACATATGTATCTGTTTGATGCTTTTACATGTCAATAAAATTCTATATATATATATATATATATATATATATATATATATACCATTAATTCATATTTGTCAACAAAGACATTGAATTTTATAGTAGAAATAGGATAAGAACTGCTCCTGGCAGACAGAAAGGTCCAAAGAAACAAATTTACTGAATTCCAGCATAGGCAAACTGTGAAATAAGATCCTCAAAGAAACAAGATTACTGTAAGGAAAACACACGGAAATCCATGTAAATGGAACAGGAACACGGTTTCTGGCAGGGAGACTGCGCTCAAGGACTGGAGTGGATAAATGTGTTGGCTTAAAGGTTTGTCTGAAATCAAAGCGATAAGCTGTAGTTTCTCTTTTTTAAGAGAGAAATGATTTGCAACTAACTTTACAAATACAATACCAACTTTACAAAATGCCATACCAAGAAAGAATTTCAAACAGGTGTGCATGGTTCTCTGAGGTGTGCCCCAGCAATGGTTAGCATAATAGGAACCCAAGTGTTGGGAACATCAATTAATTCTTGTTTGCCATACACTATGACAGATCATGGATTGAGACAATATGAGTATGTTCTATCACTAATTCACTATAACTCAAGAAAATATTTAAAGCAGCCAATCAAACGCACTTCCGCAAAACCTTCAGTGAATAAACCAGACACTCCCACAAAAGCAGCCAATGACTAGGCTTCCACACATGTTATGCAAATGAGGGCTGCGCAAATTGTCGTTAAACATTTTAAGTGGATAGCAATGCTTCAGGCTGTTTGGATATGACGCTCATGACGGAAATTTATAACTAGATGAGGCCAAATTAAAATTTGCAAGACTAGCAGGCCGTGGCATATTTAGGGGGGTGCTTTTCGGCCATGAACTCTCTTCATCAGGGCCAAAAGAAACATGGGAAAGATATTCAAAGGGCCCCCCACAGGTTAGCAGCATTGAGTGGCCGAAGTTGCCCAAATGTCATCAGTAATTGTCGGCATTGATTGAAAATGTGTCATACTTTTGCAAAGAAAATTAAGAAAGAAATAGTCATATGTGTAACTAATGAAATAATCATCACCCAGTGACAAGTGTAATGCAAAATTGAAAATAACGTGCAAGCACTTTAACAGCTGCTTGTATAGATATATAAGTTCAAGTATCTATAATTTACAAATCTACTATATAAATCTATCTATCTATCCATCTATCTATCTATGTATCTATATGTTCCTTCCTTCCTTCTTTCCTTCTTCCCTTCTTTCCTTCCTTCCATCCTTCCTTCCATCCTTCCTTCCTTCCTTCATTCCTCCCTTCCTGCCCTCCCTTCCCTCCCTTCCTTCCCTCCCTTCCTTTCCTCCCTTCCTTCCCTCCCTTCCTTCCCTCCCTTCCCTCCCTGTCAGAGCTCCCCAGCAACACTAGCAAAAGTAGGTCAGTGTGACCCAGTTGCCACGATTGATGATTTTTTCCATCTCAGAGAGGCACCAAAAGTTGATGGAAGCAAGATAATATTCTATTCAGACTTCATGCCAAGTTTTAATGACATAGGTGAAACAGCACGACCAGGGCAGTTGTCATAAGTTTTCCTGAAACTCCTCTCGTAATACAGGCTGCAAGCAGCTGTAAAAATGGAAAAAAAGCTGAAGGTATCTGGACTAAAGAGCTGAGCACACAGGGAGTAGGCTGGGCTGAGCTTCCCCCCCCCCCCACTGGCCCCTGCAGGCTACGGCCCTAACACAAGTCTACAATGTGAACTCAGAAAGCTTCATGAGGATTCCCAACATAGGCCTATATATCTGTGTTACCTATGGGTTTTAATTAGCTTGATTGAGACATCATTTTGCAAACACATGCCATCACAACGCTTCATTTGTTGTTGTTGAAGTAGGCCAAGTAGCACAACATCTCACAAAAAACATTTATGTGAATGATTTGACACAATGTGCATACAATTATTCCACTCTGTGTTACTGACAGTGCCTGTCAATACCTCATTTGGAGGAAGGCAAGAATTGGAAGAAGAAGAAGAAGGCCAATCAGTAGGTAGGTTACAGAATTCTAGGCTAAACATTGGCCAATCAGAAGGCACTGTAGTGCAGACATTGGCCAATCAGAGTCCAGCAAACAAAGTAACAACCAAGTTGGAAAATGTGAGATATAGACTTGATAATTGTGATCAACAGAAGTAAAACGTATTCCCACACAGCCTACAAGTATGTAAAAGGTTATAAAAGGCTCCACAGGTCTGAATGAGCCAGCCAAGGTGAGGCCGAAAATTAGGTCACGTTGACCTAGTTATGCCGATGGGCACATTTCCAAAAACGTTTCATACGTGATGACGGGTGAGGCCGGAACCCTTGGGTTGTTGGCCTATCCGTAAGTACAGTAGGTGTTGCTGGCCTTCATCCGTCTCCGGCCGTCATAGAAGACAGCAGCCGGTCAGCAAAAGTGGTCATGCAGAGCACGACACATGTTTTTTGGCCACAGTAGACTGTTTCACTGCTCATCCGCCAGGGGAAATCGTGTGTATAATTTATGTGCACATGCGCACTGGCCACACAAATGTGAGCGACCAACAATGCCCAGTGCAAGTTATGCAAGTAAAATCAGGACTGAAATACAGCATGTAAACGCATGGATTTCACAATTTGACGGTTATTTAAAGAAATAAAGATGCAAGGTAGAGTTTGTCAAGAAATTTGGGTTATGTAATGGTAGTTTTCAGTCATCAGAACGATCGTTTCAGATGCCTTATGCCCTCGCTTTGGTTGCCATGCAAAAGGACGACTCGGATCTGGATGACGCCTGGTAATACAAGAGACTAGCTACTGCTAGTCTAATAATGTCCAGTCTTTGAGAGATTCGTCTAGGGTAGATTCTCTTGGTGATCAAACACAACTTGTATACTAAAAAAATTGGTTTGATGAAAAATTACAATTCCTATGTCCAGAGCAACAATTTTTCTCCAGCGGTCAACTAACAATTCTCATTTCCTTGCAACTGAATATAACTTAAACACCAACTAAATGCTACTGAAGGCTACTGAAAGCCATATAAGCCCATACTTAAGGCCCTCGTGTGTATTGTTAGCCTTTCCAGGAAACAATGAGCCTGTGTAAAATGCCCAGCTAAGAGTACCCAGTGGTAGCTGAAACAGTCCCACTTCTGACATTACTATACATTATGCAAGGCAGCCTGGGGATAAAGTCCAATAGTGGCATTCTACTTGCTTTTTCCCTGTCATTACATGTTCCTATTACTATAGATATCGCAGGTGACTATACCTTCAGGCCAAGCCACCACTCTCCAACTGGGGAGAGGTGTTGGCAGCAGGTAAATATAATAAGGTGTTCAATTGCTCACGGAGACGCTGCAGGTTTAATCCCAGCCATGGCATTGAGGAATTGAGCAGATGCTTCATTACTCTTTGCTCCACTCCACCATGCAGGTGTAAATGGGTACAAGGCTATAGGTAGTGCATTGTTGCACAAGAAACAGATGGCTGGTTTGTATTTTCCATTCATGCTTCAATAGGCCAGCTAATTAAAGGAGTCATAAATAAACATTTCCGTTCAACTGCAGGAGATGCCACTTGATGTCATAAAGGGCTTCTGGTTGGCCAAGAATTTCAGCCATCTCCTTGATAAAAAAGTGAATCCCTTTTATTTCAGGTTTATTTGGTGCATGTATTCAATATGATGAAATGGCGTTCTGTCAGATCGTCTTCCTGTGCTTAATGTACCACTCTCGTTTGAGATATATATTCATCATGATTCACGAAAGTTAGAAAAAGTAGGTATGGATGTTTTATTGGCTGCATTTTGCTGGTGGCCTTGCATATGCTGATGACCAAGTGATTTTGTCACACAAGATTTCAGATTTTGTTTGTAGTACATGGTGAATATTTGTAGAATGAATGATGAGTTTCATCTGTATGTAGCAGTGGATATTGCAGAAACTTTCAACAGATCACAAAATTCACAATGAATATTTTAACGGAAACAAGAGAATTGTAGATATGACCACATAACCACGTAATACAAATGATTGGATGAATTAAGTGACAATAATACAAAAGATATGTGGATAAAATGCTCTGCGGATGTTTTCGATAATTGCATTGCACTACCCAACATCAAGCAACTTGTAGTCAGCATGACGGCCTTGTCTCTATAAGTAGGAGATATGCAGACTGTTGTTACCTATACTGTATACACCCCTTAAGTTGCACACATCCTGATGTACATCAAAGCAATCATTTGGACGAAAATCACATGACAAGAGTGACTCTCTGAAAGCGAACAAACCAGTTTGTCAAATGATTATATAAATCCTACGTTTGCAATAAATAGTTGTGGACTAATGTTTGAAATATATGCTGGATTGAATGATTAAATTTAAAAAAACACCGGGGTATTATTGCAAGGTAAACTAGACCCATGGGAGAAAGAGATATAGGCATGATCAACAATTTTAAGGATATTGTAAATCTTCAGCTCATGTCTTGGTTCAAATGGAGCAAGGATGAAGGAGAGAAAGAAAGAAAAAAGAAAGAAGGGATGAAGAATGAACACAGAATATCACCGAAGGGATGAAGAATTAAAGACAAAACAAAAATTAAAACTTAGTGAATGTACCCGGCATATCAGGAAATTAGGGTCAGGCCGAACGCCAAAATAAATGGAAAGAAAATGCATCAGTTCGTTGAGGAGTATGGCGAGTGTGGGGAAGAGACGACAGCCAGAGAACTCCTTGCCAAGTCTGTGGGGAGCAAAGGACCGAAGTCCAACACTGTGCAGGTAATTTGATGACTTGAGGACCAGTCTTGACACTGGGACAGGCAAGTTCAGTGACCACCAATTGGTTCTGCTTTCTTTGGCTTATTACTTGAGATTGCCTTCCAGAAGTGCCTTCAAACACACCAAATAAAAAACTAGAAGTATTTCATGCACACTAAACCCAATACCTTAAAGCAGCTTTAGCCTCCCCAGACTGGGCCACACAACAGACTTGTGTATATAAAAGAATAGGTAAAAGGACCCACTCCGAAGGTTCCTTCTCATTGCTTGATTGAAATCTTATACTCCTCCTATTTACTTTTCTCCTTCTTTGGGTCAGATTCTTTTTAAATCAGAACTGATCAGAGGATAAATTTCTGAGCTCTTTCCATGTTGACACAATAGACATTTCGGGCATCAACTTGATTCCAGTGCTGAAATTCAGTTCCATGCATCAAACATATATATTGTCCAGTGCAGCAGACAAAAGTAATCCGAACAAGGAGGTCAGTTTAATAATTTCGATTATCACTCTATTATTGCTGTGGGTTCAAAATTATTTCATTATTTGTCAAGCACAAACACAAGTCAAAAATATTTTTGAGTAGAATGGCCACATGAAATCTTTCGAGGTCATTGAGTTAATATATATACCATTTATTCTTATTTGTCAATGCAGACATTACATTTAGTTTTGTAGAAATATAATAAGAACTGCTCTTGGCAGACAGAAAGTTCAGAAGAAACAAATTTACTGAATTCCAGCATAGGCAACCTGTGAAACAAGATCCTCAAAGAAACAAGATTACTGTATTAAGGAAAACACACGGAAATCCATGTAAATGGAATACGGTTTCTGGCAGGGAGACTGCACTCAAGGACTGGAGTGGATAAATGTGTTGGCTTTAGTGTAGTGTTTATCTGAAATCGAAGCGATAAGCTGCATTTCTTCTTTTTTTTTTTTTAAGAGAGATGATTTGCAACAAATGTTATAAGGCACAATGGTAAAGATTTCACAAAGAAAGTGAATACCGGTAACTGAAAGGTAGTCCTTCGTCATAGGCACTGGAACGTTGTGAAACTTGCATGAGCAAGACACCAAACATCATACCCACAAGTTCTCAATGTTGACATTCAATCTGGAGAGTGATGCGAAATAACAACATTGACAAGCAATCAGTATGACTACAAAACAAGCTATATTTGCTGTTACTAATGCATGGAGGATGACATCAGTTACTTTTCTACTGAATAGGGATTTTTCCCGAAAGGACTAAACATTTTAGGGAGGGTCCCTTAAGAGGTACTAAGCTAAGGATTCCCCTAACTTAGTACCTCTTAAGGGACCCTCCCTAAAATGTTTAGTCATTTCGAGAAAAATCCCGACTAGAACTACAGGCAAACAATCCTTACATGCACGCCATTATCACAGTTTTTAGAATTTTTAACAGCAATTTTGCCACATATCAGCTTTTACCTTCAGTTTGTAACGAATTAATGCATTATTCATGAAATTAACACATAACTGATCATGGATTATTGTTTGTCACACTGCATGATAGATCCTCAATTGAGACTTGTGAAAGGAATTAGGCCTTTACATTTTTTCATCACACTACATGACTACTCAAAATTATTTAAAGCAGTGATAACCCCAGGTTGATAACAAAGCCAATCAAACGTAAACCCAGTTTGTGGAGAGAAAATGCTTAAATGTTTACAGTATATCTATACTCTATATGAAAACTTTCAATTCCCATGTTCAGAGCAACAATTTTTCTCCAGCGGTCAACTAACAATTCTCATTTCCCTGCTACTGAATATAACTTAAACACCACTAAATGCTACTGAAGGCTATTGAAAGCTATTTAAGCCCATACTTAAGGCCCTCGTGTGTATTGTTAGCCTTTCCAGGAAACAATGAGCCAGTGTAAAATGGCCGGCTAAGAGCACCCAGTGGTGGCTAAAACAGTCCCACTTCTGACATTACTATACATTATGCAAGGCAGCCTGGGGATAAAGTCCAATAGTGGCATTCTACTTGCTTTTTCCCTGTCATTACATGTTCTTTATGACTATTACATACCACAGGGGATTACACCCTCTGGCCATGCCACCACAGAACTCTCTTATTGAGCTGGCTACGTGAGGTGCAATGGCATAGTGGATAAGGTGCTCACCTGTCAACTGAGACATTGCAAGATTGAGTGCAAGTGCTGGCATCGAAGAACTGAGCAGATCCTCAATGGGTGGATGGAGAAGAAAACCATTGGCACAGTGACAAAAAATGAAAGAAATAGCTGAATAAAATTAACAATTATGTTAAGAAAGAAATGGCCTGGTGGTATCCTTCACCTTTTCATGCTCATGCTTGAACAAGGGCAGATCTCATGAAAAGTGCTCTCAGAGGGTACCTTAAACTTTCCAACCCTTTTTTTTATCTCTCTGTTGCTCCCTGAAGCAAGTAAACCTATTATTAAGTACGTCTGTGATCTAATGAATAAATATCAATAAAATAATCCTCAAATATGTAGCTTTTTGCTCTTAAAAGATTTTTTTTTATTCTTCATGAGGACAATTTTGGACGACCAAACTTACTGGTGATCAGATGTGCTTACTTTGGCACTCTGCATGTGGAATCTGCTAAAACCAATTCAGGAAAATGTAATGATATGTGATTGACAAAAAAAGCATCTTGAAAATTATTTTAGAACCATTTGTAATTGTGTTGGGCATTATAAAAAATAAAAAAAGAGTGCTAATGTAACTCGATTCCGTCACAGGACACCGAGGTTACATTAGCAACTTTTACATGGGAATTTTTCTGTGTTCTTGCTACTTATGCCAATTTCAAGCATGAAATTCAAAAACTTTATTGATAAACATGTCTTATATACCTATACACATCACCAAAATCATAAACGACTGGGTGTGGTAACTGCTTTTTTTATTGCTAATGTAACTGCAATTTCGCATCTGTCCATTTAATAGTGTTACATTAGCAAAATTTGTCTATGTGAATTAAGTTAACAAACACATGATTAGATCTCAATTTTTTTTCTGAACTGAAAGCCAGGTCTCTCAGGAGCAGGCGAGTGGTGGTACCCTACTGGTGATTTCATTTATATTGCAGTAGGATCCGCATAAAAAATTCCGTCCTCCATCATTTATCGTTGCTACATTAGCACAAGGCCATATATTTAGTTACTCTGATCTACCAATCCAACAGAAAGCAGTGTTTACCCATGATTTTATTTAGATTTCAGCTTATTTTTTGTCCTGCCAACTATCCTAAGAATAAGCACACTGAGAAAATCTGAGAAGCTACGAATCATTTATGTCTGGCCTTAACGGACTTGTGCTAATGTAACTTGTGGTAAGTCATTTTTCAGATTTTTGTGAAATCTGCCCAAGCCTTTAAACTTGTATTGTAAAGTCTGAGATGCATCTTGTATACGCAATGGACTATAAAACAATGGTTAACATCTACATTTTAAAACAGTGTGCAGGAGATCCACAGGGGCAAACAACTTAAGCACAATGTTGCTGATGTTGCTGCAGGGCTCGTTTGTTGTCACATGGAAATGTGTTCACATTGTGGTAACAAAATTTCTACCATACAACGTAGAATTTTTGTCACAACTTTGTGACAACATTACCATAATGCCATAATGCTCACATAATATTTTGATGTCGCTTCAAAACATTTTGACCGTGTCATGAATTTGGTGTACTAGCATTATACCCGTGAAGCCAGCCTTAGCCAGGCCATGAAGTTGGTGGGGGGCTGTTTTCAGGAGGGTATTATGATTTTGATAAGATTGAAGCAGCAAACCTGGCTAAGGACATTGTAGGCAGTTGTAAGAAGATGCTTGCAAAGTTTCATGGCTGGGAAATCAGTAGTTTGGTTGGAGTAGTGTAAGGGGTCCGTGAATTAATAGTATGATGATTCTTTGTGTTTAGTTGCGGGTCTTATTTCAGGTTCAAAAGAAATCCTCACGTGCATAATAATGTAGTAATTTGATAAGTATTTTATTCTTTGCTAAAACTTGTACCACTCATGTACAAGTATACATGACATATATAGGGATGTAGCAATGAAACTAGGCCTACATTGTGTTGGGATTAGACAATGGAAGTAGGGACGTGAATTAATCACTTAGACCATCTTAATTTGATTATTCTTAACAGTGTCAGTTTTTGGCCATTCATAAATTCAAGGATTGCAAGATGAAGATTCTGCTGGAGTACAAAGACACATTTTCATGTCGCACATGCACTACAGAAGCCATACAAAGACGTCCTTGTTCCTTTGTGTTGTATGATAGAGTTTTTTAAACACCGCTTTTAAAATACAAAGCAACAAAAAATCGAACACACCGGTTTCTTTGATACATGAGCTTCTTTTATGGAATTTCTAAGAATTGCGTGATATATGGGCTATATTTAGCAGAAGCACTGCCAATACCTGTTACGTAATAATCTGCTTCTATGGCAACGAACGGAGATGTCAGACTTCCTTGTTTACCATGGCAACAGATGAATGAGCGGAACAGGGAAGAGACAGGTGAAAACAGGTGAGAGTAGAGAGTGGTATTCACAGAAATGCTGGGGGTAAGAGCCAGCTCTCTGGCTCTCTCTGGGATCAATGGAGAACACGGCTCATGTGTGTGAACTGTGTATGCCAGGCACTGTCTGTACATTGTACATATTAGCCTGATATTATTAGGAGAGAAGGTAATTATTTTCCACAGATGTAGGCCCCTGGACCCTCTTGTATTGCCAATCATGACATTAGTCAGACAAAAAGCAAAGACCCTTCTTTGACTGTGGAAACATATATATCCAAGAAATCTGAACAGTGATATGTTCCTTGCACTATCGGGATAGATATTAATCACCGTTGCACATCTAATCACTCTCCAACTCAGGCAATCTTGCCCTCAAACATATGTATTAGGACAAGGTCCATCACAGTGTACGACGTGTCTAACATTTCATTCAGATTTCTTACACATGACTCATTCACAGACTTATTGCTTTCTATTTAATTCTGCTCTATTGTGTTCCCTACGATTTACGGGGAACTTCCTAGTATATATATATAGTATGCAGGCATGGCCCTTAAGTTTGCAACATTTGCCATACGCTGCAATACTACTCATTTTGAGTGTTTGAGTCGTCATGCATACTCAATGAAAATGTCAGGTATGATAGTCAGAACACAGTATGCATGGAAGAATTATTGTGTTTTGTTCCAATGAGATCGTCAAATAAATTTAGGAGAACTTTCATATAAAATAGAGATAACATCATGCCCAAATGAACTGGAAAGGGACCTTTCTGCAAATTAAGATAAAATAGCCAAATACACCATGAATGAATGAAGATTTATTTACAACTTACAAATGTAAAAAACATTGTAATAAAATTTCTTGAAACATCAACGTCCATATTTCATAAGATGGACGCTGCATACATGTATGCTTCACAGATATCTGTAGCTGTTGCGGCATATTTGTAGGTTACAACTGTATCTGCTAGCTTTGTGTTCCAGTTGCTGCGGATGTGACAGTTAGCAAAAGTGTGCATGGTTTGTTTCCACGAATTCCATATATACACACAGGTATAACATTACATTGTCAATTTGCCTGATATGACTGGATTTGCAGTGGTATGCAATCTAGCAAAGAGTTATCGCATTAATTTATCTGTATATCAAAACTACGCATGCAATCTGACCGATGGAAATGTGTACACATAATGCCATAAACAAGCGAAATTGACAATATGCGTGTAATAACACTGATATGCATTTGCTGCTGCAGCATATTTCCAAATGGCTTACCAATTGCATTTATCTAATAATAACAGATATACTGTTACACCCATTGTTGGGTCCCCCATGCATGCATTTTTTATTATTAGCAAACAGCAATCCCTATAAAGAGTGAAATATGTAACAGTGATTTCAGAAATATTATACCATTCCGACACCTCTGTCAGCCAATCAAATTCCAGTATTACAAGGAAATAATTCCTATATTCTTTGTTGTCCAGTTATCCTCTTGTGTTTGTCTCACGGTATGTATAGGTTATTCACCAAGGGAGAGGGAATATGTGATTTATCACCCGAGGGCTTTAGCCCGAGGTGTGATAAACACATATGCCTGATCCCATGGTGAATAACCGGCTTATACCATGAGACAAACACTCAATCAGTCAAACATGAGAGGATAACTGGACAACAAAGAATATGGGAATTATTTCCCTGCAATACTGACATGTGATTGGCTGACAGAGGCGTCGAATGGTATAAAAGCCAGTTATTGACCATAGGATCAAAAATATGTGTTTATCACGCCTCGGGCTAAAGCCCTCGGGTGATAAACCACATATTCCCTCTCCCATGGTGAATAATAGGCCTATCCACGCAAGTTGTATCAATTACATTAGAGACAAAACATGGTGAGGTGGATTACAGGAGTTCTTAGCGGACTCAGATTTTTCTTGCTGTCTGTTTTGTCAAATATTGGTATGGCCTACAATCCTACATGACGTGATGCAGATCTATACAGATCTACTTTTAAAAGTAACTAATAGTAGTAAATGATGTATTTAAGAATGGGACTAAAATTAATTTTCACGGTTTTCATTGTTTCTCACAGTGTTTCATTGTGGGTGTTTCAATTGATTTGATACTGAGCTTCTATATCTCATTGGTATGCATCACGTGTCATCAGAGCACAAATTGCAAACAGTTTTGTGCTAATTATGCAATAAAAGCTCTTTCTGGATAATCAAATTGAAGTCAAAATAGTATAAAAATTCCCTGCAAGCACGTAAACCCCGCTGGCTCTAGGTGAAGCCATTGAGTCCATTTGGATGCACTGTGCATTGACCCACCAACACGGACGCACCGACAGAAGGATGTCCGTGTGTCCGTACAGACAGGGACGGACACGGACGGACTGACACATGGACGTACGTACACACAGACGTACGGACACACGGACGGCCGGCCACACGGACGGCCGGACGGACGGACACGACGCACCGACACGGACGTACGGACAAAAGGATGGACACGGACGGACGGACGGACGTACGGCCACACGGACAGAAGGACGCAGTGTGTGTCCGTCCGTCCGTCCGTGTGTCCGTCCGTCCGTGTGTCCGTCCGTGTGTCCGTCCGTGTGTCCGTACGTCCATCCTTCTGTCCGTGTGTCCGTACGTCCGTGTGTCCGTACGAACGCACGGACTTGTCATTCCCATCTGCATGACAAAATAAGATAACAGGCAAAATTTGAATGAAATATGAGCAACACAAAGTGAGTTATGCATGACGAAATCCCCAGCATCCCCAGCACATTGAGGACTGCAGTACCCCGTAGGCTATTACATAGCCAGCGGGGTAAAAATTGTCATTCTTCATGTTTGAAAGAACAAATCTTGATTAGTTGTATTTTTTTTTAGGTAAAACCGAAATGAAAATTCGATCGAAAACTCAAGGCAAAACACCTACTATAATAATATTTGAAAACGAATAGGCCCAAAAAATCAGGACATTGTCAATGCAATATTGGACCCAACACAAATTACAAATATTGATTCCTAACTAATCACACTCAATGGCAGATTGAGCAGCTTTGTAGCAGATTTCGAGCAGATAATGCCTTGATCCAAACTGAAAATGGAACAATCATATGGGGCAATTATATAACACATATATATCGAATACATTATATTAATTAATTGTATATTTATATAAGCCTGACAGGTATAGTTTGTGTGTATGCATTGTGTTGTATAATTCATGGATTTATGTGAATGGGGCACATCTAAGTTCCCTAAAACATTACCATACAATATGTAGACATAGTATTACAATGTCATACATGTGCATTTATTTCATATACACAATGTATACTTATGACTAACAATATCTTCTATATATATATAGTGTGACTTTTTCGCTGCTTTTTTTTCAGTTCCTATTTTTGTTCAGCTGATACGATCAAACAACAGTCAATCAATAGAATTAATGGTTTTTGGCATAAGACTTATCTGCTGCCCTGGAATCAATGATTTAATTGTGATCCTTGAAACACTAATTGGCCCCAAATAATATGGTAAAGTTTAATTACAGTTAAAAGGAAAATATGCCATATTACAAGAATGATAGATTCAGTCAACAAGAATTTTTCGATGGGAAAATACCTGCACTAAAATTAGTGTGGAAGGATAGTCCAACACTAATATCATAGGCTCATATAGCATTTAATTATCTGAAATTTAGATAATATCATGCCTATAATTCCACACACTGTAAAATTTGAAATTTTGAGTTAGCTCAAATGATTGAGTGAGATGGTTGCACAACTTGTTTGAGCCATGATAGCTTGCCGTTTTGAGTTATGATAATCTTTATGTTGTTATAACTTGCAAACAACGAGCTATCTTGGCTCAAAGGAATTGTGCAACCATCTCAATCAATTAAGCTAACTCAAGTGAAGAAACTATAGCTATACCTAATAGTACATGCAAAGAAAATACATTAATAGTACATGCAAAGAAAATACATGTAGTATAAAACTTGTGACAACAACTGTATACTTCATGCTGTATTTGAAAGCATGTCTATGCATTTTATTATTATTGCATGTCGAGTGATTTCTATGTTACAGAAAGCGATACTGGTATGGCTGTCATGCCAGTGCCATTGAATTAATTTGTATGTAAAATTGTAAATTGATATGCACTGCTATAGATAACTTGCAGCTTGATGATTATGCATGCAGCAGGATCCTTCCACCCCCCTCTCTCTTACAATCCACATCACAGGTGAAACCGACAATGTTTCCATCAATGGATAGCACCATATATATAGACCTACTTAAATACTGAACATATGGCCTGCTTCATCAGTGATGCCATTAGCACACAGCCAGTCCCCCAAGCCCTTCATCACTGGTCAATTACTGCAGCAAACTTCACTGCAGGAACAGCAGCTGGCAATCACTGCAGCGGGTCCTACTGACAAGGTCTTATAGACTGCTGCAATCTCACTTGCTTTAAAGCAGCATACACTCCCAGCTATAGACCAGGGAGACTTCTCAGGCTTTTTCACTCCACTTTTACTTAGTATTTACTCCATACACCACAAGCTGTGTGAATCAGAGAACCACAAGCATCAACTCAACACATTCCGAATTCCAATTTCGAGCTTGCAATGCCACACTAAAGTGAAGAGAAAAGTTAAGAGTCAATACTACCACCAGCAAAATATTCTGAGCATATGGGAATTAATTTTAAAAGAGACTGACTAGGATATATGATTATTCATTTCAGTCATACCTTCTGATGTTAAATGTCTAAAACTTCAAGCAATCGTTTGATGTTAAATATCTAAAAAAGCAATCTTTTGATGTTAAATATCTAAAATATCCAAGCAACCATACCATTTATAATGAACATTAACAGACAGTGGGATCTACAGACTGTCCATTCAATAAATGTATCCATCC
This sequence comes from Platynereis dumerilii, assembly GCA_026936325.1. Classification (NCBI taxonomy): domain Eukaryota; kingdom Metazoa; phylum Annelida; class Polychaeta; order Phyllodocida; family Nereididae; genus Platynereis; species Platynereis dumerilii. Next base: position 102,295,108 of record JAPTHN010000002.1, read on the forward strand.
ATCCAAGCATCCATCCATCGGATTCCATCCACCATGTATCCCTCCCTCAGCCTTGGGAATCCTGTTTTCTCTTTTCCTCTCGTCCTTACACAAGATATGGCGGACCTTGGGACAACATGAAAGGGGCCAAAACCAACAGAGCTATTAGGTTGCCTTAAAAAGCCCTGGGGATCTATTGTCAAGTAATTTGGCTGCCTTAATGACACAGGCAGGATGATGGGCAAGGTGAAAGATGTAGATAGATGCAGCTACTTCGCTTCCAAGAAAACACTTCTCCTCAGCAGCTACACTCTAAAAAATGTTGGGACAAAATTGGTTTTTTAGATTCAAAATGGTTTTTTGAAAAACCAAATTTCAATGCAAAACCAAAATGGATTTTTTAAAAATCCATTTTGGTTTTGCATTGAAATTTGGTTTTTCAAAAAACCATTTTGAATCTAAAAAACCAATTTTGTCTGGAATTTTTTAGAGTGTATACCTCTTCCAGAGCCATACACTTTTTGGCTTCTTGTTGCTGTTCATTTTCTTTTTCAAGGAGAAGTCTCTAGCAGGACTAGAAACCATCAACAACAGACAGCAGAGCCACTCAGAAGAAGAGTGGAAAGGAATTGTCACAAGGCTGTGTCTAATGACATCACAGACAGCCTTGCACCGTTCCTATAAATAGCTCCACTGCTCTTGGCTGCTGAGGATGCCCCGGCTGGCCCTGGTAATCCAACTGATGGCATTGCTGCTGTTGCTAATGCTGTTGCTAATGCAGTTGCTAATGCAGTTGCTAGTGCTGTTGCTAATGCTGTTGCTAATGCTGTTGCTAATGCTGTTGCTAATGCTGTTGCTAATGCTGTTGCTAATGCTGTTGCTAATGCTGTTGCCAATGCAGTTGCTAATGCTGTTGCTAATGCTGTTGTTAATGCTGTTGCTTTGATGTAGCTAATGATGTTGCTAATGATGTTGCTAATGATGTTGCTAATGATGTTGCTAATGCTGTTGCTAATGATGTTGCTAATGCAGTTGCTAATGCTGTTGCTAATGTTGTTGCTAATGCAGTTGCTAATGCAGTTGCTAATGATGTTGCTAATGCTGTTGCTAAATGTGTTGCCAATGCTGTTAAATGCCAATGCTGTTGCATTGTCGGAGTTTTTGATTTCAGGTTGATGTTGGTAAAAATGTAAATTTTGGCTTCCTTGCTGTGGATTATAGATTTGAATTAGTCACCCATACGCACCACAATGTCTTGGTAACATCACACAACTAAATACCTGCGAATTGAGCGCGAACTAGACAAAAATAATTTTAATTTGTTTCTAAACCATTAAATGATACCACCCGCTTTCGATACCGTAGAACGTGATAAAGTTGGCAATCTGGGGTAAAGTTGGTACGCTATTCGACCCATTTAACGGAAGAAATGCCAACTTTCCTCATTGACAGGCTCTGACACAGGTATCTTGGGAAAAGTTGCAATTTCACAAAAGTGTTAGTAGGAGAAGTTGGCATTTCTGCCATTGAGTGGGTCAAAATGGTGTGCCAACTTTACCTCGGATTGCCAACTTTACCCCGCTTTATAGAAAATTCTCTTCTGGTGATGTCCAAGATGGGGCATGCACCTCAATTTTAAGATCATGGAATCGAAAGGTAAGCACTGTCAGTTTGCATTACGTAATCTGATACATATGCTGCTGAAGATGATGTCAGTGGAGTTGTCATTGATGTTGTGTAACTGGCGCAGCTGCTTCTGCTTCTGGTGAACATTGCAGGAGGATTAGCAGTTGAGGCCCCCGGCATCTTGTCTGATGCCACCCATCCCTTCATTGTGCTGCTGCACAGCTCTGCACAGCTCTGCACACCTTGCCTTTGATCAACCACAAAATCTTTGCTAACAGCTGCCTCCCTCGGGCAGCTCATAGTGGCTCATAGTGCATGGTGAGAGATTGAATAACTCCAAATGAGATCTTGCCACTTTTTAGAAGGTATCTGTCCATATCATTTCAGACCTATACATACAATACATGAATTAAACTTTCATTTGGAATGATACCCAAGTCAAGAAGTATAGGTTATTCACAACGGGAGAGGGAATATGTGATTTATCACCCGAGGGCTTTATCCCGAGGTGTGATAAACACATATTCCTGATCCCATGGTGCATAACTGGCTTATACCATGAGACAAACACACAAACAGTCAAACATGAGAGGATAACTGAACAACAAAGAATATGGGAATTATTTCCCGGCAATACTGGCATGTTATTGGCTGGCAGAGGTGTCGAATGGTATAAATAGCGTTGTAAATATCTGAAAATATGATGACATTTCATGTGATCTTTTAAGTTACAGTCATCGAATGACGAGTAGGGCCTATTGAAATTCAGCTGCCAGTGGAGATCAATGACCTCACAATAAGCCCTATCCATTGCATTGTGTTGTCAATGATGTAGCAAATCATCAAATACTCAATTTAGTAAATCATCAAATACTCCATGTAGAGGTTACGCAGATCTGTCATAATTGAAAAGAGCCTTTAGTGCGTCACAGGAAAGGATACTGCAAAGAAACAAATCCGTACAGTGAGCAGTTTTAACGGGATTTTGATGCACAGAATCACACACATGATAATCTGGTGCATCACAGTAGGCCTGTTCAGCTCTGCTGGCAGACCTAATAATTACCAGGCTACAATGACTTCCTTGGGGTACACCTTACTGTGCTTATGATACAAAATTTCACCGCATATGTAATATACTGTAGAAAATCACATCTGCAAAACAAGACTTAGTCTCTGCACATTCATCTTTTTCTTTTTTGCAAAGGTTTCCTTGACATCTGTAATTGTATGCATGGCTGCAATGAAGCATGATTGGAATATATGAAGTTTATGAAATATACAAATGTCATTAAACCTTGCCCTAGATCTTGCAGAGAACAGGCTGAAGGATATTATTGTTTGTATAGCTTTATCAAGGACAAAAACATCACCTGAAATATACACTAATCACCCTATAATAACAATGTGTCCATATTGACAAATAGCTACAAATTGTACATCAACAAACAAACAATGATTGTGTGTAAAGAGTTTCTCACTGTGGGGGTTACCCTGATTGATTGGCCGGCAATGATTCAAGATGCAGGTTTTATCAACATTATCTGCCTAATTTTACCTAGTAGCAATAAATAAGCAATTACATAATACTTCAGCCACATTACTTTATAAAAATAAACTGTTTACCTCCAATTGAGTGAGGAGTTATTTAAACTTCATGTATTTTTGTAAAATGGTCCTTTGGACAATAAACTACATACATACAATGTCATACATACATACATATATGTGGCACAGGCAATATCAACCAAGAGTCTCACCAGGCTCTCCCTCCAAACACAATTTCAACATATTACATAATGTGTGGAGAATTTAGAGTGAACATATCAAAAGCAACTTCTCACACTATCCAAACGAATGTCAGTTATATATTGTGCAAGCTTTATATATATTAATATGATGCATATTCCTGATCATCCCAGTTTCCATTATGGTCCACACAAAGGCCAGATTGTGCCTTGGGCAAGTGCATAAAGGCTGAGAATGATGAGCAATAGCCTGGAATATATTGGGATATGTATATGAGACAGAGAACCCAAGAACCCAGCAAGAATTTGAAGCTACTTGACAATGGCCATGCTGAGGTCCCCAGACACTCATCATGAGGAGAACAGCGCCTTCAAGGAATAGGGCGTCCCAGGAGACTGGCTAACCTTTGACTTGCTCCCATCTGCATCGCTTTGTTCGGCATTTTCCATCTACCTAATAGTGGCTGAGCATGCCATGTACGCCTAATATGGTATTCAAACTCCATAACTTGCAAGAAATGCTGGAAATAAATAGCGGTCCACGTTTTGAAGTCATTTTCTCCAGTTCAAACTCCATAACTTGCAAGAAATGCTGGAAATAAATAGCGGTCCACGTTTTGAAGTCATTTTCTCCAGTCTTGGGAACATATGTTGCAAGGATGAGGTGTACGGCCCCATATATCTAGCTCCAATTTGCTGGTCATTGGATTAGTTAATTCATATAATTTACGGATTCGTTCTAATTAAGATAACAATCATATAGATTTATTTTCTCAAAATAGTATAGCACCATCAAGGCATGATAGATCATCAAATTCATCATCACCCACAACAGGACAGAAGAAGGTCCATGTACTTGTGCCAGGTAGAGCCAAGTTGCAAACAAATATGGATTGCAAGATATACACAGCATCCATCACAGGCTGATTCACAGCCCTATCCATTGACATCCGTGGGCAACAGCAATTGCCTCGGAATCCACGGACCAATCCAGGAAGGCAGCTAATCCCAGTCAGCCAGGACAGATCAAATAGCAGTGAGGTGATATGCCTTGGCATGTCTCTCCAGTCTAACTCTGCCTCCAAGCCCTGGTAGAGGCTGGCATGCAGCATGGGCCATGGGCATGGCCTATCAATCCCTGTCATCTGATACATCATGCAATCTGTCCTCCCGTCACACAGTGTCACTGCAGTCTAATCATTTCTCCTTTCCCATTCCTCCACTTTCAAGCTCCAATTAGGGGACGACCATTTAATATCCGGTGGGGGGGGGGGGCTTGGATTATTTTTAAAAAATACCTTCTTGCAGTTCTGGTGAATAAATTTTTTCTTGGCTATTTCTGGTGCGGGTTTCTTTTAAAACAGGATGTTTCTTGATTTAGGAATGAATATTCCGGGATTCCGCACACTTCAAATAAATAATTACTGCTGCATTACCGTGAAATAAATAATTTCCTGCCGAGGAAAACTCTAAGCCCCCCCCCCCCCCCCGATTATTAAATGGTCGCCCCCTTATGAATGCCAGCCCACTCTGCCTAGAACCATTTCTTTCAATTCCAATAGGCTCATGACCTCAAAGCAATTTTAAATACATACAGGGCTATTGGTTGATCACACTTATAAATGGCAGTATGACCATTCATATATGAATTTAATTAAAAAGAAGGAAGTGTTCTATTTCAAAATCATTCAAGGCAAAGCTGGTATAAAAATAAAACTTATTTCCAGACGACCAACGATCTACAAAAGCCAAGAAGAAGCAGCAGCTTGTTTTTCAAATTTGAAGAATGACATTCTTCAACACAATCAGTCTGACATTGAGAAGACCCTTGCTGTCTATGGTATTATTTTCGTGTCATTGTATAAGCTACAAAGCAGATTTTCGTCTCATGCAATGGCTTATTTAGTCAGATTATTTCTATATAAACTTGCTTCAAGAAGCTTATGTTTCACCTCTGATTAGTGTCATATCACAAAGACACCAACAGTTGTATCTATATTTATACTGTTATACATGTCAAACTGCAGGAGGAAATTTGTTTAAAAAAGAATAAAAAGAAGATATATATTTATGTAAAAAGTGCGAATAGCTTCTCTAACATCATACATGCAGATGATGTATTATAACCCAAATATTCCATAACGTACCTGTCAACATAATCCCCAAGAAAAAGGTAGTTTGCATGAGGGGGGTAGCCACATTTGTCGAAGTGTCTGACAAGATCCTCAAATTGGCCGTGGATGTCTCCACAAATGTTCACTGGAGCTTCCAACTCCACTAAGATGGACTGTTCCAGAAATATCTCCCTGGATTTTTGGCACAGTTGCCTAATTTGCGTCTCTGGAAGTTGAACCTGAAGGGAAGCAACAAAGACAGAATCAGTAGATAAAATATCCAAAAATATACATACACAGGCATTTCAATCATTTACCAACACAGCTCTATGGCCTGCATGATACTGGCCTCCTTAAACAGTACAAGGAAGGTGGGAAAGTATGGGCAATTCTCTTGATTGCCTTGAATCAGCCACCCTGCACCCCATTGGCATAACATTACTGCGGGGTTGTCGATTCAGGGGACTTTCCCACCTTGGTGTACAATGATGCCTGTGGGTACATACACTCCAAATTCTCCAGCACCATCATTTTTTTAAGAAGCAGTGCAAAGCTGCGGGTGGCACAGAGGGCAACCTCCCCCCCCCCTCAAACTTTGGAACAAAAAATATATAGATATGACGTCCTTCAATTTTTTCCCCTCCATGTTTCGAGATGTTCTGCGCACCACCTCTTTAGACCTCCATATGAACAATCATATATAAATTTATTCTCTAAAGTTCCAAAAACCTCCACCTTTACTTTCAAAATGGGTCCACACATGTATGCATAATAAGGGCAACATTTTATGTGTCAAAACATTTTTTTATAACTAAACAGACTTTCACATAATTATTAAAGGATCAAGCAGCTTCAAGGATGTAGGCTCTACCAAACTATTGAGCTTACCTGTTTTCCAGGTGTTTCACGAACACTGAGCAACTGGTCTATGATTTTATCCACATCCAACTCCACCTTATTGTTAGACATGTTGTTGATCAGCAAACCTGGTTAATTTCCCATAACATTGTGTAAATTGTGTGTCGTTCAATGAAGAGGCTGCGAGCAGACCTTCCAATGCAGAGAGGATTAAGTAATTATCACCATAAACCATTGGATCATACAGGTGCTACATACATCCAAACTGTAATGCTGGCTGGCACCATAGTAAACAGTCAATCAGTGCACAGCACACAGCTGCAGTATGTTCCCGCCCAAGCCTGCTATGCAGTGGAGTTGATCTCTGCAGCTCTCCTTCCCCCACGTGACCTGTTGCTACAGCCGCAGCTGCCTGCATGGAAGAAAAGTGTAAGTGCTGACACCTAGTGGAACAAATTCACCATACATTGGTGTCCTCTGCAGGTCCAGTTTTTGATAGGTATCTATCTTCTATTATAACAGATTTATAAGTCTTTATAAAAAGTTTAAGGCCAGAAGCAGACTTCAAATCATGAATTCCATGGTAACGGAATCACAGAAAAATAACAAAAATTACACTTTCATGATGCATCACAAAATTTGTGTTTGAAGAATTTATGACTTAGTGATCTATTTTGACTTAAATGAATATTAAAATATTCATTTTTAAATTATGAACAAACATTTTTGATACATAGAACGACTGTGATTAGCCCGAGCAGTTTTTTACATCAGATTGAACACAGCGTAACAGAATCACGGACAAAAACAGCAACTTTTGTTACTTTTTGATTTCATTGTCTGATTTATGAAAACTGCTCCAACTATGGAAAAGATAGACTGACCGTGATCATCCCAGGGATATACTCTAAAAACATTTTAATATCAATTATGTTTGAGATTGCACAGATGAGAGTTGTGCTGCCCTCTTTGGGACAAGGTTCGGAAGAAAATTGTGTGATTCCGTTACGCTGTCTGATGTGATTCCGTTACGCTTAATGGAATTTAGCCTATACATCAACAAAATCCAACCGTGGCAATAATTCTTAAAAATACAACTTTCTGAGTCAAAATAGCTAAACAGTAAACACTGTGTACCGTTTGCTCTATACGAAGCGACCTAGTTAATCATAAAATCTTAAATTTTAGACCAGAAAGCAATGTAATTACAATATAACATAGCCAGTATACTGTATTTATGTATCAGATATCTTGATGTGAAATTTCAAGCTTTAAATATTTAGCAATCAAAAGATTTGGTGATTCAAGTAAAAAATGCACTAAAATTTACTAAAACTGCCTAATCTCCCAGAAAACTTAACTGATTGATTCCAAATTTTGTATGTGTATTGTGTATAAAGACAGCATACTGGCTATATGACAACGTTTGTTACTTGTTCTATATATGAAAACTAGCAAAATTTAAACAAAGAAAATCCTTAATTGGGTCACTTAGTTGGTACACACTGTAAAGACATTCTTCTACTGCAGAAACTCTAGCAGTGATGGAAGGAGGGGTTTAATTTTTCATTGGCAGCTTTATCTGAATGTGACAATGGCCATTTGATTTTGGGATGTTGGTATGCACATCTGTGTGATGATCAACACATCTGAGTTCAGGTTTGGTTTTAAGATTTCAGAAGGGTCAGTCTGAATAAGCTTGTTGTTAAGAGTGTAGAGGGTCATGTTATCTCAGTGACTTTGATAACTAAACTCACAGGAAATGTATCGATGAACACATCTTCGGAAGCCTTGTCAGTACTTTATAATGCATAAATTAGCACTGTGAGTCACAGTCTGTGACATACTTTTCAAGAAATCCTTGGAGAGCAGTTTCGTGTCATGAATTCCCTCTCAAGATGAATATAAAATTTACAAGTAAATTTCATGCAAAGCCATTGAACTTCAACTTTTTGAGAGGGCTGGGTTCTTCTGCAGTTTAATCATGTTAATGTGGGTAACAATGGGTATACCATAACTTCATAAGAGTGGGTGGCTTTGTTCCAAGCCATGTTATCAGTTACAGGACACATGCAGGTGGCATTGTGAATTACAAGAATCAGCTAGCTGATGTGGTAGCATAAAGTGGTTAAGAAGGCACATTTGATAAATCTTAGTAGCTCTTAGTGAAGCCAAGTTCCTTTTCAATTTTGCTGTACAGATCCAACATTTTGTTGTGGAACATAACATTGAAAGAAAAGAGGAAATCAGGAAGCCAACAGTTCCAAAGCACTTACTTATCAACTTCAAAAAGTTTGCTTCTTCTGCTGCAGACTCAAGGAAAGTCCCTGACTGTTAAATACCAATGACATGCATCTTGGTTGTGTTACTTCTGCTTGCAATGCAGGCATTGATAGAGTGGTCCAAAAAGTATATATTTTAATTTCATTGGTGGTACCCCCTAACTTTTTTCCTTTGACCATGTGGAAAAAAGTGTGCAAAATTTCAGCCAAATTGATGAATATTTAGAGGTGGCTCATCAAGGTTGAAGTTTTGCTATATTTTGCATTAAAACGCCTATATCTGAATAGTGAAATTTGTGTAAAATCAGGCAATCACATGCCAGTGTTTCAGGGAAATAATTCCCATATTCTTTGTTGTCCAGTTATCCTCTCATGTTTGACTGTTTGAGTGTTTGTCTCATGGTATAAGCCAGTTATTCAACATAGGATCAGGAATATGTGTTTATCACGCCTCGGGCTAAAGCCTTCGGGTGATAAATCACATATTGCCTCTCCCGTGGTGAATAACCTATACTTGTTTGTAAACACATGGATTATGTGATGTATATTTGTTCTGCCAGCCCATTGGCTGAGAGGCTGTGATGTCGAACTTGCATGGATTTTCCCAGACCCAATTTTCACTCTGACACTGAGTTGCAACTGTGCTCAGTTTGGTTGATTCACAGCGACTAGAAGCCGGGAAATGAGACTCAGTTTAAAATGACATCACAGCTTGTAGTTAATTTACATATATTGCAATGCTAGAATAGAGTCATTTCTGACATCACAGTTCAGCAGCATAGAAAAGAACTTGAGATTCCATGTAAATATGACCTATCTTAAGGGGTTGCTTTTTGATAACTTGTAAATGGTCATGCATAATTTACTTGAAAATACATCTACGTCTGATGTCCAAATAACAAGTTTAAAATGACAGTCTGTAATCTAACATAGGGCTTCAGATTTTAGACCCCCGGGCCTAATGTTCGGTTGGAAAATCCTTCAAAATCTGTCTCTGTGACCCTCAACTAATTGTCTCCCAAAACGAATAACAAAAATGTATTTATCTATAAAATATGAAAGCACTGGCTTAAGTTTTGCAAATGACAATTATTCCCTGGATTGGACCACTTGAGTGTCCTCGATTGGACCACCCCAAATATCTATATATTGATAATACAATGTGCAGACATGACAAATGTAGCTTTGTGATAAACATTTATCCCTAAAAACTAATTCCAGTTCAGGGTTTAGTCAAATCCCTTATACAGATTTAACTCCCATGCGAAGATGCCCCCTACTGGCTGTTTTTGGAATAATATTGAAAATTAACAAAATGGAAAAAGAATCTTAGTGAGTGAATTTGATGTGCCAAATGTTAGTAAATAATGTGCAGCAATGCTTTTCTTGCATATTACGATATATATATTCAACGAGTCTGAATCAGCTAAAATATGATTTTCTGCAGTGTTCCAATAGAGGCAACTTACTGGTCCGATCGAGGGCACCATGTTAGTGATTTATTAATTTGAAAACTTTTTTAGAAAATGATCCAGCATCGGAGTGGATCAAGTTTTTTAAACAAAAATAAGTCACATAATATTTCAACTGACTCTCCGTTTGTCTACCTAGATTTTAACATCATATGACCAATATTCTCTTCACACTGAGCCTCTGAAGTTAGGTATTCTGATCGCGGGGACTCTCCCCTACACTTTTGTAGCTTCTCCCTCCAGTCGTCAGTTAGAAGTACCTTTATTGCTCAGTGCATTGATTTTGTGAAGAAGCAAATATGTCAATTCATGCTTGGGTATTACAACTGTAAAGTATGTAACAGGGGCGTATCTAGAAATGGCATGAGGGGGTCATTACATGATAGATATAGATAGATAGATATGGTAAGTGCAGCCCTCTAAGCCCAGTTCTGGGCGCTCACGAGGGTTGATTGATGAGATGAGAGAGAGAGCGGGAGTCCTCAACATGTTACACATTTACCCCATGTGAGGGATCTTTTACTTGCCCAGCACAGACACTGATACAAGGGGCCGCCAATTTAACGTCTCATCTGAACGACATCCAGCTGGGATTTTGCTCATAAAGGTACACTGAAAATTTCTGGTTCCCCAACCGGCAGTCGAACCCATGCAGGCAAAGACCTTCAGTGGAGCAGGCAGGGACCTTAACGACTACACCACCCAGCTGCCTACATGGGTTGAATACGGGGCATTCCGCGGCTTTTCTTATCTCTTCCATGTTAATTTTGGGCCTGAGGGGCCCCCTAAATACGCCACTGGTCTGTAATGGATCTGCTTGTGCACTGCAGCCAACATGTGACTGATCCACATTTTTGACATGGGGCCAATCTTCTTAAACATTGTCATAGGGTTTCAACCATGCATGAAGTGACAAATAACATAAAATTAACTTACATGGGAGAAGTCAATCCATAATATATATTCAGTTCTGTACATCCAAGTGAATGCTTTGTGCAACAGAGTAGTTAAAAACACGAAGGTTTGTAATATTTTTGTCTCATTGCATATTAATAGAGGTCGAATCTCAGATTTAGACATAATTTTAGCTCAGAGGAAGACACAACTTTATTTGCAGACCTTCTGCACAAAGTTATTCAATTTGTAATATATTTTAATTTGAAAGATAAAAAGCTTCTTATCCTTTTTCTATTCTTCAGAATATTTTCAAGTTAGATTTCAAAATGACGTCCTATGTTTCGCATCGCTTTACGAAGAATGATGCTTCAAAGGAAATGGAGCGATGGGTGAATGAAGGACGAACGCTGACTGTCAATGACACTTTGAGACATTCTGGCCAATTGTCTGACAATGTCACTGAACAAAGGATGTTAATGTCAAAACTGAGGGATCTAGCGAAAGAAAGGATGAAATTTGCAAAGCAGAGTGAGTACGACAAGAGGCTGTTTCTTCAGCAGCAGGCTCGTAAGAGTCCAGTGTTTAAACAAATGATAAGCGCAGGATTCCCGAACGATGGAGCATCGTCAAAGATGAGAGGAGATATTCCAAAATGGGTTGTGTCTGCTGGAAGGCAAGAGTCAAATTCACCAGCAGCAACTCGCTCGGAATGCAAATTGAGCCAACTTGATGATAAATGGACTAAAGCGAAACCGAAAACATTAGGCCGTCCACAAACTGCAATGACAGTCATGTACCAAACTGAACCAGAGAATGTGAAGAACAGATATTCGCCACCTAAAACAGAACAAGAAATAGGTGTCCGTAGTAAGACTGAATCGGAATACAAAGGAACTAGGTCAGTCAGATTCACCCCGGATGATTTTGTCACACGTCTCAATCCTTACACCATCGAATCAATCCCAAGCAACAAGGCTCGGTACACAGAACAAAACCCAGCAACTGGAAAGAGCAAAAGCATTGAAGATCCTAGGTATGGAAAGCTGATGGCAGCCTTGTCAAATACCTACAGCTCAAGTAACGATGAAGATATTCTCAGGGTCATGAAAAGGATAAAGTCGTGGCAATCAGAACCGAAAAATCATACTGATCCCAGGTTCCAAACCTTAAAAGAACTTCTGAAGCAACACGGCATAAGCAGCTAGGACTAATCAAGGAAACATGACTTAGATAGAGTAAACAAGTCTATAAACATTACTCTGCTTTAGTGAATTTATAATTTGTTTAACTGAATAATATGGATTGATTGATTCGAAGAGGAGATATGTCCACTCTGCATACACAGTCTACAATCTATTTCAATTCCGTAGTTGCCCAATATGTCTAATCCATGCAAGTCTGCATATAATTTACGAAAGATGTCAATATCTATGGTCACTGTAAGCTGGCATCCTCTGTGTGTATGCTACCCAATTGCTTGACCTACTTCTGAGTGCCATTTGGCACAAAGACTCATTAGAATGAGAAAGCAACTGCCCCAGTGGATTAGCAAGCATTCTCAACTGGAAGTTGGAACAGATACTAAAGACCTGTTGTTTATAAATTGTGTGTTTGATTTAAGGTGTCAGCAACATCAGTGTTTAAAGTACACTCTGAGTTACTCAAAGCTGTCCGTATAACATTGTTTGTCTGATCTTAAGCTGTGACTGTCAGAAATATAAGTGTAAAAAACACAGCCTGATCTGAGGCAGCACACGATTGAGATGCCGATTTTGGCCGTCGCTGTTGCCGATTTCGCCGGTTTGCCGACCCCAATCGTGTGCATTTGGCAAAATCCTGGTGGATGCAGCATTTCCACATGGCGCCGCCTCCCGAAAAAGGCATGAACTGAGGGAATCCCAGGAAATCCCAATACTTTTACATTGTGTGACGTCATTTCCGTTTCGGCCTCGCCGCTCACGCCGGGGGTTTTTATTTCGGCAAGTCGGCAGTTGCCTTCGGTGCCGAAGGCACAATCGGCAGTCAATCAAGGACAAACGGCTAGCCGGGGCAGATTCGGCAACACCAATCGTGTGCTGCCTTACATGGTAAATTTACTCATCCATGGTTTTCATACACAGGGCTTTGGAGTTGGAGTTGGGAGTCGGAGTCGTGGAGTCGGAGGTTTTTGGGTGGAGTCGGAGTCGAACTTTGACTTTCAGGTGGAGGTGGAGTCAGAAATTAAATTGGTGACTCCTGACTCCTAAAAATAATTAATGTAATTGACAAAAACACAGTTACAAAAATGTCAAAAGTGTCCCAAAATTTTAATAAATCTTGTCTGACTGTTGTGCTTGATCTTTCCTTGTCTGATTACTGCTTGTCTGATCTTTCCTTGCTTGAATTTTTTTTTCTGATTTTTCCTCATCTTATTATTGCCTGCCTGGTCTTTCCTTGTCTGAATTGTCTTGTCTGATCTTTCAAGCAATAATTGGACAAGGAAAAATCAGAAAATAAATCAAGAAAGGAAAGATCAGACAAGCAGTAATCAGATTAGAAATATCAGACAAGTAATCAGACAAGAAATATCAGACAAGTGAAGATGAGGCAGAACACTCAAACAAGATTTATTCAGACAAGGAAAATCTAACAAAGAATGATCTGACAAGCAGAATCAGACAAGGGAAAATCAGATAATCAATATTCAGATAAGAAATATTCAGGCAAGGAGAGATCAGACAAGCAGAATGAGACAAGAAGTCAGAAGATCATAATTTTAAAGCCTGGCTATTAGACTATAAAGAACCAAAAAGTTACTTCAGCAACTTTATTTTTAGATTTTTCACAAAAGTTTGAATTTGTGTTTGACCAATTTTGGAACACAGTGATGAAAATTATTTAGTTTTATGCCTTTTGAATTTTGCTATTTTTGTGAAATTTTGACAAGATGTGTCTAATATGTCTCTGAGGCCTGAGAAAAAAATTCAAGTCAAAATATTGATATGAAAAAATCCTTCATTGTATTAAATCCAAAAACTGAATTTATTATATTGCGAGATGTTTCAGATATATCTCTGCCTTGACATGGACTGAACTGATATTCTGCTAAAAAAGAGTTCCAGGTCGATACTTAGGAATGAATTTCTAAAATTACAGAGCATTATTTTCATTCCAGAAATTATCAACAGGTGGGGCTTCAGGCTAGGACCAATATTGATTAAAACCATTGTGGACGACTGGACGTACTGCAGGTTGATTTATTTGCTCTGGAGTCAAGCATCATCTCTTGGAAATTTCTGGAATGAGACTTGCATTCTGAAATAAAAAAATTAGTGTCTATCTATGGACCAGGAACTTTTTTACGGGAATATCGCTTCAGTCCATGTCAAAGCCGATATCTGATATATCTCGTGATATCATGAATTCAGTTTTTGGATTTTTATGTTTTTTTGTAGTACACCCTTGTGCATGTCGCGGGTCATTCTACAGAAATTGTCCTATTCCTGTCCCTAGAATACCAATGTCATTTAATCAATAACTAATTGTTCTTTATCACTTTTTGTTAGTTAGTGATCACAAGCAGGACCTAAAAAATAATGTTTAATGTTAATTTTTTCATTCAATATTTTTTGGGACTATTTTGTACTCCCCTAAAGGCACACATGTACCTGTTTTTTGCATGTCCCTGCACTCGTTTCTGCGCATTCAAACCTCGGTATACCTCTAAAATTATCTGAATGTGCCATATTTTTAATATGAATGTAACCAGAACAATGTCATTTAACTTATGGGCTTGTCTTAATTTTTAACGAGTTTTCGGTACGAAAACTCGTTATACTAGTCACTTATGAAGAGAGAGTGATTGACTCGATTTATTGACGCACCTCTATTGTGCGAAATAATGACTTGTTACAATGTAGCAAGAACTCTAAATTGGTAATAATGACGTTATAGATGTGTGCGCATCAACGTTTTTGTGTTGTTCTTGAGTTATTTATCATTGTATCAAAAGAAATTGTCTATTACCAGTGCAGACACCACAAAAACGTCTGTTTTGAGTGGAAATTTTGATGTAATGACGAAATGTTAACTGATTCAAACCAACAGCACTCAGCACTGAGGCTTCATATAAAAATTCCAGAAAAACGTATGAACAGCACCTATGTTGCAATCTATCTCAATCCTATTCATCATCAGACTATATCACACAAATGCTGTAGCCCCGATTACAGATTTATAGTTTAGTACAATTGAGGCATTCGTGGCTTCTCTGTGAAACAGGAAACGGAAATCTTGCTTCCTAATTACCCTGCTGCCCTCTGATTGGTCAAGACTGGTAAGATTTCTTTACCGCCATTTATGCCGGGCCTAAAATTACCATTTTAGACTCATACAATTCTACATTTCTTGGCCTACATGCCAGTTTTTGTTTGGTTTCAATATCTCTTTTCATTGCCGAGAATTCGTTGAAAACGCAAATGGAATATTGACAAGGCAGATTGATACAATGCAATAGAATTAAAATGCATGAAATATGCCGAATAAGAGGTTTTTCGTTTGCCTCACATTATTTTTAAAGACCCAACTGCAAGAGCAACGAATCTATGCACAAAGCAATGAAACTTTTACTGGATTCTCATTGGAAAATGGTCTAAGGCCACACCTGACACAATATCATGTAAGGGTGTCTTGAAATCAATTTTCTCTGTATAAAATCTTCAATTTCTTTGGAATTTCAAACACCAATTAAAGCAGGGGATTCCAGAGGCTCCAAAAACCGACCGGTCGCCAATTTGTGGCCTATTCCATATAAGGAGATGGGGGTCATAAAATCTTAATTGATCAAGAGACCTGCTTATTACCACGAAGTCAACTGAAGGGCCATTGCTGTTTTTGCTATACATTAATGACTTGCAATATGTTTCAGACCTTGTCTGTCCCATTATGTATGCTGATGATACTAACTTATTTATTTCTGGAAGCAATCTGAGTGACTTGACTAACTCTTTAAATAATGAATTGTGTAAGTATATGACCTGGATGAATTCCAACAAACTATCAGTAAATATTGACAAGACCAATTATATGATTTTTAAGAGCAAGAGATCAAAATTAGACAGCAACACAGGCAAGCTGTATCTCAATGGTGTTGAAATTGTTAAGGTCTCTTCGGTCAAATTTCTTGGTGTGATCCTCGATGAAACATTGTCATGGATACCTCACATCAATTACATTAAAACAAAAGTTGCCAAAGGTATTGGAATAATTGCCAAAGCCAGGAAATATCTGAATTCTTCATCATTGATATCACTATATTATAGTTTCATTTACCCTTATCTAATTTACTGCGTTGAAGTATGGGGATGCGCATGTAAAACCCATTTATTACCTATTATGAAAATCCAGCGTAAGGCTCTGCGCATAATCCTTTCACTTTCGTTTTCTGCAGATTTATGTTCTACCTTCAAGGAGACTGGAATTTTGTCATTTCAGCAGCTATTTTATTTCTATTCTTGCCTTTTTGTTTTTAAGCACAAAAAGGGAATGTTACCCTCAGTATTTGGAACTTTCTTTGAATCTCCTAACCATGAGTATCGGACAAGAAATCAATTTACTTTAAATATACCACAGTGTAACTCATCTCTCTCTCAAAAACGTATCCGTTATATAGGAGTTAAAGTAAGTAATCACCTTCTTGACAAGATAGAATGGAATAATAGCTACCATGCTTTTAAACGAAGTCTAAAAAATGTCCTCCTTATTAATCCCATTGACAACCTCTAAAACAGGCAAAGAGTTAGCGAGGAAAAAAAAAAAAAAAAAAAAAAAAAAACCAAATCTATTTTCGATATGTCTATGTTTGAATTTCCATACCTTCCCAATATTCCTTGTCTCTGTTTGGCTAATGAAGAAACTCCCTCCACTATGGAATGGGTAGAGCAATCGGGTTAATGGAGCTGCTTCTGAGGCTTGGTGTTTGAAGATATTTTGTCTCTGGTTATGAATTTTATCTGATTTTCAATCTGATCTGAAATACGGACTGGGATTATGTATTCCTAACCCTGTGATTCTCATCTAATTTGATTTTGAAGAGTTTTTGGTTTGTGAGTTTTTGACAATCGTTTTGAAAAAATTGAAAGACGGTTTGGGATTCATATTCCACTACCCTGTGATTTTCATCAAATCTGTTTTCAAAAGTACATCTCTTCTTTTTACTTTATGTCTGGTGATGTGGCAACGGAGAGCATGTTTTAACTTTAAAATGTTCCTTGATTCTCATTTTCATTCATCTCATTTTCATCCCACTCCATCTTGGTGAGTCTTCAAATAACTCGACAGAGTTCGAAGGCCACCAATCTTATATTGTTGAACATAAAAAATTTGTATTTTGGAAAAAATAAAGACCAAGTCATTAAAAAAAAGGCTATTTTGCATGCAATAAATATTATAAATTGACAGTATTGCTAAAAGGGTTCTCGGTCTCCTGGAGTAAACTGTCAATTAAATTCACTTAAAAAACACTTCTGATTGGAAAGTTATATCAATAAAGGGTCTTACATTTCTAGTTTTATAGACAATCTTGAGTAAAAAGTTATGAACAGTAGGCCTATTACACGTGGAAGTATCAGTGTACGTCAGTAATTAATAGAGTCAGAGATGAGTTTCAAGGTTTATTCCAATGCACATCGAACAACCAAAACACGTGCTACAACCGGAAGAGACGAAACAGGAACTAGCAGTAAAAGTATGCGCACAACAATACTAAACGAACGTTGCAACGCCACATGGCGTGACTCATCTGCTCTTTTTTTTGTTAAGGGAAAGAGACTAAGAGAACTATGCAAGCACATACATACATTTGACTTAAAAGATTACTGGTGATTAATAAGCAAGAATTGGATAGAAACACAAATGATATAATAAAGTATAACTAGATTATTATATAGCGAATGAATAAGAGGTGCAGTGAACTATCAAAAGGCAAACAGTGATATGCAACGTGAAGGGCCTAACGCACACAACAATCGGAAAGACTTATACAACTATATACAGTTTTACTGAAAGAAAACGTTAAGAGTTGTTATGGGCAATTACACAAATACTCTAGCAACATAGAATTACACCAGAAGCAAAACATGTTGATGTATGAATATCAATAAATGACAAACAAATATGGAACATGGAATAATCAGAATCATAGTCTTTCAAATAATAGAAATGTGAATGCTTAATCAAAGTCAGTATCATAGTCTTCAAGATAAGCGGGCACCTTCCGAGGACGACTGGATTGGCGGAGTGGGGCAGGGAAAGGGGTACGTCGGGTTGGGGGGGTAATCGGGGGGTCAATCGCGAGGGGTGGAGGTGGATCAGCAGGCGATGGGGGAATGGGCTCCGGAATAAGTTCTGGGAGAACGGCCGGTGGGGCCTGGGGAGCACCGAGAGGAACCTGGAGATCATCCTCGACGTCGCTGTCATCAGGATCAACGTGTCGCAATACTGATGGGACTTGGGATGGAACGACATAGCACTCACGACGATGCACTTTATATGACTTGGACCTCAGCTGCCTGCCCACAAATTTTGAGACGTAAACATACTCCTGCTCCAAGGCAGGGATAAGATAACGGTCACGGGCCTTGGATTTGTCACGATCAGAACGAATGTACACAATGTCACCAACACACAGGGAAGGTGGCGACTCAACTGGGTCACTGAGAGATTTGGGGAATTTGGATCGGACACTAGGGAGATGATTAGCAGTGCGTCGCAAGTGTTGGTCCTCGATCAAAGCCAAGTCCGAAATAGGGATCTGAACACCACTGAACTGATCTCGCTGATAGAGGAACTCACGGGCAGAAATTCCATGAGAACGGATCTTGGAATTTAAATTTGACGTGGTCACAGCCAGTTGTGTAGATGTTATAGGCTGGTCCCGGGGATCAATCTTGCGAAGGTCCTCACGAAGCTCTTGGATAGCCCGTTCTGCAACAGGATTTTTATTAGTGTTTTTAGCCTCTCCTATTTCAACCTGAAGGCGGTTAGCAGATAACAATGGGTCATTTACCAGAGCCTGAAAGCCTGGTGCAGGATCACATCGAATAATTGCTGGGGGGCCATCCAACAAACGTAGTGGGGTACATAGGATAAGTAGGCCATCTCGGAGACTGCAAGCCCGTTCATCGGGTATATGAATGGTACTGGTATAGGAGGAACTGCATTCACGAACTACTAAGACAAGTTGTCGGGCTCTCTTCATAACATCCGCAGCAAATGAGGATAGGACCACCTCAGGAGGGGGCTGGGTGGTAAATGAGGGGGGGATGGCGGGTTGACTCTTGAGAGATGCGCATTGATCACAGGCTTCTGTGACTTGGCGTAGGACGTTCTCCATGCCGAGGATGAAGAAATATCGTGTAAACACAGCCTTAAGTTGGTGTTGGGACGGATGGCCAAGTCGCAAGTGAATAGCTGTGGATAAACCATGGGACACATGACGAGGTACAACAATGCGATCTCGGGAAACGCCAAACGTATCTGTAGTAGGTACGACAAGGAGACCATCTGAAGCAATTGTGACATGAGACAGATACGATTTCACATCCCGAATATTTGTCTCTTTCTTTGAAGGACGTGTACCTTGTCGTAGATGGGAAAATACCCGGCGCAGGGAAGGACATTCGCTTTGAATGTTGCGCCATGCAGCGCGGCTTGTGTAGATTGGACTATTCAAGTCAGGCTTATCATCTGATAATGTGGCAGAGTTAATGACAGGCTCTTCACTGATAAGTTCCACAAAAGAGCACACTTGACAACGAGAGTCATTGCATTCCAAGCTATGTCTACTTGCAAAGTCGGTAGGGATATTGTGAGCACCCTTCAGGTGCATGACAGTCAGCGTAAATTGACTTACTATAGACAAGAAAGATGACACTCTTGGGCTGTTGGAAAACTCTCCCCGACGTAATTTACCAATTGCTTCCACGCAAGGCTTTGAATCAGTAAGAAGGAATGCCGGCTTAGTGGACTGTACAAAGTAAGCTTTGAAATGTTTAAGAGCAGTGGCGATGGCCAGAGCCTCCAGTTCACAAGGGAGCCAATTTCGTTGATGTTTCTTCAATTTACAGCTGAAGAAACTGGCCACTCGCACAATATCGCCACGGCGAACGTACAGTGTAGCACCAAGGCCCGTCGGGCGCACTGCAGCGTCTGTGAGCAACCAGAGTTCATCATCAGGGCGGGGGAGAACTACAGCTTGATGTGAGTCCAAACCTTTTTGGGCTGCTTTGAAGGCTGCGAGGTGTTCATCAGTCCATTGTAGAGGTGATCCAGGAGGACATCCTGCAACCATGTCATCCAGTGGGCCAAGTAGTACTGATGTTCCTGGAATTACACGAGACAATGCTTTGTAAGAACCAATGAAAGATCTCAACAATGATGCGGTAGGAGGTGGTGGACAAGCAGCAAGGGCACATAGAGAGTGATTAGACGCCGAGATTTGGCCTTGATTCCACTGCCAACCTAAGATGGTTGTTGCGGCAGGACACACAATTGTCTTTGTTGCAGATAGACGCAAATTACACTTATTCAATGCTTTCAAAACACTCTGCCAATTATCCAGTACTTCATCAAAACTATTGCCACCACAATACAAGTCATCAGCCAATTTAGCTACTTTGCCACTCATTAGCAAGTCCCCGAGGGTGCGGGACAACAGCTCCTCTAACGCAGTTTCACTTCCAGGCATACCCATAGCACTACGGCAGTATACTCTCACACCTCGGAATGGAGTGAAAATTCCACAATACTTGCGAGAATCTGGATGGAGGGGAATTTGGTGATAGGCAGAAGTGAGGTCTGAGACTATAATGTACTTCCAGCAAGCAATTTGACGTAACACTTGACTTACATCAGGGAGTAAGGATGGTTGAGGCTTGCTGTATTTTGCAACTTCTGTGAATGCAGTAACCAATCGATGACCACCACTTGGCTTGTTCACAAGGAATGCCGGATTGAGGTATTCGACAACAGTTCCTGCTGCTTCTGGCGTAGCTATTACCCCTTTTGCTTCCAAATCATCCAAAGCAAGCTGGAGATCCACCAAACGATTGCGACCATACAGCGGCAGACGTCCCTTGCGTTGTGGGGGCTGAACAGGTCCCAGATTGACAATCGCATTGTACTGACCAAGCGCTCCGTTATAGCCTGGAAAATCAGGGTTAAACACATTGTCAAAATCATGCATGAGCTTCGACATAGCATTGTTCTGCGCACTGTTAAGCACATTGTCAGGATCAAGTTTAACCAAATCAGAGTAATACGTACGCTGGCAAGAGTTCGGTCGACGAGGAGCAGCGTCAAACTCTGAGCAAACAATGGGATAGTCATCCGATGGAATAACTGGGACAGCATTAAACACATGAGAGTTCTTGGAAAGGTAAACGGGGACAGTCGATGTATTTGGGACACGAATGTAACCACCCACATTTCTGTAGATACTTGTGGGGAAGGCCGGGGTGTGTTGACTGGGCAATGTGTCATAACGGGGCTCAAGGACAAGATCAGGGTATGCGTCCAGAGAGTTGGGAACTTGTAGTTCGACAAATTGTCCTGGGAGAACGGATGTCGATTTTGAGGGCACACGGACAACACTTGAGGCAATGCGACGAATGTTTGGGGATGAGGTGTTTTTGGCAGGTAAGTAGGAACACTCAGATCCATCACGTAGGTGAATCACACGCTTGGTAAAGTTAATACTGAATCCATTGGCCTCCAGAAAGGGATTGCCAGCAATAATGGGAGATACAAGGGATTGTACAACCAAAGCGTCAAAATATAAAGGCAATTTCTTGTAATAGAAAGTAGCCTTGCACTCGCCAAGGACACCAGACATGTGGCCACCATCCGCTTGACTAGGCACCTGCGAGGTGTTCGGGACAATTTTGAGGCCCAGACGGTCCGCCTCGTCGGCGCGGATCATACTGGATTCTGCTCCAGAGTCCAAAAGAATTCTCAACGGGAATCGATCATAAAACGCCTCCAGGTGGGGTGACGCCCGCACGGTCACCCTGGAGGGGGGTCGAGAGTCTGAGCAGCACAAAGAACTTCGGAGTCCTCGTCACTTGGGACACCCTCCTCCTCGATATCAATATTCCGAGTCTTGATGTAGCGTTTATCTTGAGCCGGCAAGTGGGGACAAGCACTAAGGTAGTGGTCAAATCTGGGTCGACCAGCTTGTTTACAAAGGGGGCACACTTTGGATACCGGGGTCTGTGAACGAGACTGGGAGGGACGAGATTGAGAACGACGGTCGTACGAATTGTTAGACAAACGAAGTGATTTAATGTTCTCTGTGTTCTGCAGCTCATCGAGTAAGGATGCAAGAGCTTGTGAAATTTCTGGCTTGATAGATGCCAAAGTTTTACTCCGTAACTCAGTACCGTACCGCTGTTTTATAAGACTAGGTAACTCCGGATGCAGCAGCCTGAGCCAAGTTAAAACGATAAAATTTTCGAGGGACGGGGTGGTGTCCTCATCTGCGGCCGCTTCGGCACCATGGTGAGTTATGCCACATTCTGTAGTCAATAAGTTGTCTTCCGACGCAGCAGTGAGGCGCTGGAATAAGTCCTCAGGACGCTCTCCTGGCTCCTGTTTTATCTGACCAATGTCTAAAAAATAAGCTCCAGTGGTTTGAAATCCAAAATGTAGGCGAATCGCCTGCCAAATATCCGACAAAGACGTGCTTGTTTTCACAATACGGTTGCGTGAAATTACCGGACAAAAGTTCGCTATTTGTCCCAACATTAGTTCGAGGGATGCAGCCTTCTGGACAGCTGTTCGTCGGGCTCCAGCAGGTATCGGTTCCCCATCATTCTGCAAGCCACGGTTGGCAGTTGGCTTCTTTGCCCATGCAGCTCCATCGGCAATAAATGGGGCGAAATTTGCATCCAATGAGAGCACATATACTAAATTTGATCGCCAATTTTCGAAGGAATTGATTGTCTCTGTCTTTGTCAAACACCACTGTTTGGGTGCTCTATTTGCAGCTGCAGCCATTATTTAGCTCTGTTGTGTGCTTTCAAAAATCGTCCTTACTCACTCTCTCTGACAAGCAATGGAATCCAGGAATGTTGGAGGATCGAGTCCTTCGAACCGCTGCCACCACGTCAGTAATTAATAGAGTCAGAGATGAGTTTCAAGGTTTATTCCAATGCACATCGAACAACCAAAACACGTGCTACAACCGGAAGAGACGAAACAGGAACTAGCAGTAAAAGTATGCGCACAACAATACTAAACGAACGTTGCAACGCCACATGGCGGTGTGCAAGTATTGTGCTAAAGGGTCATTCTTCGCTAAGTGGTCAAAATGGCTTGGGAAAATTTTCAATTTGCAAGTACTCATGGCAACCAAACCACTCAAGTTGACTGATGAAGAATATTATAAAGAATAGAAATCCACAAAAATCCAAGCTTAAATGGTGATTTTAGTCTTCCACTGCCCTAGAAACTTGAATGATGTCAACATAATGCCGTCAGTGGTGTAACTCACAGACTTGAATGAGTACAAGTGATTTGGTGATAGATATTGCAATGTAAAACAGTGTTTCATGTGCATTCCGTGTTACCTCATCAAATCCAAACAAGAATTGTAAAGAATTCCAAATATTTAGTTGTGTATTTGGAATCATTATGCGGCTGCATGCAAAAAAGCTTGTCATAATCAATGAAACAATTAGCATACCGTTTGTGATTTTTGTTTTAGGGTCAAAAATACTATTAGAAAAGCTTGGGCATTTATTATTCTTAAATACTATGCAGAAGATTACCACTGGTACCTGCTAGTTCATGTGGAATGGACGTTTTTGTGTCCAGTAACACCACTGACATCACATTAACACATTGACAAAGCAGTAACACCACTGACAATTTGCTCTGGTTTTGGTTCTATAAAATTGCAAAAAATGAGGTCAATGTGCAACCATCAAATCCATAGCTAATTATCCATTGAATAGGTAGGCACAACCAGCATGTAACCCTAATCCAAAATGTTTAATACTGACCTGGTACCTGTCACTACAGTGTGGCGCTCACGGAGTGGCAAATTCATGGCCAAAAGAAATGAAACTTAAACATAACTGACATCAGTTTATTTTCATGTTGATGTTCTTTATTGGAAAATAATTGTTGAATACTTAAATGACACACACAATATATATATAAATATACATAATATAAATATATACTAATATAAATATATATATTTTTGTATATAATTGACATCACATTTTCCATGCAAAACAAATTATGTTTTGACATTGGCATATGCTTAATCAGATACAAAAATGCAGAAGTGTGTTGCAATCAATGGTATCAAAAGTTTTGTGAAATAAAAAATGTCCTCCAACAGTTCTCTTCTTTTTCTCTGAATCTGATCCCTTTTTGAAAGCAGTGCAATTAACTTTCTCGATCTTCCTCACTTCTTTGTCTTCGATGTATTTGCCTCTTCTCCACAACAACAAGCAGTATCAGCATTCTCTGCACAATTAGTGATTTTCAGAATTTTCTTGGAAGCTTTCTGAAAATCAAAGGAAAATTTCTTAAGCGTAAATACATTCAGCAAATGAGGGAAAATATCAAGATTTGTCAGTGGTGTTACCACATTGTCAGTGGTGTACCTTCTATTTAGTAACACCACTGACACTAACACCACTGACAAAAAGGCCTTCAAATATGAAATGCTCCCTTAATTTGCTTTCCATTTGCTTTTTTTTTTCAACATTCTTGAAAAAATCCTTTCAAAGATTCCATTCCATCATAGGATTTCAAGATGTAAAAGGGTAATTCGTAATAGTAACGCAAACACCACTGACTCCCCTAAATGATACCTCCACTATTCATTGACTATAAACTATGAAAAAGCATAGAAATATGAAAAAATATGCTTACCTTTGCCTCTAATGCTTAGTAGACATGCTTTCTGGCCCTCTGGTGATGTTTATTCCAAGAAAACAGGGAGCTGTTGGTATGTCACGAGCGATTTTCAAAGAAGTAACACCACTGACATCAATATTGGTAACACATACAAAAGTCATCATGAAGCATAAGGGAATGAGAGTTACAGTACATAATTTCACTTTATGATAAATTACAAAATACTAATTCATTATTTTGAGCAAATTTATGTAGGATTTCCATAAAATCACAGTATTAGAATGAATAATTGCCGGAGACTCCAACCAGTAACGGTCGAAAACTGGGAGGGCCATAAGGCTACTGAATTTTTTTCTGGGAAAGTATGAGCATGAACCCATGTTAAAATTATGTGTTTTAAGAACAAACATTGTAGAAGTGATATGTCGAAGAAGCAACATAAATATCATTAATATTAAAAGAACTAGGTTACTATTAACTTCGGTAACACCATTTTGACCACTTAGCGAAGAATGACCCTAAAAACCATGGGATTTTCAAGGAGAACTTTTAACTTTCAACTGTACTTGTTTTGTCGCAACAACTTGTTACATTGTTGCGTGGTGTTACAAATTGTTACATTGTCAGACGATGGCAACAAGGTCAATGACCAGGTGAGGTGACAGGTGTCAAAGGAGGAGCCAAAAATAATTAGCCAATCAGAAGACAACAGAAATTACTTGGCCCTGATTGGTCAAGACGTAAGAGGGGGGGGAGCATGAAGCAAACACTTGGGGGGGGGGGCTGCAGAATTTGAAATGTGATATTTTTATCTCGCTGCATTGCCGGCATAATCAGCATTGGCAGCTATTGTGTCAGGACCAGTGTATATACCACGAGCAGAAGTAGCCTACTTGTAATTGATAGACATGCTATATCAGGGCTTATAAATCGATTCAGTGCATCCATTATACTAGCATACGACAAACCAAAGAAATGCCCAGGACATGTGTGTATAGGCTACATATATTATATTTGTCACAGATAATGACAGATTCTGTTAAATTTTACAGTTAATCATGAACAACATTTTCTCAAAAATCAGTTATTGGTTGGTGCTGTTAGTTCTATAAGGTGAATATTCTTTTCTATTTCATCTTGTGTCTTAACTGCTGAAATCACAAATAGTAATAAACAATGTATAACAGTTTATGATTATGGCCATTGATGTATGTTACTAGTAATTGGACTTTGTCATGTGGCTTTGGAATAGGCTCCCACTAGTTACATATTTCTTCAAAATATGCAAATACTCAGGGTTCGAAATAAGGGGGGGGGTCAAGGGAGTTTTGACCCCCCCCCCAATGCTATAAGAACCCCCTCAAATGCATTTTTTAGAGGGACCCAGGGGGGGTCCTGAAAAGACCCCCTCAAATACTAAATGTGCAGGATTTAATCCAGAAATGAGGTTTTCAAAAGTAATTTATAGGATAATACATGCTTAAAACACTCAGAATTCATTTTAGAGTGCATGTAGTCCTTTCTGAAACCCCTCAGCTTCTGGCGGCCTCCGGCGACCCGCGGACTACGGTCCCGAAAGCGTCGACCCTTTGGGCCTTGCCAGTGACAGACCCCCCCAAATGACATTGGCTATTTCGACCACTGCGAATATACTGGTTTTGGAAAAATACTTTGCATGCCAGAAAATTCTCAAAATAAGTAAGATGTACACAGTGGCATAACTAGGGGGTCGCGAATGGGGGGGCACCTGGGGGGCTACGCGATTCTCTGGGGGGGCACCCATAATACTAATTGTATATTTTCGCCAAGGTTGAAAAGTTCATATGGGGGGCACCTGGAGGGGCACAGGTCCAATATGGGGGCACGTGCCCCCCCCCACACAGGGACGCCACTGGATAAACAGAGTCAACTATTGCATTTGCACCATATCTCTATGTTATTTGCAAAATGGCAATGCTTTTGCAATCTCAAAAATTGAGCTGCATATGCTTTGTATTGTCTTATCTAAAAATAGAAAAGAGCCATGGGAAAGCAGGCGAGGGAGGTGAGAAATAGAAGGAGACAATGCCTATGTGCGAAGCATGCACTAGACACAAGAATGAAATAAATGACCTTTCCAAAAATATATACCAGTCGCCGAAAATAGAATAAACATTGAGTGTCGACTGCAGCAAACCCAAGGTCCCTGCCAAGCTTCAATGGACCTTGGTTCTAAACCAAGCTATCAATGGTCATTTAATAACATAATGAAAATCCTTACAAATTCCTAAGGGGCAACCATTAGATCCTTGGGGTAAGACGGCTTTGAGTTTCTTTATATAAATAATTCCTTGTACAGTTTTAATAAATTATTGAAAGCCTTGCAACAGATAATTCCTGTTGGGGGTATTTCTTAGCAAGGACTTAGAAACAAATATTTGAGGACATCATGCCTTTACTGGGAAATAAATAATATCCATCAAGGACAACATCAAGCCCCCCCCCCAATTATTAAATGGTCACCCCTTATCAGAAATTTAAAAAATAGACAGTGAAGAGGCATACATGAAAAGACTTCATACAATATACAATATTTTATATATATATATGTATACAACAGTTATAACATTTATATGGTCTCCTCGCTATGTGCCCTATGGGCACATCTAAATTGTAGCATTGTGATAGCAATGTTGTAGCAACATCGTAGCAACGTCACCCTGTTTGTCGAATGACATAGAATTGTATGGTAGAAATTTTGTTGTCACAATGTTGCAAAGCAACATCAAAGATATGCCGACATTTTTACAACATTGTGAGGCAATGTCAAGGGTTCAACGTTACCTTGCAACGTTGTGGCAATGTTGCAAAGAAACCCCAACGTTGTGTTCACGTTGTGGTAACATAATCTCCATCATACATCAACATGACTAACGGACAAGCCCTCCACCATTTAGCAACGTCATGTTTACGTTTTGTATTTTTTGTCTCACTTCATGAATTGCCTGGAAATTCCAATTTTTTTCCAGCCCTGTAGATGCACATGCATGATGCAGCGATACGTGCCATGATATCATTAATTTAGGGGCATCCAGCATATTTGAGTTACCAGATCAGTCCCCCGCCACAACAAAAGAGAAACACCTATGGATACTCGTTTTGCAATCCGCGGATTCTTGTTTACTCTCCATTGAATTTTGAGAAAATGAGCTGCAAAGTCTGTCCCTGAGTTTTTTTGTCATTACCGGAACATAGTACTATTTTTGGCACCATTCGTTTTCTTACACAAGTGTCATCATCAGTCACATGACATTATAAAACTACTCGAGCAGCTTGACAGAGAGATTGTATGCTGAAGAAAATCACACTGGCGAAAGATATTTTATGTCCATTTAAAACTCCTATTTTGAGTGAGTAGGTTTAATATGTGTCATTACCGGAACGGACATTTAGCAATCAAGAAAGGAACGCAGCAAAATTTTTCTTTAACTGTCATGAAGCGATGTTGTTCTAGTTCACATTTCTCAAACCTCCCTTGCTGTCTGTGCTGCCGGGCCTCTTAAAAAAAATACTAAAGCTGAATTTGTCATTACCACAACACGTCATTACCGGAACAATTTGCCACTGTTGCGGTAATGACTCATAGGAAATGCCCCAGACCAAAGAGAGGCACATTTGAGGCATAGAAATTTTTCAGAGGTACATTTGAGGCATGTTTGAGGCATACTTGAGGCACATTTGAGGCATAGTCTACCAAGTACAGTGTGCCTCAAATGTGCCTCTAATGTTAATGATGTGCCTCATCTATGCCTCCCTGCATAATGATATGCCTCAAACATGCCTCCCTGACTTACCAAGAAAAGCATTACCTGCATCTATGCCTCAAATGTACCTCAAACTCGACTCTGTTTTTCTACCCTGTGCCTCAAATATACCTCTCCAACATAGCCAAATTTTTGTGTGGCCTGAATTCCCCCTTATGCCTCAAACATGGCTCTCCAGTCCTGTAGATTATATATACTAGGGTGTCTCCTTGTGGTGACCTAAATTTGCATTGAAAAGGGAGACCCCAACTAGAGAGCACGGTGCCAATGTTGTAAGTTAAATTTTTACTTATACTTCGCCGTACATGTCATACTTATAAATATGCAAGTTGTAGCTTCATTGTATAGGTGTGCTGAACAATTAGTAAAATTTATTTGGTTGTGTTGCTGATGTAACTCTTAGAATTTTGTGTTTTGCTCAACAGACCATATTATCACTCACATGACAATTAACATGTTCTTTCGTTAGAAGTCCAATAACAATTCCTTAGTTTGACAAATAATCCTGGATGTAGGCCTATGTCAGATTGAGTGTGCCACGAATTTGACATTTACATCAAGGTCATTAAGTTTATTTAGTAGTTCTGCATTTGTACCAAGTCTTTCTTTTGTTTGAGATAGAAGCACTATTTGAAAATTCAAATGTTTGGCCAACTTCCTCAACTCTCAATCATCCTCATCCATGCCTCAGATATGCCTCTTCTGTACCTCCATACGGAGGTATACTTGAGGCATTATTAAATGCCTCAAATGCCTCATTTATGCCTCAAATATACCTCCACTTATATGATGAGCCTACGCCTCAAATACGCCTCAGTTATACCTCAAACGTACCTCATATGTGACTCAAATATGCCTCTTCATTTGCATATGAGGCACATTTGAGGCACATCATTTACATATCTAGAGGTATATTTGAGGCATTATTAAAATTTTTGGAACGCCTCAAATACGCCTCATATATGCCTCAAATGTACCTCGTAAATGCCTCATATACGCCTCTTGCATACTTAATGAGGAGTTTGATGTGCCTCCTTTACGCCTCCTGTGATCTCAGCTTATGCCTCTACCTACTTCATGGTATGCCTCAAATATGCCTATTCAGTGCCTCAAATGTGCCTCTCTTTGGTCTGGGGCATGTTAATTTTAGTCAAAATTAAAATTGAGAAAAGAATCTTGGCAATCATTGCCAGATGTTTTTCAGAGCCTCTGTTGACCTCCAGACTAATTAAATTATTCATTTTAAAAATTTTGAGAAACGGTAAAATTGCCAACCAAATGGGAACATTTCTGTATAATGACCCTCATATGAGTTTTAGAAAAATACTGCAACTGTGTTGCCACTTATTAGAGATCAGATTATGGCCAATACAGTCACTTTTGTATGTTTGGAGAGCTGATATTTGTCTGTCAGTGCATTTTAACACAATTAAAATTATATATATTTGCATTTTGTGTAAAATTCTGGTTAATTTACCTAGAAAGAGACAACATTGACCTTTTAGTGATCTTAAATCTACAAAATATGGATTCAGCATCATCAAAAACTACTACAGTGATGGTTTTGTAAATGTAGCTGGTATGATAGAAGTGCAGGACCTTCATTCTCAGAAAAAAACTGGCCCGAAATGGACACCTGAAGGAATGAATCTTGCAGACGAAGAGCCAAAATGGCCATTTTCAGTGTTCCTTTTCTCATCTCTTGGCATTTTTAGGGCACAAAATGGTTTATAATGAAATCAAAAGACAACACTAATACTCTAAGGAATAGTTTGATCTCAAAATAACTTGAAAAATACTGAATATTCCAAAAATGCATCAAAATGAACAAAATTGCGAACATTTTATGAAATCTTGATATCGTATTTTTATCAATAAGATTTCATTTTTTTCCCAATTTCAATGCCATCATCATCCATTTTGACTTAATTTAATATACACTCACCAGCAAAAGAAACGCAACACTTGATTTTAGCTCATATTTTTGCAAATAAATTTTTTTAGTCAAAGCCAAATAGATGGAATTGATTCTATCGCCGACAAGCATACTTGTACCAAAAATCATTCAACTGTGACCATTTCCAATTTTAGAACACAGTGACGAAAATGATTTAGTTTCATGCCTTTTGAATTGTGCTATTTTTGTCAAATTTTTCCAAGATGTGTCCAATATGTCTCTGAGACATGAGGAAAAATTTCAAGGCAATATATTGATTTAAAAAAATCTTCATGGCATTGAAGGCCAAATTGTAAAAGTGAAAGTGAAAATAACTTTAAAAAAACATTAAAATCTAAAAACTGAATTTATGACATTGTAAAATGTTTCAGATATCTTTGCATTGACATGGACTGAACTGATATTCCGGTAAAAAAGTTACAGGTCGATACTTAGAAATGAATTTCTTAAATTACAGAGCATCAGTTTTATTCCAGAAATTACCTACAGGTGGGGCTTCGGGCTAGGACCAATATTAATTTAACCATTGTGACCATACTGCAGGTTGATTTATTTGGACTGGAGTTGAGCACCATCTCTTGGAAATTTGTGGAATGAGACTTGCATTCTGAAATAAAAAATTAGTGTCAAAATATGGACCTGGAACTTTTTTACCGGAATATCAGTTCAGTCCATGTCAAGGCAAAGATATCTGAAACATCTTGCGAAGTGATAAATTCAGTTTTTTGATTTTAATGTTTTTTTTTTAGTGATTGTCATTTTCACTTTTAAAATTTGGCCTTCATGCAATGAATGATTTTTTCGTATCAATATTTTGGGGTGAATTTTTTCCTCATGTTTCAGAGACATATTGGACACATCTTCGAAAAAATAGACTTTCAAATGACATCTTTCTTTTGGTTGTAAAGTGTATGGAAGATCTTTTTTTGTTCAAAATCTCAAATTTGATAAAATTGACCAAAAAAAAGACAGGAAATTGTGGCAGTTGAATGATTTTTGGTACAATTACGCTGGTTGACGATAGAATCAATTCCATCTATTTGGCTTTGGCCAAAAAAATTTATTTGCAAAAATATGAGCTAAAATCAAGTGTTGCGTTTCTTTTGCTGGTGAGTGTACTAATACTACTTTTGAAGTAAATTTTTTAAACCATTGTATATTTGAGGCTTGACAAAGGAGGCCCCAATTGAGGCTTTTCGTACTCAAAATTGGTTGCGGCTACAAGGGTTAAAAACAATTTGTTCACATTTTTAAAGGGATCGAGTGAATTAAACTCATATATCAAAAACATGCTTTTAGTTGTGCTGATTGGAAGTGTATAATGTACTCAAAATATGTTAGTTGTAGTTTCCAACTGCAAATTGAATTTTAAGTGGAATGGGTGGACCTTATAGCTTTAGTAAACACGCTATACTGTATTGGAAATTAATATCTTTAAAATCAATTAGTTTTTATGGTGTTTAACCAGAATATTAATTGTACAAAGAATCAGCTAATCTAATAGATCTATAGCTTCAAGAAGATCACTTGGCATTGAGTAAACAATACAGTGACAGGAGAAATCATCCATAGATAAATTACCTCGATAAATTACTTCAAACAATATTTCATTGTCGCCAAAAAGACTCCAATAAATATTATTTTAATGGCTTTATGATGCTGTTTTGGGTTGTTGTTGTTTTTTTTTCAAAAGACTTATTTACACAAAATTAAGCATGAGTTTGGCAACAACTCCAATGGACTGGATGTCAAATTGTCAATGCCAATCACGCGTGAACCCATTTCTGATAAATTGCACTATAATGCAGTGTAGTTGGTTGAGTATACTGAATTTATGAAACCTCATGGCAGGAAACACCCAACACACTCTCTCATAAACTCAATACCCTCAACTCCTCATAAACGTGTTACCCTCAAATGAACCCCTTCTACTCTCAGACTATCCCCTTTAAGCTCTGCCACCCTCAACTAATCTCAGCCTCATCTTCCCTCAACTAACCTCACCTTCCCTCAACCAAACTCAGCTTCTCTCAACCAAACTCAGCTTCAATCGACTAACCTCGCCTTCCCTCAACAAAACTCAGCTTCCCTCAACCAAACTCATCTTCCCTCAACTAAATTAGACTTCCCTTAAGGAGTTAACTAAGCTTGCCTTGTGTCAAATACCCCCAGTTATCCCATCATAAAACAACAGTTAACCCATAGGGGTGAGGGTGTATCCTGCCATAAGGCTTACTAATATTTTGCTCCTATAGCTGGGCACTTGGCTTTACGGATCAGCCCTTCAGTTCAACTAGATTCTGGACCTGTAAGGGCAAAGTATAATAAAATAGGCCTTACTTAGTAATGAGCTATAACCTCAAGTGGAGAAACCTCTATCAAGTCTATAAAATCCATGTATATATTTTTCATTATTTGGCATCTTCACGAATTCGTGGAGGTGTAAAAACGAGCATGTACGAATTTGTGGACATGCAAAAACGAGCATATAACTCGTGTATATGTAAAAACTGACATTCGTGTAAGTGCTGCATTTTTCATTTGTGTAACTGCAATTTCTAGCATTCATGGAAGTGCTAGATAATTAGGGTTTAGGGCTAAAATTAGGGTTAGAGTTAGTTTTAGCCAAGTTTAAGGTTGCAATGTTCGTTTTTGCACCTACACAAATTCGTGAATTGCAATATTTCACACTCACACGAATGCCAAATTTGTGTATACGTTCGTTTTTGCATGTATACAAATTCGTGTACATGCCAAATAGTGAAAAATATATACCTCCTCATGATCAGTCCCACACTCTAAAAAATTTGAGACAAAATTGGTTTTTTAGATTCAAAATGGTTTTTTGAAAAACCAAATTTCAATGCAAAAAACCAACATGGATTTTTTTAAAAAATCCATGTTGGTTTTGCATTGAAATTTGGTTTTTCAAAAAACCATTTTGAATCTAAAAAACCAATTTTGTCTGAAATTTTTTAGAGTGTGGGATTTTATGAGGTATATATTTTTTTTAAAATCCATGTTGGTTTTTTGCATTGAAATTTGGTTTTTCAAAAAACCATTTTGAATCTAAAAAACCAATTTTGTCCCCACATTTTTTAGAGTGCAGTTAGCCCCAACATTGTGATGCATGTGGTAACTGTAGGTTAGTTATATGAACCAAGGAAAATTGATCTGAGTTAGTAACAATTGTTTTGCTTTCCAATTAACTGGTGCATTTCTGACACTCGGACTCAGTATCACAGCAAATAAGTAATTAGTAAAGACCATTTCTATTTTGGGTACATCGCTTAAGAGCATTCTTTCCTGTACCCCTGTTCCCCTATGGTGACTTAGTTGGTATAAATATGGCTGGTGTGATAGGGTTGCATATCGTCCTGGAACATTGAGAACAGAAGACGTATAAGATGATCATCATGTTGGTTGCCTTTGCCACCCTGTGTCCCTATGCTGTTGAAGGACTGTGCAGCGGCCCATGGCCTTTCATGAGTCAAGTATAAGTATCATAACTATAATTATATGAGTTCCACCACTGACAGAAACCAGTTTCTGGAAAAGCCAGAAGTGATGCATCAGCTGGAGTGATTAAACACTTTCAATTTTTGCTAAACGCTATGTTGCAGCAGACCTGGTGAACCTGGTGAAGCGTCTAATATAGATGGATAATTCTGCAAATTACTGAAATGTCAATTAACTTTTACTGTGTTCCCTTTGCAGGATACCTGCCTGTGTTGGCAGGAGAAGCATCTCGACTGGTTGTGGGGCTTTTGAATAACTGCCCCCCCCCCCCCATTACATAAACATTTCTTTAGTTTTGACATTGTCTCTGGTGCCATTCGAACAGAAACAGCTGCAAAGCATTGACGGTGCACAACCCTGGTTCAATTTAGCAATGGTCTTCTTTTTAAAGTAAGTCTGAGTAACTCCTTGCAAACACATTGCAAGGGATTTTAATGATATAACACCTCAACTAAGTCTCGTCCATTCAAAAACATTTTAGCAGATGGCCTGTGACTCACCAAAATACTTTTGGTGTACTGCAGCCTAAGTTTATCCCATAAGCCAAGGTGGTGCATTTTTGATACATAGTGGCTATTTAACATGTCATAAAATGCAATCGACCGATTATATCATAGAATCGCATTTCTATTCAATTTTCAATGGTTCAACAGTGTTCAGCCTCATGCAGCAGACTTTCATGTATAATTTGCCTATGGGTGTTGAATTTGCCCTGGCAATGGAGAAATTGGTCATTTTGCATCAGGGTATGTAAACTTTTGTGGAACTGTAAAGACATTATAATGTAAATACTGAAGGGAACAGATGTTTGCGCAGTTAGGAACCAAGCATAATTGATCGGAGGCTACAATCTCTTTGCTTTCTAATCAACCAGTGCATTTCTGACCAATCAAACTCGGAATCATAGCAACAAAGTCATTAGCAAAGACCATTTCCATATGGGTGTATCACTTATGAGCATTTTTCACTGCACCCTTGTGCTACTGTGGTGACTTAGTTGGTATAAATATGGCTGGCGTGATAGGTTTGCATATCGTCTTCGAGGACTGAGAACACAAAATGTACAAGCTGATCATCGTGTTGGTTGCCTTTGCTGCCCTGTGTCCCTATGCCACCACTGAGGTACAGTGCCCCTTGGCATTTGTACCTTTGATCTGTGCATCGTAAGTATCACAACGATCTGTAAGTTCCACCATTGATAGAAACTAGATCATTTGTCATCTTGAACTATGGTTATCTCAAAGGAAGATTTTAACCAAGCTTTCTTCAGAGGTTAATTTCTAGAAAAGCCAGAAGTGAATAAACTCTTTATATATTTTGCAAAAATCATATGTTTTCTGCAGACCTGGTGAAGCATCTAATACAGATACATAATTCGCAAAATGACTGAAATTTCAATTACAGGTGATTTAATTAGCACGCGATTCTAAAATTTTTTGCCACTAAAATACAGAGCATTTTGGGCTAATCTGATTGGTTCAGGAATACCCAGAACGTCACACAGCTTGCAAATTGAACATATCAAGCAGCAGTTTTGCATTGAATCCCAACAGTCAACTGTGAATGACCAGAATCGCATCGTAATAAGACCACCTGTAACTTCTGCTGTGTTTCCTTTCCAGTAACCCTGCATGTTGTGAGCAGAAGAGAAGCATATCAACTGGTTGTACGGCTTTTGACGACCTGGCCCCCCATTATGCCAAATTCTTCAAAAACCTCAGGTTGAAGTATCCTGATGATGTCGTTTAAACTGAGGAAGCAACAACATTACTGGAACATCGATACACTGACCACACAGAAAATGACACAAGGATTTAGTACTCCAATTTAGTACACTTACATGGCACACATATAACATGGTATAATAAAGGTATACTCTGCAGACTACTGTTTTCTTATGGTATTCATTTAAGATATAGATATTGTTTTCAATACTTGTAGAAAGAGTGGCTTCACGGGGATTTTTCACATGCTTGTAGCTGCAACTGATCATGCTTAAGTAGTCCTGCAAAGAATGGGACTTACTAGTGTTTTTATTCATGTGTGTCTGTCCATCTGTCTGTCCTGTCCACTGGTTAAGCAACAAGATACGTTAAACATTTCTGCACTGTTTGTCATAACACTCAGCAGGCTCTATTCATTGGCTCAAATGAATAACTGACTCGATTTTGGTGAAGATCTGACCAGCAGATATGGCGAAATGACTGGATACAGTTTTATTAATGCAGATATATCAATACACTCTCACCAGCCTGCTAATGTGTAATGCATAAATGTCCAAATTTCACAGTACCTATCCATGCCATGTTATTCTCCATGAGTCATAAGCTACTTATTAGGTCATAGCCTATACTTGCAATGCTATCAAAATGAGTGACGAACTGAGTATCAATGAGGTAACAAGTCGCTCAATAAAAAGTTGACACTTATTTCAATGAGTTTGATAGGGCTTGTTGTGAGGTAATTGATGGCCACCAATATTTATCTTTTCTGTAAAACTCATTTTCGTCCTCTGTAATTTCTTGTTGATGCATTTGTTGCATTGTTGCATCTGAAGGGTAAAAACTTCATAATGTAAATACTGAAGGGAATAGATGTATGTGCAGTTATGAACCAAGCATAATTGATCGGAGGGAACAATCATTTTGCTTTCTAATCAACTAGTGCATTCTGACTCGAACTCGGAATCATAGCAACAAAGTCATTAACAAACATCATTTCTATTCGAGTGTATCACTTATGAGCATTTTTCACTGTGGCACAACACTGTGGTGACTTAGTGGGTATAAATATGGCTGGTAGATAGGTTTGCATATCGTCCTCGAGCACTGAGAACTCAAAATGTACAAGCTCATCATCATGTTGGTCATCCTCCCATTGCAGGGCTCGTTTACACCCACCCTGTCAATAAGTGCCATACAATTCTGAAGTTTTCAAATCATTTGACAGCCTTTTTCCAACGTGATTTAAGTGATTGCTAGTGGTTTTCTACTGAGAAACTAATAGTTGGTGGGTTAGGTCAGTAAAATAGGTGGTTGACTTCACTTTCTGATGCAAAGGTCCCCTTTGGCACAGATGTACCTTGGGGTCATAGGAAAAGATTTATCCAAAGACACAAGTGAGATCACCCCCTGGATTGGAAATACAGCCATTTTTCAAAATGGCCGCCGCAAGTGCAAAAAGTCCAATATCTCCGCTTCTATTTCAGCTAGGGAGACAAAATTAGGGTCAAAATATATGTTTTTGGGGTCAGAGAATCCATTGAAATAGTTCCTGAGCATGAAAAAACAATATTTACACATTTCATTGTAGCACCTGCTTTAAGAATGGCCACCAAGCAAGGTTGACGGCACCAGTGCCACTGTTAGTGAACATTTTGTGTTACTTTGATACATGTACCATTAGGTTGCATAATCTGCAAACATTGTTGGAAAATCAATCTCTTCTCCAAATCAAAACTTCTAGTGGTTTGGTTACTTGTATAGAAGAGCTGGTTGATTCAATGCCTATTCCATGTGTAAGAGAAGTACACATAGCTGTAGAGAATAAGGGGTTGTGATGAATATTGTTGTATTGTAACCAACTATGATAAAGACTCCATGAGCTGCTTGAGGTGGTACCATAACTCCAAATTTTTCTGAGGGGCTGATCATTAAATCAGCCACATCTATGCTTATTGTCTTCAATCTGTCTTATATAGGCCTACATAACACACACAGCCCTTGTTTATGGATGGTTTTTATGACTAATGCACTTCCAGATTGAAGATAGCTTCATTGCCACATAAAACAGGTTTTTTGTCTCCTTTTTGGTATGGAATACTGCTATGATGGTTGAATCTGCATTAAGGTTTTGTTGAAATTTGAATAATCTGTTGACCAGAGGAGACTGATCAATACCCAACCCTTTTACAGTTAGAGAGATAATAGTCACGTGAGGACTATTGCAATTCTAGTTAAGTCCTGGTCCTGACAGGATGATTGAGTTTGTGGGATTGATTAGGCTGGTGTCAGAAAAAAGTCTGACCTCTGTGCAGCTATCCTCATCCCCCACCAGCATATCAGTAGCTGGACTGACTCTACCCTATTTCATTGAGTCATCGCCTCTCATGACAGTACACTTGTTTTCTCTTGAACTAATGGGTTCTTTTCCTGGTTATGAAATGGAGTGGGCAGGCAAAATTAGTTGAGACCCTGATAAGACTACATGCCAACTTATGCAGTGTCAAGAGCTACATGTATCTTTAACTAGCTTGTCAATGATGATACTGTACACTGAAAGAGTCCTGGTCATGGTAGTGAAGACAGTGCTGGGTTGAGAGTCATGTGAGGCTGAGGACGTAGGAGTCCTCAGTATATGGTATTCTTCAAGACTATTCAAGCAGCATCTGGAGGAATGAATCAGCCTCACATTAAGATGAAAGGGAACTGATGAATGACTGCTTCATTCACAAGATACTCATGGTGTATGATTTTGGCTCCCTTTGAATAATTGCATCATCTAAAAATATATCATCCAATGCGCATTTTAATTAATTCCTCACACCAAAAAAGGACATTTTTCTAACTTTTTGCTTACTAGCTTTAGTATTGGTCTTCAAAGGTAGTTATGACTGGCAGGAAAGGGTAGGAAATCTTCAAAATAAACACATGAAAGTGATCACTAGATGTCCTGGGCAGGGGCAGCATACTATTCAAGTTAATATCCCTCAGCTCATCTAAGTCATGCATGCCACCTCTGTTTACAAGTCATATAGCACAGCACACTATCAATGTTCTCCACCAATCTACAAATTTTCATGAATACTGATTAAACCCATTTCAAACTTTTTTTTATCTCAAAATTACTGACACTCATTTTGTTACTCTGATTGACAAAAACTGCAGTGGCTGGGTTATTTCTTGGTGACTATTGTAGCTATGCACATAAGAAAATTCAGCCAAATACCATGGCACAGTGTATACATATTAAAAAATCAATTTGTCACATTTTTCATTTACTGAACATACCATGATTGAATTGCTGGAAAATTAAAATGAAAGCTAAGTGATGATGAAAAAATTAGTAAATTGACAGAATGTTTACAAGGTCAGGATACGACGAGATAACTAAAATTAAATGGAGCCACAGCTTGATGCTGTTTATGTATAGGCTGTTGATGCTGAATGCTGATATCAGGAATGCAAATGTCCTAAATTTAGATTGTGATTTGGCAAAATTATCATGAAAAGCATATTCCAAAATGTGATGGATCGAAGTGAAGAAACTTATGAGGCTTTGAAGACCACATAAATATTGTTCAATGGAGCTGATAATGAGTATGTCTTATTTTTAATTGTGTTAGAGGATATTGATTTTGAGTAGAGATTGATTTTCCAACATTTTTGGCAGATGATGCAACCTAATGGTATCAAAGTAACACAAAATGTTCACTAACAGTGGCCCTGGTGCTGTCAACCTTGCTTGGTGGCCATTTTTAAAGCAGGGGCTACAATAGAATGTGTAAGTATTGGTTTTTCATACTTAGGAACTATGTCAATGGATTCTCTGACCCCAAAAACATATATTTTGAACCTAATTTTGTCTCTCTACTACTAGTCTCTAGCTGAAATAGAAGCGGAGATATTAGACTTTTTGCCCTTGCGGCGGCCATTTTGGAAAATGGCTGTATTTCCAATCCAGGGGGTGATCTCACTTGTGTCTTTGGATAAATCTTTTCCGATGACCCCAAGGTACATCTGTGCTAAAGGGGACCTTTGCATCAGAAAGTGAAGTCAGCTTTGACCTAACCCACCTACTATAATTGAAACAATAAGCAGAAATCAATGAAACACTCAAGCATTCATCCAATTACTTTGAGAGATCTGAAACTGTCAACTATGTGTGTCACACCGGAGGAGAGGTAATCTTTTTGTTACAACTTCACAAAAAAGTGCATCATGTCGTCAGGGTAAGCTTACAAAGCTTACAAGTGAGGATGGTGTTGGTTGCCTTTGCTGCCCTGTGTCCCTATGCCACTGAGGCACAGTGCAACTATGTACCTTTTCCTGTCAAGAGTAAGTATCACAACCATCTGTAAGTTCCACCATAGAAACTAGATCATATTTGTCATCTTGAACTATGGTTATCTTAAAGGGAGATTTTAACCAAGCTTTCTTCAGAGGTTAATTTCTAGAAAAGCCAGAAGTGAATAAACACTTTATATTTTTTTCAAAATCATGTTTCAGCACACCTGGTGAAGCATCTAATACAGGTACATAATTCGCAAAATAACTGACATTTCAATTACAGGTGATTTAATTAGCACATGATTCTAAAACTTTTGGCCACTAAATACATAGCATTTTGGGCTAATCTGATTGGTTAAGGAAATACCCAGAATGTCACACAGCTTGCAAATTGAACATATCAAGCAGCAGTTATGCATTGAATCACCACAGTCAACTGTGAATGACCAGAATCGCGTGGTAATTACATCACCTGTAACTCCTGCTGTGTTTCCTTTCCAGCAACCCTACCTGTTGCGACCGTAAGAGAAGCATATCAACTGGTTGTGCAGCTTTTGAAGACCTGTCCCCCCATTACGCCCCATTCTTCAAAAACCTCAGGTTGAAGCATCCTGATGACATCATATAAACTGAGCAAACAACATTACTGGAACATCGATACACTGACCACACAGAAAATGACACAAGGATTTAGTACTCCAATTTAGTACACTTACATGGCACACATATAACATGGTATAATAAAGGTATACTCTGCAAACTTCTGTTTTCTTATGGTTTTCATTTAAAATATTAGACATTCTTTTTAAATTTAAATTGACACAAAGATCGAATATATCTAGAAAGCATGGATTCATAGGGAAGTTTTTAGAGTGGTAAGCGACAGTTTAGCAATTATTCCCACACTAGTCATGCACGTACTGAAAAAACATGGTAGACATTCCCTTTAATCAAAACGTGTCATTCGCCATCTTTGTTTTTCTTCGCGAGCACTGACATTCTTTCAATGCGCATTCATCACATGTGACACCGCACACAAAAAGTCCGTTCGTGAGTTGTCAAAAAAAAAATTCAAGAGGGCAAGTGGCGATAGTGGCGCTGCCACCATTTGCCCTTAATTTTACCTTTGCAACAAAAGAATTAAAGATGTTACAGTAGACGAACTTCGAGTGCTTACAAATGACTGGTTTCAGAGCATAAATGAGGTCACTAAAGCTGTGCTTCAATCTTTACCATTGAAAGTGGTGGTTCTTTCACTGACTCATAGGACTTCTAATGACGTGTATAGATGCAGCAGTGACCAATAACTGGCTCAGTGATGTGTATCAGAGCAATGCTAAGTGAAGGGGCAGTAGAACAGTTGTCATATAGAGTGAGTCTTAAACCTGACCCATTTGACAATAATCATTGCTCTCTTCATGAAAGATGTGGTGTTGTCACAGTCAGTCAATATGAAAGCTTATCCATCTGAATTGCGATAGTGAGTTATAAATCATGGCAGAAGTGTGACGGAATTATATGCATGCTTGTGTCTAAGCAGGATTTTTGTGTATATAAAATGTAGCAACCTGTTTGATGAAAAAGGAAGCTACACACGAAAGCGAGGAGCATCCCTCCATTGCATAGCACGTTTAAACCTGCCCTGCCAATAAGTGCAATTATATTCTGAAGTATTCTAATCCTTCACAGCGTTTTTCTGGCCTGAAATATCTATAATTTAGATAATTGTTTGTGTTTTTTATTAAAGAAATATTTAGAATAACAAACAGATATGGCGAAATGACTGGATACAGTTTTATTAATGCAGATATATCAATACACTCTCACCAGCCTGCTAATGTGTAATGCATAAATGTCCAAATTTCACAGTACCTATCCATGCCATGTTATTCTCCATGAGTCATAAGCTACTTATTAGGTCATAGCCTATACTTGCAGTGCTATCAAAATGAGTGACGAACTGAGTATCAATGAGGTCACAAGTCGCTCAATAAAAAGTTGACACTTATTTCAATGTGTTTGATAGGGCTTGTTGTGAGGTCACATCAGGTCATTGATGGCCACCAATATTTATCTTTTCTGTAAAACTCATTTTCGTCCTCTGTAATTTCTTGTTGATGCATTTGTTGCATTGTTGCATCTGAAGGGTAAAAACTTCATAATGTAAATACTGAAGGGAATAGATGTATGTGCAGTTATGAACCAAGCATAATTGATCGGAGGGAACAATCATTTTGCTTTCTAATCAACTAGTGCATTCTGACTCGAACTCGGAATCATAGCAACAAAGTCATTAACAAACATCATTTCTATTCGAGTGTATCACTTATGAGCATTTTTCACTGTGGCACAACACTGTGGTGACTTAGTGGGTATAAATATGGCTGGTAGATAGGTTTGCATATCGTCCTCGAGCACTGAGAACTCAAAATGTACAAGCTCATCATCATGTTGGTCATCCTCCCATTGCAGGGCTCGTTTACACCCACCCTGTCAATAAGTGCCATACAATTCTGAAGTTTTCAAATCATTTGACAGCCTTTTTCCAACGTGATTTAAGTGATTGCTAGTGGTTTTCTACTGAGAAACTAATTGAAACAACAAGCAGAAAACAATGAAACACTCAAGCATTCATCCAATTGCTTTGAGAGATCTGAAACTGTCAACTATGTGTGTCACACCGGAGGAGAGGTAATCTTTTTGTTACAACTTCACAAAAAAGTGCATCATGTGGTCAGGGTAAGCTTACAAAGCTTACAAGTGAGGATGGTGTTGGTTGCCTTTGCTGCCCTGTGTCCCTATGCCACTGAGGCACAGTGCAACTATGTACCTTTCTCCTGTCAGGAGTAAGTATCACAACCATCTGTAAGTTCCACCATAGAAACTAGATCATATTTGTCATCTTGAACTATGGTTATCTTAAAGGGAGATTTTAACCAAGCTTTCTTCAGAGGTTAATTTCTAGAAAAGCCAGAAGTGAATAAACACTTTATATTTTTTTCAAAATCATGTTTCAGCAGACCTGGTGAAGCATCTAATACAGGTACATAATTCGCAAAATAACTGACATTTCAATTACAGGTGATTTAATTAGCACATGATTCTAAAACTTTTGGCCACTAAATACATAGCATTTTGGGCTAATCTGATTGGTTAAGGAAATACCCAGAATGTCACACAGCTTGCAAATTGAACATATCAAGCAGCAGTTTTGCATTGAATCCCAACAGTCAACTGTGAATGACCAGAATCGCGTCGTAATAAGACCACCTGTAACTTCTGCTGTGTTTCCTTTCCAGTAACCCTGCATGTTGCGAGAGTAAGAGAAGCATATCAACTGGTTGTACGGCTTTTGAAGACCTGGCCCCCCATTATGCCCAATTCTTCAAAAACCTCAGGTTGAAGTATCCTGATGATATCGTTTAAACTGAGGAAGCAACAACATTACTGGAACATCGATACACTGACCACACAGAAAATGACACAAGGATTTAGTACTCCAATTTAGTACACTTACATGGCACACATATAACATGGTATAATAAAGGTATACTCTGCAGACTACTGTTTTCTCATGGTTTTCATTTAAGATATAGATATTGTTTTCAATACTTGCAGAAAGAGTGGCTTCACGGGGATTTTTCACATGCTTGTTACCG
Organism: Platynereis dumerilii; assembly: GCA_026936325.1. Taxonomy (NCBI): domain Eukaryota; kingdom Metazoa; phylum Annelida; class Polychaeta; order Phyllodocida; family Nereididae; genus Platynereis; species Platynereis dumerilii. Next base: position 102,338,941 of record JAPTHN010000002.1, read on the forward strand.
CAACTGATCATGCTTAAGTAGTCCTGCAAGAATGGGACGTACTAGTGTTTTTATTCATGTGTGTCTGTCCATCTGTCTGTCCTGTCCACTGGTTAAGCAACAAGATACGTTAAACATTTCTGCACTGTTTGTCATAACACTCAGCAGGCTCTATCCCTTTCAGCGTGCCTCGGCGGTCCAACGTCGGCCCAAAGCTGGTCCGATGCTACTGACATCGGACTGACGCTGGGCCGACGTTGGACCGCCAAGGCATGCTGACAGGGTATTCATTGGCTCAAATGAATAACTGACTCGATTTTGGTGAAGATCTGACCAGCAGATATGGGGAAATGACTGGATACAGTTTTATTAATGCAGATATATCAATACATTCTCACCAGCCTTTTTATGTGTAATGCATAAGTGTCCAAATTTCACAGTACCTATAAATGCCATGTTATTCTCCATGAGTCATAAGCTACTTATTAGGTCATAGCCTATACTTGCAATGCTATCAAAATGAGTGACGAACTGAGTATCAATGAGGTAACAAGTCGCTCAATAAAAAGTTGACACTTATTTCAATGTGTTTGATAGGGCTTGTTGTGAGGTCATTGATGGCCACCAATATTTATCTTTTCTGTAAAACTCATTTTTCGTCCTCTGTAATTTCTTGTTGATGCATTTGTTGCATTGTTGCATCTGAAGGGTAAAAACATCATAATGTAAATACTGAAGGGAATAGATGTATGTGCAGTTATGAACCAAGCATAATTGATCAGAGGGAACAATCATTTTGCTTTCTAATCAACTAGTGCATTCTGACTCGAACTCGGAATCATAGCAACAAAGTCATTAGCAAACACCATTTCTATTCGAGTGTATCACTTATGAGCATTTTTCACTGTGGCACAACACTGTGGTGACTTAGTGGGTATAAATATGGCTGGTAGATAGGTTTGCATATCGTCCTCGAGCACTGAGAACTCAAAATGTACAAGCTCATCATCATGTTGGTCATCCTCCCATTGCAGGGCTTGTTTACACTCACCCTGTCAATAAGTGCCATAAAATTCTGAAGTTTTCATTTGACAGCCTTTTTCCAACGTGATTTAAGTGATTGCTAGTGGATTTCTACTGAGAAACTAATTGAAACAACAAGCAGAAAACAATGAAACACTCAAGCATTCATCCAATTGCTTTGAGAGATCTGAAACTGTCAACTATGTGTGTCACACCGGAGGAGAGGTAATCTTTTTGTTACAACTTCACAAAAAAGTGCATCATGTCGTCAGGGTAAGCTTACCAAGCTTACACAGAGAAGTGAGGATGGTGTTGGTTGCCTTTGCTGCCCTGTGTCCCTATGCCACTGAGGCACAGTGCAACTATGTACCTTTCTCCTGTCAGGAGTAAGTATCACAACCATCCGTAAGTTCCACCATAGAAACTAGATCATATTTGTCATGTTTAACAATGGTTATCTTAAAGGTAGATTTTAACCAAGCTTTCTTCAGAGGTTAATTTCTAGAAAAGCCAGAAGTGAATAAACACTTTATATTTTTTTCAAAATCATATGTTTGAGCAGACCTGGTGAAGCATCTAATACAGGTATATAATTCGCAAAATGACTGGCATTTCAATTACAGGTGATTTAATTAGCACATGATTCTAAAACTTTTGGCCACTAAATACATAGCATTTTGGGCTAATCTGATTGGTTAAGGAAATACCCAGAATATCACACAGCTTGCAAATTGAACATATCAAGCAGCAGTTATGCATTGAATCACCACAGTCAACTGTGAATGACCAGAATCGCGTGGTAATAAGATCACATGTAACTCCTGCTGTGTTTCCTTTCCAGCAACCATACCTGTTGCGACCGTAAGAGAAGCATATCAACTGGTTGTACAGCTTTTGAAGACCTGTCCCCCCATTATGCCCGATTCTTCAAAAACCTCAGGTTGAAGCATCCTGACGACATCATAATAAACTGAGCAAACAACATTACTGGAACATCGATACACTGACCACACAGAAAATGACACAAGGATTTAGTACTCCAATTTAGTACACTTACATGGCACACATATAACATGGTATAATAAAGGTATACTCTGCAAACTTCTGTTTTCTTATGGTTTTCATTTAAAATATTAGACATTCTTTTTAAATTTAAATTGACACAAAGATCGAATATATCTAGAAAGCATGGATTCATAGGGAAGTTTTTAGAGTGGTAAGCGACAGTTTAGCAATTATTCCCACACTAGTCATGCACGTACTGAAAAAACATGGTAGACATTCCCTTTAATCAAAACGTGTCATTCGCCATCTTTGTTTTTCTTCGCGGGCACTGACATTCTTTCAATGCGCATTCATCACATGTGACACCGCACACAAAAAGTCCGTTCGTGAGTTGTCAAAAAAAAAATTCCAGAGGGCAAGTGGCGATAGTGGCGCTGCCACCATTTGCCCTTGATTTTACCTTTGCAACAAAAGAATTAAAGATGTTAATGATTTCAACTGTGTTGATTGGTTATGTTGAGATTTGCTTACCGCTCTCTCCTGCCTTGGCAGATTACATATTAACATTCTTGTAACCATGTCTGATTATGCCTAATTAGTCCTGCCATAGGATGGGATTAATGTTATAATGCGCAAGTGTCTGTCAAACTTTTTGTCCAGTCAATAAGATACATAAAACACTGCTGCATAGTTTGTCATAAAACTCAGCAGGCTATTTTCATTACCTCAAAGGAACAACTGATTCGATTTTGGTGAAGATCTGATCAGTGGTGAAATGACTTGATACACTGCTATATGCAATGCATATATATATAACAGCGTTTCAGCACAATATTGCACCGACCTGGTACTGACGGTAGCATATGTACTAGAATGGAGATCACCAAATAGTGGTGATCGGAATTGAAATAATGGAGGTCACAAAACAGTGGTGACCGGAAAAGATCCGAATTTGTTCACATCCCCGCCGCATTCCGCAGTCGGTTTAAAAGTGTTTATTAAACATGTAATGGTCACAAAACAGTGGTGACCGGAATTGAATAACGACTTGAAAAGAAGGACGAGTGAGTGCGCATGCGCATCAATGCTGCGAGTGTCGTATGACGCCGCTCGCCAAAGCTAGCTCCGTTCATGGCTTTCACATAGGTACAGTATTATTTATGCCCTCTCACCAGCCAGCCTATATATCATGCATGAGTGTCCAATTTACACTGTGCCATCATAATATATACTGGAGGGAATTGGTGTATGTGCAGTTACGAGCCAAGCATAATTTATACGAGGGAACAATAATTTAATTTGCTTTAATCAACCAATTCATATCTGACCACTCAGACTCAATATCATAACAACACAGTCATCAGCAAAGACCATTTCGAACATGGCCACATCACTCATGAGCATTTTCTCTGTATTTTTGTGCCACTGTGGTGACTTAGTTGGTATAAATATGGCAGGTATGATAGGTTTCCATAACATCCTCTTCTCCTCGGGCACTGAGAACACAAGACGTACAAGTTCATCACCGTGTTGGTTGCCTTTGCTGCCCTGTATTCTTCTGTATCAATATTTTGCCTTGAATTGTTTTCTCAGGCCTGAGAGACATATTGGACACGTCTTGTCAAAATTTCACAAAAATAGCACAATTCAAAAGGCATAAAACTAAATAATTTTCATCACTGTGTTACAAAATTGGTCAAACACAATTTTTAAACTTTTGTGTAAAATCAAAAAAAATAAAGTAGCTGAAGCAATTTTTCGTTTTTTTATCATCTGATAGGCAGGCTTTCAAATGACAAAGTTCTTCCTTTTTGTTGTAAGGTGAATGGGAGGCCTTTTTTCGTGCAAAATCCCAAATTTGATAAAACGGACCGGAGAAAGACAGGAAATGGTCGCAGCTGAATGAATTTTGGTATAAAAAACGAGCATGTTACTACAGGTGTCCCACAAGGATCTATATTAGGGCCACTCCTATTTATTATTTATGTAAATGACATAAGTAACTGCAGTAATATTATTATCCTGTCATATATGCAGATGACACTACCTTGATGGCAACTTTAGGTATGTTCAATCATTCTTCTGAAACAATAAATGCAGAACTATAGTGAATGTTATAGATTGGTTTAAATTAGATAAATTATCCTTAAACTGTAGCAAAACAAAAGCCATGGTATTTCATCCGCCCAAAAAAGAATTACTCAACCAATTTTGAAAATAAATGATGAAGTTATTAAATATGAAGATAATTTTGACTTCTTGGGAATTATGGTAAACAAAGGTCTCAACTGGAATTCGCATGTATCGAAAATCTCAAAGAAAATTTCTAGGACAATAGGGGTAATGTGTAAACTAAAACATGTAGTCCCTCAAAATATACTACTGACAATATACAATTCACTGATTACCCCACATCTAAATTATGGATTACTAGCATGGGGTTCAAAAGTCAATAAACTGTTTAAATTACAGAAAAAAGCTGTCAGGATCATTACAAATTCGGCCTATAATTCTCATACTAACCCCCTTTTCAAGAAATTGAATTTATTAAAAGTGATGGATATTGGCTTGCTGCAAGAATATAAGTTCTGTTATAAATACCAAAATGGGACTTAACCTTCATATTTTTTTAATGAACTTTTTAATGTTCAACATAGTGTTCATTCCTTTAACACCAGAGGTGCTAACAATTTTCAATTTCCTATTATAAGACATTCATTTGCCAAGCAAGCTATACGTTATAGAATTCCACTAATTTATAATAACTGTCCAAATTCTATTAAGGACAAAATTTTCACTCATAGTTACCATGGGTATGCAAGATACATTAAATTAGTTTTTATCAGAGATAACTATAATGCGACATGTAGTAATCGCCAGTGTTACATTTGTAACAGACAACTAACAGAGTAATAGTGTACTCAGTGAACCAGCATTTGCTGAGCCTCCACTAACTGATTTTGAACTGGCTACTGAAGATGAAGTGCGAAAGGCACTATCCAATGCACCAAGCAAGTCCTGCGAGTTGGATCCAGTGCCAACTTGGCTTTTGAAACAGTGTGATTCTCTTGTCCCGATCATTACAGCCATTGTGAACAAATCCATGTCAACAGCACAAGTGCCATCGAGTTTCAAAAAGGCTATCATAAGACCTCTTTTAAAAAAGCCAGATCTGGACCCCGATATTCTGAAAAACTATCGTCCAGTTTCAAATTTGCCATTCATATCGAAACTGCTTGAAAGAATCGTCAGCAAACGTATTGACAGTCACCTCAATCGCTTCGATCTTCAGGACGACTACCAATCAGCATATCGTAAATACTACTCAACTGAAACTGCACTTTTGAAAGTCCAAACTGATATCCTTGAAGCTCTGGACAGTGGTGCATCAGTTGCTCTCATCATGTTGGACCTCTCCGCCGCGTTTGATACGCTTGACCATCGAATTTTGTTGGAGAGATTTGAACACTCCCTCGGCATATCAGGAAATGCTCTTCAGTGGCTGGAATCTTACTTAACAGGTCGCACTCAGTCTGTATGTGTCAACTCTGTGAATTCTCAGGAGGTAGTCCTAAAGTATGGTGTCCCCCAGGGATCTGTTTTGGGTCCGAGAGGGTACTCTATGTACACAGCACCACTTGGCACCATCTTCCAAAGACATGGCATGCAGTACATGTTGTATGCGGATGACTCGCAGAGTTACACCATCATCAAGCCGAAACAGAACTGGTCACAACCAGCATCATCCATGGAAACCTGTGTATTGGAGGTCAAAAAGTGGATGGATGCGAATAAATTAAAGATAAACTGTGATAAGACTGAATTCATCGTATTCAAATCCAGACATTACAATCTTTCAGTTCAAGATCTTGCCATTAGTGTGGATGATTCCATTGTTGCACCAGTTGATCATGTGAAAAATCTAGGAGTTATTCAAGACAGCTGCCTCACTATGGAAAAACACATCAACAACGTGACACGGGCCTGCTACTATCAAATCAGAAATATTGGCAAAATTAGGAACAACATCACTACTGACGCCTGCAGAACATTGGTTCATGCAACAGTAACATCACGTTTAGACTATGCAAATTCCCTCCTTTTTGGACTACCAAACACATTGATCAGCAAATTGCAGAGGGTACAAAACACGGCAGCCCGCATCATCACACGAACGCCACGCAGAGAGCACATTACACCAGTGCTGGTCAGGCTTCATTGGCTACCCGTAAAGCAGAGGCTGCAATACAAAATTTTGCTTTACACGCATAAAGCTATGAAGGGCAGTGCACCGTCTTACATTTCTGATTTGATTGATGTACGCCAGTCTCCAAGAAATCTACGATCAAGCTACCAGTCATTATTGATTGTCCCTAAAGTTCGCACAGCAACTTATGGTCCCGGTCTTTCAGGCATGCAGCAGCTACTTTGTGGAACAGTTTTCCTGAGCATTTGAAAGAAATTGACAGTCTAGATCAATTTAAGAGACAACTTAAAGCTTACCTTTTTAAAGACGCTTTTATGGACTATTTATAAGATGATTTTAATGTTTTTTCAATTGATTTTAATGTATTTACATTCTATTTATATTTTTAAATCTCTTTTGTAAAGTGCCATAGAGAACTTTTTTAAAGCTATTACTGGCGCTATATAAATTTTGTATATAATAATAATAATACCTTTATTATCGACATTTCTGTTAAGGTGACTCAACCGTGGTAGTTTGATCATACAGATTTTTCTAAAATTTTGCACAGGTAGTCTATGGGACCCATACATTCCAAAAATGAAAAATAGAAAAATTTCACCGACTCGTTTGGTTGCCATGGTAACAGCATGTTTGGCCTGATGACTGCTTAAAAGTTATAAATTGAGTTTTTGGTTATGTACCACAGAATAAAGCATTACATGCATTTGTCACACAAAAATGTCAGAAATGTATTCCCATGGATATAAACCAATACATTTGCCACAAATTTGAAGAAAAAGGTTAAAATACTTTTTTCTGTAAGAGCTCAAAAGGCGCAAACACACTAATTAATTGCAGATTTTGCATGCATCTGTGGTAGGGAAAATTCCTTGTCAGGTTAAATAAGTTTAAAGACTTTTCATTACCTACAGAGGGCAACAGTTGCAAGCCAAAGTAGCCACTGGCGAGCCACTTACTAATCCCTCCATATTATCAAAATGCTCAGCAAGTAAGTTTGTCATTCTCATGTTAGTTGTTCCACAAACAACACTTGCTATTGAGCTCTCTTAAGGCTCAGCCATGAGTTTCACTCATCACTTCATAATACTAGGTATGTACTTTATTATATATTTAGTTAGCACAAATACTTTGTAGACTAGTTCTCATTTTATAGTTCACTTGGACACAGTTAAATATTAAATTGAATATAAATTATGTTTTACAGTAATTCAATTAATAGTATGTTACAAATAGACTTAAATATAATTTAGACAATTTAGTTTAAATATAATTTAGACAATTTAGCTAGACATTTATGACAACTTTTGTTGTTTAACAGGTGACTTGACATAAGCCACTTTACCATGCCTCATGTTTCACATGTTGGCTATTAGGAGGAGAAAACCCCAACTAGGGTAAGGTTCCTTAAGTTTAGCCCTTGTCTTTACAATTTATATTACTACATTACTTGTCTAATTTATAATATTAATACTTTGTCAATTCAATTATATTGAAAATACATATTTGTGATTGCACTGCAAAGACTTTACACTTTTGTGAATTTATACATGTATAGTAAAATATTGTCTGTACTTTGCAGGTTTTTATCTATGCCTTCAAATTCTTCAATGAATAAATCATCATTTATCATCACATCATCATGGAGTTAAAGTTCTTCATTTTAATTCCTACAACACATCAATTTTGGCAGTAATCAAATTTTAGGAAAACGATCATACAGATTTTTTTTTAAATTTGCATATATCATAAACAGGTTATTGTCAAACAAATGTCCAAAAATAAAAAAAATTCACCAAGTTGTTTTTTAACTGCAGTACCATGACTATGCCAATGTCAATTTAAAGAAATAAAGACAATTTTAGACACAGTTGACTGAAATTAGTTGAGAAAATTCTTTTGATAAAGATGAGAAGCTGAAACTTTGAATTAGCATAGAGTAGGTGTTACTGCATTCAATAAAAAAAATAATTATGCTTCTAGCTGCATTAGATCTCATTTAAATAGCAAATTACTGGCTGCCATGCTGTTAAAAAAAAGAGAACAGAAAATGGTGACGTCACAACTTTTTCAGGGCCTGCAGCAGGGGTGACGCTATGTTGCTAGGCAACCAGGCTGCACAGAAGTATGTGTAGTGTACCACGGTTGAGTCACCTTAACAGAGTAATACCTTTGTTCTCGAATTCATTATTTTTTTTATAACATCAGGTTGTTAGCTACAAAAAATTAGAGATACCATACCTAATTTGGACAGTTTAGGAACAGCAGAGAGGTTTAGATTAATTATGATGAATAGTGATGGCGTGGTCATAGGTGTCATAGGTAAATATGTTCATGATTGCATGAAAAAAAGAATTACAATTGATCTAATGTGAATTATTGATGTTATATTTTTAGTTAAGTTGTTAGCATTTCCATACTATTTCATAGTCTTTAAAATGATTGATTACAGAACAAGAAATTTGTGTTTATGGATGGGTATTGTCTGTATTTTTGTTGATGTTGTATCCCTCTTTTGTACATATTCATTTCCTTATATGATTTATTTAATTTTGATTTATGACACATGTATCTATGTGATATTCCGTTGTCAAATAAAAGTCTATATATATACACTGCACACACTTCTGAGCAGCCTGGTTGCCTAGCAACATAGCGTCACAACTGCTGCAGGCCCTGCAAAAGTTGTGACGTTACCATTTTCTGCTCCCTTTTTTTAACCGCATGGCAGCCAGTAATTTGCTATTTAAATGAGATCTAATGCAGCTAGAAGCATAATTATTTTTTCATTGAATGCAGTAACACAGGTCTACTCAATGCTAGTTCAAAGTTTCAGCTTTTCATCTTTTTTCAAAGAATTTTCTCAGTTAATTTCAGTCAACTGTGTCTAAAATTGTCTTTATTTCTTCAAATTGACATTTAAAATTTGATAACTAGCAAAATTGATGCATACAAAATCTTCAATTAATTAGTGTGTTGGTGCCCTTTGAGTTCTTACAGAAAAAAGTATTTTAACCTTTTTCTTCACGTTTGTGGCAAATGTATTGGTGTGACAAATGCATGTAGGGGAGAGTTGGGTAATATGAGCATACTTTTGTCTCGTGGCTCTAGCCATCAGCATAAATGTAAAAAGTACAATATTCCAAAATAGGTGTCGCCGACTGTAGACGTGTGTCGCCTAGTGAGCAGTTAAATCTGGACATCGGTATTTAGCCATTGTTTTGGCTCATTCATGGATTGAAATGAAGGATTTTATTACCTGGACTTCACCGAGTGACTTGGATTTGGAGATATATTAACGTTTTTGTGACATTCACTGTCTGAACTTTGAGTCACCCATGCAGGTGGCAGTTGGCAACTTTTGTTATTGACCCCATCTGTTGTTTTGTCAAGACGACGGCTGAATCAACCAATCGGCGTCAGCTATTTGGAGGCGAGGTTCACGCTACGTTACTACCCATGTGGATTTGACAGCTGTCAAAACAAACTTTCCTGGATCAGCAAGCTGTCAAATAAAACAAAAAATACATTGCTCAGCTGTCAAAAATACATTGTTCAGCTGTTGGAAATCTGCTACGAACCCTGTGACTTTTAAAGAACTATCCAAAACTGGATCTACCTTGAGTTCAGAAAGATGGAGTCAGTATCGAATGGTGACAGATCTATACAGACTCGTAGTATGACTTTAACAAGGATCAATCCTCCACAAAGATACAATGGTTTTCTTTGTTTAAATGCAACAAGAGATGATTCAGTGGACAGTATTGAAATAGTTGATGAAACAATTGACAGTCAATTCAGTCAGTTAGACATGGATATTGATAACAGACAGATTGAAGACTCTTTCAGCCTTTCTGGCTTTAGTATGGACAGTGTCAGTTAATTAAATTCAAGAGAAGATGAAAGCTTTGTGATTGACAATGAGCAAACTTGTGTAAAAAGAGTTTCTTTTGGATCCAATGACATTGTATTCTGCCCATCTGCAGTCAGTACACAGGTTGAAACACAAAGTGACTGTCGTGCTGGATCAATTCAATATTATTCTGGTCTGTTAAGGCCAATTTTTGGCCATACCGTTACTTGCCGGAACAAAGCACCAAATTTGGCACATAGGTACTTTGAAATGTGCTCTTTCATCCTAGAAGGGGTGCCATGATGAATAATGACTTGGTCGGCGGCCATCTTGAATTCAAAATGGCCGACGTCAAATTGGCTTTGTTTCAGGCATTTGTGAAAAAGGCCTATAACTCCTGTTTGGAGCCAGATATCTATATGAAATTTTTACCACATGTACTTGGCAATATGTACTTTAATAATATATAGACATTACACCTTTAATTGTAATTAATGCGATATTATAGCTTGGAACGCACAAAAAATAAAAATTTCGGCAAAATTTTGGGGAAAAAGTTAATATTGCAAATATGAGGGGTTGTAGCACTCTGAAATTTGGCAGAATGGTACTTCTGGACATGATCTTCATTTTAGTAATAGATAACTTGGCCATATATTTGCATATTGGCGACATACCATAGTGAAAAGTTACTACCGTAACAATTATATTTCACAAATCTGAACTTTGTGGCTCAGACTTCTTGGTTTTTGTTGGGTAATCTCCTCATTTCAGTGAATCAAATGAAAAGGAGTTTGAATTACAATATAATATGCATCTTGTTGTCTTATTTATGTCTTATTTATGTCTTATTTATGTCTAATTAACTAATAATTAACTAATAATTATTAGGCTTGACCTAATTATTTTTCTTCCATGAGAGTTTAGGTCAGTATAGTAAATAAATCTTGTTTCAAGCAGCGACTCCTTGACAGATTCTTTGGACAATGCCAAGGCCCATGGGATGGTAAAAACAAATTGGTAGTTTTTAAACAAGGCCTTCAGGAACGCCTGAAAGCTCATAGAAACTTTGAGATGGAAGCCAGAGAAATTACCAATTGGTTATTTTGCCATGGAAATGTTACGTTTGATGGTGACTTTTCTGAAAACTGATTACAAGAGTCCATCCCTTTCTCCTTGACAGTATTGATATCTCTGTTATTCAATGGACCAAATATGCTAAACAGTAAAACAATGCTAAGCCAAGAAACATCATTGCTCAGCTTATATTATTTAACATCAAAAAAAGCAAATAAGCAGGAACTGCATCACGACATGGGAAGTCAAGAGAACTTACAGTGTCTATATATATTGGTCTGAATGTGCATATTCAAACATGAAGCAAGAAACTGGTGAATTCACTTAATGATCTGGGTCTTTGCATTAGTTACCGCAGAGTTATTGAAATAAAGGACCAATTGTCATCCATCTGCAAGCAGTACAACAATGATGACAATATTTGTCCCCCACATCTTCGAAACAGGCTGTACACAGTCGGAGCTCTGGACATCATTGACCAATGACCATAATCCATCATCCACAATTGCCGATGGATCATTTCATCGCACTGGCATCAGCTTGTTCCAGTTCCCAAAAGTTGACAACCCTGGTGCAGAGAGGAATAAGATTCAAATTTATGCTAATTCACATGTGCAGAACTCAACATTTCTTCTTGAAAGTTATACAACAGTGCCCACAGTGTTCTGCAACACTGATAGCCAGTGGCTTCCCCAGAAATGAAAATTTGGGGGGGGGGGGTACTGAAGTCCCAAAGTTCAGAAGCATTGTCAGAGCCCAAAGGCACACTGCATACTCTCCAAGCAGGCTGGTCCAAAGGGTCGAAGCGCAAGCCTGCCAAAAATCCACAGATTTTAGATGTTTGTGCCAAATAAACTGCAAAAAATAACCACACATAGTGCACAACATTCTATGTAGAATGTCCTTCGGGGGGCTCAATGCTCCATTTGGGGGTCCCCTAGCACCCCCCTAGTGATGCCTGTGACTGCTGATAGACTTTTGGTTCCACACAGAAAATTGCAGGATACAGAAGAATGGTGGATGATGCCCTTGAAGTTGAGGATACAATATGTACCTGGACACAAAATGCAATAGGTCTTCTCTTTTGCATAATGACAAAATTGAATCAGACGACAACGTTACTTGGGCAAGTTATGAAGCACCAAAGTTACCCAATCCAGTTGATCCAACTGTGCTCAATTCCCTTCTTCACTTTTCACTGAGAAAGCAGCAACACTTACGATGGTTAAATATGGCATGGATATCATAATGAATGCCACACGGCATTTTAATCCTGAACAGATTAGCGTTGTAGCTGTGGACCTGCCTTTGTTTGCCCTAGCTCCACTGGAAGTTCTCTGAAATTCATGGAGAAGAGCAAATCATTGTCATGTTCGGTGGACTCCACCTTGAAATGGTTCTATGGCATGTAATGGGGGATCTGCTTGACAGTTCTGGTTGGAGAACAGCTTTAGCTGACATTGGAGTGGCATCCAGTGGCACTGCTGAATCAGTGCTGATACCTTTCTCCGAGCAGCACACTTGACGAAGACTAGACATGCACGTGAAGTCACATTCCTTATTATGGCCAAGCTTCTTCAGGATGTATCTGGACATGGCAAAATCATGTTGAAGAAGGAGAGATCACATTTAAGGATTTGAAGATGAGAAACATGGAAAAGAGCCCAACATTCCACCATTGGATTATGATTGATGAACTGGAGTGATCTTAACCTTGGTGCGTGCTCAAAGGAGCAGCAATTTCAATCTCAGTGTAGATTCACTTGAAAATTTGGTTCCATGGTTTTTTGCACTGGACAAGACCGATTATGCTCAATGGTTGCCCATTCATTTATGTGACATGAAATCATTAGCAGACAACATGAGAGTGCAATTTTCACAATGTTGGGTTCTCCATAAGACAACAAAACGATTTTCTTGCATTACTATTGACCAAGGCCAGGAGCAAAACGACGCCCTTGTCAAAGGATTGGGTGGTGCGGTTGGTCTTACCAGAATCCAGAGGCTTTCCATAGATGTTGGAGCCATTTGAGACCAACTGTCTTGGCAGAACACTGTCAGTTGACCAAATGCAACACCAGGAAAGTATGGCACATCAGAACAGATTCAAACTTCAAGTTCTTGCCACGCATGGTGTGATAGAGGCAATGGACAATCCTTTTAGAGGTCCTGAACTGATTGTTTTGGATACAAGAGACTGCGCATCAGATGATGTCATCAACACAGTGAAAGAGATGGGGAAAGACAATCGAAGCATACATCAAAAGGGTTATCTTGGACAGAACATCAAATATTCAAACACCATTCAAGCGGAACAACCGCCCACTTTTTAAAAGTGTTGTGAAAAAAAAAGCAAAGTGTTTGGAGCCTATTTGGTCGACTCTATATTGCCAGTAAGTTCAGAGATGGAAATCTGGAGGATTTTTTCAGATATCAGAATCATCCTTGGCCGCCGTCATTGTCTACAAATGGAGTTTTGTATTTGCCATCAAAAAGAGTGAGCTTCAGGCAATAATCATAAGTGAACAGGCACAAATGCCAGATTGATTTGACGCCAAAATCATTGATGGTACTGCAGCAGTTCATGTGCTGCCTGTAGGGGAGACCGGGGCTAGTTGAATCGCGGGGTTAGTTGAATATTTGCTCTTGTTCCCCGGGATTGAATTTTTTTACCCAAATTTGACTTCTGGTAGATTATTTATTCGTCAAGGCATGACATCACTTCCTACATGAGCCATATTTTGAATTGTGTGCTTCACTAGGCTGTTAAGTTGATTTTTGTGCTCCTGAAGTAAATATTTTGAGTTGAAATAATTTTGACCTGTATGCTATTTGAACTATTTAATGCAACATTTTTTATGACAAGTTGGAAGCCTTTGGTATTACAAATCAACAGGCAAAGACATTTTTCGGTAAGCCTTTGATTAAAGTGCTATAATGGGTGACCTGAACCACATGGTGGGTTGGGGCTAGTTGAATCATTTTTCGTGGGGTTAGTTGAAACGCTGAAGCAATGCTATGCATAGTCTCACTATTAACAGCAAAGTAAATAATCATTACTGCATTGTATAGTTTGATCCCATCGGTGTTTTTCCTGAAATAACATACATCAGAAAAAAAAAGGAAATAGGATGAGTGCCTGCTGAAATACCCAGGCAGCCCCTTGAAGAAGCCTTAATTGCTAAATGATAATGTTGAACAGTAGCCCAAGAGTGTTATATTCTTCAGGCAACAATGTACTATTTATTTATACAATATCAGTGTCTTAAAGCAGAAAAAGATATTCTTTTGCACTGGCCATTTCAATAAACGAGTTATTACCAGCAGCCAAGCCGGCCATTTGCTGACATTGTAATGAAGCGTTCACACTTAATACAATGCAGGAAAGAGACAGCATCCAAAAAGCCATTTCCGCATTGACTTGTCTCTTTACAAAGATCTTTCTTCTCAGTTAGCATCACTGTCTGAATTACTTTTCATACTGCACAACCATCTCATTATTTCCAAAGATTTAAAAATGTTCTTTCAAGTTTGATATTGCTGCTTGTTATACGTTTTGTATTAAATTCTGAAATATGTAATTCCCAATGTTAAACCTAATTGCTATTTAGGAATCAGTTGTTGTATTATAAATGCTTATTGAACAAATTTTTGTCAGTAAATATGATTTTTGCTAGTTTATTCTCAATGATTCAACTAACCCCATGTGGTGTTTCAACTAACCCGGCCCAGGGGTTAGTTGAAACACTTGGTCTCGTGTTACTTTCAAGCTCATAGTGAGAACTTGTCAATATTTTCAACAAAGTTGTTCCTTGGAATGTTGAGGTGAATACTGTAGCTAGCACTTGCTAAAATATTGTACCTTTATCTACTACCATAAGCTCAGTAGAACGCGACAAAAAATTGGCGATTCAACTAACCCCGGTCTCCCCTACTTGAGGTATATATCCCACAGCGAGCTTGAACAAACTTTAGGGTTAAAAAAATTGACCAAGAAAACGATTAGCGCAATGATGTAGAGGAAGGTCAGACGAACATTTTGATGTATCAAACGAAAAAATCTGTTGGGAATTTTTTGAGATATTTGAGTTTTAGATTTTTTTATTTATCACACCCTATTCTTAGCATGTAATCTCTATGAAAAAGTGATCAAAACTGTCCATTTTTCCTGTTAGGTAGTATCTAAGATAAAAGTCATTATTCAGAAGTAAAAATATGCAGTCATTGTCTCTGCAGAAAATATGTACCACTTCATCCAGACTGACAGGGTGTGATAAACCTATAACAGCGAACATTTCTGGCTAAAGGCCTGAGAAAATGTTTGCAATACCAGGTTGTGTTAGTTACATAATTCTGGTAAATAATTTTAGCAAATTCTGTCTCATAATCTCATTGTAACAGGTTTGTTGAGTTTTTTTTTGCATTTTATTGCAAAGTTTGCCACCGTGAAACAAGCATTTCATAACAATGTAAAAGGATAGACAAAGTTGAGTAAATTATCAGACAATGCATGCATAGAATGTTTGTAAGTATCTGCTTCACTATGAAGTTGAACCCCCCTGATATTACATGAAAAGTCTTTGCAATTGGACAAAAATACAAAAATAAGATTAAAAGTTATAAATAAACAGTAATATTCATGCTTAATGTATTTTGAGTACTTAAAATGGATGTTGGGTGTTTAATGTTTATGTAGGTTATCTGGCATCCAAAATCAACCGATCTTTAATTGCATAGAACAATAAAAATAGCATAAATTCAGTAAATTGTGTGAAAATGTAGTTAATACAAACATGTACAACTATTGCACATTTAAGACTGCAATGTCAAATAATTTACTCCATGCCTAACTAAATGCTTCCAAACAATCTATCTATGTGTTTTCCTATAATTCACTCAACATTGGCTACACATTACATGGTTGCAAAATTACTGGTTTCACAGTTGTGAAATTTCTTAAAAAACACATAAAAACCTCAAAAATACACCATAGAGTTCAAAAGTGAGGTAGATTCTACTACATTTATTCACCAGAATGATGAAACTGAGGACAAGCTGGCAAATAAACATATTTTACAAATTTTCTGAGAAATTTTTACTGTTATAGGTTTATCACACTCTGTCAGTCTGAATGAGGTGGTATGTACTTGCTCTTGTGGCAATGACTGCATATTTTTACTTCTGAATCATGACTTTCATCTTAGATATTACCTAACAGGTAAAATGGGCAGTTTTGATCATTTTTAGATGGAGATTCCATGCTAACAATGGGGTGTGATAAATAAAAAGTTTAAAACTCAAATATCTCAAAAAATTCCCAACAGATTTATTGGTTTGTTACATCAAAATGTTCGCCTGATCTTCCCATCACTGCGCTAATCGTTTTCTTGGTCAATTTTTTTAACCCCAAAGTTTGTTCAAGCTTGCTGTGAG